>CM037093.1:110599039-111217169 GCA_020916435.1 Oxytropis ochrocephala
CCTTTGTGAATATTGATAATCCATTTGATAGTGTTTGATTTACTTTATTCCATTCATGATTCATGTTTAAATGTTTGATTTATATTGTTGTATGTATATATATTGTGGTTCTAATATTTTTTTGTCTGTTTGGTTTGATTATTGAATTCTCACACTTTTTGTGTGACAACTTGATGCATACTAGTTATTGGACTTGATGTGATTGTGGCTTATGCTATTTTGTTCTCAGTCATGGTATACTTACTAGGCACTTGTATAACTTATAACCAAGGTTTTAAAAAGCTTTGTAATTGTACACGCAATCTGAGTTGCAACATTTTGGTTTTGATATCTCTACAATGCAAATAAGATTGAGGATGTATTTGATCTGCGATCCTCCGTGATATCAAGGATCGTGATGTGACAATGATTGTGATCGTGATTTAAAACCACCTTACTTACAAGAACTAACACTTTACCCTGGATTATGGAATATACAAGTTTTAGTTGAGTTATGTTTTTTATGCAACTGAACCTCTTAATTGAAATTGGGATCTTTGTTAACATTACCTAACCAAAGAGTTGACGAAAGAAACTAGCAATTGGTAATGAAAATGAAATATTTGGATAGTACTTTCTAGTTTCTACCCCCAGAAAGAATTCAAAAATCACAAGCAGGAGCTTTTTATTTTATTTCTATTTTTTAGTAATGTAAGGAAGGGACTTCTTGACTGGTTAATGTTATTATTGAACTTAGATTAAGAATCATATATGTTAATTTTAATATGTTTTTAACGCAACCAATCTCGAGCTAATTTCTGATTAGTCCTCATTCAACTAGTACATTTTTTGTCTTTGAATGTTGGGAAACATTGTTCTGAAGTTAATATGCATCTTGAAAAATTGTTTATCAACTAATTTACTGAGATAACCTGTTATGAAATGATCAGGCTAGTAATCATTTAGAAAGTTATAGATTCAATTTTGCTTTTCCATCTTATTGCATTACTGTGTTTGTTAAGTAATTGTAGGGCCACTATCCATATCTGATATTATGGCTGCTTCTGATGATAGTGCCAAAGTACGAATATCATATAAGGTATGATCATGTTGTGTGTGAATTTTCCACCGCTTGATTTAATGCCGACGGTTCATTCTTACATGCTTGGATTTCTGAATTAGGGATACCAGGATCATACAGTGAGGATGCTGCGCCAAAGCTTACTCCCAATTGTGAAACAGTCTCATGCAGTGATTTTGAAGAAGCTTTTTAAGGTCTGACACAATCTGTAATATTCTTTAAGCTTGGCATCAGATAATTATGTAATATTCCTTATATTTATATCTTAATCGAATTGATTTTCATTTTCCAATTTAATTTTTTTCGAGCAGGCTGTTGAATTATGGCTGGTTGATAAAGTTGTTGTTCCAATAGAAAATACGCCTGGTGGAAGCATTCATCGGAACTATGATTTACTTTTTTGCGCCATAGGCTTCACATTGTTGGTGAGGTGCAGTTGGCTACTAATCTCTCCTTCTAGCTCTCCCTGGTGTCAGAAAAGAGTACCCAAAACGTGTTATAAGTCATTCTCAGGTCAGACTCCATGTTGCTCATTTCTGTCTCTTTTGCATGTGGTGACATAGAATTTCTATTCTCTTACTTGTGTTATTGTTGTTGCATGCCTGAATCTAACTTTGAACGCTTTTTTTTTTTCATGCAGGCACTGATTTGAGTGATGATTTCCTAACTAAATTAGGTGTTGCGAGAGAAAACGTTGATGATACGGGCTGGTGCTGCTCAGGTAATCTATCTATAATATGATTGTGACTTTTGACTTTTGAGTTTCTCTAATGTTTTAGTGTAGAGAATAACTTTGCCTTCTGTTTTTCTTAATGAGATGAGACTAGATTGTAGCTTCAAAAAGTCTGTATGATACTGGTGCAATTGTAGCATATCTGAGCCGCAGAAATCTACGGCCTTAATGTACTCTGCAGAAAGAATCCAGGTAAAACCCCATGAACCATTTTCATTTGCAAAGAATTTTCACTTCAGTTGTTGAATACATTGTCTTTTACAGGATGATTCTGAAATCATCAGTCGCTTTCTTGTATCTCGCAAGGGATCCAATAATTCAAACCGATAAGCCCTTTAAGGTAAAAGCTCATTTTACTCTGTGATTATTGTATTCATAATCATGCTTCTAGATTCTCTAGAACCAATGATTCATTATTTTCAGACAAGCATTGTGTTTACACTGGATGAAGGTCCTGGGTGCTGTTTAAGGCTTTGGCAGTATTTGCATTAAGGAGATAAATTTAACCAAGGTATCCCAGGAAAAAAAGTTTTTTTGTTAGTGTAGCACAATAGATGATGATTAAAAGATGATAAATGGTATGTATTATGAAATCAGATCGAAAGTCGTCCACAAAGAAATCGGCCGTTAAGAGTTGTTGATGGCTCTAACACTGGAACTGCTAAGTAAGTCATGTTTTTTTCTTTTTCATATTAGAGCTATTTATTTCTCAGATGCTATTGCAAACATTAAAATAACAAGTGGTTTTTTTAGGTACTTTGATTACCTTTTCTATATTGATTTTGAGGCGTCTATGACTGATCCTCGAGCACAATCTGCTTTAGGACATCTGCAGGTTTGTTATTTGACATCTTTTTTATGATCTTGAATTCTATAGAAACAGTATATGCATAAACTCTAATAGAATAAGTGTGTATGCCATAAGCACTTAATTAAGTTGTTTATCCAAACGGCCCTATAGCCTCTTATAAACTCTTCATTTTGTTCATTATTTGGCGATATGGAACTAACTCACACTCCTTTTATTTCTCACTCACATAATTGTTGGGCCAGTTCTAGTTCTGTAAGGGTATTACTTTTCCCACTTCTCCTACTCTTTCACACCCCTAAACAAATTTTATTCCAAAATAACCCGCGCGGAAACGTCGTGAGGACGTGTTTAACGACGTCAACGATCTTGTTCGAACAGTTCGAATGACCTCGCTCAACGGTGAAATTACGCACAAGAGGGTGTGAAGTCAATATTTAACTCACGCGAACAATGTCGCTCAGACGTTGTTCGAACAAGGTCATGCGAACAAAGCTCGAATGACCTCGCTCGAACAGTGAAATTACGCACAAGAGAGTGTGAAGTCAAAAATTAACACACTCGAACGATGTCATTCAACTCGCTCAAGCCCCGTGTTCGAACACGTGAAATTTCTGAAAAAAAGACGCTTTGGCTGGTCTTTTGGTCATTTCACACCCTTATGGGGTGTGTTTTGAGTATGATGGGGTGGGAAAAGTAATACCCTCTGTAATGGTGTGCAAATTGGCCCGTATAAGTTTATGCTTTGTTGGGCCAGTTCTAGCTCTGTTATGTTTTCTCTGAGGCCCAATCAAAGTTTAGCTCAATAGTTTTCCTTACCACAGTAATTTGCCTAATAGTATTACTAAACTCTTCAACTTTCTCAGAATTTGCCACATTTCTTCGGGTTCTTGGATGCTATGCTATAGATACAACAACCATATATATATAGACTATACCTATCTTCTTTTTATTCGTGAGCTTGCTTTTCAACATATTCATTAATTATTGAAGCCTGAAATTTTGAAGAGGATTTGGAGCTAACTTCATGTCCAAGTAAAACAGGAACTTTCAAATGGTTATACTGTTACTGTAATGTATGATAAAATAGTTGATCCTTACATTAAAACATTGCATTTATTTGTTTAATTTAAACAACTCAATCCATCTCATGGAGGATACATATACGTCATTGAAGATGATCAAGTATAACGCTACTGCACTTTAATCCTATAAAGTATAGATTCACTTTAGATATGTCAAATCTTCTTTATATTGCATTGTCAAACCTAAAATAAGTACTGTATAATGCTGCTAGTGCATTCTTTCACACTTAAGTTGTCGTAATCAATAAAACATGCTTTGTTCGCAACTCAACTCATGTCATGTTTTGATTCTGATTGCAACATTTACTAGCTGTCTTGTTCATCTGCGTAAGTGTTTTTCATTCATATGGATATGCTAATGCTAATGCTAATGCTAATGCTATTTTCATTTCATAATAACAAGTCAAACGCTAACAAAAGGAACAATGAAAAGCTGCTAGTGCATAATGTTGAACAGTGAAGTCACTCACCATAATCAAAAGGAACGAACATTCTTGGTTCGTATCCAATGCCTTGTCTTCATAGCATCTTCCACCCGTCACCTATACTTGTTATATTCTTTCTGCATTGAAATTAAAATTAATGTAATTTTGAATTTTCGAAAGTTTAAAGGGAGAGATTATTATGACATAAAAAAGTAAAAGAAGTACAGAAATGTTTTTTTGATTTAATTGTATGTTCAGATATACTGAATGAATAAAATATTGAAATCATGACATGTTATCATTGGAGAGATGTGAGCAGGCGGCGTATTTAAAATGCTTTTTTTTTGACGAGGATTCAACTAATTTGAGTAAGAATATTTTATTTAAAATGTGTTTATATTTATTTATTTTTGGCATGAGTCTTATTTTTGTGATCTGTGGCATTACGCTTACATCACTAAGTCTTTTGCTTAGTTTAGTAATTATTACTAAATTGACATAATAGTCATTTCACTTTAACACATAAAATGCCTAAAATCTTGGCATTCAATTTTATCAAATCAAAATATTGCTAAAAACACCTTTATTTAGATGTAACAGCTTAGATTGAAATAAAACATCCAATGGTCGAGATTGGTTTAGTAACTATAATAACTAAAGAAATTTTTAGATCATAAGTCATATTGCAGCAGAGCAATCAACATGTTTGTGTAGCAATCATTTTAATTTTGAGTGTCAACGGAAAACAATTACATGTTGTTAATGTATAATTATTTTTGTATTATGACTTTATAACTATATTTACTTTTTATGATTGAGTATTTTGTTATTTTTATAACTCTCTTATTTTTTTTTTCTTTTCATCCCAATAAGAAAACCCTAGATATTTTTAAATAATTATTTGTTATTTTTTTTTAGTTTCAACGGGTAAAACTACATGTTTTTGGTATAATTTCATAATATTTGATTCCTTACTATGACATATTACACATTGTCGAAATAATTATTTCTTATACTTTATCTTTGTGAATGCCTTTAATTTTTATAAATGATTATTTTATTTTTTCAGCTTAAGATGAGAAAACATTAGATACTTTTCGTAATAATTATTTTTATATTTTGATTTTGAGTTAAAACAGAGAAACACTCAGATATTGTAGATATAACTTATTATCGATAAAATGTTATAAATCTTTTCCGTTATTTTAAATATACAAATATTTGACTAAAAGCATATAAATTAGCTTTACTATTCAAATTCTTCTTTAGAGTGTTTGCTTCCATATAATTTATTTTTATTCAAATTTATTTTTAAAATATTTGGTGAAACGTTACGTATTGCCGAAATAAATTTTTTATATTCTACTTTTGAATTACCACAAGAAAATATTACATATTGTTGGTATAATTTCATTAGCGAGAAAATTTTAAAAAATATTTGATTTTATATTCTGCTTGAACTACACATTTTAATATATTCTTTCAAGACGAGAGCTATATTCTTACTTTTTGAAAGGCAAACAAATATGTATAAAATAAAGTTGAGTACAAGGAGTAATCTAAAACTCCTATTTGTAAGAATTATTTATGCTTTTAAGACTTAAATTATTGTAAGAATCTCAAGAACATTGTCTTGTAAATAATAAATAATCAAATACATAGGAAATATAACATTAAGGGTTAAGAAATATTTTGATGACAACTTGGTGCTTTTGGATATTTTGTGGTGTTTTTATGTGTTTGTTCAATGTCGCAAAGATTTGATGCCACGACACTTGATGCCACAACCCAAATGCCATAACATTATCCCGCCGACGCTACTATGAGGCTATGAGCTAAAAATCAAATGGTGGCACAAGTGGATGACATCAGTGCCACTCTATGGACAACATAGCTTGCAACTTGCACCTTTATATGGACACTTGTCCATTCACTATAGGACCTCTTTTTAGTTGTTGAGAGATCAAATCCAATCTTTTTGAGGCAAGGATACAAGTAAGTAAACTTCATCATGAAGAAACCTCACTCAAAGGAACCTATATATACCATTCACATTCTCATTCAATGGAGACCAGAATTTACTCACTTAAAACATCACTCTTAACTGGTTCGAAGAAAATGAAGATCTTGACACATTCTTCCTCTACCTTCACACAAACACATTTTGCACAAGGAATGCTGGGAGGCAATGCTACAACATTACGGGACTGACTCATGCAAGGGAACTTAAATAGTGTATCTTCTATTCTGTTTGTTTTCCTATGTGTTTTTAGTAATATGAGCATGTTTATCATCTCAGTTTGCATCTCTTTAGTAATGCTCATGACGAGCTAAACCCTTTTTAGTTGGGATGCTATAATCTTTGTAATGATCTTAGGTTTTATGTTATATATTGATGTTTGCATTTTAGTTCTTGCATTACAATTCTTTCAAATTCATTTTAGAATTGGGCAACTAAGGTGGATACAGTCATAAATACAGACATGGTTTAGGATTAGAACTCAAGAACTAATGTGGGTGAGTAACAAAGGAAACTTTGTCATTACATGCTTAGACCTAGACATAGAAAAATATTAAGAGTTAAACTCTATCTATGAATTGAATATAAATTTTATTCAAATGAATGGTGAAGTAAAAAGTTAGCACAATATGAAGAGATGATCACTATATATAGTGTACCTTCTAGTGAAAGTAAATACAAAAATCCAACTAACTAACTAACTAACTGAGAAAAGTAGTTACAATTGAAAACTAATTTAACTAACTTGTAAACTAACTTTCTAATACTCCCCCTCAAGTTGGAAGAGAGAAGTCAAGATCTTCTAACTTGGAGATGAGATGCTAAAATAAAGCTTTCATGCATCTTGCACTATCGGTCAACCAAAAATTCAAATACACAAGCCACATGAATATGAAGTCCATTCAACAACCATGCGTACACTTTTAGAAAACTTAGGAAATTGAAATCTCAATCTACAAGGCCAAACATCGCTGCTGCTACTATGTTGATGGCAATTGAAAACTTGCAAGAAACCACATGTCGACAAAAGAACATTGAGCAAGCCTTCAAAACCCCCAAACAAAAATGTGGATCCAAGAAATCAATCCTAGAATCCAACAAAAACAAGATGAAATACAACCAAACGTTGAGCGGATTTTTAATTTGCAAAAATGAACAATAGTTCTGGCAAAAAAATTGGATTGTTAGATATATGAGATGAAAAAGATTTCATTTGCTGGTCCATTCGCTCTTCCATAGCTACACAAATTGACTAGGAAGAAACAAGAGACGTAACACAACAATGATGATGAAGTTTGGCTCGAGGGATAATCGATTTAATAAACTTCAATGAACTTCTTGAACACACGCAAGGCGGATAAAGAAAGTGAAACATCGCTTCTTTCGGGGGAAATATTGTTTCATTAGTTCTTCCATGGCTACACAGCTGGACTGTGAAGAAACGAGAGACAGAAACGCAACAAAGATGATGAAGCGGACTCGAGGGATGATCGAGGAAGAAGCTTCAAAGATCTTCTTGAATACACACAAGAAGGATCTGAATTTGTCCTCAGGAGATGTTGAGATACCAACACAAAACGGAATTATCCGAAGGATGGAGGTATAATGTGTCATCATGGTTCTGTGGAGGATTTGCATTGCAGAGATGAGTTGAACAACAACCAGGCAGGTCAAAGAACAAAAAAAGAATGATGAACAGAGAATCTCAAAGAACATATGGAAGAAAAATCAAGAAATTTCTTTTGATACCATGATGAGCACTATTGTTCATGAATCACAAAGCAAAAGAAGAAATTTGTAAGAAGACAATGGAGGAATCACCGATAAGAGATGAACGTGGAAGCTACATAATCGCTCCTGATACCATATTAAGAGTTAAACTCTATCTATGAATTGAATATAAATTTTATTCAATCAATGGTGAAGTAAAAAGTTAGTACAATATGAAGAGATGATCACTATATATAGTGTACCTTCTAGTGAAAGTAAATACAAAATCTAACTAACTAATCGTCATTTGGTGTTTTTAGCAAACAATCACTAGTTTTCAATATTAAGATCGTGAGATCAAACTAGAAAATCTCTTTGACAATTGCTTTTAAGTTTTGTGTCTTTTAGCGTGCATGTAAGAATGTGTAAAAATAGTAGGAAGAGATAGTTTGAAAGTTTTAATAAAAGCAAGAGAAGCAACAAACGAAAAACAAATAAAAATTGCATTAAAATGATAGAAAGAAGGAGTGGGCCCACCGACACGCATAATATGATCCGATTCACTCTTGCTTCGCTTTGACTTGGAAGTCGAGTTTCACGTAGTTTTTGTAAAGATGTGGTGACCCCGCTTTCCTATTACAATGGAGTATTTATACTCAGATACAATCGTGGGCAAGCACGATAACTACTTCCTAAAAACTGTGGGAAATAACCGCCACTAATCGATGTTCTCGCGCTTCGACCACCTTTGTTGTCGAAGGATTTGGCGTAAGTATTGGACCCAACTTTGTCGAACAATTGGGCCCTCTCCCGTCAAGGTTTCGACATTGTTTCGTAGCTTGAAGAACCAAGTCTCATTAAGTTTGCTTGGCGTTGTCAAGACTTGTACAACTTTATCGTCGAATTTATGGTACATTGACTTGAACATTGACTGCGCAGCCTCACGTATCACTATTAAATGTGCAAGTCAATACCATTTAAAGCTTAATTTAATGCCCTTGTCGGAATCTTGAGGTAACAGATTGCCCCCAAAAATGCTTTTTCGATTTTAATAAGGAATGGAGGGAAGAAAAGGCATTTTTGAATATCGCGGCAATGGTCATTTCTACCGCTCTTGATTTCAACAAAGGGTTAAAAGACAACCATCATTACTTGCACATGTAAAACGAACCGCCTTATTGGCACACGCTGCATAGTTGGTGGGCCATCACGCCTCTCAAACGTCGTTAACGCAAGCGAAGTTATGGCGAACGCAAGCAATAATCGTAGCTTCCCAACATATATAAACGGCCACAACCCTTCAGATTCCTCTTTACTCGCTTTGAACTTTTGTGAAGTCTTTCGCATTCTTCATTCTCTGCGCCTTGCAAAAATCCCCAAAATCACTAAAGTTTCAAACTTTCATTCCCTTCCTTCAACCTACGCTTGAATTTCGCCTCGCATTTGCTCTTTATCTCTCATGGCTTCCTCTATCTCGTCAATGTTCAACGAAGAACGCACTTAACCCAAATGCACTCTAAAACCCTTGATGGCTTCGTTGATGAGCCCGACATTCACGATACCGAAAGCGCTTCAATGGCAAACCTGTATTGATTCCTCTACTAGGGTTTATACTCATGCATATCTAGGTCCTCTTCCCCGATATTCTCGTTAGAAAACACCGAGGTTTCAAATTTTCCCACCATGCCTGCCTTCAACCTAATTTTCACTAAGACCCCTTTTCATTTAGAATTTCAATAGTCCTTCCAGGTTTTTAGGTCCGCTTCCAGGCTCGAACAAATGATTTACATAGATCGGCTCGACAAGGTAGAGGTTAAAAAGGCCGACATCCGAAAAAACAAGGTATTTTTGACCTTATCCAGCTTGTCAGGTATGGGTCTAAGTATGACAAAGACTTTGATATTGGTCGCTATGCGCTTTGGGATCTGTATACTCATAGCCTCCACTGAGATGTGGGCATGCCGACTCCCACTTTACTAGATGTTGCACGCCATCACAGTGTCCAAACCCTAGGTGAGACTTTTGACCGCGCTAATCCTCGGGACATGAATACCCGCTCACTTTCAACAATGCCACTTTTGCTCCTTACATCACGTAACACTACAATCGTGACAATCGACATACGATTGTTCGCTAAAGAACACGAGCCTTCTTAACCCTTTGGTTATCCCTTTGTTTTCTCTGCATCTCGCTCACCTGTGTTTCTAAAACCTATATTCCATCAAAATTTCAACTCCACGAGAAAGAAAACATTAGTCTTGCCAAACCGTTGTTGGGTTCTTCTATCGAGCTTGATAATGCCGTTCTAGAATCGAAAGAAGATTTAACCCACCAACAAGTTCTTGGCTTCGCCCATCGTGGTTATTGCAATTGTGGTCGTTAGCCACTTTCGAGTCTCGACTAGGTTCAGATATCCCTAAGTCCGCTCAACCAACCTTAAAGTCTAGAGGATCAAGCGGATTCGACTAGCCCACTTGAAACCCAAGCAGATAAATATTCCTCCGTAAGAGTCTTTCAAATTCACTCGACATGTTCTCAAGCGCACAAGTTTCAGAGACTCTATGGCTCCTTTCAGGCAAAGGCCTTTCGGTCCATCTTGGTTTCGGCAACCATTTCCCTCTTCTGTCGAACACGCCGAGGAGATTACCCAACCGCAAACCTACCTCTCTCTCGCTATTCTCTCTACGCAGACTTACCCGCAAAACTAAAAATAGCTTTAATTAAGAAATACTTCCCAAGTTATTCTCGCTGCATGGGCTTTTGCCTTTGTCGGATTCGACTGCGCCAAGCAGTGTTTTCATAGGCTAGAATTTTCGAATCCGTAAACAAAGGGCAGCCTACAAACAAGCCTACAAGAAATTCCACTATAGGGCCTCGAGTTTCGAGCCCCTCCAATTTAACCCCAAATTCTCATGCACTAAGGAATTTCATGAATGGTGGACTAGTTACTATACCACTCGCGAGAGGCTAGTGACACCTTTGCAGTAAAATATTATGAAGAAATTGGTGGCAGCTCTTCCTTCGAACAACCTGTATTTACTTTGATACCCAAATCCTTCCGAGTCTTAAACATCCAGAATTTAGTTTTATTCCTCGTTTGCTTATCAATGTTTTTCGACGCCGATCAACTCCGCCCCTAAGTCAAGATCAAAGTAAGCAAGGCTACCACAAAGAAAATCTCCTCCAAAGAACCAAGAAAACAAAGTGGTCGCGAGATCTACTCCGCACATTGTCCTAAAGAAGGTATGTTTGCCATTTATTCACTTCAAGTTATTTTTGATTACGACTTTTATTTATGTCTAAAACCTTCTTTTTAGAAAACAACCTGCAAAATCCCCTCACAGCACTCAAAGCTAAAAAGAAAATGGTCCTTCCCAAGATGAGGTACTATACTCTTGCCTTGTTAATCCTGGTCGAAATTTCTTCTTCCTTTGTCATTCACTTTCTTGTCCTAACCCAAATTCTTTTTCTCGCAGACATCGAAAAGTGATGACAACATCCCCTCACTCGTGAGGTCGAAGAAAAGAAACCTTCCCGAGATTCAAAGGGCAGCTCAAGGCATCATTATTGATGAGGCTCTGAACCACCTTCTTCTCCTCCAATCAAGAGGCTTAAGGTACAAGAGGTAAATTCCTTTAGACATTAGTTTAGACTTATTCTGGTCTCACCTTTCTAATTCTTAACTTAAATGATATACCTTGTTGTGCATAGGTGGGTGGATCGCTTCGTGGACAAACCTCAAGTTCAATCTATGGTTGAGGCTGGCGATCTAGAGTTGTCACTCGTGTCCCTTTTCCTTCATCTCCTCAGTGGTGTAATCACAAGAAATTTTCAAGCGCTGATAACCTCAAATCCTCTTTTGAGGAGTTTGCTCCAAGTGCCGGAAATGTCGAACAAGAGGCGGTTGTCAAGAGAATGCTCCTCGCTATGGAGGAGGCTATTCCAATCGGGTAGAGTCGAACCGAGATCGTTGTTGGAGAAACCGCCAAGTTCCGTAACTTAACATTCCAACAACCAAGCGACTGTAGTAGTGGGTATCTCTCTCACAAATACCCAAGAGAATATGATCGATCAAGAACAAGAGGCACCTAGAGTGGGGACCCCGCAGATCAAAGTGTTTCGCCAAAGAGTCATCCAACAAATAGTTAGCGATCAAGAATTGGCCGAGCTAAAGAAGACAAATCCTTTGGCAAATTTTGAAGATCATGTTGAGTCTTAAGAGCTCGCCGAGCCATTGATTTGCGCCTCGAACAACTCTCTAAGTTCTATCAATCAGAGACGGCCGAAAGCTCCGCTTTGCCGCTTGAAAAACGAAGGTGTTAGAAGGGGACTGGTGGCGACCATTGAAAATGACTCATCTCAGGTATCTTGAGGTAAAACCTCATTCACAAGATCACCAAATTGGACCCTCCTCAAAACGCCCTTTCGCTCTTCATGGAATTTGGCCCTATTTTTGAGCAACTTTCCTTCTAATCAACCAACGGCCGACCACCTCCAAGCGCAAGGTTCAAGAGACTCAACTCGCGAGGTAGAACTCGCCTCTCTTAAGGCCGATCAAGACGATATCGAGGCTCTCAAACCAAGCAATAATGATGAGAAAGCAATCGCTGAACGGGATGCGTAGATTGCGCCAGATTGACGAGGAGATAAAGACACTCCAACTTAAATCGCCAAACGCAGAGCATCGTATAGGGCTCGATCGCCGAACGCATGAGTGTCGCTTCTTCGCCCACAAAACCACCAAAGCATTGGCAGCTATTGAGCACTTGGAGAAGATCGACAAGCATCAAGCTATTCTCGCCGACTCGACAAAGAGTCGCACCTTCTCGACACCTCTATTTCTTTGAGTGTTAGCATTATGGAGAGGCATAAGGCTACCTTGTCGAATTTTTCGAGATCGTAATAGTTTAGCATTCTAAAAATGGTCAGGTAACTTTAACAATTTCTTTATACATTGCCATTTATGAACAATTTTCGTTTACTTATAATTGCTCAATTTTTATCTCGCTTAACGTTGGCTTGTATCGCTTTTTAAATACTTGTCATTTATTCTAAAGATTCTATTTTCGCCACCTAGCTCTTCGACTTCATAAGCGCCATTCAAAAGCATCGCAACACGCGAAATGGGCCTTCCCACCGTGACCATTTGCCTAACACTCTATCTTTTTATCCATAGGTAATAGGACTTTCCACACTAACTCCCCTTCCTCAAAGGTTTTTAACTTAACCTTTTTATTGTAGGCTTTAGCTACTTTTTTCTTCTCGTTTAATAAGCATCTCTAAAGCTAACAACCTCTCTTCGCCTAAATCAACTAATTCATCAATCATCATATTCCAATAATGATCAAAAGGATTTCACATTGTTTCAATCCTCGTTGATTGTAAACAAATCTCGGCTGTGTAACATCGCATCATGCCCAAATGTTAACCTCGTAGGGAGTGGTGTTTATAGACTCTTTAGGTGAAGTTCGACAAGCCCATAACACTTGGTCAAGAGAACTGTACAACTTCTAGGCTTACGCCCAACGTGCTTTTAATCAAGTTAATAATGATTTTATTGGCAAATTTCTACTTGACCATTGGCTTCAGGCGTAGTATGGTGTCAAGTCAATAACTTGAAACCAATTTCAAGAAATAAATCTACCATTTTTCGACCAAAGGAAAACAAGACTTTGGTCCGTAGTAATGGTTTCGGAATTCCATATCTATAAATGATATGATTTTGAATAAACCTTATCACCGCTCGATCTACATTGGCTAAAGGTATTGCTCTACCCATTTAGTAAAGTAATCAATCCCTACTAGAATGTATCTCGTGGCCTTTCGACTAAGTTGGTTTTATTTCTCCAATCACATCTAAAGCCCAACCCTCGAATGGCCAAGGTTTCACTATAGAATGCAACTCATTTGCGGTGCACGTGTTGTATCCCCAAAGATGTTTTTGGCATTCTTGGCAACCTTTGGCAAATTCTATACAATCTTTTAGCATAGTTGGCCAATACATTCCTTGTCTAAATAACAACCATTTCATTTTGTGGCCTACTTGATGTGTGAGCCACATGCTCCACTATGTGTATCGAATCGCCAAATATGCCTCGCTTTCACTAAGACATTTTAGTAGTACCTCTTCAGAGTTTGTTTGTACAATTGCTTTCCAATTAACACATAGCTTA
Source organism: Oxytropis ochrocephala (assembly GCA_020916435.1). Classification (NCBI taxonomy): domain Eukaryota; kingdom Viridiplantae; phylum Streptophyta; class Magnoliopsida; order Fabales; family Fabaceae; genus Oxytropis; species Oxytropis ochrocephala. The sequence continues at coordinate 110,613,054 of CM037093.1, forward strand.
GAGCTCAGACTTTACTTTTTATTAGTGTTCCTCGTAGGATTTTGCAAATACTCTACAATGGGTTTTCGCCAATCATCATCAACCATATTGTCAATAGCAAAATTTCTCGCCAAGTCAATATCACAAAAATGTGACGCTTTTTCGACGCCAAGACTTCATTTGTATTTATTGCCCCCAATTTTTGGTGTTGACAATAACGTCGAAGGAGTATTATAGAGAGAGTCTTCGAGATTAATTTATCTTTTATCTCAATTAACTCTTCTAGGCTTTGCTTCGATACTTTGTAACCGAGGTAATTTGTGCTGTTCTCATTTGCCACGTGATTTTCAATTCGTGGTAAATGTTCTAGGTGAACGAATGTAAACCTTTTTAGCAAAGTATTGGCAATAACGTAAATATTTAATAAGGTGTTCATTAATACATTTGTATTCTTTTGTCAATTGTTTGACCACTAGTTGAGAATCACCTTTATTTCAACATAACTTGCCCCCAATTCGAGTAAAATTTTAAGGCCTACTATTAAAGCCTCATATTCACTTCATTATTTGAGCAAGAATCTCGAATTTTAAATTTATACTTCGTTGGAGTATTTTCTCGGAGAGATAATCAAAATTCCAATGCTCGCTTCCATTCTTATGGCTTCGAGCCATCAAGTATAGCCTCCAAGGACGTATGTCTAATGAATGTATTTCACATTCGACAAATGTAATGGTCTACTATAAAATCAAGAACCACTTGTCCTTTAATTGATTTGAGGGGTTGGTAAGTTGTTGTACTCTAGCAAAGCTAAAGCCCATTTGCCAATTCGACTATGCAACATTGGTTTTGACAACATATGTTTAATAACATCAAAATGCGAATAAACATAAACATCTCATTGATTTTATATATTGCTTCAATTTTGTACAAGAAAAATACAAGCAAAGACACGCTTTCTATTGACTATACCTAGTTTCAAAGATCAATCAAAACCCTACTAAGGTAATAAATGGGTCTTTCGACACCACTATCATCCTCTTGCGCTAGCATGCTACCTATTGTGTTATCGTAAGTCGCTATATACAATTTTAGCAACTTGTTTCCAATAACAGTAATAAAATTGGTGGCTTGACCAAATAAGACTTGATTGCGTCGAAAGCATCTTGGTGAACCCGCTCCCACTTGAATTCATCTTCTTTCTTCAATCTCGTGAATGGCTAAAAACTTGTGTTTTGCCACTTAGATTTGAGATGAATCTTCAAGGAAATTAATTTTTCCTAGCAGTTGGATCAAGTTCTTTCGGGTCGAAGGAGCCTTCGCTTCCATGATTGCTTTAGTCTTATTTTCATTGATCTCTATGCCTTTCTTGTGTACTACAAAACCCAAGAATTCACCGCACGCATACGTAAAGCACATTTGGTTGGATTCATTTTCAATCCATATTTCCTCATTCGCTCAAAAGAACGTCAAGATGGTCTAAATGACCACTTTCTCGAGGATGACTTAACCACCACATCATCTATGTATACTTGCATAAAATCATCAATAAAATCGTGAAACATAGAATTCATTGCCCTTTGATAAGTGGCACCAAAGATTTTTAAACCAAAAGGCATGACCACCCATTCATAAACACCTAATGCCCCCGACATCGAAAAAGTCGCTGACACATCCTCTTCGCAATAAAGATTTGATTATACCCCGAGTAGCCATCTAGCAACCGAGGTAATCAAATCCTCGCCGAATCTATTAGCATTTCGCCACGCATAGCGTATTCATCTTTAGGTGTTGCATTATTTAGATCCCTAAAGTCTACGCAAACTCTAAGTTTTCCATTTTTCTTCACATCGAACTATATTAGCTAACCAATCAACGCACTCGGCGCTTCCGATGAATTTGCTTTGAAATTTCTTTCTATTTCTTCCTTGATCTTAGCCAATATCCGAGGAGCAAATCTTCTTGGCGCTTGTTTCATCGGTTTCTTCCCCGGTCGAATGGGTATTTGTAATTCCACCACTTCGACTCAAACCGGCATTTCATTGACTCCAAGCAAAGCAATCTTTGAACTCCGCGCAGTATGAAATAACTTGGTTCTCAAGGCAAAGATCAAGATGTGCACTAATATATGTTGGCCTTTTGATCAAGCCATCTCCCAAATCCACCTCTTCGATCGATCTTGAGCTTGCATGCGCTTTGTAGAATCTCTAGTGGTCTTTTTCAAAACCCAATGGTTCGTCATCATAAATGCAATCCAAATTTTGTCATTTATGACTTCACCATTTTCTTCAGATGAAGTTGTGGCTTCGACAACCATTGTTTGTTGATTTAACTCGCTTCCAAAGCCGCTTTTATTTTATTTTCGCCATGTAAGCCGTAATTTATCCCAAGCAATCGGTAATCGACATCTAAACCTTCTAAGAGTCAGTTGTCCCATCCCGCTGGAGGTAGCACACCATCAGATAGACATTTGCACCTTCTATTTCTCTCTTTCCCACACAAAACCATGTGTTGGGTATAAGTGAATGGAGGAAAGCACATTATCTCAAGAGATATATGCTTCGCTAGAAGATGAACATGGCGCAATAATCGCCATTTGCTTCTCAAAATTCTCCCCGGTGACATTATTTACGCCAAGAAGGAAATAACTTTGGTCCGCTTCGACGCACTCCACCGCACCATCATCCTCCACATTACCAATTTCGTGTAGGCTTGAGGAAACAGCTCCTACGCCATGTATCCACTCTCTCCCAAGGAGTAGATTGTAGCTTGCTTTTGATGCTATGACAAAGAACGTGGTGGTTCTTCTCCGACGCCTACCACCACTTCCACTTCGACAAATTTCAACGACCGCCGATTTCCCCTCATAATTGGTTAACATAATGTTACGAGGTCTAAGGTCCAGATCAAATGTTCTATTGTCTTCAAAGATGGCCTCGAGACATTGTTAAAGAAGTTCTCCATCGACCAAGATCTTATTAATGCCTACGCCATTAACTTTGGCTCGACGCATGGCGGCTTCGGATGGTGTTGCATGCCCTCGCCCGCCTCTCAAAGTGGCCATCCGTTCTTCCACGCAGCCATTGTTCATGACATAGTAGCATATCGCTTCGTGGTTAGCCATATCCCCAATGAAGTCTTCTTCGACGCCGTTTGGGGATCAGAATAAAGATCGCACTCACTCGCAGATCGGACACCACGCTGCAGATGACGCCGAAGCTAGCCTCGTGAGTCGCCGTAAATCGAAGTAACATCTTCATCCATGTCGAATGAAGCACTTTTCTTCTTTAAAGACGTTAATGGAGGAAAAATCCTTCCATAGCAGCCTTCTTGGTTCCTCTATCACAATAGATTTCCTTTAGCCTTATTTCCAAACCTCACTTGATTGGCAAAGACCTATACTTATCTTTGTATTTCCCACGGTTTTAGGAGTCACACCTTAACCGCTTTTTGGCGCTTGCTCGTTAGCAACCAAGTGTTGCCTTCTTTTCGAGCTACCGTAACGACGCCATCTGGGTCTTCGCCATGGGATTCTTCCCTTTATAATTGTTTTTATAATTATATTTTGAGGCCTCACCGTGATTGGCTTGGCCGCTCCAACCCGCTGAGCAAAGATTCTCTTAGTGTCTACATCCAAAGATGTATCCACTTCTCATTGGATGGATCCGCTCTTGGAAAAAATGGTTTCGCAGAGGCAGATAGCACAAACTCCTTCTTGGCTACACCCTTACCAAAGAAATCGCGGCTTGCTTTTGTCAAGCCTTGCTCGAATTCTTTACCTTGTAAGGAAGGTCCTCTCTTGAAGTCAAATTTGGCCTCTTATCCGCCATTTTCTTAAGCGGTGTTTAACTTCACAAAGATTCGACACTTTTAGCCGCTTCTTTATCAAACACAAAGATCGCACCTGACATAACATGACCTCGAGCTCAATTTACACCTGCTCAGAAGTCTATCAAATCTTCTCACTTTGGGGTACACAGATTGTACCCTCTCCTCATATTCCTCTCGAGTAACGTGTTGCACAAAGATCACTCTTTTGCACAACACTTTTGATTTTTTCAAATAGGAGGTTTGGTAGACTTTTGAGAATCCACCATTTTTTGCGCTCTACCATATTGATACTCATCTCGATTGGTTCTCAGATACATCGCTCCACTGATGGAGTGGGTCAGCATCAATTTGCATCTGCTTTATTCTTTTATCTCCAAATTTGAGCCTTCCTTCTTCGATCGTCAACCATGTCCCCGAAAAGTACACAACGGCCGGGCCAGTATGTCCCAAAAATTATGAAACTTACAATAACCCTTTTTCTTCCTCTCGCCGAGAGAGGAACTTTCGTGCCATTTGGCACTATTATTTGGCCATCACCACTAGCAAATCAAAGATCTCGCCACATTTAGTAACATCAAAGGTGTACGCTTTAGGCACAAATCTATCATTCTTAGGCTCTACAGATTATTCCCATTTATGTGCCTTAATAATTTACAAGCATAGTAGGGAGGACTGTGCTTAAGCTCACCACGCCTATTTTCTCCGATTCGACATCGCTAAATGCAAAGTCGAATTGTTCATCTACATAGGCTATCTTTTCTTTTTGTGAAAACCCACCGAGTTTTCTTTTTATTGTATTTATTCACTCTAGCCTTTTTCTCTTTAAGTTTTTTCGACTTGTCGAACTCTATCCGCTAGTTGGGCCATGTCTCTCGGGATGAGACGATCCAATTTCTTTCAAATTGAATAGTCAAGGCCACCGCCGCCATTTCGACAAGCTCATGTTCGTGCACTTGTGTAAAACACCTTGCCTTCAAAGAACTGAATCTATTCAAATAATCATCAATAGCCTCGTGTACTTTACGCTTAACACCGCCAATTCTTTAAGGCTAATCTTCGATCGCCCATGTAGAATTGCTCATGAAAAGCCTTTTCTAATTGCCCCCATGTATATATGGAATCAGGGGTAGAGTGGTAAACCACGTAAAGGCATTTTTAGTTAGAGAATTTGGAAAATACTTCATTTTCAAACTCTCATTTTGAGCTATGTCTCCCGCCTACCATGTACCGGCAATATGTTCGATAAAGGACTCATTGGTGTCACCCCAAACTTAGTGAATTTAGGGATTTTCCAAACCTCTTGGCAATTCTCGTCAGAATACGTATTCACACAGGTGGTGATATGAAATTAGGCCTATGTAAACCTATGTTAAGGCCATTTTGCGCCATTATGGTTTCGACCAAAGTGGCTATGTTGTCTTCGAGCACAAACGTTATTTCGTTGCACTTGTTTAACAACTTCATCGCTTTGGTTTCGATTTACCATAACTACCTCGTGGATGTGATTTCATTTGTTGTTCGCCCATAACCGCCTCGGGCTTCGATAAAGGATCGATCTCGTGGGGTGTTAGGCATGTTATTCCCGCAATTTGGTAATCGCCATTATTTCTCGTAGGAGCCCCAAAGAAATCGCAATCCTACCCATTTGGTCCGCTAACATCCGATAATCGGTATTTGTGTTTCAATCAAAGGATTGAACACGCATCAATTTGTCGAGTCAAGATATTAACCATATCATGATTGTTGGCCCACTTGTTGTCTTAACGCCAACAAGGACGCATTGGTTAATGCAAAGAGGATTTCACCAAGTATACCCTCGTAAGAAACGTGTGAAGGAGAAAAGGTCGACACATGTGGCATTCCAATAGCATGCCATATACCCCAAAAGTGGTATGGTGGTAGACTCATATTTTGGAAACGTGTTTCCAAACTATTCCTCGCTGCCACATAAGGACTAGAAGGAAGTCTCACGCTTTGTGGCAAAGCCATAGACGATGTCGAACCAACATTGGTCATTGACATCGCGGGGAACTGTTATCGATGTCACCGGGCCGTAGTCCCCGCAACATTCCCACCGCCGACATTGGCAGATCTACCGCTGTTCCTTGCACTTGTGATATCACAGTGGTCTGGAACTAGAGGCGTTTGTTAGAATTGGTGCGCACTCATCCTACCACTCCTCAAGTGCATACAAGTTTATACACTTAACGTAAACGACACAAAATAATCGCAAAGGTCCCATCTGGCGTGCTAATTTGTTCGCTGGTGTTTTTAGCAAACAATCACTAGTTTTCAATATTAAGATCGTGAGATCAAACTAGAAAATCTCTTTGACAATTGCCTTTAAGTTTTGTGTCTTTTAGCGCATGTAAGAACAGTAAAATAGTAGGAAGAGATAGTTTGAAAGTTTTAATAAAAGCAAGAGAAGCAACAAACGTAAAAACAAATAAAAATTGCATTAAAATGATAGAAAGAAGGAGTGGTCCACCGACACGCATAATATGATCCGATTCACTCTTGTTTCGCTTTGACTTGGAAGTTGAGTTTCACAGAGTTTTTGTAAAGATGTGGTGACCCCGCTTTTCCTATTACAAGGGAGTATTTATACTCAGATACAATCGTAAGCAAGCACGATAACTACTTCCTAAAACCAGGAAATAACCGCCCACTAACCGATGCTTCTCGCGCCGACTCACCTTGTTGTCGGGATTTGGCGAAGTATTGACCCAACTTTGTTGAACAATTGGGCCCTCTCCCGCCGGGTTTCGACATTGTTTCAGTAGCTTCAAGAACCAAGTCCGTCAAGTTTGCTTGCGTTGTCAAGACTTGTACAACTTCTTATCGCCGAATTTATGGTACATTGACTTGAACATTGACTCGCAGAAACTCACGTAATACTATTAAATGTGCAACAATACCATTTAAAGCTTAATTTAATGCCCTTGTCGGAATCTTGAGGTAACACTAACTAACTAATCGAGAAAAGTAGTTACAATTGAAAACTAATTTAACTAACTTGTAAACTAACTTTCTAATAGAAAACATAGTCCATGTGGTCATATGTGGGTACTTAATATACAGGAGTGAACCTATTTAGTGGCTTAGACACAAGTTCCTTGTAATGAAACTCTCACGTTAGTGATTGAAAGGTACACATCAATTGCTACAGCATCCAATGTTACAACATCGTATACAACATAATGCTGTTAAAAGTGACATACTTAGTAAAAAGTATTCCAACTATTCTCTCACTTGATTTTCCAACCTAACTTAACTAGCTTGTTTAATTTCTGTTATTTTACATTATTGAAATCAAAAATATCTGTTACTTGGTTGCTTCTCACTTGTTGAACTACCAATTTAACTTGAAAATTAATATCAATAATTGTGGGTACGATATCAACTTTTCACTATATTATTTGCTACGATTGTGTACACTTGCATATGGCACACTGTATTTAAATTTCACAAGTACTCAAACCAAATACATATGAAAAATCCAGCTCCGCAACAGAGGAAAAACCAAAAACCAAAAACAATTACCTCCTGGAAATACAATCAGTATAGGATCAACGAACCACTCATAGAATAAATAAGAAGAAGACATGCTTCTTGCTTAGAACCATCGCCAGGAAATAGATACTATTCGGTGAAAAAAAGACCCAAAGTGAGGTGCATCTCTAAAGAAAATACATCTAGTTGGACTACTGGACTACCCACATGAGCGTCAAACCATGTCTACATCTAGCTAGACTACCCACATGAATGAACTGGAGAAACAAAGATGAAATATCCTACTGCATCACAAAGTCAAAACCCAACCAACTGACAATGGCGTATCAGATTGCATAGGCAAATCTACAGCTACAGAAGAGATGAAGAGAAGACTCAACAGAGTTCCGGCATAGGATACACACCGTAGTTGCAACATCACTAATTTCCCCTCTACTAAACAAGTTTGTTCGAGTGGAAACTTGATCCAATAGGAGCTGCCAAGAAAAGACGACTACCTTGGAAGGAACACTACTCTTCGAAACCTTGTCTAGAATCTCAAGCAACTCGTCAAAGAGCCTCAAAACACAAGACATCAATTGAGAGAGGAGAAAATAAGCAGAGGAAACAGATGCCAATCTAGAACTATTCGGGGACCAAATCTAGACATCTGGCCCCGCTAGTAAGGAAACAAAAGCAAGTGATAAATAAAGCTCCCCAAGACGGGCCTCCTCCCAAGCGAACAATTGTCGCTCTGGATGGATGGCCTTATATGATTGGTAATCACCTAACAATAAAAACACGCCGATCAAAGCAACATTCTAAATTATGAAAGTTCATTTCTAATCAAATTGAAAGATTTATTGTATCTCATACAAATATATGTATTTTCTTCTTAATGTAAATTGCTAATTTAATATGAAATCTAATAATTTATTTTTATATGTGTGGATTAATTAAATTTTTGTTGAAGTTTATTTATACAAAGAATACGATATTATTACTTGTAGGTATGCATGATGATATTAGGTGTGATTCGCACATGGCTTTGCTTAACTTCCTAAAAAAACCAAACAAAACTAATATAATTTGAATTAGTTTGATTTTTCCCAAAATAAAACATAATTTTAAAATGGAGTTAAAATTAATTAAAGCAAAATTGGTTTTCTATTGAGTCGTGTCTCGATGACTATTGGTGTCAGCGAAAGACGACGGTGATGCGCGACAAATGAATTTGATATTGGCAACATCAGAATTGTTTACTTTATTGTGTTCTTTTATACACGGGAAAGGAAACATTACTAAAGAATAAAGATGCATCGTTATTGATGGCGATGCTCTATTCTATACTCTACTAGCGCTTTTTAGCTTTGTTTTTTTCCTCCAAAACGTTGCTAGACAGATGCTATGTGAATGTGCATATGCATCGTGATATACCAAACTTTCTTTTTACAGCTCCTCCTCCTTCAACCATAATGTTCTTCCGTACTTATGTTCTGTCCAGGTTCAATGAATGTCACCTTTCCCTTCTCCTCTTATTTTTTAATCATAATCAAATTAAACTAATGACTTAAGAATATTGGTTGAACATCCTATTTTTTATTAATTATTTTAAATGAATATTGGTTGAACAGCCTATTGGTTGAACACTCTATGTTTAAGGTTGTCACACATGAATTCTAAAATATAATTAATAATTTAGAATTTATCAAAATTATCTTACAATTTTTATCTCTTAGTCCCTCTGGTCCTTAAATAATTTTTTGTTTTATTTTATGTTTATTGAATAAGTGATGTATCTAGCCTATAATATAGACTAAATACATTAGTTATTCAAAAAAATTTAAAATTGCAAGTTTTTCTTATAATAAAGATCAAAGTAGTAATAATAATTAAATATTGAAAAACTATAAATATACAAAGCTCAATAAATTTGTTTTTTTTGTTTTTTTCTATTTCATGATCATATTACTTTCTCTGTTCTATATTTAAAGTAACAATGTCTCTTTCATGATCATATTACTTTCTCTATTCAACAACACGGGCGTCCGCTATTGATTTCGAACTTAAGTGTAATCGTGTGATATAATGTGTGTGTTTTTTTTTTTGTCATTTCATCTAAACTAAAAATATACATATTAGAAGTAACATTGATAAAAAAATCAAAAGTAACAAATCTTCAGTCCACATTGGTCAAAAATTGCATTAAAATCTCTTTGTTTAGTTAATACTCCATTTTTAGCAAAATCTAAGAAAAAAAGTCTATGAATGTGGCCTAAAAAATTCAGACTAAATACATACTTCTCTCTGCTTTTCCTTTTTAGCAAAAGACGGCTATGTACACCCCTAAATAAAATAATATATAACATTAGAAAATTAATACTTGGATCTTATAATTTGGAAAAAATAACCTTTTGTTTATTATAATTTTATAGAAAAATATTAGTATATTTATTTTTATATTAGTATTTTCTCCTTGTTTAGAAATATTATTTTATATTTAAACTCTTTTTTCACCTTTTCAGATCCTCGCCACAGCTCAAATCCCTCAAAAACAACAGAAACGATCATTAACGCTACTGATTAATAAAAATTGAGCTACGTAACCCTTGATATTATAATATGGACAATGTAAACTATAAACTAGTAAGAAAAAAATATCGGTGTGATTTACTGTATACAAGACGCCGTAAAAGAAAATAAAAAGGGAGAAAACAAATTTGAAGGAGTAGTAGATGAATATTAATATATTATTATATATCACGTGTCAGTCATTAGTGTAGTTGATTAATTTAAACACATAATAGAAGCTCTAAATCTCTTTTATAAATAATGTAGAGGGAGGTGGAAGGGAAGTGAATAGAGCTATAGAGGGTAATAAGAGATCCCAATGGGACAACCTCCCCCACCCACTTGTTTTTGCACTAATTAATCAACTTGTCTGTCTTCTTCCTATTTCTTCACCCACTTCCTCTCTTCCTCATTCTCTCATTTCATTGGTATCTTTCTTTCTTCTTTCCTTTCTATTGAGTTTGGGTAGGATCGATATTTTGAACAACCATGAAATATGTTTAATATGTTTTTTTATTTGAAGATTGTTTAATATGTTTTCTCACTCTATATGACTCAGATCTTTCCATCACAACTCTAAAATTTCAAACTTTTATTTTTTGGTATTGATGAGTGGTTTGTTTTAGATATTAATTAAGTCCTTAATGGTAAATATTTATTGATTGATGATTTTGATTGTCTTGCTGCTTTTCAGGGATTTGCATTATCAAATGGTGTGTTCCAGATTTTGATCTCAAACTATCACCAACTTGGGGACCTAATAATATTTGTTGCTGCCTTTCAGGTACTTTTTTATGCGATCCTATGAATATTCTTCTTCATAGAATGGATTGTAGTACTATGTTGTAGTATTAAATTATAGAAAACGTTTTTCATTTTTGTTTTCTCATAAAATGATAAATTTAAGTGCTTTATTTAATATTTGGTGGCAAATCTTAGGAAATAAGGCAGTAAATGAACCAAGAAGTAGTCTTAAAAATCGGAGTGGTGTTTAATTGACAGATCTATGATCAACCAAACACTCAATCATAACGATGCTTGTTCATTGGTGGGTTTTAGATTTTGTGTACGGAAATGTCATTGACTAATGTTTTTTAGGTATAAATAAAGTCTTGAAGTTTGATTACTAAGGATAAAATATGTAAACAACAATTTGATTATAAAATTATCAAGATATGTACTCCATCCGTTAAACAATATAATTAAACAAAATGAATCGACAAAAATTAATTATCTGGTTCAAATTTTGAATCATATACATCAATTTTCGTTGACCTGTTTCTATTTTTATTTATATTCTGTAATCGAGAGAGTATATATTTAGTGGGAAACTCTCTAATTACTCAATTTTCAATTTAGTCCATAAAATAATAAGAGTTAAACAAAATATTGAAATTAATAAAATTGTAAAATGATCCTCAAATAAAACATTACGATTTCATAGTCTAAAGTAGCAAAAGGTTCGATTTTTATGTCAGTCAGTTCAAACGAAATTGCAAATAAATCCCACACACTATTACACATTCACACCTAAATCGAATCTAGAAGTTGGCATCCAGGTATCGGTGAAATTATCAATACAATCAGCACTATTATAATAGCTAACACGTTACGCATCTCTGGGTTTGTGCACAGGAAATGAAGACGTAGCTCTTGATGGGCTTTGGGCCCAAACTTCAGTAACAGCCAGACTAGCAAACTAATACGAAGGCCCTTTAGCTGATCATGAAAATGATGATGCATTCTCATGGAGCTTCCTACAAAACAATTATGAACAAATGCTTAATTTCTCTAAACATGAGAGTGAGAAGTGTAGAATATATATTACTGCTTTATGCATGCATCTTGGTGTTATTTTATTTCATTAATGGCTTTTATTAAAGCTCATCAATGATATATAATGTCTTAATATACCCTCTTATTGTGTACGAGACAAGTTCTTGTACTGCTACTCAAGAGAGTTCCCCTTCACAACTTCAAAACTTGACTTGTACTTTTAATCATCATTTGCTGATCAGTTATATTGATGATTTTTATTTTATTTTTGCATTTCATCATTGTAATAGTAGTGAGGAGTTTTACCTTCTAGTCTCTCTTTGGAACTGAATGTTATGATCAATTGAAGCTTAATTAAGTGGCCTGAGGGAGTTTGTAATTTGTTGAACTTTGAATTTCTTGCTTTTGCAATAATAATTATGATAATATTATTGAGTTATGTGATTTTTTTTTTATTTATAATTTTTACAATATGTGATTTTCTGTCTCGTTCACTTAAAATATCATGCTTTTACTTTGTGGCTTGTGATCTTTATTAATTTATATATGTTTCCTTTCTCACTCACACACAGGGTGGTCCAACGTACTTGTGTAGATGGAAATTAAATAAACTTTGAAATGAGATTTTTTTTCTGGACAAAAAGTAATAGAAGTGAGGCTTTTTAATTTTAAAATAAAAGTAAGTAACACAAAAATCACAGGTCCGACCAAAATATATAACAAAAAAAAATACATGTTAATTAACATCAAAAATCTGCTAAGTTGGCAGGACCTAGCCGAATCCATATGAGCTGATTTATTTAAATTATGGGTAAAAGGGGAGTAGGCTACAAATAGTTATCGAACTCATAATTGAGGAACAAAGTTCATTCTTCAGTGTAATCGTTTTGAAGAAAAAAGGAATCAAAGGTTGAAGTGTTTAGTCGATCATCCGCTAAACCAAAGTTTGACAAAAATAATTTATATGTAATTTTGGAGAACCTAAATAAATCACCAAAATGTATTGATATAAGAGAAAAACAAGCAATAAACCAAAACCCATACAAAAAAGACAAAAAATAACCTTATTTAAATGTCACATTACTCTTCTATTATTTCTCGTGTTATACTTCTAATATTTTGACATAACCACTTGAAAACTAGAATCAACATCAACATATTTATCATCTGTTCAGAGAGAGTCATTCTCGATTAATAACATTAGGTTGCATATATGAGTTGACTAACCATAATTAAAATCCTCACTCCACTATTAATTATACTATATACTGTAACTTACTTTTTAAGCTTCTTCTTTTAACAAGAGACTTATATGTAATGTGTGAATTAGAATGGGAATCCAAAGTAAAATTTTGGTTTTTAAAACTTGATCAAAATCCTTCTTCATGTTCAATCCAGAGAGAAATATAACAACATTGACACAATAGTTCAAAGCAATTCCCTTTGGAAGACCCAACGAATTATGCTAATCATTTGAAGTAATACTAGCAACAACTGTTCTAGTCATTCGATTGCAAACAAGATATGAAGAATTCCTCAAAACATGTCCAATGTTGAGGCAAAATCTCTCAAGTAGTTTTGATGGTTATCAAAACTTTCGACGAGAAACTTAAGTTTTTTGACTTCATACGTGCCTTGAGTGATTTTTAGAACAGCAAATCATAGCCACTCTCAAAAGTTTATATACTTTATGAAGCATCTGTACTTGAACCAATGAAGAAAGCCAATAAAGCAATCCATGAGAAGTATGGAACAAAGCCCACTAAAAAGCCAAGGAGGGTCATGACCAGAAGAGTCAACTCAGAAGAGTCGAGTTAAGAAGAGTCAAGATAAGAAGGGTCAAACCAAGACTCATGATTAAGAAGACTCAAGACCAAAAGACTTAAAAAGGCTCAAGAAAGCAATCTCATGTCAAGAACACTCATAGTTATAGGGATTGGAAAACGGGCCAGTTGCCTCGCCGTGAACCAGTTAAAAATCGACTGGGGTGGGCCGGTATTATAAAGGATAGTGGGTTGAGAAGTTGAGAGCGCCCCGCCCCTCAATGAGTTAGTGGGTTGGCAGATTAACCCACCATTAAAATAAATAAATAATGTATTTAAAGCATACTTTATGGACTTAAAATAGGCGGGCTGGCCTGCCCAAACCTGTCAAAAACAAGGTAAAAAAGATGGGTTGGCCCGCTACACCCTACCAAAATTATTAATTTTTTTTAAAAAAAATAGTTAAAAATAAGAGCAAACATAAACAAGAAAAATAAATAAACTTGGCGGGCTGACCCGCCCTATCTGTGGCCCGCCAAATGGGCGGGCTTGGCGGAGACGAGCTACAATGAGTTGGCAGTGAGGTGAGAAGACTCAAAGATAAGAAGTTTGTAAGAAACTTCTGAAGTGTCATGAATCCACATTCTCATTAGATCAAGAAGTGTTGTCTCTGTTTATGAAAAGTAAAAGCAATTTCAAGTCCCAAGAAGACTCAAATAATAACTTGATCATTTGATTTTGAAGGATAAGAAACATTCATGCGTGTTTCTGTTCTTCACACCGTTCTCGAATTTGCATCATTTAAGTTGAAACTTTTTGCTTTAGTTCAATTTGTGCACTCAATACGAGTTGAACGTAATTGGTTTGACGCAATTTGGTTGAGATATGAGCAAATAAGAACCAAAACACTTTCTAGAGATGGGAATTGATTTTTCACAGTATTTTGCATTTTAGCGCTTTTCAAAGTGTTTGCCATATTTTGATTCCTTGTTAAATTTTGAGCATTTTAGGCTCAACAATCGTTCAATTTGGTGCTTTATAGCAAAATCACCATCGTTTCTAAACAGGCTTTCAGAAAAGCTAGACCAGACCTAAAAAATGGGGCTACGACAGGTCACAGGCCAGACTCAAACTTAACATTTTCAATGTAGGCCAGGCCATGTAGAATCTAGCTCGGTCCAACCTATTCCCACCCCTACCGAGGATCCAAGCCTGTTAGAATGTGGTTTGGGCCTAACTCAACCCCACAAAACCGGCTTGTAAGATGAGGGTTGCCTCTTCATTATAAACCCTATAGAGACCTTATCACTAGTCAATGTGGAACTTGAGATTTTCCCGAATACACCCCCTCACGCGCAACACCTTTTTATTTTTATTTTTGGGCTTATAGTGTGTCTTTTTTTTAATGGTAGGTAGCCCGATAGATCTATGATAGGCTCTGATACCATCTTAGAATGTGGTTTGGGCCTAACTCAACCCCACAAAACTGGTTTGTAAGATGGTATCAGAGACTTGGGATTTTCCCTAATAAAGCCTAATTCTTTGTAGTAAAGTGTGAACACTCAGTAAATAAATTATTATATTATACATAATATTAATTTATTTAATGAGTAAAAGAAATTATTTAATGAGTTTTTCTCTCTTTTAATAAAAGTTGGGAGTGGTGAGGACTCAAATAGTCAAATTCCTTTATAACATAGGAATAAAATGTAATCTCTAAACAAATTGTACAAAAAAAACGAGTGAATAAAGTTTAAAAAAAGATAAACTCATGGATAGAGTTTTGATCATTTCAAGTATTTATTGAATCAAGTAGGTGAGAGACTAATATTAAATGCTTCTATACACAAAACACATTTTAATAATAGTCATATACAAATTGTTTTTGGCCTTTGATTTTCTCACCCCCCTCAACCTCCATTTCACCCCCATATTTCCCAAAAACCCAATACTATCCTTGCCTTTTTTAAAAAAAAAAAAAATTAAAATTTTCGGAATTACCTCAAAATAAGGTAATTCCGGTTCAAAAAAATTAAATTTTGAATTACCTCTAAAAAGGTAATTCCGGTTCATAATCATGAAATTTTGGAATTACCTCTAAAAAGGTAATTCGAAATTTTTAATTTTTTTAAAAGTTTATATTTTGGTCTTAAAATTTAAACGCGTTTTATTGGAAATATGATACGAACGATTTACGATTTAATAACAATACGTCAAAATATATAAAATGACCAACATAAAATAGGAGTACAAATACAACTATGGGTTCAAAATGTCTGAAAATAAGCATGTGAAGTAGGTGAACGGGCGACATCTAGGGCATCCCGGGCCAATCAAAGACGGGCAGTGCGTATATATACGATTTGTTTTAATTTTTATTACTAAAAGGCTACTAAAAATAGTCAAAACTACTCTAAAAAAATATAAAAACACCACTAAAAATCTAACAAAACCAAAATAAGGTTATACAAATTTTTTTAGATTTTTTGGAGACTATGAAAAATTAAAAAAAATCGTAAAAAATAGTAAACGATAGAATTTGGGATTTTGAGGCCGTAGTCCCGTAAGAAGTCCCTTCTAAGGGAGTCTTGATTCTTGATTTTTTTCGCTTCTAATGGCTGTGGTTTCATTACGATCAGAGTATGTTGTCCGAAAACCGATTTTTTAGCCTAAATTATTCGTTCGAAATAAAAAAATTGTAATTTTCGGAATTACCTCTAAATAGGTAATTCGAAAATCTTTCGAATTGGTGTAATTCGAAATTCCAATTTTTTTTTAACAAACCATGTAATTTTTTGGGAAAAAGTAAGAGTATTTTTGTCCGTTTTGGGAAATATGGAGGTGAGATGGAGGTTGAGGGGGTGAGAAAATCAAAAGCCAGCCATTTTTTTACCAAGTGATATACAAATATTACATATTAGTTATGCTACCAATTTTTTAATATACCTAAAAAGTGCAAAGGGTAGAATGAGACTAGGTAGATGAATTAGCCAACCTAGGTTGCAAAAATGGCAAACGAACCACCTTTTGGGTGTTAATTTCTGTACCCCCTCATTCCCTCCCACACCCCCATATTATACGCTTTGGACAAAAATGCCCCTAGGAATATATAAAATTTCGGAATTACTCGAAATGGTTGGTAATAGGAAGAAGATATAAAGAATTTCGAATCACCAAAAATCGAGGTAATTCGGTTCAAAAATTAGAACGGAATTACCTCAATTTTGTAATTCCGAAATCCTTTATCTCCTTCCGAATTACCTAGTTTTGAAGGTATTTCCTAAAAAAAAATTATTTAATTAAAACCAATTAAAATTAATTAAAGACGTTGCCGATCACTTAAACGATACAATACATGAAATTGATGAAAAAATAACATAACGCAACAACAAACGAAATAAAACACACGTGACAAACTAGTGAGATGGTGGTTGGAGACGTCGAAGGATCTCAAAGAACGGTCCCTACGGTTTCGACATACAAATTTGAATAGGACTCGCGATCCGAAATATGTCAAAAGTGTCCATCATCACTCGAACGCCATCGTTGTTCTTCACATCCATGGTGGACCATCGAACACGATTATTATCGCCCATAGTCGGGTAATGATAAATGATCCGGTGACTTCTCGCCGTCACCCTCCGGTGCACCTTCGTTGTTATTTTTCTTTCAGAGCTTCAAAGGTGATGTCGCCCTTAAGCTCGCATAAAATGGGGTTTGGACTTCGAAATAGACACCATTTTCTCTGTTTGTGATTGTGCCTCGATGGTGAAGCGGCGTTGAGTGCGTAATCACGAGAATATTGTGTATTCAGAGTATCCATGAGAGTGTTGTGTGTGTGTGATTCAACGCCTCAATAGACACCAAACCGTGTAGATTCTTGTAGAATGGAATGTTGTGTTGGGCATCTATACGGTTGATGCTCTTTTGAAAAGAATCCACAATTTTATTAATTTGTGCATTGATCATCCCATTAATTGACTCCCGGCTTTTGCATAAATCACCACCACTAGAACCCAATGATCTCTTCAATGCCCAATGGGCAGCCTCAACCCTATGGCACGTAAGGCAAAATTAAAACAAAGAAACCACAATCATATACTTAAGGCACATAAGAAAAAAAATTGCGTACCTATTAGTCGTGGTATTTCCATAGTGTCTTACTTTATCCGCCCACGCCACAAAATCTTTCCTTGTGAGGATACAACCATTGCCTGCTCACATATGCAATAAGTTGGGGTATGTCAAGAGACGATTGCTCAAAATCATGCAAAGCCTCACTAAACTCATCATCAAATGTAGCATCAACTACATGATGCCAAAGTGTCATCAAGTGACTCCACTCTTTCTCCCTTCACCAAACTTCTTAATTTGAGCATGAACATTTTTGTTGATATGATATCGACAAAGCAAATTCACTACCTCCTAAACACAACCTTGATAGCAAATATCAAAGCCTCCTCACAATCAAAGTGAGGATAACCCGAGAAACACAATTCACACGCTTCTATTAGAAATGGAAAAAAAAAAAACAGCTTATGTAATGGCAAAACTAAAGTCGCTTAGCATTGACTTACTTGAGGAAGTACAATATCACACAAAGATCAAATCTCAGAGGCTCTCGCAAAGACCCACGTGTAGTCATCATAACGCTATGAGACAGATATGCAAACGCAATAGGAAATGTCAACTCGGTGGAAGTGACACCAACAATCTCCAGCAGAGGCAATGCATACTTGTTGGTCTTAAAGGTACACCCATAATCAAAACAAAGGGGAAACATCCTCAATAACTTAATACTATCGGGATGTGACCACATGATCTCCTCAACAATATCACTACCTTTAAGTCGCTCTCGCCCAACACAAGTAATGGTTCGCTTGAATCGAGTGTCATAAGTCGTGATCTCGCCATATTACCTCTCTTTCCTTCCGAATATTGGCGCGGGTTCTATACAACCGACTAATGTTGCTCAAGTTGTTCTTAAATTTGTTCTTTAATGCTTCAAGACTTTTGGATGCTTTCACTCCTGGGCGACGATGCTCCCCAACAATTGATCGCTTCGTCCTTGCTAAACTTACAAAAATATAGTCGCTCCAAACAAAGTCTTATGAGGCTCATGATTGTGAATCCCATCCACCACTCTCACCATCCAATTAGAACTAGAGGCAACATTGGTTTAGCTTTCAATCGAAACCTACAACCACATCTTTTCGAACTCTTGTGTCTACCCGCAGTAACACCCAACATCTACTCGATCAGTATGTGCCCTGCCTCTCACAAACCATAAAGAACCTTGTTCTTTTTCCCTTTCCCATTCTCCGTCGCCTCGATCGAACAATAACCACAATGACTCCGTTCGCTTCCCAAGATTCTAACCCAACGTGTCATTGCATCACGAGTGGGAAATATCTCGGATGTAGTAAAGGCACCTGCTAAACTGTAATAACCATCTATTTAAAAAAATTAAAATGTTAAAAAAAAAAAAAAAAAAATTTGAAATACCTTTTTAATAGGTATTTCCTGTTCATTAATTAGGAACCGGAAATACCTATTAAAAAGGTATTTAAAAAAATCTAATTTAAAAACACAAAAATTCTGAATTACCTTTTTTTCGAGATAATTCCTGCTCAAAAATTGTGAACCTGAAATACCAATTTTCTGCGCTTAATTCGGAAAAATCACCTACAATATTTCGGAAATACCTCTTTTTTTGGTAATTCCGAAATTTTTTTTTTTATGTAGGCCGGATTGCTTTCTTTTTTAAATGCCAGGGGCATTTTAGGCATTTTGATACTTATGGGGGTGTGGTCGATAATTAGGGGGGTACGAAAATTAATTGCCCCACCTTTTCTACGTTAAGGAAAGTGCTCCAAATCAAAGGGGTTTAGTGAAATCATATTCGGTTCTTAAAGTGTAGAGGAGATTTACTCATGTCACTCTATGAGTGTGTGAATGTGTGATGTTCCCTACATCATTTTGTATACCGAAATAAAAAGAAGGACCTCCAAATATAAAATGATAACTGATAAACAGACCAGTGTTTTATTTTTTTCCATGGAAAATATTTATTTGGTTTACAAATTTTATATTCATTATTATTTTTGTATGATAAAATTTTAAAGATTTATAGATCAGTCAATAATCTGCTGTGGCCGGCCTTTGTGGATCTGTATCGAAGTTACACTATTTTCAAGAATACTGAAATGGATACAGCTAGCTAGCTAGCTCATAAACAAAGAGAGGTGGACTGGTTGGTCGGTCCATTTACTCATCTTCAAAAATCCTCTCATTCTCTCTCTCTTTCTCTCCCTACACCGACATAGCATAACATAACATTGCTTCATCTCATCTCACTGATAAATCTCCAAATGGACCAAGTCCAAGGAGAATAAAAACAGTAGCCTTGCTATTAAGTTACCACTTTGCATAAAGAAAAATAGGAGTTACTATTATTTATGTGAACAACAAACAAAAAGAAAAGAAAAGAAAAGAAAACTTGCCAACTTCTTCGGTTTCCTTTCAGATATTGGAAGAATGGATTACTCCATGAAACTGGGGTCTCTCTCATTGCTATTACTAGTCTTGCTTGTGACACGTGTATGTGGGGAAGACCCTTATAGATTCTACACTTGGAATGTTACCTATGGAGATATCTATCCTCTTGGAGTTAAACAACAGGTAAAAATATTTCCCCCCTTTAACATATTGTTCTTTAAGTTATTTTAAATGAATATTTGGTTTATGTAATGGCAGGGGATATTGATAAATGGACAGTTCCCAGGACCACAGATTGATTCTGTAACCAATGATAACTTAATTATCAGTGTTTTCAATAGCTTGGATCAACCTTTCCTTATTTCTTGGTTAGTTTCTCTCTATGGTAGTAACATTTTACAGATTGTTTTATTTATTGATACATTAAGAGGATGTGATTATATATATTTTTATTATTATTTTAGGAATGGGGTGCAGCAGAAAAGAAATTCATGGCAAGATGGAGTATATGGGACAAACTGTCCAATACCACCAGGGAAGAACTTCACTTATGTTCTTCAAGTAAAGGATCAAATTGGTAGCTATTTTTATTTTCCCTCACTTGCATTCCATAAGGCAGCAGGTGGTTATGGTGGCTTCAAAATTTCTAGCCGCCCAAGAATTCCTGTACCTTTTCCTCCTCCAGCTGGAGATTTCACTATATTGGCTGGAGATTGGTATAAGAAAAATCACACTGTAAGTACTAGCTTTACTCTCCATAAAGCAGTTTGGGTTCATAGAACAACAGATGTATCTCTGGTCTATAAGACCAAGCACTTCACGTCAAGACGCTGTCCAAGTGTCCGCAAGACGTGTCGTGTCGTGACACTTCAATTACTTTTATTTTCAAATTAAAACATGTATCTACCTATCCGTGTCAATGTTGTGTTTGGTATCCGTGTTTGTGTAAGTGATTCATAGTAAATAGGACTTGAGGGAGTAACAATTTTTATTTGCCTATGCTGTAAATGTGTGTGGGTAGTTACAATTTGTTTTATGGAAGTTTTCTTTGTGCAAAACATTTTCTGTATTAGATGGTACATGGTGTGGAAAATATTTTAAGAAAAATTTTCTTTTAACAAAAAGTCATGTTAGTACTAATGTTTGGTCTGAATGCCAAACATATGAATATATTTATATTTATTTTTACAGGATTTGAAGGCCATTCTAGACAATGGAGGTAACCTACCTTTTCCAGATGGACTTATCATCAATGGTCATGGTTCTAATGCTAATGCTAACACATTCACAGTTGATCAAGGTATATATAATACAGTACATTAACTTAGAGCATTTTGTTTTATTGGAAAACCAGACAGAGAATAAGATTTACTTGCGTATTATTGGACAGGCAAGACTTACAGATTCCGGATATCAAATGTTGGTCTCACAACTTCCATCAATTTCAGAATCCAAGGACATAAAATGTTACTAGTTGAAGTCGAAGGAATCCACACACTTCAAAACACTTATAATTCCCTTGACATTCATTTGGGGCAGAGTTACTCTGTTTTGGTCACTGCTGATCAACCACCTAAAGACTACTATCTTGTTGTCTCAACAAGATTCACCTCCCAAGTGTTGACTACTACCTCTATCCTTCATTATAGTAACTCAGCAGGAAGTGTTTCTGGTCCTCCCCCAGGTGGCCCCACATTTCAAATTGATTGGTCTCTTGAACAATCTCGCTCTCTCAGGTATTACAGTAATCTATGAAGCACCGACACGGACACGGTTACCAAACACAACACTGACACATAGACACTGATAATAATAATAATAATTTGAGAAAATTGAAGTGATTGAATGTAATGGATTAAATCAGGAGGAATTTGACAGCAAGTGGACCAAGGCCTAATCCACAAGGATCATACCATTATGGTTTGATAAACACAACACGTAATACAATTAGACTTCAAAACTCTGCACCAATTATCAATGGCAAGCAAAGATATGCTGTCAACAGTGTTTCCTTCATCCCTGCTGATACACCACTTAAACTGGCTGATTACTTCAAGATTCCAGGAGTGTTTAGTCTTGGAAGCATCCCGGACAACCCAACTGGCGGTGGCGGTTACCTTCAGACTTCTGTCATGGCTGCTGATTTTCGAGGCTATGCGGAAATTGTGTTTGAAAATCCTGAAGATAGTTTGCAATCTTGGCACATTGATGGCCATCACTTCTTTGTTGTAGGGTAAGTTCACTCTTCACCTAAAACCATTGTATTACACTACTAGAAAATGTTGAAATAGCGATGACAATTAGACACCAAAAATTAAATTCGTCTCTAACACTTAGAGGCAAAATTAGAGACGAATTTTTCTTTTTCATGTCGCTAAATATATGTCATGATAGGCACCTGCGTGATGCAAATAAAGTGGGACCCAAAATATTTGGTAGTGTGTACGCACGGAAAAGGAGAGGAAAGAGGGGAATGTTGTAACGAATTCGCGCTAGGTGGCGGTGTTTGATTGGGTAGAGTAATTCCTAGCCGAGCAAAGACTTTTGATGTGAGCTCATATAAGAAAATAGGGAGAGAAATCGGATCTCAGTGGTATTGGGCTATTGGCTTGTAGGAGAGAACTAGGCACTCTCGAATTTGCCTTCCTTCTTTGTTTTCCTTTATTTCTTCAAATATATACCTCCCTGTAATTGTTCTAAATTACAGAATATTATCAACATACTACTTGAATTATCATCCATATCGTTTGTTTTACTTCGGTAGGTAGATTACTATCAACCGGTATTCGTGAGCACCGGACTTATCGAGTTGTATGGTCTTCACGCGAGCAATTATGGAGGCACGAAAGTTGAAATCGTGGAACGCGAGCTCGTTGAAATGAGACAGAGAATCGCGAGCAATTGGCGGAGTTACGACGCTTGCTCGAGCAACAGGACCGCCGCCCACGCCACCGAGAAGAGGAAGAACACCGTCGCGAACGCCGCGTAACCAGCCTGCAAAGAAGCGCAACACCGACGACAACTTTCACGACATAATTCGCCTCATCTCATTCACCCAGCGATACTACTCACGTGGAAGGAAACCGAAATTCCTCCGCTCAACGCTGGCGATGAAGCTCATGGGTGGCTCGTTCGCTCGCGTCGAACGCTACTTCCGAGTGAATCACGCTCACGGAGGAGGATAAACCGATGCCGCGGTGATCGCGTTAGAGGAGAGCATTGAATTGGTATCAATGGTGGGAAGAACAAACCAAGTTCGAGTGGGAGGAATTTACACAAAGCCGTGATACGCAGTGTTTCAACTCGCACTTGTACGTAACCTCTCGACCCACCGTTAACCCGACGGCGCATGTGCACAGTGATGGAATACCGGAGAGAAGTTTGAAATGTTGATTGCTCCGTTGAAGAAGGACGAGAGAATTATGTTGGATAGTATTTTCATGAATGGATTAAGGAAGAAATCCAGCAGAGTTAAAGCTTCATGAATCCAACTCCCTAGCTGAATTGATGGAGCGTGGCTTTATTAATGAGGAGAAAAATGCGGTGGTGCAGAAAAGTAGATCCAACACCGAGACAAGCGGTGATTGGCGTGGACTGCTCAAGTAATTGGAAGCAGGATAAGGAGGAGCAAGAGTGGTGGGAGAGGCTATGTAACTGCACAGTTCCACTTGCAATTGAAGGACCCGAGAAGAAGGAAAGTGACACGAAGAAGAATGGTGGAAGTAAGCGTTTGAATCTCGAGGAATTAAGAGAATTGAGTAGGAAGGGTTATGTTTCAAATGTGGGGAGAAATGGGGTCATGATCACAAATGCAAATCGAGACACCTCCAACTTGAGCTAGTTGAGGCGAAGCAGAGGAAAGTGAAGAGGAGAAGGAAGAAGATATTGTATTGGAGGTGAAGGTGTTGCAACCGCCCTCGGAGGAGCAAGGAAGGACTTACCTCTAACAAATCCTTGAGTGTGCGGGACTGATTGGCAATCGGGCCGTGCTTGTCTTGATTGATTTCAGAGCCACTACTAATTTTATCTCTTACAAATTAGTGGAGGAATTGAAGTTGTTGATGGAAGACACCGAGGAATACACTATCACGATGGGAAATGGAGAAAAAGTACATCAGGGGCATGTGTAAGGGCACGAAATTGTCTCGCAGGTATTGAGATAGAGCAGAATTTTTTTCTCATGACTTTGAGTGGAACCGAGATCGTGTTGGGTATGGATTGGTTGGCGAGTTTGGGTGACATAAGAGCTAATTTCAAACAACTAGTCATCAAGTGGAAAAGAGGAGCGAGAAGAGTTCATGGTGAGAGGAGAGCCCTCTTAGCAAACAAAGAAGTTTCGTGAAGACCATGATGAAGGATATGCAGAAGAAGGTGAGGATTCTTGGTGGATTATTATCACTTAGACTCGATTGTCGACCCTCCTATAGAAGTCAATGATGAACTAGAGGTGTGTTGGAAGCATTCCAAGATGTTTTCAAAGAACCAACATGTGTCTTCCACCAAACAGTGAGGAGCAAGATCATGCAATCACACTCCAAACCAGGGCTCCTATTCCTAATATCAGCCGCACAGGGTATCCACATTACCGTAAGGATGAGATTGAAAAGTTTGTGAATGAGATGCTCCAATCGTGTATTATCGGACCTAGTGTCGAGTCCTTTTTCTAGCCCCGTATTGCTTGTTAAGAAGAAAGATGGAGGTTGGAGATTTTGTGTAGACTATGTGGCCTTGAATAAGCATACGATGTTCGATAAATTCCCACCCCGTGATAGATGAATGCTAGATGAGATTGGCTCGCTATGATTTTCTCGGTTAGATTTGAAATCCGGTTATCATCGATTAGGATGAAACCCGAGGATATACCTAAGATCTTTTAGGACTCATGAGGGACATTACGAGTACTTAGTAATGCCATTTGGACTCACTAATGCTCCCTCTACATTTCAAGCTTTAATGAACAGAATTCTGAGGCCTGTGTTGAGAAAATTTGCTCTAGTATTTTTTGATGACATATTGATTTATAGTTCAAGTGTTGACAGCCACATTGAGCACTTGGAGGCGTGGTTACGATATCGAGAGAGCAAACCGGCTATTTGCTAACAAAAAGAAGTGTCAATTTGGGAAACTACAGATAGAATATCTTGGACATTTGATTTCAGGCAAGGGTGTGTCTGCTGACCCTGCTAAAATTAATGCCATGGTGAATTGGCCAGTTCCAAAGGATGTGAAGGGATTGAGGGGGTTCCTTGGACTTACGGGCTACTATAGACGTTTTGTCAAGGATTATGGCAAGATTGCTTGGCCATTGACTCAACAGTTGAAGAAAGATAATTTCCTTTGGAATGATGAAGCTCAGCGGCTTTTGAGCAACTCAAAACAATGGCTATGACAACTCTACCGGTTTTGGTGGTTCCCGATTTCACCAAGCGCTTTATACTTGAGACAGATGCTCGGGAAAAGGTTTAGAGCGATTCTTATGCAAGATGGCGCACCATTAGCTTACGAGTCAAACTCTATCCCCCGGGCTCGTAAAAACTGTGTATGAGAGAGAGTTGATGGCAATTGTGTTGGCAGTTCATAAATGGAGACATTATTTGTTGGGGAGACATTTTGTGGTGCATACAGATCAAAAGAGTTTGAGATTTTTGACTGACCAAAGATTGATGGGTGAAGAGCAACAAAAATGGGTCACCAAGTTGTTGGGTTACTCATTTGACATTAAATACAAACTCGAGCTGAAAATAGAGTTGCTGATGCACTCTCAAGGAAGCTTCAATATTCAGCAATTTCTACAGTTCACTGTCATGAATGGGAAGGGCTGGATGAGGAGGTGTTGAATGATGCTAAGTTAAAGATAATTGTGCAGGATTTGCTCTCGCAAGCTAAAGAACATGCTGGTTATACTCTCAAGAAGGGCAGGCTGTACTACAAAGACAGGATTGTAGTTCCTAAAAATTCTCCTCGCATAGATGGTATTTTGAGGGAATTCCATGACTCAATGACAGGAGGGCATTCGGGTGTGTTAAGAACTTACAAAAGAATAGCTAGTGTGGTGTAATCGGGAGGGTATGAAGAGTAGAATTCATCAAGATGTGCAAGCCTCGTGACACCGCCAACGCAACAAATACCAAACACTAAGTCCGGAGGCCTCTTACAACCTCTCCCTATTCCTAGTCATGTGTGGAGTGACATCTCCATGGATTTTGTGGGAGGGTTGCCTAAAGCTTTGGGGTTGGATACCATTTTTGTAGTGGTGGATAGGCTCTCCAAGTATGCACATTTCTTCACACTGTCACATCCTTATTCTGCTAGAGAGGTTCTTCTTTGTGTTTCTCAAGGAGGTGGTGAAACTACACGGGTTTCCTAAGTCTATTGTCTCGAGATAGGGACCGTGTGTTCACTAGTGCTTTCTGGACTGAATTATTTAAAATGGCAGTACTAAGCTACGGATGAGCTCAAAGATATCATCCTCAAAGTGATGGTCAAACGGAAGTGGTGAATAGGTGTCTTGAAACGTATCTCAAGTGCTTCGCGGTGGCAGACCAAAACAGTGGCCTAAGTGGCTGCCATGGGCTGAGTATTGGTATAACACCAACTATCACGCGACTCTACAGATGACTCCTTTTGAAGCTTTGTACGGTGAGAAGCCTCCAAAGGTGTTGATTCGGGGGGGATGAAAACAGAACCAGTGTGGATGAGGTGCGTGTACTTACCAAGGACAGAAATGACATGTTAAGGGAATTGAAGGAATTGATGAATAAAGCTCAGAATCGAATGCGCCAGCAAGCTGATAAGAATAGGAGGGAAGTGACTTTTGAAGTAGGAGACTCGGTTTATCTCAAAATTCAACCTTACAAGCTCAAACAACTAGCAAAGAGAATCAACCGTAAGCTTAGCCCCAAGTTTTATGGTCCATATGAGATAATTGAGAAGATTAGTCCTGTAGCATACAAACTACGATTTACCAGCTGACAGTCGTGTTCACCCCTGCTTTTTCACGTGTCGCTATTGAAGAAAGCAGCCCAACACGGGAGGTAGCACAACCATTACCCGCTTGCCTCTCGGATGATTGGGAATTACAAGTGGAACCTGCTGAAGCCTTAGCTGTTAGAACCTCTGCTGATGGTGTGATTGAAGTATTAATCAAGTGGAAACATCTCCGGATTGTGAAAATTCATGGGAGGAGTGGCGGGGAAGTACAAGACTTGTTTCCTCACTTTCACCTTGGGGACAAGGTGAGTCTTGAAGGGGTGTTGATAGGCACTGCGTGATGCAAATAAAGTGGGACCCAAAAGATTTGGTAGTGTGTACGCACGGAAAAGAGAGAGGAAAGAGGGGAATGTTGTAACGAATTCTCGCCTAGGTGGCAAAGTGTTTGATTGGGTAGAGTAATTCCTAGCTGAGCAAGCACTTTTGATGTGAGCTCATATAAGAAAATAGGGAGAGAAATCTGATCTCAGGCTGGTATTGGGCTATTGGCTTGTAGGAGAGAACTAGGCACTCTCGAATTTGCCTTCCTTCTTTGTTTTCCTTTATTTCTTCAGTCATATACCTCCTGTAATTGTTCTAAATTACAGAATA
Source organism: Oxytropis ochrocephala (assembly GCA_020916435.1). Lineage (NCBI taxonomy): Eukaryota > Viridiplantae > Streptophyta > Magnoliopsida > Fabales > Fabaceae > Oxytropis > Oxytropis ochrocephala. The sequence goes on from CM037093.1 coordinate 110,640,542, forward strand.
TTATCAACATACTACTTGAATTATCATCCATATCAGTTTGTTTTACTTCCAGTAGGTAGATTACTATCATGTCACAATTTTAGCTTTTTCTAACTGTGTTATAGAATTCACTCCTATTCTCTTCATGGTAAGAGCTGTTTCATCTGAAAATGTGATGCAAATGTAAACTATATTTCCCATAATAATTATAATAAGCTAATATTTTTATGATTATCTATAATTTTTAGAATGGATGGAGGCCAATGGTCAACTGCAAGCAGGTTAAATTACAATTTGAGAGACACAGTTTCTCGTGTCACAGTTCAGGTACCAATGTTGATAAATTTTCATGTATGATCTAAATTTATTACGGTGCTTCCTAAGATGAGAGATCAACAAGTCTCTCACCGGTGTACTACTTAAATTGATCATCAGATATAATATAAATGTTATGAATGATTAATATTGTATCAACCAACATCAAATCTCAACCATTCGCAACATTTTATATTATATATTTTACGGTCAATTTGACTCGTACACCATCGAAAGTGATTTTGTTGATCTTTCACCTAGAAGTCACCATTTATTATATATGTTTTAATGCGCGCACACACACACTATACACAGGTGTATCCGAAGTCATGGACTGCAATATACATGCCATTAGACAATGTGGGAATGTGGAATGTGAGGTCAGAGAACTGGGCTGGCTCAAGATTATTTAGGAAACTTGATTTTATCTTCGTGTATTCTCCCCGCCAATTCATGGAGAGATGAGTACCCTTTACCAAGTAATGCTCTACGGTGTGGTCGAGCTGTTGGTCATTGAAATCGGTCTTTATAAAACTATCTTTTCAATAGTAGTAATTAATTTCCTTTCATGGCTTAACTCAAGCCAATTTTCCTTTGTATTTGTTTATGTTACTATATAGAATTTGAAATATAGGCCATTTGCTACAGGACATTCAAATGTGAATTATAACATATGTAATGGTATCTTTGTTACTTTGAATTGCTTAGTGATTTGGGATAGTGAGTAGCATATATAGCCATACTCAACAACATTGAAGATCTTGCAAATTGATCATTGTCACTCTTGCTTATGCAAGACTCAAATTCTCTAGTTCTTTAATCTTTCTTCCTTTGCTTTCAATTTATTTTACCTTCATATCGTGATAGTCCTATATTAGTGTTGGTTTTACGACCTCTTTTTGGATCTAGTGCATATTGTGGTTCTTGAGTTCATGCATTAACAAGCTAGGGTTTATAGATGGCTCAATTGTGACATTCCTGAGTTGTATCACTAATGCATGACAATGTATGTGTTCCAAGTGGGATCTAAGACCTTTGGTGACCAAGTACAGTCTTAAAAGTCTTGGATGTCAAATGAGTAATGTGCCTTTTAGTCGACCATAGGCCTATTAAGTAGTCTCTAGGGCTGACCTAAGGTTCAAGCAATTAAAGAAGGACTTTGAGTCTCAAAAAAAAAACCTTGATAAAAAAGGGGCCTCAAAATTTAGTGTTACAAAATATTAAAAATTAATTTCAATAATTTTCACAAAAATCTTAGTCAAAAAAAAATTTCACAAAAATGATCTTTGTTCATTTGGCACGCAAAGGCCTCCATAATATCAATTGATTGGATTTGGTCCCTCTTGGCTATTATTTTGCTATGGTTTTTGGTTTATATATGTTTGACCTTTTTTTAACGGTTGATTACATGAGTTTGGGCCTGCCAATATCGATTCTAGTATGGATAGCTCTTTCGTTTGACATTTCTGTGTCATATAAACCAACCGAATACAACCATTTACATGAAAAAGACAACAAAATAATTGAGGTAACTATTCACCCCCAAAATAAATCCTAAAGTGGAAAACTTCACGATTCACGCTCCACTTCTACAGGTTGGCACGATAATTGATCAATTTCCATCAAGCTTATAAACCCTAAAATGGAGTTTAGATTATATTTAATCAAGTCTCACGTCAGAGTTTGTGTCAAAAAAAAAGTCTCACGTCAGAGTTCGTTTTAGGCCGCATATCCATTGGGCCGGCCTTTCTCCCTTCTTAATCGGCCACCTTTGGTAGTTTCCCCTACTCGGCCTCCTAGGTGTTACCTACCTTTAGTTAATTAGGAGATGAAGCCTTTTCAATTTAGGCAACACATTTATCTATAGGAGAGCGATTGGGCAAAATCTCTATGGCTGACAAGTTATATAATCAAAATATCTACTTAATAAACAAGGTTTTAGGCCATTAAGTATGTGTCGCGCGCGGTAGTAAGGTATATCTATGACGGTCCACTACACCCAAACATGAGGTATGTAGGGGGAAATGCTAATTAAAAAGGCATTACTCCGTTACAGAATATAAGTAAAAACCGATTAACAGAAGTTTGAGTTGTGCTATTATACAGGGCCCCGACCCAATGTCATTTTTATAGGGCCCAAAAAAATATATTACTTCATTGTTACTAATCTTTGGTTCTTGGCCTTTTTATTTTTCTCCAAAAAAATATTAGTTCATCAATGCGGGATTACTATTAAAACTCACAAAAAGAAACTATATTCAATACTTTGTCTTCATAATTAACTAGGAACACACCCGTCCTATGCACGGGACATGAATATGCATTGTGTACGTGAGAGGGAGATGAAAACTAGTATTGCGTTAGTTGGTGTGCTAAAATCTATTACATGCATTGATTAAGTTAGGTCTATGCAAATTGAATACAGTCTATAAACCACATATCTGGAGGCGAGTTTACAGAAATTTGTCCGACAAAACATTTGCTTGTTCACAAAACATTACAAACTAAAGCACACACATTGACCTAACAGACGTAACTACTTTGTAGACGGTGTACTGGAAAAGTCACTTTTTAAACATAATAGTCTGGTTCATAAGCTAACACATTACACTTTTCACTGGGATCCACCATCATACTCACCATCCTCCGTCATTGTCGCATCCCCAACAGAGATTTCCTACTACTGATGGTAAATATTGTTCTCGTCAACATAATTACAATAGTTTCCAGCATGAAAATAGTGATCTTCGTCAATGTCATGACGCATGATATAGTTCACCTAGACCAGATTCATATAAAAGTAAAATGCATTGAAAAATAATATAAGGTACACTACTAAACAAAAGCACGCGACATCATAGATTTAAAATTTATTCAGACATCAAAAAACCAGATTGAGGAATTTATTTTCTAGAGGGTTCTGGTTCTGTGGTTCAGATAAGGCTTTGTTAAGACAATTTTATTGTGCTCGGGAATCAAGCTCCAAACTCGTTTGGTGGGTGTGAGCCGAATTGGTTCGGTGAGTGTTAGTCGAACCCGTCAAAAACACTACGTAGGAAGGTTTCCACGCGTGTTCCACGTGAGGGTAATTTTAGAATATTTGAGGTTCGGGGGTGTGTGGTGAGTAAGGAGGGGTGGGAAAAACAATGACCATGAAATAAAGAGGGTTGGGGTGGGGTTTCATGGGTTATATAATTGCATCTTATTTTTTCTTAAACTACAAATATGCCATCAAATGTTAATTGGAGCCAAAAGCCAATGATAAAGTAGATTTTGTCATTATAAAGAGGGATTCAAGAAGACAAATCGTAGATAGTTTTTTATGCGGATTTTAATTTATCTTAAAAATTGGAGTACGGTGAAACCCAATTTGACAAAATAGGAGTGCAAAGGGGTTCAATTTTTAAGATTTGAATATGGTGGTCCTAATTTGTTTGGGATGATCCATGCTCATATGTATCTGTCTTTGTCGGTGTATGAGATTCTCCTCTCCCAATAGAGTGCTCAAAGAGCTCAAAGGTTTTATTGGAGTGGGGCGTCATCCCCTCACTCATAAATTTTGTTTCTCAAAAAAAAAAAACAGTTGGGAATTAGAGTGATTGTTTGGCAATAAAGGAAGAAGAGGAGAGGAGGAGGATGAGGGAAGGACAGATTAGGAAGATGGACGGGGCATTGAGTCTCTACCACTACCACCATTACAGCCCATACCCACATTCAACATCTAAAACTCTCCCTCCATTCGCGTTTTATGTCGACTCCCTCTTTTCCTCAACACAACACAACACGCACACTTATCTCACACGCTCACATCTCTCAATCAATCTACTTAAGAACAAGACTAATAATAATCACTCCACACCATTCATATTATTATTCCCAGCCTCATTCCAAGTTTTATTATTATTAGAAGAAAAATAAAGAAAGAAAAATGTTGCAGCTTCTTTATGCGGTGATATTTGGAGAAATGGTTATGATTGTGAGCTTTCTGTTCAAGACTCCACTAAGGAAGCTAGTGATCATCATGTTGAATCGGATCAAGCAAGGTCGGGGACCCGTCGTTGTGAAGAGCGTCACTGCTACCTTGGTGGTCATGCTCGCTTCCGCACTCTATAGCATCTTAAAGATCCGGCGTCGCAACCTTCAAGGACCTGGGGCCCTCGACCCCACCGATCAACTCCTTCTGTCCAACCACACGCTTCAAGCTTCTCTTTTGGGTAGGTTAATCAAACTTTTCACTTTCCCTTTCCTCAATCACAACTTTTATATATGTTGTTTTCAAACTTTAAAATAACTCTATTATTTTGCAAAAAATAGTGGATACTAAATAAGCTAGCGGTTAGTGGATGTGGTGGCGGATAGCGGATAAGCTACTCGATTGAGTTTAAAGTGATTAAGTTAGCTGTTGAAGTAGCTTATAAAAATAAAATTATGTAAATAAGCATTTGTAATTAATGATTAAAAATGATAGAGCAATTTATTTAATGGAGGATAAATGAGGAATTTAATTAAAATAATGAAGGTAAAATTGAGAGGAAAAAAAAACGCTATAAACTATAAACTCAAGTCTTTACTTCAAGTAGGGTTTTAAAAATGTTATAATCTAGTGGAAAAATCTTTAAAAAGTTTAGTTACACAAATACTTTATATACTAGCAAATCCACTGTAAGCTATCAACATAACATAACCTTATTTGTATCTATCTATCTATAGTCAAATGAAAACTCTTTGTATCTATCTATCTATCTATCTATCTATCTATAGTGGATCAACAACACAACTGCGGTGAATGCAGCAGTTTTTGACTGCTATGAATCACTATCCCCCTATTTGTATCTATCAATCTATAGTCAAATGAAAACTCTTTGTTTAGTTCATACATCATTCCAAAAATGTAAGATAATACAATGTGGAATGCTGTTACACTCTTTACAATTAGCCTGAGACCGACCTAGAAATCCTTGCTAGTCAATAGGCAATTTGATTTGTTTGTTTCTAACAAAACTTATCTTAAAGTTTGATAAACCTTCTATCTATTCATTGCAAAGACTAAGTGCATGTTTGGATGGAACAGTTTTAGAAGGTAATGTAATTTGATTATATTTTGAGATATTTAGAGATATTCTTTCTTTTATATTAGTTTTTGAATATGATTTTATTCCACCAATCATGTTGTTGTGGCTTGTGGACAGGGTTTGTGCTGTTCCTCTCTCTGATCATAGATAGATTGCATCATTACATCAGAGAACTTCGGGTGCTAAGGAAGGCCGTGGAGGCTGCAAGGAAACAAAGTAGTAGAAGTTTTGAGGAGACTAAAAAGGGCAATGCAGTACAGGCACAGCACATAGCTTTGAAGGAAGAAATTGGTGCCTTGAAGTCCAAAGTTAGGAAACTGGAATCTGAATGTGAAGTGAAAGGAAGTAGGGCTAAGGCCTTTGAAGCTGACGTGGTGGCTCTTAAGAAGCAATCTGAAGGGTTCCTTTTGGAATATGATCGCCTCTTGGCAGAAACTCAGAATCTTCGAAATCAGTTGGAGGGAATAGAACAGAGGTAGCTCTTCCAATGTTAATGACAAAAACAGCTTGTGAAGAAGAGGAAAGTGATGTTAAGTATGTGGGTTGGTCCAGTTGATTATACTTAAAACCAGTGGATGTATTATATATACTAAACTAAACAAAGTGTAGTTACTGCAGAACCGTTAGATCGTGAATCGTGAATTTTAAGCTTCAGATTCAATGGTTCTGCAGTTGCAGCACTGTGTGAGATAGTTCAAAAGAGATCACGATCAATATAGTATGTATTTAAGTATATGCTTTGTATGCAATGCACACATGTTTTTGACAAGATTATTGGACTTTGGACCATCTTAAGTATCTTACTCTCTCGCGACACATTTTATCGCACATAGCCACATACCCCATGCCTGCCAAGTAGGTCTAATGGTTGTCAGATTGGACGATCCATGACTGCTCGGCCTAACTAGACCCACGCGAGAATTCTCTATGCTGAGATTAGAAAGCCCCCAACCCTTCCGCAATTGCTCGATAGTTAACTGCAGAGTAATTAGGATGGGGTTAGATAACGACCAGAACAACCAAGGTTAGATAATTGCCAGGAGGGACCGTTAAGAACAAGGTTACTAAGGACATTAATTAGGTCAACCATGAGAACAGAAGAAAACGTAGTTCCACACTCTATCTAGCTTCCCACAACTTGGCAACTCTAAAGCCTCACTTCTCGGAGCACAAAAGAGTACTGAGTTTCGCACCCGACTCAAGTTTCCATAACTTGCTAAGTCTAAAGCTTCGATTTTCCAAGCACAAAAGAAAACTGAGTTCCACCAATCAATCAACTAAGATTCAAATAAATTACTGTTCCCTAAGAGCATTGGTCAAGAAACCAATAAAAAAGTTTTTCTTGAGAATAAATTTAACCACTTTTTAATGTAATAAATACATTATTTTTTATGGAACAAACTTACCTCTTTTGATATGTTAACAAAAACTTTATTATACAAGATTTGGTAAAAAGGAGGGTAGAATTTTAATATTTCATCTACCAAGCATAGATAAATACTAATATTGACAAATTATACAGAAGATATCAGACCCACCAGACAGAGAGGAAACTGAGAAACATTGCATTAACCTTTGTTTCCCTTTCCTTTTTAAAGAACAGAGGAGAAGTTGAGAGTTTAAAATTGAGGTAGCAACTTGGGTCCTTCCCAGCATTGCATCTTCTATTTCCTGGGCATTTTTGCATCTATATTAAATTTTTTATTTACAATTTACCTAATTTAACCAAATAAAAATCTCAATTCTGCTAGGGACAAAGAAATGAAACCCAACATTCTACCCACCAAACATAAATTGAGTTAAACCTGTGGCCATATACGACATTAACTGCAACAAACATCTAATCTAAATGGCAAACTGAGAGAGAGAGAGTTATTAAACTAATTAAAATATTAAATTATAAAAAGAATAATTCCAAATCCAAATTACAAAATTATAAAAAATCTAATGTTGAAGGGGACAACAACATCTTCACAATACCTCTCTCAAAATTGAGACTATTAACTACAACACTAACATCCGTACAATAACCACTAATTATATCATCACTAACATCACTTTTCTCAAATGCATCACTAGTTGAAGCCCCTTCATCATTTCCTCTAATAGTAACCCAATTTTCATCATCCAATCTCCAATTAGGATCCCTTGAACACAAAGCTAATCTTTTGATTCTACCAACAGAAGAATTAGAATTCTCAAAACAGGTGGTCTCACTCAAATTACTTTTGAAAAAACATTCTGAATCTTCCACACAACTCCAAAAACCTTGTTCAAGAATACTAGTTGGTGAACTCGAATTAAATTCCTGAATTTCCTTCACACTTGAATTCAATTCAGCAACAAATGGATGCTTCAGCAATTGACTACAACTCCACCTCTCCTTTGGATCCCTTCTAAAACACTTCTCCAAGAAATCCTTTCCTTGTTCAGACAAAAAACTAGGAATCTCAGGAACATCATTAGAATATGCTAAACGATATAAAACCGTAACAGGATCATCTACATTAGACCAAGGTGCTAAACCTGTTGCCATTTCAATAACAGTGCACCCAAGTGCCCAAATATCACAAGGGCACCCTTGTTCTTCCCCACGCGCCACCTCCGGCGCCATAAACATTGGCGTCCCAGCAATCGGAAAAGGATCAGTAACCCTCTTGGCACATCCAAAGTCTCCAATTTTAACTCCATTTTCACAAACCAATATGTTGCTACCTTTAATGTCACAATGCACGATACCGTTTTCATGCAAATACTCGAGTCCCTGAAGAATTTGCCTCGTGTAGTGTGTTATGGCAGGCTCATCGAGCCTGCCATAGCCACCACGACGAGACACCTCAGAGAGCGTGCCGAATGGCATGTACTCCATGAAGAGGTTGAACAAGAATTTGTTGTCTTCCTTAGTAATGTTACAACCTTTGTATGCAACTATGTAAGGAGAAGACAGAGAAGACAGAATCCTCTGTTCTCTCTGGAGCTGGAGCTGTTGTTCAGAGTATGATAGTGACAGCTCAGCTGATTTCACGGCGGTGATGACATCGGAGGAGTGGCGAGAGGTGGCGAGGTAGACGGTGGCGGATGAGCCATGTCCTATGGTGTTGCCTCGACTCCATTCCATTTCCATGTTTTGATTTTTGTTTGGTGTTTAGGCTCTGTTGAGTACAGAGTATATTGCGGCCTTTATATAAATAGCAAAAAGGACACGTACACTTTATTGAGTTTGAATTATGAGACTTTGTTTTATTGGTTGGTTTACTTAATTAGTTGAAGCTAGATGTGAGTGAGTATTACTTCAAAGGGGAGTTTAAGACGTGGCCAATTTTGGGTGGTTTTGGTTGCTTATTTGGCAATGTCACACGTGGATATGTTTTAAGCAACGAGTTTCTTCTTTTCTTTTCTTTTGTGTGTGCTAATTGCTAAGTGTGAATTAATACTTGGGTTTGGATTTAGGTAGATTCAGAGAGGCCAGATTCTTTGTTTTGTATTATACTTAGTAAAGACTTTGAAAAATTGAACATGGGGTTTTAGGGGTGAGTTGAATTGGGGTGGGTTCAACTACCAATGTCGTTGGAGTTTAGTTATCTTTTTTTGTATCTTTGAGTCATTTTTTTAAAGAAAGATAGTTTGATTTTTATTATAGTTGTATACTATAAGCTTAGTACTAGTCAAACATGTGCTGGTTTTCTTTTACAAGTCAAAAACCAGAAAGAAAAGATTCATTTCTTTCCTCTGTTCTGGTAATTTAAGATTTTAAACAATTTATATTACTACTCTTTTTTTACAAAACAAGTAGTAGCATCATTCTTTAATTTAATATTTTTATTACATATATTGTTCTCTTCCATTAACAGAATAACATCATTCTTTCTCTTTATCATAAAGTATTTATTTATAAATAATATATTGGTTAGCAACTAAGAGCTTGTTTCACCAACTAACTTATTTGTTGGTTCTCAATTGAGACTCTTTAGGTTATAGACTGTTTGTCAAACAGGTAAGCAAGTTAGTTGGTGAACTTGCTTCATCTTTGCAAATTCCCATTTTAGCCAAATAATCCAATGCTCTTCCAACAACAATATTAGCAGGCATATTTGTGTCAAAAAAAAAATTATAAGTTAGTTCAACGGTTAGTTTTATGAAAAATTTTAAATTCAATCTGCTAAGTTTCCGATATCACCTCATTTGTGATATCCTACTTAATTTGTATCCTAGAAGAATTTGCAGCTTTAGAAAGCTAAAGGCTTTGAAGCATATATATACATGAAAGTCATTGATGAAAGCTGACAGTACTAGAAGAATTTGGATTGTCCAATTTTTTTTGATATAAAGCAACAACTTCCTTATATTTGTGAAATTAACACTTTTCCCATTTCAATTATTTGTCATGATAACTTGCTCAAGCAAAAGTGCAACGTACTTCATTCCAATGAGTTGTTGAAAGCTTTGTCAAGCTTCGTTGCCAGTAATGTGTCCACAAAATTTAGCCCCAAAAGTACCAAATGTCATTTCACTCCATACCCACTTCTAGAAGCTAGATCGTTACATTAAATTAGTTAATCTAATTACAACCCTTATAATTAATGGGTGTAATAATAATGATGATTTTAGAATGTGACACTTCAGAGTAAAATTAAGTACCTTCACTTTTTCCTTTTTAGATTTTCTTTTCTCCAATCAAACACCTTTATTTATTTATTTATTTATTTTTCGAAAGTTGAACTATCATATATGTGACACAGACCTACAATGGTTTGGTCCGGGTGGTAACTAGATTGAGATCCCACCTATCACAAAAAAAAATATTGAGATCCCATCTCAAGGTCTTGGGTTCGAATATTAGGTGTGTTAAAAACACTGTTGGGAAGGGAGAATCACACGAGCCGGCAAAGTCGGATATATACGTAGTCACCTAGATTCTCTAACTTAAATTAATCACTGACAAAGCTGATAGATACTGCACTTCACGGTAAAAAGCATACATATGACACACGATTGAATCAGATATTGCTTTACTAATCAATTATGGTAAAGAAGTGTCATTTGAAAAACAATCAAAAATCATTTCTAAGGTGGGTGTTCTTTTGACATTCATTAACACTCTTCAACTTCACGAAACGTATTATTACGTGAGTTAGCTTTCATTTCATGGGTTTGGAAACACAGGTGTCCAACCTTAGGCGTAAAATAAAGGTTAACTCCAACTTACCTACAAAGCATAACAAAGATACAAGTGAAATACTACAATTTAATTAATTACTTTTAGTTAAGGTATTATTATTATTATTAATATGGTTTTAGTCACTTTGTTTGGTGGTGTGAGAAAGAAGATAAAGGGGGTGGATGTAGCTAAAAAGTGCTTAGAGGTTGAAACTGCAAAATAAGCAGGTGAGGAGTAGGAGGTTGGGACTGGGAGTAGGAGTGAGGAGTGGTGATGCAGTTATGTGATATTTATTTATTTATAGTATTTATTTACACATCAAAGACATAAAGCCAAATTAAATTCTCTACAACAGTACTAACAATTACCTAATTACTATACAACTTGTGAATTTTTCTGTCTATTTTACATCAGTTAGTTGCAACAGTACAACTTCCTTAAATTGACTATTCAGCATAACGAACATTTTTTTTTTTTTGATAAACCAATGTGTCCTCAAGCCGCACAACCGCTGATACTACCCTCCTATAAGTGCGAGATTTATTTAAAGGGTTTCTCTCTCCAACCGTGAGATATTTTTCATACACACTAGGTTAGATATCGAACATTTGACAAAATGGTTAATGAAGCTCAAGATCTACCACAAACTTGTGTTATACAGTGTTGGTAATGAACATTTTTTAAAAATATAAGAAATTCATATGCACTTGTTCCATTTTTATTGTAAATATTTTGGTGTTTGACTTTGATCTCATTTTGTTTTGTTTTACACTAAAGAAACGTGTCACAAATTCAATACAAGTTGATCAGGTTAGTAAGGATTCAAATTTCACATCCAAAAGATTGTGGGTTTGAATTCTCACCGACGATGTGAGAAGCTTTGTTGGTGGATAATATGTAAAAGACATCCGTAAGCGCGTTTTAAGAGTCTCGAAGCTTTCCTAAATTCTAGTGAACTCCGACACATGACTCACCTAAAAAAATTAATAAAAACACATGTCAAAAAGTTAATAAAAATAATAACTATACAATATTGGGCTTACCAATAGAAAAATTAAAATAACTATTTTCTGAAATACTACTAAAATAGTTAACTTAAAATGACGTGAGTTGGAAGGTAGAATGGCGTTAGTGAGGAAAGAAGCTTGAATCACACGTAAGTCACGTGGTCCTGTTTTCTTATGTATGAAAAGGATTTTAGCGTAGTATGAGAAAAAGAACTTTCTAAGCAATTAGTAGCACGTTTTATATGTGAGGTGTGAGTAGGGGTGTTCGCGGTGTGGTTTAGTTCGGTTTTGAGCAAAAAAGTGAACTAAACTGCAAGGTAAAAATAGATGCGGTTTGGTTTGTTTCGGTTGCTTTTGAAAAAAAAAACAAACCAAATCAATGCGGTTTGGATTGGTTCGGTTGGTTCGGTTTTTTACGAGACAAAACACAATTTAGAATCCGTTTGGATAGAGCTTATTTTGAACTTATGAAAAACAACTTATGCAAATAAATTAATTTTTACGTATTATTCATAAGCTTGTAAAGGTAGTTTATGGAAAAAAAACTTAGGAAGATACGAGTCAAAAAAAAACTTAGGAAGATACAATTTTTGTTAGTGAGAACTTATGAATTAACATAAAAACTTACATATATTCATAAGTTGATTTTCATAAGTTCAAAAATAAGCTAATCCAAACGGCCCCTTAAATAACCGCTTTATTTATTCTCTACATATATTGTTTTGTCTAATTTTATTTTTATATATAGGATTTTGCGGTTTGGTTTGATTTGGTTCGATTTCTATAATCAAAACCGCAGTCCAAACCGAACCTTGCGGTTCACTAATAAAAAAAACCGAACAAAACCAATAGAAAGCGATTTTTGCGGTTTCGGTTTGGTTTGGTTCGATTGTTTTTTATTGGTTTGATTCGGTTTTGAACACCCCTAGGTGTGAGTGCACGGTTAGATGAACTTTCTATTTCCAAGTCTATGGTACAACGTTGGATAAAAATAATCTCCAAATAGTAATTTTATGGTTTAAAATAAACAATTTTTTAAGTCATGCTAACGACACCTTTTGTTAGTTTTCCATTCTTGAAGTATACCAAGTTACCAACATGATTTTGTGAAAAGTGGTAGATACTTAGGTCTCTTAACCATCTGCTCATACCAAAGTCATTATAAACATGTGATAACACAAAGTTGAAAAATGAGTGAGGGGACGGTGGTGGAGACGCGTGATGCGTATCGGGAGGAGGACCTCCGGAAGCGTAGTACAAAGAAGGTTAAGGGGGCATGCTTTCACTAATACCTCTACGGTTCCCCTTAGTTATGCTGATATTGTTGATCAGTCGGAGGATGAGCAGAGTAAAAGATCCTACAAAGAAACAGTTCTTGGAGTATCTATTGGAGATGGGCTTGAGGGCATGAAGAAGGTGTGGAAGGAGAAACGACCCAGGTTGGATGGTGATGATGGGAGTACACTTACGGATGTATGGAGTTGCAAATCATTGAGAAAACACATGGCGACTATAAGTGTCCCGAAATTGTTATCCCACCGATGGCGAGGCGAGATTATGCGGCACCGTGGAAAAAAGGGTTGATTGTGAATTTGCTTGGGAGGAGAATTGGCTTCAACGATTTGGAGAATAAACTCAATCGGGCGTGGGTGAGGAAAGGGTCATGAATATTGTTGATCTAGGTTGTGATTTCTTCTTGGTTGGTGGGAAGATCATGACAAAGCGTTTACAAATGGTCGATGGCTAATCTACGATCAACGCCTCATCGTGAGGAATGGAAACCTAACCGTTAGGAAAAGAAGAAATCAACAGGTCACACTTGGGTGAGACTTAGGAGCTTCCTATTGAATATTATGATCCGAAGTTCTTGTTTTTCTTGGGAAACCGAATCGGAAGGACCATCAAGGTGGACAAGACAACAGAACAAATGGAGAGGGAAATACACTAAGTGTGTATGGAGGTTTACTTAGATAAGCCCGCTTTGGCTATGTTCGAAGTCAATATGCTAGGCTTTTAAAATATGATTGTTGGTGTAGCCAATGAAAACAGAAGATGTCTCGTGTGTATCAATTACAATCAAGGTGGAGATTGTTGGAGTTGATTGGCGAAGCATCTTGAAAAAATCTCAGCATTCTTAGTTTTGTGAAGGAATTGGGAGACCCATGCTATATAATGAGCTCAAGTTATCCTTTACAATATGCACTAGTCGGAAATACATTTTTGACTTTTTTTCCCCTCTTATACTCTTGTTTTAGAGTGTTGTGAGATGTAGTTAAATATTTTCTTTGGAGGATGTGTGGGTACTGGGGCATGGAGTGTTTGAGAGAAGTCTATGTGTTTTGATTGCTCATTTTATTTCTCTAAGTTTTTTTTCCCGAACAATTAAGACAAGTACTAACGAAGATGTCTATGCCAGGTACAAGTTCGAGGGAAGAAATTAAGAAGTAAAAGGGTACAATTGACCAATGACAGCATTTCGTGAAATTCTTGAGAGCTCATTTTCGTGATAGTGAGCATTTCTGATTTCTCAAATAAAAAAGTTGATTTGGAGTTTGAACATTATTGCTTCGTTTGCCAAAACTCAATCAAAAAAGGCCATGATACTAGGTCTCCTCCATCCAATGATGAACATGCCGACAAATGTAAATGTGTAGTAGAAGAAACAGAATAGAACGAAGAAGGATGTTACTTTCATGTTTGCTTTGACGTTTCGTTATTGTACGGGTTGGTGCCTAGTACTGCAGCTATTGACCAAGATCCAAACCAAAGGAAAAAGTTCTTCCTTTTGTCCCTTCCTCAAAGTGGTAATTCTGTCCCACTTTATTTCACACGCACACAAAGTAAAGTAGAATGATTCAAAATAGTTCAATTATTCATTGCTTTCTCTCAATCTTTTTTTTTTATTATAAGAAAATGGAGCCTGACCAATGGCGAAGAAGGAGGGGGTGGCATTTATCGTGGGAAGGGATGAATCCTTTCCAGCCATGAGAGAGTTAACAAGTTACCTTCAATACACTACAAAAAAACAGGTGATTAGCGAGGGACGTTGCGAGGGAATATTAGGTCGCCAAACTCGATAATTAGCGAGCGGAATTTACAGGTCGCCCGGCCCAATTTCTGCACTGCACACACTTCAAAGCGATTAGCGGCTGCAATTTACGGGTCCTCGCTAATTTTTCGACATTGACAAAGACACTGCGAAGACGCTCGAGACAATTGGTGAAGACACTTTACGATTAGCGGCGCAATTGTTGGGTCCTCCATTAATTCCTCGCCAACCGTCATATTTTTTTAATTAATCCGAACCACCTCTTTCTTCTCTCTCATTTACACTCTTTTTCTCTCTCTTCTCTCTTCTTCTCTTCCACTCTCTTCTTTTCTTCTCTCTTCCACCACCACCACCAACCACCACTCTCTCTTCTTCTCTTTTCACTCCACTCTCTCTTATTTACTCTCTTCTTCTCTCTCTTTTCTCCTCTTCCACACACACACACCACACCACCACCACCACCACCTCTCTTTTTATTCTCTTTCCACCACCACCACCACCACTCTCTTTTATTTCTTTCCACCACCACCACTCTATTTTCTTCTCTTCCACCACCACTCTCTTTTCTTCTCTTCCACCACCACCACACAACCACCACCACCACAACCTCTACGACACCACCACACCACCACCACTCTCACTCCTCTCTCTCTCTCTTTGAAAATTTTGGTTATAATAATAATAATAATAATAATAATAATAATAATAACAACAACAACAACAATAATAATAACAACAATAATACTAATAATAATAACACTAATACTAATAATAATAATAATAATAATACTAATAATAATAACAGTAATACTAATACTAATACTAATAATAATAATAATAATAATAAACTCAGATTGAGAAGCGTGCCAGTCAGACTCGGGAAGCGTGTTGTCAGCATTAGCGACGGACATAGCGTAGGTCGCCCTCGCTAATTAGCGATCGACACAATTTCCTCGCTAAGCTTGCATTAGCAAGGAGGGAATTAGCGACCGAACTGGTCCCTCGCTAATTCCCTCGCTAATGGCAATTAGCGAGGGAATTGGTCATGTTAGCGACTGAATATTCCATCGCTAATGACCGTTTTTTTGTAGTGATAGCATGTTTGTAAGTTTTACTTCAATTATACTTTTGACCCCAAATTTAATTAGATTTACTGTTTTAGCCAATAGTATATTTTGCCATAGTGGTCATAGTGGCGGTTGGCGGTGGCCAGAGTGGTAATTGATGGTGGTCGATGATGGCCGGAGTGTCGGTTGTTGACAGCCAAAGTGGTGGTTGACGGTGACTGAAATGGTGGTCAGAGTGGTGGTTGACGTTGGTTAGAGAGGTGGTTAGTGATGGTTGATGGTAGTCAGGGCGGTGGTCGGTAGTAGTTGACAGTGGTTGGAGTGGTGGTTGCTGGTGGTCAAAGTGGTGGTTGACGATGGTGGACGGTGGTCAAAGTGGTGGTTGGTGGTGGTCGAAGTGGTGGTTGACAGTGGTCGGTGGTGGTTGACGGTGGTTAGATTGGTGGTTGGCGGTGGTTGGTGGTGGTCGGAGTGGTGGTTGGTGGTCGTCGAAGTGGTGGTTGACAACTGTGGACGGTGGTCAGAGTGGTGGTTGACAACGACCGGAGTAGTGGTTGGTGGTGGTCGTAGTGGTGGTTGGTGGTCATCGAAGTGGTGGTTGACAACTGTGGACGGTGGTTAGAGTGGTGGTTGTCAGCGGGCGGAGTGGTTGTTTGCAATGGTCAGAGTGGTAGTTGGTGGTGGTCACATATATTGATGATGAGAAGGAGATGAAACAAAAATTATAAAACCTATTTTTGTGGTTTTGAGTTTTGATAGAAAACTGTTTTGAATTAAGAAAAAAAACCAAACCCCATTTACACGAACATGTTTTGGTTTCGAAATTGACTTTTAAAACCAGAAACTCACAACCACCCCGAACGGCCCCTAAGTTAGCAATCAGAAGTGGATGAGAAGTACAAATGAACAAAGCGTACCTGATAAGCAGGGGTGGTGCTCTATTTATAGACATGATGTCTGGCGCTGGGCCGTTGGATAGAGCAGCGTCGATAATTTTTTTGCCAACTTATAAGTTATTAGACTAAAGCTTTCGTATAAATTGAAGAATATAAACTTTCCACTCTTAATTTTTTTTTTCATATAATTACCATTTTTGTCAACTTGTACTTTTTTTTTTACATTTTTGTAAACAAAAACTGTGTTACAAAAAATAACTAATTTTTTTTAATATATATTATATCTATTATAATATATTAATTCACTATTGTTTTTAAAATAAAATCACAATTTTTTAATAAAATATAACTTATTTAACAATTAGTTTAAAAATTTGTGTAATCTCTGCTCTGTTGTTTTCTAAGTCCTAAATCCTAATTTGAGTGATTATATTTCATGTACTCATATGCTTCTTGCTAGTAATATTCCAAGGTTGGGACTTGGGAGGGAATCAAAGGGTGCCGTGAAATCATACAAAATATAAACACTTGGGAGTCTCCTACTCAGCTTGCGCGCCATTTTTCCCGGTGACCCCCCGACCACCTGCACCAATCGAACGCCGCCGTGTGTGCCACGTTGGATGCCAGCAACTCCTCGTCGTTTTGGTTGTTGTCAGTCCCTTGCTTCCGATGGTGGCGTATCTGCGTTTTGGCCTTTGCGTTTCTCGAAGTGTTTTCGTTAACTTTCTTCCACGTGTATTCTTTTTGCTGATTTTTTACCCATTCTTTCATTGGTTTCGTGTGGTCTCTCTGAAGAGACAACAATAGCCCTTGGTGGGATGAGGCAACAATGTTGGTCTAAAAATATAGAGTGCGGGTGTAGCGACCGAAAAATCCGGGAAAGGATTCTTCGAAAGGTTCTTTAGGAAGCCGCCACCAAATTTTAGTTTAAGGGCAAATCTGGAAAATCCCTTTAGGTTTAGGACAAGGCATTGTTGGGGTTCGGGAGTCGTTATGTGTGGGGAAGGTATTAGCACCCCACGACATCCATTGTCTAAATAATTTAGGATTTATTTAATTATTACCCTTTTATTTGTAGAGAAAAAGACTTATTTAAGTTTTTGGTTTTAGTGCTTGACAAGGTTGAGTCTTGCTCCACGTGCACTCCGGATGCAATGGAGGAATCAAAGCCACGTAGTTCTTCTGAAAAAGTTTGTGGGTTGGTGTTTTTAGTGTAGGGGTCCTAGGATTCCTTGAACTGCATCTGACTCCATTGATTCCTAGAGGATTTGCTAACCCGATTGTACAACCGACTTAGCCCCTACTTTTTGAAAATAATTTTAGAGTTTTTGAAAGAAAGTGGTTTGGTGTGAGGTGGGTTCGTTTTAGAATAAGTATTCGAGAACTCTCTGAATCTATCTGACTCATTAGTTCTAGAAACATTGACTAACCCGATATGCATGTAGACTTAATCCCCTATTTATGGAAAAATGATTTATTTATATTTTATTAAGTTTTTGTAGGATTACTGAACTGTACAACCCATTGGTCCTAAAATGATGACTAACCCGGTTGTACAACCGACTTAGCAGTTTATTTTTAGAGAGAAATAGTCTTTTTGTTTTTAATGAAGTTTGCGGTGGTTCTTGAATGCATGACTCATTGGCCTAAAATAGTGACTAACCGGTTGTACAACCGACTTAGCCGTTTATTTAATTTCATGAGAAAAATTATCTATATTATTATTGGAAAAGAATTAAAAAGTAAATCAGAGGGTGCAAATAGTAAATTTGGGTTTTTATTAACAGCAGGGTGTTGTATAATTCATTGGAGGTGCAAAAAGGAAAGCCTAGTTCGCATGGGAGAGCCCAGAATGCGAAACTGGGCTTAAGTGAGGGGAGGTGCGCGCGTGAATTGGAGGAGTGTAATTAGTATTCTGAACATTAAAATAAACAAAAAATAAAATAAATATAAAGGAATTATAAATAGTTAAACCTAACCCAAGAGAACCCTAAAAACCGACCCACCCCCTTTACATCACCAGTTTGCTTGTGCAGACTTCTTCCGCGAGAGAGAGGCGTAAATTCCGGCGAGGTTTTCGCCGGCGTTCGTGGGAGGAAGAGAGAGGAAAAAAAAACAGCGAGATGCTTGCGGTTTCCATGGAAACGAGTTTGTGGGGTGGTTCGAGCTGAGAGAGAGAGGAGGACGGCGGAGATGGTTTCATGGGTGGCCAGTGATGATTCTTCTTTTAATGATTTGGTTTTCATTTCTGTTTGATTCTCCATCTCTATTTTTACTCTGTGTGATTTTCTTCTTCTCTTTTTTTTGCCGTGTTCTATCGTCATCGTTCTGGTTCACTTTCGTTGTTTTTTGGGGGTTTTCGGTTTCGTGATTTGGGGGAAGGATGACGTTTGGTTATGGTGATGTCTTTGCGTGGGTTTCATGCAGGTTTTGGAGGGTGGTGGTTCTCGGCGGTTGTGGTGGTGACGACCACCATACGTGGTAGCCGGAGCTAATCTCTGTCACTTTTAATTAATATCTAATTTCTAATCATCATTTAATTTGTTCTCGACTTTGAATTTCAAAAACACTAAATATTTACACCAAAAATGCAAGTTGATTCACATCTTGGATTTGAGTTGGGGAAGCGATTACGCACATATATTTACAATTCTTAGATTTAATAATACAAATACACCAACCTAATTTCCGACCTACGATTGGTTCCTTGTGTGTATGTTTGAATGACCGTAATCAACTGCAACTACTGCGGTATGCTGCCTGGCCGTCACTGCTCCGTTCTTTAGATCTCAAAAAAAACTCCAGAACCGTGTTTAGTGGATTAGGGTTTCGATGTGAAACTCTAATCCTATTTTTTGGTGATTTTCGCGATCTCTTACGCCTTGATTTACGTGTGTATTTTATCGTGGTCGATCGCTTATTTATATTAAAAACTTAGGGTTTAGCATTTATTCTTTGTTTGACTGGCTCTTGCACACGATAACGTGGGCTTCTTTGAAAGCGATCTTGGAGAGCAAGAACAGACCCCAGAGATTATTGATTCTGCTCCTTTATTTATTTATTTTTGCTTTTTTTCGGATTTGTATTTTTTGTATTTTTAATATTATAATTTTTGTATTTTTGGACACTTTGGACAATTAGACACTTTTTAAAATGTAAATAAAATTAAATAGATTTTTTTTGATATATTTTTTTTGGACTATATATTAATAAATTAAACAACTAAAACAACAAAAAAAAGGAAGACGGACAAAATTGGGGTATAACAGGGGGTATATTGGTAAACAGTGGGGTACAAAATGAGGGGTACATTTTGATAATAAAAAAAACGTGTTGGACAAATAAAAAATTTGTCAGGGGTATGTCGGTCCAAAAATATAGAGTGGGGGTATATTGGTAAATAGTGAGGTACAAAATGAGGGGTATATTGGTAAATGGTGGGGTACAAAATATAGAGTGGGGGTATGTCGGTCCAAAAATATAGAGTGGAGGTATATTGGTAAACAGTGCGGTACAGATGAGGGGTATATTGGTAAATGGTGGTAATAAAATTTTCCCACCAAAAGTGGACAAAAAAAAGTGTTAGACCAAAAAAAAATTTCAGGGGTATGTCGGTCAAAAAATATAGAGTGGGGGTATATTGGTAAACAGTGAGGTACAAAATGAGGGGTATATTGGTAAATGGTGGGGTACAAAATATAGAGTGGGGGTATGTCAGTCCAAAAATGTAGAGTGGGGGTATTGTTACCTCAAAATTTCGACAGCATATTAAATGAAGTTTTAAATGGGGTTGACTTCACATATAATGTTTTGGGGACCACAAGTCACTATTCAAGTCAATGCACCATCAATTCGGCAGAAAGGTATACAAGTGCAGGAAATGCAAGCGAGCTTCGACAAGCTTAGCTCTCAAAACTATGAAGCAAGCAAAGCAAGAAACCTTCGACAAGAGAAGGCTCAACTCTTCGACAAAGTTGGGTTCAACACCCCGTCAGCGGTTGACAATGAGTTAGTCGAAATGCAAAAGCAACGATTAGTGGGCGGTTACTTCTCCTCATTTTTAGGAGGCGATTATCCTTTTTCCCACGATGGTTTCCCAGTATAAATACTCTTTTGTAATAGGAAATAGGGTCACCACATTTCACAAGAACTCGAGAAACTCAACTTCCAAACTAAAGCGAAATACGAGTGAAACAGATACATTGTACGTGTTGGTGAACCATCTTTCTTTCAATTAATGCAATACTTACTTTCTTTTTACATTTGTTGCATTTACTGCTTTCATTTTGCTTCTTTCTATCATTCTCTGTTCTTATACGCGTCAAACACACAAAACTTAAAGGCAATTGTCAAAGAGATTTTCTAGTTTGATCTCACAATCTCAATATTGAAAACTAGTGATTGTTTGCTAAAAACACCAGCAAACAGGTATATTGATAAACAGTGGGGTACAAAATAAGGGGTATATTGATAAATGGTGGGAATAAAATTTTCCCACCAAAAGTGGGGAAGTCAATGATTGTGTATTAATAGTTCTCGGATAGAGTGGGGGTATATTGGTAAACAGTTGAGTACAAAATGAGGGGTACATTTTGATAATAATAAAAAAAAGTGTTGGAGAAAAAAAAATTGTCAAGGGTATGTCGGTCCAAAAATATATAGTGGGGGTATATTGGTAAATAGTGGGGTACAAAATGAGGGATATATTGGTAAATAGTGGGGCACAAAATATAGAGTGAGGGTATGTTGGTCCAAAAATATAGAGTGGAGGTATATTGGTAAACAGTAGGGTACAAAATGAGGGGTATATTGGTAAATGGTGGGGAAAGAAATTTTTGCCGCCCAAAACGTGATTTTTCACGTTACTGCCGGGATTATATCTATTATAATATATTAAGTCACTATTGTTTTTAAAATAAAATCACAATTTTTTAATAAAATATAACTTATTTAACAATTAGTAATCTCTGCTCTGTTGTTTTCTAAGTCCTAAATCCTAATTTGAGTGATTATATTTCATGTACTCATATGCTTCTTGCTAGTAATATTCCAAGGTTGGGAGGGAATCAAAGGGTGCCGTGAAATTGAATTAAATGCTTTTTTGTCTATGAATTGAAAGTCAAAATTGAAAATATAAAGACTAAATTTATGAAAGTATATGGACCTTCTAATAAATATGTATAATTAACAAATAATATGTCATAAAGGTTGAAGGTAAATAATCCTAACCATTCAATATTTCTATCATTAAACCAATGGTAATAAAGACACTTTCCCATCATGAGAAAGTTTTTCTCCTCTCCCATTTTAAATGCAACCAGAAGGAGGCAGTCAGGCAGTGTAAATAAATTTGTGTTAAATAACATTTTGTTTTGTGTGTATCATTTTTCACATATGTTCCTTTATCCGAGTGAATTGGTGCCAAACTTGGAAGGTGTGTCTTCTTCCATAAAAATCAATCAAAAATAGGGAAATAACACACTGGCAGTCGCCTCCAGTGACGGATCCAGAAATTTTTACTCGGTGGAGCAAAAAAAAAGTCTATAAAAAATATCGTAAATTTTTACAAAATACATAATTTTATTACAAAAAGAAATTCTAAAATATCCAAATTTCTACAAATTACATAGCTAAAAAGGTAAAATTAGTACCAACTTATTCTCTTTTTTATTTATCTCTTGTAAACTTCTATACTTAATTTAAAAAAATGATCTTATGGGGTAATTTTGGTATATATATTTTTAACCAAAATAATTTTTTAAGTGGGGGAAAATGCCTTCAATTTGATGTGAATATATCCGTCCCTGGTCGCCTCCCTTGAGAACTTGGAAGTGGAATGTTAACAGTCCTGCCAAGGCATTAGAGGGGTTTTGTGTGATGATAAAGGTTGTGTGTTAGTAAAATTCGCGGCATCAATTGCAACCAGAGACTCAAATGAGACGGAATTCATTGCAGTAGTTTATGCCCTTGAAGTCTATCTGTAGAAAAGCAGTGGCTCAGGTCAGGAAGCCTAGTGGTGGAGTTGGACCATGAAAAATGTCTCATTTACACATAGGACGAGAGAATCTAACCATCTTGCTGATAGTCTTGCCAAAGAAGGAGTTTCTCTTCAAGGTTCATGGGTTAAATGGTTTGAGTAGGGGTCGAGGCGTTTTTCAGTTTTGGTGTGTGATCGTCACTTCAGCTTGCGGGTCTGCAATTGTGGTCAAAGGCATCTCAATTTCTTCTTTTTGCCTAGAGTTAGTGGCGGAACTATGTGTAGTTGAGGGGGTTTTTCTTCTTTATATAATTTTTTTGTACCCCCTAAAATTTTAAATTTACAGTTGTAATCCTATGTTTGCACTCAATTGCACCCAAGATACAATTTTGAACCCCCTATTCTGGGTCCTGGATCAGCCACCGCCTAGAGTTGTGGTGAAGGGTTGGCATCAATTGTTAGTGTTGTTGTGAGCATGGTGGAGCTTGAAAGTCTTTAAATTAGATGATCCTTCCTGCTTGTTTTTACATGGATTCGAACTCTGGCATCTTTCACGGTTGTTGCAACAGTATCGATCCACTAAGGGCCTAGGTTGTGCTTTTCCATCCTGCTCACTGTATTAAGTGGTCTCAAAGGCTGGCGATTTTTTTACTCTTTAGACTCCATACCCCCCAATTTTCATTTAATCCCAAAATACCCCTCAAAATTTACACTATATTCCGGAATTATATATTAAAGTGTAAATCCGAAATTGTATTCTTTCCTATTTTTCAGAAATATGCATTAGACATGAATCTGGAGTTAATTTGGCTTCCAGATTTATGTCCCAAAACATAATTTCGGAAATAATTTTTTTTTTTTTAAAAAGTGACTTTTACCTTCGGACAAAAACTGTCACTAAATATGATATAGTTGTGGTTATTCGGAGTATTAAGTATTAGTTAAAGAAATTCTGGATATTTAAGATTTAGTGACACTGTCTGTCCGTAGGTCAAAGTCAAATTTAAAA
Source organism: Oxytropis ochrocephala (assembly GCA_020916435.1). NCBI lineage: Eukaryota > Viridiplantae > Streptophyta > Magnoliopsida > Fabales > Fabaceae > Oxytropis > Oxytropis ochrocephala. The sequence continues at coordinate 110,664,071 of CM037093.1, forward strand.
AAAAATCAATTTTTGACTTCTGGATTTATTTTTTGATATAAATCCGGAATAAAATATCAACTTATACCCGGAGGTCTTATTTATAGGAACAGTTGAGCTCTTACTAATGTTACTTACTACGGTCCTCTTAACATCTCTCTTTTCTCTTATACTTTTTTGGGTTTTTTCTTTTGTACCCCCACCCTGTCCAGTTAAACCCCCACCCAAATTGAAATCCCCAAAATGCCCTTTGTCATCTATTTTTTTTTTTTTTAAAAAAGGCGCATCGTATATATGTCAATTGGGACATATATACGATGTCTGATTTTAACACATCGTATATACTTCTTAAGGGCATATATACGATGTGTTAAATCAAGCACATCGTATATATGTCCCAATTGACATATATACGATGCTACTTTAAATTTTGTTTTTTTAAATTTGTAAAAAAATTTAACGCTCATGATTTAACGTTCAAAGTTGATCAACGGTGTAGATTGCACGCCAAAATCAACGGTTGATAATCTTTTACCTCATCTATAAATACTCACTCCCACCATCACTATTTTCACACCAAAAATTCAAATACTCACTCCTCCTTCTCTCACACATCACAAGTGAAGATGATGCGAGCTTCGCTAATGTCATACTACGAGCCTTCTTCCTCACTCTTGTTCATTCTAATATGGGGTTTGTTGATCATCGTGGTATCATCTTGAAAGATGATGGTATAAGTTTCGATGGGAGAGATGTTGTTTCGCGTAGGTTAAAACACGATATATCATTTTCGCTCTTAGCGAAAAACTCTGCGGATGGTTCAAACAGAGAAGCGAACATGAGATAATTCGTATCGTTTATCAGAAACCCGAAACGACTAGTGGAGGTATTTACTGGTCTACCATGGATGTCAACAGTGAGGATGACGTCTGAGACATGATGTCCATTCATATTACAATTAAATGGAGGAGTTACATTCATCTGTACGTCGAAACCAGAAGGACCGTCGCTGAGATCCTTCGTCGATTAACTCCACCAACTCAGTAGTTTATATTGTATTTTCATTTTATCTGTCTATTTTTATTCAAGTTGTTTATGTTTTATCGCTTGTGTAACTTTGTTTTTTCGAATCAATGAAATCAAAAATTAATGGAAACTCGTAAAATAAATAAAACATCCGAAAAAAGTTAATAATAAAGTGCCAATATAATATCAAATACATCAAAAAACAAATAAAAAATCCCTAACGGCGTCCCCCTCGACCTCGTCCCCCCGCTGCCTAAGCTCTCCGACCACGCGTCATCCGGTCTTTGCCATCCCCACTGACCTATGGAGTGTCCGTCGCCGGACCGCCATGCGCTATGTCGCCATCCACGAATCCCTCTCTACAAGCCCTCACAACCTCCCTAATCCGGTCATGATCGCCATAGCGTATCTCGGGGAGGTGTCGGTCGAGCTCTAAGTGATGGTGGAGCCGGTAATAGTCGGGGATAGAAGCCGGACGTACCACTCTAAGTAGTTCCGATCCGATCGATCGGGGCATTGAGCAACCCGAGTAGTGCGCATGATGTCCTCCACAGATGCCATGAAGTGGACGATCTCAAACACGCTGCGATCGATGATGACTCGGACAGCCACCGAGAGGTCACACGGGATGATCGCGTGTACCCAAACTGCCGCGAGCACCTATCGGGCATGTAAGGAACTCGAAGTCAACCCGGTGATGAAGCCTCTGCAGAGGAGATGCGCTCAAAGCGGTCTACCGGCCACGCCCTCTCAATGGTCGCAAGCAGACATCCTCGCCTCGGCTCATCAAGCATCCTCCTGTAGTGGTGAGCTTCGTGTGGTCGACTTCTTCTTCTTCGGTAGCGCCCAAAGAAGTGGCTCCGCACCGGGATATGACCAAGGCAACCTCTCCGCCATCCGAGGGAAATACCACATAATCCAAGCACGAAATGCGAGAAATAAACAACATATTTAATTCACAAGAATTTACCAAAAGTCGGTGCGATTTAACAAAAATACAAGAAGTTAAAATGTGTACGAAATAGGTGGCATACCCTCCCACCTGCTGCGTAGTCCTCAAAGACACAAAGTGTTCAAGGACTCATACATGGCGCTAGTGCACTGCACCCCATGCATAGCCTCCAAGAACATCTCGCTCTCGGATCATCCAGTAGATCACCCACTTAGCCTCGGCCACTGTCTCCGGTCTTCGTAGTGAAGATATCAGGTCGGAAGAAGCGAAGCAGATAAGCCCTCACAAAGAATGGTGATGTCACCCCCTCCTCCATGTTACGCTCATACACCGCTCCGGCCATTTGAAGGTCATGACACGGACCCCACGGGTGTTGTTAGCGACCTCAACCCGTGACACACCCGGATATGTCTCGCCAGTGTGTGGCAAACTCCGAGCTCACGGTGATGGCGGGAGGTGTGGCATAGTTCCCCGGATGGGAAGGTGCGTAGCAGACAAGAGATGTCATCCGAGTGATCGCCATCTCACCAAATGGCAAGTGAAATGACGAAGTATCCGAGTGTCATCTCTCGATAAAAGCCGACAAAGAACTCATGGTCTCTTGTGGCGTGGCGATCACCGGGAGAAGTGGGGCCAATCGCCCACGACCACGGTGGTGCGTTGAAGTAGGTCGAGGGTAATGAAGATGGAGTCTAGTATGGACTTTGTTGCCATGAGCCCATACTTTGACAACACGATACTCCACGAAATCAAAATAAATAAATAATGTAAGCAAAAAGTGCGGACTATGTGACTTAAATAAATTATTTAAGCAAAAATGCAAAACTTACCGGTCAATGAGTATAGAAGCTGCAGACATGATCCGCCAAGTCGGTGAAAAGAGAGGGTGAGGCTCCTCCCGATCTTCTTTGAGGCACCTCATGATACTCGGACATAGATCGGTTCGAGTAATAAGCATCGACACTGGATTTCTTCTTGCTGCGATACTCGGGAGGTGGGGATGGTAATGAAGAGGTTGAGGATCGTCATCGAGGATACCGTGGATGATATCGAGAAGTAGTGGGAATGATCTTGAGAACCGCCTCCTCTATGATAATCCTCCTGCTGCTGCGTCTGCCGCAGTAATCCCCGAGATAGAAAGCTCCAGCCGGCCGATCATGGTAGCTCAGGTGATACTCGGTGGCTCAGCCGACACTCACCGCTCAGCTCGGTGTGCTGTCTCTCTCTCTCGTACCAAGCATGGAGTCGATTATGCCTCCGAGTCCTCGTGCTCGAGCGATGAGATGACTCCCTATCTCTCTCGATCGGAGAGACCTCACGTCTCCTCTATGCCTACCAGGACACCGCAAGCGAAGAAAAAAAATTAGTAAAAAAAAAAAAATTCTCATCGTATTTACATCAAAAGCAGTGTATATACGATGCTTACTTTTTTCTTCGTATATGTGGTCTTTGGCGTATTTCTGAGTGGATGAAATTTTCGGCTAATCGTATATACGCTGAATAGGGGTATATACGGTGAGTAAATTTTTGCTCGTCGTATATAGGGCTGTGGTGGGGTATATACGATTGGTGGATTTCTGGGCTGATCGTATATACTCTGGCGTATATGCGAGTGAAGGTGATCAAACGTATGTATGACCAATTATGTGAAGAAATGGTGATTTTGTAAACAGACAGGGGTATTTTGGTATTTTCACATGGTGGGTGGGGGTTTTAGAGGAATGGGTGGGGGTCCAAAAAAAAAACCCTACTTTTTTCTCATGCTATATCTATTCTTTACGTATCCCATGTATCACATCCTCTTTAACAACTCTGAGACGTTTTTCTTGACTCCTTTCCTTCCCCACCATAGTTATTGACATTTGTTACATGAAACTGCTACTAATGGCGGATCCATGACCCGAGATCAAAAGTTCAAAATTGTATCTTAGGTGCAATTGAGTGCAAACTTAGAGGTATTAATATAGTGCAAATTTTAAATTTTAGGGAGTTCAATTTTTTTGATATAAAGCAAAAAATAGATTTACCTTCCTATTGTTTTTTCCTCTTGAGGATTTAGCTTCTTTCACAACCATTACAAAAATGCATACAAAACATCAATAATAACTAATGGCGGATCCATGACCGGAGATTAGAAGTTCAGAATCGTGTCTTGGATGCAATTGAGTACAACCTTAGAGATACTAATATAGTGCAAATTTTAAATTTTAGAGTTCAAAAAAAAAAATTATATAAAGCAAAAAACGGAATGTTTTTTCAGGGGATTCAAGTGAACCCCGTCACCATAACCTAGGTCTGCGCCCCTGATAATAACATAAATAAAACAGATAAGAGAGCAAAATCTTCGATTCGTTTCCATATCAGTACAAAAAAATTGAGCAACTGATACATTATTCCAATTCCGTGACATGTGGTATGTCTTACAACCTTCGGCATAACACTAACACCTTATTAACAAAAAAAATATCAATTGTAAGTCTGTAACAAAATTTCCTAATTCGAACAAATGGGAGAAAAAAAATCTGCTCAACTTTATTATTGAGCCATACTAACTAAGAGGGAAAAAATAAAAAAATTAAAAAAGAATTAAAAGGGGCAGAATTTGAGAGAGTAAAATGTGAGCTAGCTAGTTCCCTTTGGAATTGTTATTGTTATTGTTTGCTGTGTTTCCATTATTATTATTATTATTAGTATTATTTGGTTGTGAAGCCCCAATAATGGAAGTAACAGCAGTTACCAAAGCAGCAATAAAGTTAGGATCAGATGCTATAGCAGCAGTGGCAGCATTAGGAAGTTGTTGTTGAGAAGTAGTTGCATCTTGAGACATTTGAAGTCCTGAAAAATTTGACTGGTTGTTGAACAATGCCGGATTAAATATTTGGAACTGATTTTGTTGTGGCTTTGGAGAATCATCAGTTAAGTCTAATGTTACAGTTGGAAATGGAGCTGATGCTGAGATAGTTGCCATGCTAGAAGAGCTAGGAAGGATTGCTCTTGAGAGGAAATTTGCATTCATTACTCCATGATTAGCACTTGACATTGATCCTGATAGTAGCATTCTTGCTGCTGATGATGTGGATTGTGCCATTCCCATAGCTGCTGGAGGTAAAGGATGGTTGTGATTTCCTTCATATGTTGTTATAAGTATTGTTCTGTCTTCAGCACACCTTTGTACCTGCAGTATAATCAATTTTAACATGGGTCACATAAGCAAAATCCAATTTTATTCAATACACTTTGAAAGTTCAAGGAGACTAGGACTACAAAGAGATTAAGACAATCTTTTATATTTGTTATTTAGTTCATTCAATATTCAATATGTAATATAGGACTAACCAAGTCACTGAAATTCCAACAATCTTCTTCTCTCAAAGTTGACTTTGATATATCAATATACTTACTTGCATTGTCGTTAACAACCAAAGATACACACCAATAGACTTCATTACATTGCTAAGAGACTTTTGAAGTAAGGACCCAATACACCTAAGTTCACTCTATATTAGGCACATGTTAAGAGTCCCACATCGAATGTGATATGACCTGAAAAATAGTTTATGAGTGGGAAACATCCCTCACTCTACAAGCTGATTTTGTAGGGTTGAGTTAGGTTCAACCCAAATTCTAAGATGGTATCAAAACTTATTTTAGATCTATTGAGCCACTCACCATTATTATTCGCGCACCAAACTCAATAGTGTTGGGCGTGAGGGGGTGTCTCACATTGACTAGAAATACGATCTCAAAAGAATATATAATGAAAGTGCATCCCTCACCTTATATAGTCAGTTTTGTAAGGTTGAGTTGTAGGAGTCACTCTTGTTAAATGACACTCAAACTCATTCCACTACATATTTACATAAGATATAAGCAACTTTATTTATAATTATTCAGGTGAGCATGTACATATTAGGTTAATGTAGGGGAGAACTTGATAGAGTTAAGATATTTAAAACATGAAATTAAGCTTGAGAATAGTCATGACATGCCTGTTTCCTCACTGGACAACCATAAGCCATGGTGCATCGATAATAAGCTCGAGGACATGGGTTTCCCTTCGCCATCTTTTGTCCATACTTTCTCCATTGACAACCATCCGTCATCTAAGACAACCATTATATAAAGTATAAACTATATAGTCAAAAACTAAAATAGGATATGCGCAATTATATCCTAAACTAAAATATACTCTACAAATATTACATAAAATATAAACTATATAGTCAAAAATACGCATAATTAACCCGTGCATCGAACGGGTGCATGATCAAATTTCAATAAAAAAAAAAAAAAAAAGCAAAATGCAAAATAGAAGTACCATGGGTTCCTCTAATCGAGCTCTAACAGAAACTCTTGCTTTTCTCATGGTGGCCTCAGCTTGTTCAACATTTCTTGAAGGACTAAGCCTTGGAACTTTATTAGCAGCTTCTTGATCTTGGTGACTACCCTCTCTTTTAATTCCCTATCAATTTCCTTCTTGTCATTATCAAACACAACAATTGCTTCATCATTACCATTCCCATTGTTTGCAGGTAACTTTAAGTTATCTTGACTTGTAATTCCACAGGTGAAGAAACCCAAGCTTCTTGAGAATCACCATTTGTAGCCAATGCAAGATCCAAAAAACCCCGTGGCATCGAATTCAAAACTGGTTCTTGTTGCTGCTCTTGATCAACTTCCTTGCCCTTCCGCTCCTTTATCAAATTCAGCAAATGCACCTTTAGGTCATTGTAATTGTTGTTAACATCTTCAACCATGTTTTGCAGTCGAAAGTTCTCCATCTTCATTCGATCAAGATCATGTCGAAAGACGCGCCATCTGAACCAAAAAAAAAATATATAGCACATCACATTTTATGAATGAATAGAGAATCACATTTTATACAAAATAAAATTTCCTCTACCTCAAATTCGTCTCTTTTGTCTTGTGAATTGTCATTCTCCATCATGGATTGATCAGCAGCACTAGTGTTGGTGGTACGAAGATTCAGTCCAGTCTATTAAAAGAATATATAACAGATTCATATAAGCATAATAAAAATATTTCATTTTATGATCTTGATACATTCAAGAACTATTATAATAAGAACATATACTAAAACGGTGAATGAATATAGATATGAGATAAAGGATCAGTGCTCACGTACGTTAATTGTCAAATCTAAGATAGAAGAACTGGTGGAGTGATGATGAAGCTGTGAGGGGGTACTTGTAGAGGCAAAGTTATTGTTTTTATGAGAGAAGAAGTTCTTTTCAATATTGATAAGGGGTCTATTGTGATCATCATCATCAGAAGATGAAGGAGAGTCATGTGAATTGACTTGAAAAGGGTTTGTGGTGTTTGATGAGGACTTCTTCTTGCTATTGTTAACTTTTTCATCCATCTTGGGACCAAGTTGTTTTTGTTTTTGGTGTCTTGAGGAAAAGAGTTGAGAACTATTGGCTTGATATGGAAGAAACTCCTAAAAGGATCTGAATCAATGGAGAGTCCACAGCTTCTAACAATCAAATTCAATAGAGAGAAAGATATAGTCTTAGGATGGGATAGGAAGAGAGGGTCAATGAGGCAATATGAACGGCACTTAAAAAGGAGAGAAATAACGACAATATATTCTTTTTTGAATTAAGAAGTTAGCAGTCAAATCGGCGCTATATCTACAGGTATATGCTCAATACTCTCATTCATCAAATTAATTTAAATTTAATCTAGCTAATGACTGATCCACCTTAGGTAGACGACTTCTGATTGGGCAACGGCAAGAAGTTCAAAGCAGTATTGTCAGAACCGGACGGCTAAACTGGTTGGACCAGGAACCGGATAGTTCGGCGGTTTGGTTCAACCCAGTTGAAACCAAAGTCTAGTTGAATCGCTTAGAACCCGGTTGTAACGGATTGAACGCGGTTCAACCGTTTTGAATTGCTGATTGACCTGGATTGAACTGTCTGAAATGTATTTTTTTTAAATTTTTTTTATTTACTTTTTCTCCAAATTTAATACTTTTTTATTTGTTATTTAATTATTATACCCATTCAGTTCAACCATGGTTGAACCGAGTGAACCAATTGAACCATGACCTGAAGCTCTCGCCGTTTCCATCTTTGATCCGGTTTTAAAACCATTAGTTCAAAGGAGGAGATCAATCCTTCTCCAACAAGTCAACAACATGGTTTTAAATATGGTTTTAAATTGCGGTTGCAGGTGGGGATAAGTAGGCATCAGCCAATGAAGCCTACGACTCAACTTCACGACAGCCCAAGGCCATTGGACTTTTTTAAAATAGATAAGGCTATGGCTTTTTTAAAAACCTATTTAGCTAAATAGGTCAGGCCAAAAGCCATCGAAAAAGCCTTTTAGGCCTATCATACCGGTCTATTTAAATAAATATAACTAATATTTTTAATTAATAATATTATTTTGTATTGAATTTGGTACTTTGTGTTAAGTCATAACATTGCTACATTTTTTTATTTTAAACATATTAATCTACATCAATTTTTGGTGTAAACCGGATATCTTCTGCGCGCAACTGCAGAGACGAATCCCTCGAGTCGGGTAGGAATCTACATCAATTTTTGACATAATTGAAGTTATTATTATAAAATAGAATTTAAATAGGATCTCATATATGTAGTGTTTTTGGTAAAAAAAAAGAATATTTAGTGTTAATTAATATGATAATGCAATTAAATATTTGTATAAGTGTTTAAAAAGTTTATAAAATGATAGCTTATATAAATAATTAGCAAGTTTATAAGCTCACCGGAACATCTTTTTTTTGATAAGTTCATTAGAACATCTTTATTTTATTATTGATTCTAGAAATAAGTTATATATAAATGTTTATATAATTATGTCAAAAATAAATAAATGTTTATATACTGACACTTATTAAAAATATTAATTAAACGGTTCATTTGACCACTTGGCAAAAGACAACTTGAAGATGTATTTCTATCTCTTTTTCTTATACTTTTTTCTCATGCTATCTCAATCTATCTATCCCTGTTCCAAAACACATGATTGAGTGAAAGGAACTTCGTTAGTAGAAAAATATAAGCATACGAGTTCAAACCCCGCTCCCCTTCTCCTCTAACAACTGACACATTAATTTCTAACCACTTTGCTTATAAAAAATCTATCTATTACGTATCCCATGAATGACATCCTCTTTCAACAACTCTCGGACGTTTATCTTGACTCCTTTTTCTTTCCCCACCATAGTTATCGACATTTGTTACACGAATACCTCTCTTTTTTTGTTATCTCCTTACTATTGTTTTTTTGTCTCGAGGATTTAGCTTCTTCCACAACCAATAGAAAAATGCACATAAGACTTCAATAATAACATAACATTAAAAAAAAAACAGACTAAAGAATAAAACCTTCGATTCATTTCCATATCAGTACAACAAAAAATGAAAAAAACTGATACATTATTCCAATTTTGTGACACGTGGTATTGCATACAACCTTTATTAACAAAAAAAAATATCAAGTGTATGTCTCTAACAGAATTTCCTAAAAAAAATCAGCTCAACATAATTATTGAGCTCAACAGAGAGGGAAAAAATAGTTAAATAAATTAAATGGGGCAAAAATTGAGAGAGTAATATGTGAGCTAGCTACTTAGTTCGGCCTGTGGAATTGTTATTGTTATTGTTATTGTCTGTTGTGTTACCATTATTGTTATTGTTGTTTGGTAGTGAAGCCCCAATAATGTTAGTAACAGTAGTTACTAAAGCAGCAAGAAAGTTAGGATCAGATGCTATAGCAGCAGTAGCAGAATTAGGAAGTTGTTGAGACATTTGTTGTTGATCTTGAGACATTTGAAGTCCTGAAAAATTCGACTGGTTGTTGAACAATGCGGGATTAAATATTTGAGAGAGACCATGGATGGGGATTTGGAACTGGTTTTGTGGCTTTGGAGAATCATCAGTTAAGTCTAATGTAACAGTTGGGAATGGAGCTGATGCTGAGATAGTTGCCATGCTAGAAGAGCTAGGAAGGATTGCTCTTGAGAGGAAATTTGCATTCATTACTCCATGATTAGCACTTGACATTGATCCTGATAGTAGCATTCTTGCTGCTGCTGAAGTCGATTGCGCCATTCCCATAGCTGCTGGAGGTAAAGGATGGTTGTGATTTCCTTCATATGTTGTTATAAGTATTGTTCTGTCTTCAGCATACCTTTGTACCTGCAGTATAATCAATTTTAACATGTGTTACATCTATCTTTAGAATTAAACAAACCACTCTGTGTTAGGCATAACCCAACTTTAATATAACTTGTCGGGGAGATCGGGTAGCACCGAGAGTAATAATGGGCTAATGACCAAAAACACTAAGAGAACAAAACACTACACCCAATATCTTAAGATATTTAGCATATGAGTCACGCATGCATATATATATATATATATACTCATGTGGACCCTGCTGTGGCAGAATGATTTTGCGCCAGTGGAGACCGTTAGATCTAGAGAGATAAGCTTTCTCCCTCTAGATCTAACATTCCCTGCTGGCGCAACACCATTCTGCGCGCAACAGAGGAAACTTGTTGGAACAAAATTAAACATTTTCACACTTGAATTTCAAAATATGCACACAATGAATCTCAAACTCATTACAATACATAAGATATGTAACTTTATTTATAATTATTCAGTTTAGCACGCACACAAAGTTAACAGCAGGGGAGAACTTGATATAGTTAAGGAATTTAATACAAGAAATTAAGTTTAAGAATGGTCATGACATGCCTGTTTCCTCACTGGACAACCAGACGCCATGGTGCATCGAAAATAGGCTCGAGGACATGGGTTTCCTTTCGCCATCTTCTGTCCATACTTTCTCCATTGACAACCATCAGTCATCTAAGACATCAATTTTTTTTGTCAAAAACACGCATAATTAACTCGTGCATTGTCTAGTTGAATTTATGAGTAAATTTTTTTTTTTCAAATGGCCAATGCATAGTCATTATTTTCTATAAAAAAATTTGGTCTAAGCAAAATGCAAAATAGAAGTACCATGGGTTCCTCTAATCTAGCTCTAACAGAAACTCTGGCTTTCCTCATGGTAGCCTCAGCATGTTCAACATTTTTTGAAGGATTAAACCTTGAAACTTTATTAGCAGCTTCTTCATCTTGGTTACTACCCTCTCTTTTAATTCCCCTATCAATTTCCTTCTTGTCATGATCAAACACCACAATTGCTTCATCATTACCATTCCCATTCTTTGCAGGTAACTTTAATTGATCATGACTTGTAATTCCCACAGGTGAAGATAGAAATGCTTCTTGAGATTCAGAATTTGTAGCCAATGCAAGATCCAAAAAATGTCGCGGAATCGACACTTGTTGTGGTTGCTGCTGCTGTTGTTGTTGTTGCTCTTGATCTCCCTCCTCGCCCTTCCGCTCTTGTATCAAATTCAGCAAATGCGTCTTCAAGACATTGTAATTGTTGTTAACATCATCAACCATGTTCTGCAGTCGAAAATTCTCCATCCTCATTCGGTCTAGATCCTTTCGAAGACGTGCCATCTGAAATAAATAAGTAAAGAGTAACTCATTGTTATAAAATATAATTAGAATTTCATCAAATTACTAAATATAATTTCCTCTACCTCAAATTCATCTCTTTTGTCTTGTGCATTGTTTGAGATGTCATTCTTCATCATGGATTGATCAGCAGCAGTAGTGTTGGTGGTAAGAAGATTCAGACCAGTCTATTAAAAGAATATATAACAGATTCATATAAGCATAACTAACTTTAACAGAACACTGAAGTCAGTTTTATTCATAACTGATTTCAGTTACAGGAGACTGCTCATTTATAATTTTTGAATCTGTCGAAATTTCAAAAGCATTATTGAATGTCTTCCAATAATAGTTTTGAGATTAAACTAACTATCATACATTAACTAAGAAAAATATGTCATTATATATAATTAATTTCAAAAACATCGCTGAGAGAGTGACTTCTAATAGTAACGACAAACACATTTGAGGACTAAACTGACAAATGAAAAATAGATCGAAAGACCAACCAAACAAAGGAAAAGATTTCATTTTTATAAACTTGATACACACTCAAGAACTATAGAATATAAATGCTCACGTACGTTAATTGTCAAATCAACGATAGAAGAACTGGTGGAGTGATGATGAAGTGAGAGGGGTGTAGAGGCAAAGTTATTGTTTTTGTGAGAGAAGAAGTTCTTTTCATGATCATCATCAGAGGATGAAGGAGAGTCATGTGGATTGACTTGAAAGGGGATTGTGATTTTTGATGAGGAGGACTTGTTCTTGTTAACACTTTCATCCATCTTAGGAGGACCAAATTGTTTATTATTATTGTTGTTGTCGTCGTCTTCAGGAAAAGAGTTGATCGAGAACTATTGGTTTGAAGTGGAAGAAGCTCACAATAAATGGATCTGAATCAATGGAGAGTCCTCTAGCCATGAAATTCAATAGAGAGAAAGAGAGAGAGAGTGAGAGAGAGTCAATGAGGGAATTGGGCTCGGCAATAAAAGAGGAGAGTTCAGACTTGAGAAGACCATACAAGTTTTATTATGTGTGTGAGAAACTAGTATTAATTAAAAATAATCTAGGGTCAAACCCCTCTAACACTATAAAAAATAAAAGATTACGCAAGAGCATTTAGATGAGATTGTAGAGGTCTCTTTCAGCTTAACCAAGGTTTTGGGTACGAATTTAGCATTGGACTGGCAGCAATTCTAAATCTCTTGAATAAGAACTTTGTCGCCCGTTATGGTCTTACCCGACTACCAAAAAAGAAAAGATAAATGATTGAAAGAAATAAAGACACTTTTATCAAAAGAGTTAAATATGCTTTCGGTCCTTATAAAATTTTATAATTTTGTTTTGAATTTCTGTAAAAAAATTCATCGATTTTTGGTCTTTACAATATTTTTGGTTTGCTATTTTAGCCTCTATAAAATCAAAATAAATTAAAATATTATCGGAATAATATTAAATTTTGTAGGTACACTTTATTTCTAATGATAAAAGTATTTTAAAAAATAAGCTAAAAATGCAATTTTAGGTACATATATCTTTTATTTTGTTTCTCGAGTTTTTGACGTTTAAAAAGTTCAAATTTAAAATATACCTTGTTATAAAATTTGAAGTTTTTATGGGGAGAGATGTTTATAATGTTTTAACATGTATGCAAAATAACATTCAAAAAATTTGTATTATTAAAATATTAGTTGAAGTTTTATACGAACTAAAATTACTGCTTACCAAAAATATTCTGGGGACTAAAAGTCGTTAAAAAATTTATAGGATTAAAAACGAAATTGTGAAATTTTTGTAGGGACTAAAACGTAGTTAAATTTGTCAAAAAAAAACACAGTTGACCCTAAAAAATGTGATAGATGAATGATGCGATCGAAAGAGAGATATAAGAAGAAGGGTTTTTTTTCTTACCCCCTCCCTCTCTCTCCTGGACCCCATAATTACATAAAACCCAAAATTACCACGAATTTTTAAAATAAAAAATTGAAGATTCCCGGATTTACCTCAATTTATGGTAAATTCGGTTCAAAAAAGGGGGTTTGGCAATTACGTTTGGGAATTTCGGATTTACCTCATACGTAGGTAAATCCGGTACATAATTATGAACCGGATTTACCTGTGTATGAGGTAAATCCAAAATTTTCTTTTTTTTTTAATTTTTTTTTGTTTTTAAAAAATTTGTATATTAAATTGTGATTTACACGCGTTTTATTTTTAAAATACGATACGAACGCTTTACGATTTAAATAACAATACGAAAATGTTACGATATATGAGTAAAGAGGCGTCATATATGATCTAATACATCAAAATATATAAAATACCCAATATGAAATACGAGTACAAATACAAATAAGTAAAATACAACTACGGGTCCAAAATGTCTAAAAGTGACTGAAAATAACGACGTGAAGGCGCATCCCGAGCCAATGCAGCTGCTCTCTGCACCCTCTACTCTAAAGTCTCTAGGACAACGGGCTCCTGATCTGGCTTTGGCTCTGGCTCTAGCTGAGCAACTGGCACCAGAGTAAGATGGACCCTGGATACCTGACTGTACCAAGGTAGGTAATCAGGATCGCACTCGTCGTGATAGGCTGCGTCTCTACTAGCCTGCCAAAAAGTCCGGAGAAGGAGTAGCACTCCTCATCGCTCTTCTTTGAACTCCCCAAGCATGTTGTGAGTGTAAGTCGTCGGGTCTTGAAGTCTTTGCTCGAAGAGAAGACTCGCCGCTACTACACCTTTATGCAGTCCTCTCTACTCGCCACTGTTTAAAAAAAGGAAAATATAAATAAAAAAATTAATAATTAAAAAAAGAAAGAAAAAAAAAGGATTTCGAATTTATAGGTAAATCCGAAAAGAATTTCGGAAATTCGGAATTGTGAACCGAATTTACCTCACTTGTGAGGTAATTCCGAAATTCTTTTCGGATTTACCTATAAATTCGGTAGCCTCACTTGTGAAATGTGATTTTTGTAAGTTTTCAAAGATATTTTTGTCTGTTACGGTAATTATGAGGTCTGAGAGAGAAGGAGGAAAAAAAAACCTAAGAAGAAAGTGAGGTGTATGCTAAATGGGAGAAAGAGACTCTCCCATTGAAATTTTCACTGCATACGGTCCAAGTGTTAGATCATTCAAGCAATCTCTCTCTTTTATACACGTGTCAAAGTCTTCCTCATATTTTTTTTAATCAATGACTAGATCCCACATGACAAAATATATGGTGTGCCAAAATAAGTGTTGAGAATTTTATGCTCTACCAAAATTATGCTTTGAACTAGTATATATTATGTTTGCGTTGAATATTGTGTGTCAAATTAGATTTCCTTTTTTAATGCTACTTCTACCTTTCTTCCCATCATGACTTTTGTTTCTTTATCAATCCTCTTCTGATTTTTTTTTTGGTAATAATTCTTCTGATCTTTTTTTTTTTGGTGAACTCTTCTGGGATATACTAGGACACATGCTCGTCTTGTCTATGAGAGAGGTGATTATGAGCTCTGGATGTAGTTTCAAAAAACATCAACATTTTATAAGGGGGTATAAAAATCACGCAACACATATATATAAGGCGAAGAAGCAACAATAGCCGCTTGGTGGGATGAGGCAACAATGTCGGTCAAAAAATATAGAGTGGGGGTATATTAGTAATGATGGGATACAAAATGAGGATACATTTTGATAATAAAAAAGTGTTGGACAAAAAAAAATTTTTGTCGGGGTATGTCGGTCCAAAAATATAGAGTGGGAGTATATTGGTAAATAGTGAGGTACAAAATGAGGGTATATTGGTAAATGGTGGGGTACAAAATATAGAGTAGGGGTATGTCGTTCCAAAAATATAGAGTGGGGGTATATTGGTAATGAGTGGGGTACAAATGAGGGGTATATTGGTAAATAGTGGGAATAAAATTTTCCCACCAAAAGTGGATAAAAAAGGATTGTTGGACAAAAAAAAAAAAATTATCGAGGGTATGTCGATCCAAAAATATAGAGTGGAGAGTATATTGGAGTGAAGTACAAAATGAAGGGTATATTGGTAAATGGTGGGAATAAAATTTTCCCACCAAGCGTGGAAAAAAAAATAGTGTTGGACAAATAAAAAAATTTATCGAGGGGTATGTCGGTCCAAAAATATATAGTGGGGTATATTGGTAAGCAAAGTGGAAGTACAAAATGAGGGGTATATTGGTAAATGGTGGGGCACAAAATATAGAGTGAGGGTATGTCGGTCCAAAAATATAGAGTGGAGGTATATTGGTAAACAGTGGATACAAAATGAGGGATATATTGGTAAATGGGGGAGATTTTTTTTTTCCCCCAAATAACATATAATATGCGACCCTCTCTTAATAAAGAGGGGATTACAAAATATAGATATAAGTTTGAAAATGCGAATTGTATTAATGACTCATAAGGGATCGCAGTTTGCACGTCCTTCATTTTTAATAAAGGTATAGATTTGGTCAATTTTTTTTTTATAGATATATACTTTTTTGCCAACAATTATAGATATATGATTAACAAAATGCCTTGAAGAAAGAAAAATAAAAGAATATTAATCTTAGTAAACAGTTTAGGCGAAACTACCTACGACCGAGTTTGCGCTATGTTTGTAAAATGGTTTATTAAAATTTTGTTATACTTTTTTGTCAAAAAAATAAAAATAAAATAAAATTTTGTTATACTTAATAGTTTAAGGGATCAATTAAGTGTCTCAACTGTAAATCACTAAAATTGACTATAGGTTATAATATACAAATTCATGATGGTTAAGATTGATATTGTTTGATTTAATCTCAACAATTCATAATACTTTATACTATGTCTTACGATTAATTTTAATGATACACCTATGAATGAGTTAATTGATATCCTCACTGCAAGTCACCACTTTAATAATAAGTGAAAATAATTTTCGCAATCACTTTTTTATCAATTTCTTAAAGATAAATGCTAAATGTCAAGATATCAATTTGGGACGGAGGGAGTATTTCTTAAATGACACAAGAAGTGGTTAAAAAGTAAAATAAAGAATGCAAAAAAGGGGAAACTTGAACATTTCCTCGGTTCTACAATGAATTTCATTTTTATTACTACTCCGTCTCAAATTGTCTGTTGTTTTAGCAAAATCAATTTGTTCCAAATTAATTGTTGTTTTAGATTTTCAATGAAACTTTTTATATTATTTTACACTTATACCCCTATTAATTATGACAATTTTTTATTTTCAATAAAAGATTCACATTTATCTAGGTAGAGAGATAAATGGTTAAATAGTAAATTAGACAACACTTTTTAAAAAATCTAGACTCCTAATCATTTTTCTTAAAGGGTGTGCCAAAACCTTAAACTGCAAACAAAGTGGGACGGAGGGACTATTAGTGAAAAGACGGGACTGCCTATCAATTCACTCTTTCTACAGCGCTAGCAACTCTATTTATATTTTATTGAACTTGTCATTTAATGTTGATTTTGAGAAATTCGATATTGCATACCAATAAACTATTATGTCAATAAGAAAATAACAGTGACCAATGAATCATGTATGTGTCATTGGAAATGTAAAAGTATTCTTAATTATTTTGATAACTTTAAAATGATTTAAATTTCTAGGTCAAAAAAAAATGATATAGATATCATTTTAGTCCCTACAAATATGTTGAGTTTTTGTTTTAGTCCTTGTAATTTGCTTTATTATTACTCCTGCTATTTTTTTGACCAAATATTACTCCTATTATTAGATATATATATATATATATATATATATATATATATATATATATATATATATATAGTTAGTTGTTATATTTTTGGCTTAAATATCATTTCCCCATGCAAATATCACCATAATCCATTTACCCCCTGTAAAAACAAAAATTTTAAAAGCCCCTTGCAAATAATAAGTGTTTCTAATTACCCTCTAGAAGTAAAAATCTACGATTTATATTTTTTGCGGGAAGTAGCTATAAGCAGTTTATACCCATTATACACTTAACGTTGTCAACATAATCTAACAAAGACGTGGGGGTAGCAGTAAGCGGTTTATATTTGTAAGGGCATTTTAAAACTTTTATTTTTACGGGGGGGTAAATGGATTATGGTGATATTTGCAGGGGGGTAAATGATATTTAAGCCTATTTTTTTTTGACAAATAATTTAGTTGTTATATTATTTAGCTACTAGTTAGGCTTGTTAGCTATTTAGTGTGTTTTTTAACTATTAGTTAGGTTTGTTATCAAGCATTATAAATACCCATTGTACCGATACATTGAATTAAAATCGATAAAGATTTTACACTTTTCCTTTTTCTGCTCTTGATATTCAACACGGTATCAAAGCACGCTCTGATCTTCTGACCTCGTCTCTAAGCTTCATCACTGTTGTCGGCGGCAACACCACATTTTCAGTTTATTTCCTTTTTACCCTTGCAATCACTTTTCCAGTTTTTGGTACTTTGATTTTTCTCCTCTCTGAAAATCACATTCTCTCTCTCTTTTCAGAAACACCATAACCTTTTTTGGTTTCAACCTTCTATCTCGCGATCTTGATTTTGATCTTTCCTTGATTTCTGATTCTCTTTCAAATCATTGCTTTGAAGTGTTACTTCGATTCTCCTCTAGACCTGGATTGAGTTCCTTTTCTCAGAATTTTGATCAGGTCGATTTTCTCTCTTCTATTTGCGGTTTTCTTTTTCTATCAGAATCTTGGTTCATTTTTCCTCTTGCTTCTATCGAGTGGTTATAGCATTGACGCTTCCTACGAGTGGTTATAGCATTGTTGCTTTCTCTCGAGTGGTTCTAGCAAATTGTCGCTTCCTCCGATTGGTTATAGCATTTTGCCTTATAGCTTTGATTTTTGCTGATGTATTTTCGGCATCTCTCATTGTAATTTTCTTTTGTTTTGATATACCTTGTATTGTTCATGTCAAGCTAGAAGTGTAGTGAATACCTTCTCTAGCTTATGAGGACTATTTGATATAGTTAGTTGTTATATTATCTATTTAATCTAATCTATCTATCTAATATCTAATCTATCTATCTAATCTAATATCTAATATCTATCTATCTATCTATCTATTTAATAAAAGAAATCACTTGCAAAAAGACAATTGTAGACATTCTAATTGTTTGACACATCACCACTTTTGTGGTCAATAATGTCTTTTCATTTTAAATAGATTTTCTCTTCTTTCTCTCTCTCTCTCTTTCAATCTCACATTTAAAATACTTACTCACTTTTTCACTCATCTACTATTTGTTGCCCCCACACCTTTTATTTAAAAAAAAAAAATTTCCCAATATTTTTTTAACATGCTATATAATATAACATAATCTACAATTTACTCCTATTTACTATAAAACTACACTTAAAATTTCACCTTTAGACTCTCACTTTATTTGACACCTAGATAGTTTAATTTAATGTGAAATTATACAATGGTAGTTGGACTAAAATAATTTTTTTCTCACATATCCAAACTCACATGTTGGTCCCACTTTCTTTCACATCCAACTAAAAAACTATACAAATTAGTCCAACTACAATTTAGGGATAATAGTGTAACTGCAATAAAATTAAATAACTACAAAAATAGCTATGTTAATCTACTATCTATATTTTACTATGTACTATAGTCTACTAATCAACTAAAATAATCAATTGAAACTACGTGATAAATGTATTGATATATACAAAAACACGGGATAACTCCAGCGATATATAAAAATACGAGATTAATATCTGTAGAGTTGATAATTATAATTTTTGAAGACTACTATAAACTTACTATCTAAAAAAACAAGAAAACTTAATGACTATTTAAACTATTGATTAATATTTAAAACACACGTGACAAATATTTGTCACTAATAACTAAAAAAGGACAAGTAATTTTCACTGATATATAAAAAATGTGGGATTAATATTTCTTATTGATAATCTACTATCTATCTTTTACTATCCACTATAATCTACAAATCAACTAAAATAATCCATAGAAACAATGAGATAAGCGTGAGCGATATATAAAAACACGGGATAATTGCAGCGATATATAAAAATCTTTGGATAAGCTGCAATGATATATATATATATATATATATATATATATATATATATATATATATAATAACAGGATAAGCATGATGATATATAAAAAAATACGGGATTAATATACGCCATTGATAATTATAATTTTTGAAGACTATTATAAACTTACTATCTAAAACAAGAAAACATAATGATTATTTAAACTATTGATTAATATTTAAAACACACGTGACAAATATTTCTCATTAATAACTAAAAAAGGACAAGTAATTTTCACTGATATATAAAAAACACGGGATTAATATTTCTTATTGATAATCTACTATCTATCTTTTACTATCTACTACAATCTGTTAATCAACTAAAATAATCAATAGAAACTATGAGATAACTGTACTGATATATAAAAAACACGGGATAACTACACTGATATATAAAAAAATACAGGATAACTGCAATGATATATATAAAAATAAAAACACGGGATAGCTGCACTGATATATAAAGAAACACGAGATAACAACATTGATATATAAAAACACTTCTTCGATATATAAAAAGCGCGGGATAAGCTGATTGAATTCGATATATATAAAAAATACGGGATTAATATTTGTCGTTGATAATTATAATTTTTGAAGACTACTATAAACTTACTATCTAAAAAATAAGAAAACTTAATGACTATTTAAACTATTGATTAATATTTAAAACACACGTGACAAATATTTGTCACTAATAACTACAAAAGGCCAAATAATTTTCACTGATATATAAAAAACACGGGATAAATATTTTTTATTGATAATCTACTATCTATCTTTTAATATCTACTATTATGTACTAAAATAATCAATTGAAAGTATGAGATAACATGCACTGATATCTAAAAAATGAGATAACTGCACTAATATATAAAAAAATACGAAATAACTGCAATGATAAATAAAAAAAAAAAAACACGGGATAATTTACTTTGTAAATAAAGAAATACGAGATAACAACATTGATATATCAAAAACACTTTCTCGATATATAAAAACACGGGATAAATGTACAAATTGTTTTTAAATGATACTTTTAGATTTTTAGATTTTTAAATTTATCTATTTTTATTTGAGACTAGTTTTTATCTACTTTAAATTTGTCTTTATTTTCACTAAGCTAATGTTCAAGCTATTTAAATTCTATCTAATTTCATTCATAAAAATAAGACAATTTTTGCTTGACTCAAATGCGTATCTGTGGGTATCCTCTTAGTTAGAACATTAGCTATTTAGTAAGTTTGTTAGCTATTATATAGGCCTGTTATCAAGCAATATAAATACTACATTGAATTATAATCAATAAATATTTTCTACTTTTCCTTTCTGTTCTTGATATGCAACACCTGCATTCCAAAACCATCCATTTTAATCTCTAAAGTGGTTTTAGTTTTTAATGTTGTTGTGGCATTTTTTTATCTTGCATGGCGTTGCTGATGTGGAATATGTCTTGACGTGATCATACTGTGTGGACCTCTCTCCTCTCAAATCCCTAACTCGAGCGGTGCCCCTCTCCAAAAAATTGTGATCTGGCGAATGAAGGCAAGTCGCAAATTCAAGCCTCTTCACCACAATAAAACTGATAATTACCGATGAACCACGACCTTGTCGCTAAACCGGGTTACGGACGAAAATGGTATTCGGTAATTAGCAGAAAGAATGTCTTCTTTTCTCGAGAAAATTACCGAAGGACTACAAAAGGTTTTGGGTTACCTACAGTTTTTCTTGTCGATATAAAAGAAAATATGACTGTTTATACTTATCAACGACATTTCCGTCGATAATAAAGTAATTCAAACAATTACTTTATCATTGACAATTAAGACCGTCGGTAACTTTTTAATTAACTAATTCCGCGCGAACACAGAATATTCATTTCCTCTTTCTTTACCTTTTCTTCTCTTCTCCCTATGGCTGCTACCACTTTCAGGGCACCACCACTTTGTCATTGTTGCCTCCTCATTGTCGCTATCGCCTCCTACTGATGCTCCCTCTTTTATTTTGGTTCCTCATTTCAGTTTCTCCTCTTCATTTTGGTTTCTATTAAGTAAGTCTCTTAACATTCATTTTGGTTTCTATTAAGTAAGTCTCTTAACATTCATTAACGACAACATCTCAAGATCTGTATATTTATGTGAATTTTTCAAAGATCTGAAAGTTTCTCATGTTCTTATTATATGTAGTCGAAGAGAAAGGTTAGGGAGCCAAAGGAAGAAAATGTGACTCTTGGTCCTGCTGTCAAAGATGTAATCGAGTTTAGGTTAGAAAATTTATCGTTGTTTCTCATAATGGTACTCTTACGTGCTCATCTTTGGATTTATTGTGCTTATTGTTGATAATGGCCAAGAAATAACAATTTGGATCTCCTGAATTGTATGTTTGTTAATTCTTAGTTGCATTCACAGTAAATAAGGGGCAATGAATTACTATTTGGATTCCCTGAATGCAGGTTAGGTGTTTGTAATGGAGGAAGGAGATAACATCCTTGATGCCATATACGATGAGGATAATTTAGATGACCTCGATGATGATGATGATGTTGATATGATTGATATTGAAGAAGGAGAGTTGGTGGAACCCGATTCGCAAAATGTATTTGGGACAAAGCAATCTTTGGAGATACCAATGAAGCAAATCAAGAATCTCATAGTAAGAACTCCAAGCATAGAGCTAATAAGAGGAAAAAGAATAAGAGAAAGAGAAAGAGTTCGGGATCTAAAGCCACGGATATAAAGCAGGTTTAACAATTAACATTCTACATCTGCTGCGTTTTATGTTTTGGAAGGAATTTCTTTTAAAAATTTGAAATGTGGTTTACCTCTTGAGGAATGCATTACATTTAGCCTTCTTTTAATGTTTGGTTGATTTAAACTATTGAGCTACTTCTTCGTTCTTGAAAATATTTTTTTTTGTTGTGTGGGATAGCTGGGTTAATGGTTATTTTGTTGATTTTATCGTTGTATTTTTCTTTGATAGCATTACAATGGTTATTCAAACTATGCAATTTCCATGGGAAAGTATGTACAAGTATATGCTGTTCATTGGTGTTGTTGAGTTACTCCTAGTTTAATCTCATGCTTAATAAACTTATTTACCTTTGTGACCCAATAGAATTTGGACTTGTGTTCCATTAGTAAGTATTTAAGGCTTTTACATTCTTGTATTTGTTTTATTTAGTTAGAAGTTGTAGCATTGTTTACTGCTCTTTTTGTTATCCTAACCTCACCTAACAATTTATGTGCTTTTCAGGTTTGTGTTAGATACCTGTCGACATCTGAAAGAGAAAAAGTCCTACATGGTATACACTGTTGTGGGTTGCCTTGGCATCTCAGCATTAAGCGATCTCATCAAAGAGGTATTGAAACACAATTATGCAGAGTTTGGGTTTAATAATCAAGCATGCTTCTACTGTTAGTCTTTCTTTGAGGTTTTCTGTGAAATACAATGGCCATTTGGAAGTTGCAAAACAACAATTCTAATATCTATTGACTATACTGTTTGATACCTGGTATCTGTCTACTTGAAGATACTATACCAGGATGTACCGATCCAACCATCTTGCTTTTCTTTCATCAAAAGCTGCTGAAGGATTTCCTTCTTGTTTTACTCTTGTGTTGCGATTTGCAGTCTCTCGTCGCTTATTTTCTTACACATACATCTTGTCTTAGTTCCCAGTCGTTTTCTCCTGTTCCTCTTATGCTATTCCATAATTCTACTTCCTTGTTTTTTTCTTCTAATCTTTTTCTAATAATATGGGATTTGTTTTTCTAAGATTGATTGCCAATGGCAGTGTTTGTTTGATGGGATTACTGAGATATGGTTCTATCTACCGTGTACAGTTGTTATTATTATCTTTATTTCCTAGTTTGTCTTGTGTTAGCCACTTGGAACACCTCGGGTGATGGTTTCAAACTTACAAATTTGGTAAAGTTTGCATGGTCCTATGGCAACTTTTTAAATGTTCCTGATCATGGTTTCACTCACAGACTCAATGGCCACTCTTTTATTCTCCTGTGCAGTGGCGGATCTTGCCAAAAAAAATTGGAGAAATTAAAATAAGAATAAATATATAAAATAAAATTAATGGTGTATTTATAATAGTTTGTTTGGTTTAGTGGTCAAAATTATCTATGTCAATTTTAATGTCCTAAGTTCAAATATTGCTTAGTGTAGAGTTTTTATATTAATTTTTGAGAAAAATATACAAATAACTACAAAAGAGAGGTTTGACCATCACAAGAATTGAGCTGGGGACCTAAATACACAAATAATGCTCTTAACCGTTTTAGTTCGATACTTTACCTTGTTCTTAGTGTTCATTTAGTTCTATATATTCTAATTTTGAGTATAAAATATATCTATGTATATATTAACTTAATGGGAGCCGGGGGTACCGTGGCTCCCCCCGGCTCCTATAAAGATCCGCCACTGCTCCTGTGGAATGTGCATTGTATTTCTTTGGAATAAATTGTTCTTCTATTTATGATTTATTTTCCCTCTCTTCAATTGGATGTGGCTATGATCGGGAGCAATTATAATTTGCTCACCTGTTATTAGTAAAGGTAAGAGCTAAGGCTCCACTATTTGGACAAGCCTTGAGCTGGTTATGCTTCTCCACTCTTTCAAGTACAATATAGCCATTCATAATTTCTGATCTGTGCAACTTTGTCCCTAACCTTGTAGATTTTTCTTCTAGATGCTAGTTTGCTCCTTCCAATCCTCTGCTTGAGCTCTGGTGTTCCTTGCTGAATCACTTCATTATTTACTAATTGTGAAGGTTGATGTTCACATTTGTTACTCCATTTTGTCAGTCGCATTGCGTATGTAGAGCATGTATTTCAGTTTTAACATCCGAAAATTGATTTGTGAATGATATATTCATTGGGCTGCTGAAGGGAAGCTAATGACTATCGACCTAATCATTTTGCTCACTTCAATGTAGCAACCAACCATTGCAGAGCCAAAATTGGATCTCTTAATGTAAAGCATATTATAGTGATGATTATCTCAATGCCATTTTACATATAAAATGATCTCTGCTTTATGGCATTGCACCATTTTTTTGTGTTTTAATTAACTTATTTTGCTGAATAGCTAACTTTTAGCAAACTGTGATACTACCACGATTTTACTTTAAATAAGCTAAGAATTTCATAATAAATGGGCAGGCCGCAGGCCAGCATTTAGTTAAATTGGATTTACCCTAAAACATAAATGTGAGAAGGCCCAGTGAAAGTTGTATTTGACCTGCATCTAGTTTTTCCGGACGAGAAAACCATTGACTTACGGGCACACTGCTCATGGAATCTGTGAGCTTTCCTCTGCGCACGAGGATTTGTGTGCTAGCATTATCAAGCAATGGGGACTTGGGTTCATCCACTATTTATATATTATTTGTAAATGAGATTTGCTTAATTCTAATTATTTTTTGTTAAATTCTAATTATAAGCTCTGATATGTTGGAATTATTTTTCTATGGTTCAGGAATATCACGACAATATTGGTGATCTTGATGGACCAGAAGAGAAAGAGCGAGCACAAACAAAGATTCAGAAATTCATAATGGCATTCCACCAACAGGGGACTATTCTTTTGCCAAGTATGACAAGGTAAATGCAGGTTCAGTTTATACCTTCATGCCTGCTCTGCATTTGTCTGCTTGATTCTAGTGAATATCTTCTACTTACATGATTTTGTTTACTTTCGTGATGCGATCTGTTGGCATAACAAAATACACTGATGAGGAGTATGTGAAATATTTAGCAGATCCTGTAGGTATCATGTCTAGACTGCATTTATACACTTAGCAGATCCTGTAGGTATCATGTCTCAAACAAGGGTTTAATTGGGATTTGGGGTTTGTGTAATTTTCTTTCATTTTTACTGAGGCTTGTTGGATCCTCAGAAAGTGATGACGATCTGCGATGATAGATATGAGTTTAATAATGAAGATGAAGTCTCACGGAGATATTCGGGAAGAACAAAGCAGTAGTGTCAAGGTTAGTCTTTTCAATTTGGCCCATTTCAGAGGCTTTAGAAGTATGTCTGTTTTATGACTTATCTTTATCATCTATTTATTTGAGTATAATGCACACACAATTCTTAACTGGAATCCATTATTTTTCCCCTATTTGTTTGGCCTTGATGATTTCGATTACGATGAAGAAAGCGAGTTTGTCATTATTATCATGATTATTGTGTTTGTGATTTTGTTATATTAGTACTTGGCAATCAACTTATACTAGTGCAATGGTGATTAGGCTTTACGAGTATAGCTAAATCCCAAAATATAATACATGACAAATAGTTTTGCTTTGTGGTCTTGTGTTTTTATATTTAATTAATGTTGTTTATCTCGTGGATCGTGTGTGTGGAAATAGTCATGAACCAAAGTAACTTCAACTTAACAATCGATTCAAAATCACAGATTACGCCTTTGCACCATACAAGCCACATTTCTTTGACTTCCTTTTTCTGTTTCATTTTCAATATAAGTAATTTTCTTGAAGAAATTGATTCCAATCTTCACATATGGCCCTGAATAGCTTCTGACACTTCATTTTCTCTTCTAAAAACTGTATCTTTCTTGCTTATGGAAAATGAGTTGTTTTTTTATATCTATGATTGAATGCACATTTATCAAGATGATTGAACTTGTAACCATTTCATACTCCAAATTGCAAGTTGGTTAATTGTATTTAAAATAACAATTTGCCATTTTCATTGAATTTATTTTGTACTAAATCAAAACTAGGAAAGTTGTCTTTCAATGATGTCGACACTTTTAACTTTATGCTTTTGATGGAAATCAAATAATAGAAAACATCCATTCATAATCATATTACTAATTTTCTTATCATCTATTGATTGATACATTCATCGATTATATAGAAATTTTTGTATGTGCCAATGCCATCCATTCTTACTGTTTATGCTGATTGAATTTGCAGCTGGCAACAATTACATGGAACAATGGCTAGCTTCTCTTCAGAATTTTGAAGCGTAGAAAACCCTCTTCTATGACTAAGGATCTTTCTGACATCCTTCTTGAAGTGGATAATCCATTATCCATCCAATGTATTTTTGTGTACATAGAATCCTCTTCCTTCCACTTCTCTTATTATTGTAACAGCTCAAATTGAAATGCCAAGTTTTGAGCTAGAACATATGATTCCCATGGACACACTTGGAGCCTATGTGATCTCCATGGCCTCAAATGTATGACTAGCTGCTTCTTTTAGCAAATTTGTCACATGTCCAATTTTTCTCTTAGCTCCTTCTTAGTAACTAATTAAGAGTGAATGACTCAGTCACATTCATTGTGATAGATAGATATGTAATTATTCTAATTACAATATAAATAGAAGGGATGTGTGCTCTATTTACATACATAGTAATTACGCAAAATTACACTTGCTAACTGCATGTTTACATGCATTGAAAGATAACCCAATTTGTGAAGAAGTTGGAGTAGTAGGAAACTCATTGCTCCATTTATTTTTTTAATTTTTTTAAAAAAATTTGCGGCCAGATTTGCCACGGACTTGCGATGAAAATTTGCCACGGATTTGCCACGAAAATTTGCGACGGAAAAATTTGCGACGGAGAATTCTGTGGCAAACCGTTTGCGACGAGCGTTTTTGCCACCAATTTTTGTCCGTGGCAAATGTAGTTTTGCCACGGAAATTTGTGCATTTGCGACGGAAATGTCTGTGGCAAATCAACGATTTTCTTGTAGTGAGGGACGTTTATTTGTCTGGGAAATCAGTAAGAAAATAAAAACATGAGTTTTTCATTTTTACAAGCAAGGAAATTAGGGCCGACAATTCCTTTACATGAGCTGCATCTATATACACATGTCATGGAAGGGAATCAGCAGCTATGCTGATGAGAGCTCGGGGCGCACTCATGTAAATATCCGAACATAACTTGTATTGTAACGTTGTTTTTTTATAACGTACTCATTTGTTGTTTTACAGTACAACAGAAGTCTTAAAAAAGAGCGCATCCATAAGCAGTGTTCATTATAAAACACTATTTAATGTTAGAAAGGGCCGGAATGGGTAGCGCTAAGACTAAAACGCTGCTTATAGGTATAACACGCACATGCATTAGGCAGCGCTCGTAGGTAAAACGTTGTGTATGGGTTATTAACGAGAGGCAATGAGCAACGCTCCTACGTAAAACGCTGCCCATATCTACACACGCTCCACCATTGGCAGAACTTTTTAAAAACCGATGCCTTTCGCTACAAGCGCTCCACCATTGGCCAACGCTTTTTAAAAAGTGCCGCCTTTCGCTTTGTTTTTTTTCATTTATTCTTTATTTCCTCTTTCCCTCTCGTCCAAACCATGTACAACAACTTACTCCTCTTCCTCTTCCTCAAAAATGCAAGTCCTCAAAAACGGTAGTCTCTCACTCATGATAGGTACATGCATTTCCTCTCATTTTTGTTCCTCTATATTTTTTCCTCTCATTTTGGTAACTCTCTCATTTTCCTTCCACCATTAGGTTCATTTTCATTGGCTCCTGATTGCTCTGCATTATATGTATAGTTTGACTAGTTTTTAATTAGTTTTTATTAAGTTTTTCTCAATTATAGTGTATTTTAAGATTATAATAGTTTGATTTTTGTTTGTTAGTTTCTGATTGATTTAAGTTTATGTTTGTGTGTTTTGAGTCACTTGGTATGTTTAATTTGTTTGTTTTGTTGTCCTTCGCCTAGCTATGATAGGAGCTAGCCTAGCATTGAGGAAGCCGTTGTCAGTGTTGATGTTTACCTGAAGCTCGCCAGGTGATGCACCAAGCTCGCTAGGCGATGAGGAAGTACTTTTTCAGTGTTGGTTCTTACCTGTAGCTCGCCGGTATTTGCGGGAAGTCTCGCCAGGTGATGATGAAGCACTTTTAAGCAATTTGCCGGCAGCTCGCCAAGCGATGGAATCATCTCGCTAGGCGATGGTTAAGCAGTTTTCAGTTTTCAATGTTTGCCTGCATCTCGCCAAGCGATGGGACAGTCTCGCCTAGTGATGAGTCACTTACTCAACTCCTATTTAAGCCCATAACTCAAATTTTAGGGCATTTTGCGCATTCACAATTGAGTTTTACGCTCTGAAGGCAAGGATTCGCATTCCGTTGATGATTCAAGCTTAGGAACAAGTCATTGGAGCATCAATGTTGTCATCTTCTCTCTCTAGTTTGATCTTTTCTCTTGTTATCTCTATTTCTATGTCTAGCTAAACTTCCCATTGTTGGGGATGAGTAACAATTTATGAATATCTTATGTTTTTGAATTAAACCTTTGTTATTTGAATGAATGTTATGATTTATGTTTCAATCTCTATTTTTAATGCTTCTTAGGATTTGATCACTCTTAGAATGATTTATGATATGTGATTATGAATGGAAGTTTGAATTACTTATTGCTTGAGAATTGAAATCTGTTTATCTCTAGTCTAGGGTCAATGGTATTCAGAATCATAGGATAATTGTTGTTATTACTGCTTATTTCTTGTTAAGATCACCTAAGGAATTAGAGATTTTCATTAGAAGTAAAGATTCTTTTACCTAAGGAATTAGGATTAGAATATTTATAACAATTTGATCATAACATAAGTTCAATAACATGTTTGATTCGTTAGATATAAGAGTGAAGTAAATTGAAACTCGTCCCCAACGCTTTTTAATTCATACAAATTCACACTTGTGTTCTTGTTATTCTTAAATTAAAACTACAAAGATATATTTATCGCTTTTCACTTTAATTTCTTGTCAAACAAATCCAAATTAGTCTCTTTTCAATTTAGAAGTTACATTGTTAAACTGATAATCAACCGCAGTCCCTGAGTTCGACACTCGGTCTTTCCGTACTATTTCTTGCAACGATCCGGTACACTTGCCGTGATCCCATCAGCTCCCCATTAGCTCCTATTTTGTGAAAAACGAAGTGTTGACACCCATCTTCGTTCCTCTTTCACAAAGGTTAGTAGCATTGCTTTTTGTTCTAGTTATTTTAATGGCATTAGAACCTTAAGTTAGATGATTCTATGTGAAGTTGATGTTTGATGATGGGTTATTTGAGAGGGTGAAGTGTTTGTAAACTTAAGGTGAAATATTGTAGGTGAAATGTTTGTTGAAATGTTCAAATGAAATGTTTGTTAATTTAATACTGTTCTAGGTTATGAGTTTATTGGGTTGTATTTATAAACTTGAGATAATGTAACTTAAGTTTATAGCGATTTTGGACACATATGAATTAGATAATGTAACTTGTTAGTTATTTTGTTTTGGTTCATCTTTTGTTGACATATTGATGCATTTGGATATAGAGACTTTGTTTGGTTCATCTAGGTGCATGTATTGTAATTTGTTGTTTGATTGGATTTGATTGTATTGGTTGTATATACCAGGAGTAAATTGTATATATAAAAGGAAAATACACAAAGCAGAAAAAAATTAGACAATGGGCGCGCTTTTATTGAAGTGCCGCCTGTAGGAAGACAGGTTTGGGCAATAGGCAGCGCTTTCAAGGGAGTGCTGCCAATCTGAGGACGCGTTTGGCAATGGGTAGTGCTTTTAAGGAGCGCTTTCGAGTTGTATAATTAAATGAAATGCGTTAAATTTTATAGTTTAAAAAAACTTGAACATCATGCTTCCCTTTTTTATTCTTTAGTTTTTCTCAATCCAAAGGAAGTGTGTAAGATATCCTATTACTCTGGATTTGTAAAGACCAGAGGCAAGACCCAAGATCTTTCATAGAGACTAGGGGCGGTTCTGCAGATGCGATGCAGAGAGAGGTGATTAATGCGCCTCTGAGATGTAGTTTCGAAAAAATATCAACATTTTATAAGGGGGTATAAAAATATAGAGTGGGGTATATTGGTAAACAATGGGGTACAAAATGAGGGGTACATTTTGATAATTAAAAAAAAGTGTTGGACAAAAAAAAATTGTCAGGGGTATGTCGGTCCAAAAATATAGAGTGGGGGTATATTGGTAAATAGTGAGGTACAAAATGAGGGGTATATTGGTAAATGGTGGAGTACAAAATATAGATTGGGGGTGTATGTCGATCCAAAAATATAGAGTGGAGGTATATTGGTAAATGATGGGAGTACAAATGA
The DNA here is from genome assembly GCA_020916435.1 of Oxytropis ochrocephala. Classification (NCBI taxonomy): domain Eukaryota; kingdom Viridiplantae; phylum Streptophyta; class Magnoliopsida; order Fabales; family Fabaceae; genus Oxytropis; species Oxytropis ochrocephala. The sequence continues at coordinate 110,694,783 of CM037093.1, forward strand.
GGGTATATTGGTAAATGGTGAGAATAAAATTTTCCCAACAAAAGTGGATAAAAAAAAGTGTTGGACCAAAAAAAAAATTTGATAATAATAAAAAAAAAGAGTGTTGGAGAAAAAAAATTTGTCAGAAGTATGTCGGTACAAAAATATATAGTGGGGGTATATTAGTAAACAATGGGGTACAAAATGAGGGGTATATTGGTAAATGGTGGGGCACAAATATAGAGTGGGGGTATGTGTATGTTGGTATTATCGGGTATGTCGGTCAAAAAATATAGAGTGGGGGTATGTTGGAAAATAGTGAGGTACAAAATGAAGGGTATATTGGTAAATGGTGGGGTACAAAATATAGAGTGGGGGTATGTTGGTCCAAAAATATAGAGTGGGGGTATATTGGTAAAAAGTGTGGTACAAATGATGGGGTATATTGGTAAATGGTTGGAATAAAATTTTCCCTGGGAAAAGTGGATAAAAAAAGTGTTATCGGGGTATGTCGGTCCAAAAAATATAGAGTGGGGTATATTGGTAAGCAGTGAGGTACAAAATGAGGGGTATATTGGTAAATGGTGGGGTACAAAATATAGAGTGGGGTATGTCGGTCAAAAAAATATAGAGTGGGGTATATTGGTAAACAATGAAGTACAAAATGAGGGTATCTTGGTAAATGGTGGAACAAAATTTTCCTACCAAAAGTGGGGAAGTCAACGATTGTGTATTAATTAAGAGAGATAATAATAAAAAAAAGTGTTGGACAAATAAAAAAAAAAATTTGTCGGGGTATGTCGGTCAAAAAATATATAGTGGGGGTATATTAGTAAATGTGGAGTACAAAATGAGGGTATATTGGTAAATGGTGGGATACAAAATATAGAGAGGGGGTATGTCGGTCAAAAATATAGAGAGTGAGGGTATATCGATGAAGCAGTGGAGAGTACAAAATGAGGGTATATTGGTAAATGGATTGTGTATTAATTAAGAGAGATAATAATAATAAAAAGTGTTGGACAAATAAAAATTTGTTTTGGGGTATGTCGGTCAAAAATATATAGTGGGGGTATATTGGTAAAATGAGTGGAAGTACAAAATGAGGGGTATATTGGTAAATGGTGAAGTACAAAATATAGAGTGGGGGTATGTCGATTCAAAAATATAGAGTGAGGATATATTGGTAAGCGAGTGGGAGACAAAATGAAGTACATTTTGATAATAAAAAAAGTCTTGGACAAATAAAAAAATTTATCGAGGGTATGTCGGTCAAAAAAATATAGAGTGGGGGTATATTGGTAAACAATGAAGTACAAAATGAGGGTATATTGGTAAATGGTGGGGTACAAAATATAGAGTGGGGGTATGTCGGTCCAAAAATATAGTGGGGTTATATTAGTAAACGGTAGGGTACAAAATGAGGGATATAGGGGTAAGATGACATTATTTACAATAATGCCATCAACCCAAATTTTCCCTCCAATTCTATCAAAAAGTGGATATTGCCTTAATAGATAAGGGATTAGATCTAGTATATCTTGTTGAACATTGTACAAATCAGTGAGAAACTTGTGGCCAACTTGCTTGACGATTCAAGAGAGTGAAATCTTTGGATGGAATTGGAATATGTACGTGGACATGAATAGTATAAGCCAAAGTTTTGTGTTGTTTTTATTGAAGAAGAAAAAAAAAAAAATACTTTTTCAATTGATTTTGAATATATATGGGCCGGGATAGAAACAAGTTGAGCCATGCTCAGATAACTACACCAGCAGGTCAATTTTCATCTTAAAAATCAACAAGGTTATTTGACAAAAAAATTAGATAAAAATGACAAAAATCAACTTCTGATATCAATTAATCAAATTTTTGGAGTCATTAACCAAGTGATCAATTAACCAAATTTTTAATTATTATCTCAAAAGCGTGAAATAACAAATTAATTAATAGTCTAAAAAACTTAATTAATTCATATTGAATTTTTGGCTACATAACGAAATTTATATGAGTAGTATTCACCGGAACCAATTTGAATTTGTTCAGAGTTTTCTACACGAATATGCCAATGTCATGTCATGTCTCGTGTCGCGACATGCATCTATCATGCTCATATGATTCACCAAAAAAAAAAGTCATGGTCACATTATGGGTTAATTGAACTTTTGGTTAGATTAACAATTTTAGTCACTCTATTTTATCTATGCACAAATCTCTTTGGATACAATAGTCAAGATGATAGAACAACAAGAATGAAGCCGAAACCAAACATGCACCTCCACGAATTTTCAAAGAGGAAACGTGCAGGGTTCCCTAAGCTCTGTATATGTATGCAGCCCCCCTCCCTCCCGTATTCAGATTCGGTACATTCGGTTGTGGTGCATTTGGGAAATATGTGTCTATTTTTTTCTTCACATTTTTTATATTATTTTTAATGGGTCTCTTCCCTTCTTTTTGCCTAAACAATATGAAAGAGAATGTTATGTAAACGTAAAGTACAACAAATACGGGAGAACATCGATACCTAGGTAGAAGGCCGACCTTGGCGCATGCGGGTGTCTTCTTCGTGACAGGCCCAGGCCCAATAAAAAAATTTGGGGCCCCAAAAAACGAAACATATGTTATATAATAGTTTGCGAATATATATCAAAGCTTAAATCTGTTCTAGTGGCAGCGAGGAGAGAGTTAGTGTTTTGGAACCGGCAGAGCTCAAGTTCAACCTCCAGCCACTACATTTTTTGATTGTTTCTCTTTTTTTTTTTTTTTTTTGGTTTAGCTGCCTTTTTTTTGTTAGCTGCCTATTTTTTTGTTAGCCGCATCTCTAATTTTTTTTTGACTTGGAAATGTATCCCATAATTTTTTTAACAGCTGCATTTTGTTATATTTTACGATGATTTGAAATGTATTCAACAAAGAAATATTTTGTTTTTAGCAAATGTTCTTTTGAAAAAGTATTTAAAAATTTTCAAAAAATAAGTCCAGCAATTTAAAACCAAAATTATTCATATTTACATTTACTGTTTTAAAATATATTTGCCGATAATTTTGGCCCCCACAATAAATTATGTATAGCTCGATCGTTGAGGGATCTAATATGATAAACGTAGGGGCCCAATTTTAAGTTTCGCACCGGACCCCTGAATTGTTTGGGACGGCCCTGCCCTAGAGTTTTGTTGGTTATGAATATTCCAATATCCAATCAGTTAATGACATATATTTTTTTATATTTAATTATTTTAAAATAAATTTAAATTTGAATTAATTATGTATACAGAGTATTAGTACCCAACAAAATTCAACGATACCATAGATTTCTCCTTAAAAAAAACAAAAGCATTTTCTTATTAAAATAGTAAGAATAAATAAAAATATGAGCTATAAATTAGAATGTCACTTCACTTAGAATGAAACAAACTTGTAAACCAAAAAACTAGTGCCATTGGTCACAATAAAAAAGAGATATTCATTCATTCATCCAATTGCAGATTGAGTTGAAGATGGCCAATCAAAACACTCTCCCTCTCTATGAGAAAATTTGGATAAAGCATACATTTTCAAGAGTAATGGATTCCACCAATTTGCTCCTTCTCCTCTTGCTTCTTGGTTACCGTATTTTCTATAACAACTATACTTTCCCTTGGTTTCTTGCTTTCCTTTGTGAGTCATGGTTCACCTTCACTTGGCTTCTCACCATCAGCACCAAATGGACTCCAGCTCTTACCATATCCTACATAGACCGTCTTTTGCTTCAGTACCTTCCTTTGCCTTTCTTAATCTATATTCGCTCCGTTACAGAATATAAGTAAAAAACTAGTCAACGAAAGTTGATATTTTTGGTTCAAATTTTAAATTTAAATACATCAACTTTTGTTCACCAGGGTTTGCGTATAAAGTACATGATGATATATTATACTTGTATTATTATTTACCATACATATTTTTTTGCAATAGGGTACAAGAGCTTCCACCATTGGACATGTTTGTGACTACAGCAGATGATGTTCTTGAACCACCAATTATTACAGTGAATACAGTGTTGTCTCTTTTGGCACTTGATTATCCAGCTAACAAGCTAGCTTGTTATGTTTCTGATGATGGGTGTTCCCCTATTACCTTCTATGCACTTATGGAAGCTTCCAATTTTGCTAAGCTTTGGGTACCTTTTTGTAAGAAGTATAATGTGCAAGTTAGAGCACCCTTCAGATACTTCTCTGATGAGACCATGGTTGACAAGAGAGAAGAATTACCAGAATTTTATCAAGATTGGCTAAGAATGAAGGTAATTGATTACCTTTAAGCAGAGACGGATCCATAAATTCTTACTTGTGGGGAAAAAAATAGCATCAAGTATTTTCTCAACAAAATATTGATTTTATTTTATTTTTACAAAATATTTAATTTCATTACAGAAAAATTTTAAAATACTAAAATTTCTAAAAAATAAAATAGCTAAAAAAGTAAAACTAGCACCAACTTATTCTGGTTTTTATTTATTTCTTGTGAGTTTCTACATTTAATTTAAAAACTTATTTTATGTGGACAACTCTTATCTTTTTATGGGGGCAAAATAATTTTTCAAGTGGGGGGCAAATGCCCACAATTAGTAACATGTGCATTCGTCTCTGCCTTTAAGTATGTTGTTATTTTTGGGCATTGTGGTATTGGTGTGTAGTATCCATCGATTTTAGATTTGATTAATTTACGTCGGGAAATTTGTTGGTCACGTGTATACCTGACTTTGCCGGTTCGTATAAATGTTAATATAAATAGGGGACTCATATACCTAAAGCCTTACTTAAGGTTTTGGGTAGAGATATATAGTCCAAATCTTTTTAGTTAGTCAAGTTCATTTGGTTAACTCATTTGTTACTCCCTGTGCTCCCCAAACCCAAACAATATATTCAATAAAAATTATCTCAAAAGTATTTTGTTTTTAATCAGCTAGATGGGATAAGTATATGGTGTAGTGTGTGGTTGTGAAAATACACATGGATGAGGCAATGAAAAATAAGAAAATGTTTTCTGAAAATAAGATTTGCTCCTGTGAAATATATTTTTCAAATCAAATATGCAGTAAAACTTGTTATTTCTTCATGTCTTTTATTTGCAGGAAGAATATGAGCATCTGAGCAGTAAAATTCAAAATGCAACACAAAAGTCGATTCCGCTTGTGGGAGAGTTTGCTTGTTTCTCAAGTACACGACAGAGAAATCATTCAACCATTATCAAGGTACATCATGTTTCTTTGTTTGTGCTGGTATTCGTCACGTACGATACATTAATTGCCTTCTGTGTCCTTTCTATATACATGTATGAAGAAAAAGATATGATTCTTGTTATGATCAAAGTGTAATTAGTTGTATTAGTTGGGTTAAAATGTAATTAGTTGTATTAGTTGGGTTAGTTAGCTTGGTTAGTTTGAGTTAGTTTTCTGTTAAAGCTGAAACTAACAGCTCTATCTCATGTACCTTGTATCCTCTATATAGTGTGAATTACACTCTCAATAATACACACAATTTTTCCCAAATATTCACCTCTATCATTTTGGTATCGAGCTCCATTATTGGGGCACGAGAAGCAATCTATGAAGCTTTGTTGAAAGCTGTATCAATGGCGAACAACGAGAAAGGAAAAGCGAATGAAGGTCTCTACGCTCAACCATCAATTCCACTCTTCAATGGTCACTTATGACCATTGGAGCATCTTGATGGAGATTTTTTTGCGTTCAAGGAGTATTGGAACATAATTGAAGATGGATTTGGTGAATTGGGAAATCAAAACCACGAGTGATTCGGAGAAAAAGAGTCTCGATGAATTGAAGTTAAAAGATCTCAAGGTAAAGAACTACCTCTTCCAATCGATTGGCCAGGGCTATCTTGGAGACAATCTTGGATAAAGAAGCGTCAAAGAAGATATGGGAGAGTAGTAAGAAGAAAAGTACTCGGGAGGCTGCTCGTGTAAGGAAATCTGTTCTTGAGTGCGAGGAAGGAATGGGAAGGAGCAGAAATGAAGCAAGGTGAGTCCATCATCGACTATGTTTCTAGAATAATGTGCATTGCAAATAAGATGAGAAACTATGGAGAGAATCTGCAAGATGGAGTTATAGTTGAAAAAATTCTAAGATCCATGTGAGAGAAATGGAATTACATTGTAGTCTCTATAGAGGAATCTCATGATGATCTGAAAACATGGTGTGGATGAGATATACAGTTCATTACTTGTTCATGAACAAAAATTCAAGAAAGTAAAAGAAGAAGAACATGTTCGAAAGCGGTAGTAGAAGAAAATGGAGGTAGAGGAGAAGTAGAGGAGGTCGTGGTAGAGGAAGGGGAGAGTGCATTGACCTCGTGCTCTTGTGGAATGTTTCAAGTGTAAAAAACTTGGACATTACAAGAATGAATGTCCCGAGTGGGACAAGGAAGTAAACTATGTGGAACAAGATGGTTATGAAGACATGGTCTTGATGGCAGTAGAGGAGGAAGAAATCTCTGATGAATCAACTAGGTTGATGACAAGGAAGAATGAAGAACATTCAGATAGCAGTGATGAGATAGCATTAATGGCCGTGATTGAAGAAGAGCAATCTCTCATGGCAAGAAATGAAGAGAAAGACAGTCAAGAGAAGAGTCAATGGTTCCTTGACTCTGGATGCTCAAACCACATGTGTGGTGAGAGAACATGGTTTTGCAGATTTGATGGAGATTCACGGGAAGTTTGTCAAACTTGGAAACAATTCTAGGTTGGAGGTTAAAGGGAAGGGTGATGTGAAGTTCAATTTCAAAGGAGTTGTTCATGTGGTCAAGGATGTATACTATGTCCCTGATCTCAAGAACAATCTCTTGAGCATTGGACAATTGATAGAGAAGGGTTTAACAATACTATTTGAAGGTGGATCGTGCATGTGCAAGATTTATCATCAAGAAAAGGGTCTTATAATTCAATGTGGAATGAAGACTAACCGTATGTTCATCATGTCTACTGAGGTTGATGTAAAGAAAGATAAGTGTCTGCAGATAACAGAAGAAGAAAATGGGAGGCTATGGCATTGTAGATATGGGCATATCAGCAATACAAGTTTGAAACAGTTAAAAGAAAAAGAAATGGTGAGAGGACTGCCAAAGTTTGAGCTTCCACAAGATGTATGTGCGAGAATGCATGGGTGGGGAAGCAACAGAGATCAAGCAATTCCAAAGACAAGTCGGTGGAGAGCCAAGGAGAAGTCGGAACCGATATATGCGAGATATATGTGGACCTATTTCCCTTCATCCATCGGTTTTAAAAGGTATTATCTATGCTTCATAGATGATTATAGTAGAAAGGCTTAGGTGTATTTTATTGCGAGAAAAGCTAGAAGCATTTGTTCGATTCAAATCATTTAAAGCATGTGTAGAAAAAGAAACTGGTTTAGCTATAAAGTGTCTTAGAAGCCCGATAGGGAGGTGAATTTACATCAATAGAATTTAATGAGTTACGTAAGAAAGAAGGAATAAGGAGACAATTGACAAACACACACTCCACAACAAAATGGAGTTGTGGAGAGAAAGAATAGAACGATAATGAATATGACTAGTCATTTTTTCTTTGGATAAGAAACTACTAAACGATTTTTGGGCGAGAAAGTCGTAAGGTGGTCCGTGTATGTCTTTGAATAGGTCTCCTACACGGTTGCTTTAGAAAATAAAACACCAGAAGAAGTGTGGAGTGGAGTAAGGCCCACTGTAGAACATTTCAGGGTGTTTGGATGTGTGTGTCATGTTCATATTCCTAATGTAAAAAGAAATAAACTTGATGATAAGAGCCATAGATGTGTACTTCTGGGAATGAGTGATGAATCCAAAGGGTATAGACTATATGATCCACTAGCTAAAAGGATTATCATAAGTAAAGATGTTCAATTTCAAGAAAATGCTCATTGGAATTGGGAAGGCAGTGATCAGGAAGAAGTGCAGATAAATCTGGATTGGGGTGAGATACATGTAGATAGTGATAAGGAAGAGCGAGGATAAGCGAGGGATGAGAGTGACAAGGAAGTGAGTCTCGATGTGTTGATTACTGAGAAAGTTCTAGTGCAGGGAATGCTTCTACAGAACAGAACACTAACAGAACCGATGAAACTAATACCAGAGAAAGACATCCTCCTGCCTGGCTTAATGATTTTGTTACAGGGAATGATCTCGATGATGCTATAGCTAATCTTGTGCTAGAACACTCAGATCCAGGAACATATGAAGAAGCTGCTAAAGATGAGAAATGGAGACAGGCAATGAACTCAGAAATCAGTTCTATAGAAAAGAATGGTACATGGGAACTCACTAACCTTCCTGCTGGTGCAAAGAAAATAGGTGTGAAGTGGATCTTCAAAACAAAGCTAAAGGAGAATGGAGAAATAGATAAGCTTAAGGCAAGACTAGTAGCAAGAGGCTACTCTCAAAAGAAAGGCATTGATTACAATGAAGTGTTTGCTCCTGTGAGCAGAATGGATACTATAAGAATGATTATTCTTTGTTCCGCATTGCAGAGAGGTGAGTCACGTATATCGACTTGATGTAAAGTCAGCATTTCTTCATGGGAAATTGCTTGAAGATGTGTATGTTGAGCAACCACAGGGATACATCAAAAAGGGTAGTGAACACATGGTATACAAGTTACAAAAGGCTTTGTATGGATTGAAACAAGCCCCTCGGGCATGGTTTAGCAGAATTGAAGAATTCTTTATATCAGAAGGATTTCTAAGGAGCAAGAATGAACAAACTTTGTTTCTGAAACATGATGAAGAAGGTAATATTTTGATTGTTAGTATATATGTAGATGACCTTATATATACTAGCAACAGTGAGGCTATGATACTAAGCTTCAAGAACTCTATGAAAAGTACATTTGACATGACTGACTTGGGAAGAATGAGATTTTTTAGGAATTGAAGTACATCAATTATCCAAAGGAATCTTCATTCACCAAAGGAAGTATGCCATGGAAATTATTGAGAAGTTTGGTATGAAAGATTGTAATGCTGTAAAGAACCCAATGGTGCCAGGACAACAATTTACTCAACATGATACTGAAGGGGGAATTGATGAAACAGAATTTAAGAAGATTGTTGGCAGCCTCATATACATCACAAAGAACTCGACGGATCGATGTACTCTGTGAGTCTCATCGGTGGGTTTATGTCTAGACCTACGAGAAGTCCATATGGCGGTGCAGAAAGAGAATTCTTAGATACCTTCAAGGCACTAAGGATCTTGGAATCATGTATATGAAGGGAGGACCAAGGAGGCGATATCATATCTTGATTCGGACTATCTTTGGTGACTTGTTTGATCGCAAAAGCACTTGGGATATCTGTTTTAAGCTTCTTTGGAGAGTGCGATTGCTTGGGCAAGTAAAAGCAACCCATTGTCACCTTGTCATCAACAGAGGTGAGTTTGTTGCGACCATAGGGTGTGCATGTCAAGCAATGTGGATGAGGAAAATTTCAGGTGGTGGAGGAAAAACAAGAAGAACAACGATCTTTGCTATGTGATAATGTTTCAACCATTAAACCGAGCAACAATCCTATCATGCATGGTAGGACAAAGCATATGGAAGTAAGATACTATTTCTTGAGAGATTTGGTTAAGGAAGGAAGCATACAGCTGCAACACTGTGGAACCAAAGAACAATTAGCAGATCTAATGACAAAGCCTTTGAGCCTAGCAATGTTTGTTCAACTGAGGAATGCTCTAGGAATGAAGAGCTTAGGTGATATAAAGCGATTGTTTGTAATGTACATTCGGTTTAAAGGAGGGAAATGTTATGATCAAAGTGTAATTAGTTGTATTAGTTGGGTTAAAATGTAATTAGTTGTATTAGTTGGGTTAGTTAGCTTGGTTAGTTTTGGTTAGTTTTTCTGTTAAAAGCTGAAACTAACAGCTCTATCTCATGTACCTTGTATCCTCTATATAGTGTGAATTACACTCTCAATAATACACACAATTTTTCCCAAATATTCACCTCTATCAATTCTATGGGTCCAAATTTAGAAGTTTAAGTTGTAGTAGAGTGGACCACTTTTTACTCTGGTTTTTAGTCACATGTTACAATTATGAAAGATTTTTGTTTTTTTGTAATTAAAAAGAAGTTTGGAAGTATTTAAATTAAAATTGAGTGTGTAACCCCACCCACAGACTTTTTCGAAAAAAACCAACTGCCTTGGAGGAAATAAGCAGACCATAGGATCACGATTCTCTCACTTGCTGTCATGACTAGGACACATTCACCTTACTCCAAAATTTCATTATAAAAACAATATTGTTTTCTACTAATTAATTGAAAAAAAACAGTGGATTAATAAACTTTTTGTTAGTACGTAGTAAAACATATGTGAGTGTTGGGAGTAAGATTGATTCGAATTCAATACTCTACTTTCTCCCTCCCTATCCCCCAACCCAAACAGTTTGTACTAAATACAAAAATATAAAGCACGGATCTAGTGTCATGGCAAGAAATGCGCGGCGCACCGATCCAAAAATACAAATTAAAACATCTAAATTTGTGTTAGTGTTTATTTTGGTTTAATAAATCTGTAACAAGTTAGTTATATAAATGGCAGGTGAACAAGCATAAAAATAAATATGAATTTTCTCATGTTAGTAGGTTATATGGGAGAATAAGGAAGGAAATCCAGATGGGTTGCCTCATCTAATCTACATATCTAGAGAGAAAAGGCCTCAACACCCACATCAATACAAAGCTGGTGCTATGAATGTGCTAGTAAGTTTGTTTTCTCCTTAATTCCTGGAATTCATATTTCATACACCAGCATCTCATTTGCCTAGTATATATATATGATCACAAATTGTATGTATGTATGTATGATGAACAGACAAGAGTGTCAGGGTTGATGACAAATGCACCATTTATCCTGAACTTAGATTGTGACATGCATGTCAACAATCCAAAGATTGCTCTACATGCCCTATGCATTTTGTTAGATCCAAAGGGTGAAAAGGAAGTTGCATTTGCTCAATGTCCCCAGCAATTCTACGATGGTTTAACTGATGATCCTTTTGGTAATCAGCTCGTGGCTTTGTTTGTGGTATGTCAAGTTAGTTTTAAACATTAAATAATGGACAATTCACAAGTAATTAATGATTCTATGAACAAATTTTTCATTTTCTTGTTTTTGTTTTGTTTTATGCAGTACATAGGGGGAGGATTTGCGGGACTTCAAGGGATTCTATATGCAGGAACAAATTGCTTCCATAGAAGAAGAGTTATATATGGTCTTTTTCCTCCAGGACAGAAGGATCATGGTGTCCCCAATGGTAATTTATATTAACTATTATGAAACACCGACACGGACATGGATATCGAATACAATATTGACAAAGACACATAAACACCGATAATAATTTGAGAAAATACAAGTAATTGGAATGTCAGTGATGTGTCAGGTTTGATTTGACACGTGTCGAACACCAGACACCTCTTCAACCTGAAGTGTCGGTGCTAATATATTTAACGACTTCACACTTGTTATTGCAAAGTATTAGGAACATATTATTTTAGAAATATTATTAGTGGTTTAAGCAGCAATCTAAACTACCATTTTATACTGTATATACATATTTTTGCAGGAAAGTTGTTAGAAATGGAAATGAAATTTGGAACTTCAAAGAGGTTTGTGGAGTCAGCTGCATATGCTTTGGAAGGGAAAACGTTTACTCCCAATGATAACCTTTGCAACTCTCTTGAGGCAGCAGAAGAAGTTGCTAGTTGTGGATATGATTATGGTACTCACTGGGGTAAACAGGTTGGTAACACAGAATATTTTCAAAAGGAAACAGAGAATATATTTGTTGTAACATGTTAGTAGCTCTCTCTAAGTGTGTTTGATAACATTATTAGGTGGGCTGGATATATGGATCAACCTCAGAAGATGTACTTACTGGGCTGAACATTCATACAAGAGGTTGGAGATCTGAAATGTGTTCACCCAGTCCATTAGCCTTTATGGGCTGTTCACCTCAAGACAACATAGTAAGCATGATCCAACAAAAAAGATGGGCCTCAGGGTTGCTTGATATTCTCCTCAGCAAGCACTGTCCAATTTTGGGCACTCTCTGTGGTAACCTCAAATTTAGAGAGTGTTTGGCATATCTTTGGATCTTATGTTGGGCCTTAAGATCTGTCCCTGAAATCTGCTATGCTGCTTTACCTGCCTATTGCATCATTACTAACTCCACTTTCTTGCCTAAGGTAACAACAAAACTTTTGACACTTAAATTTCATATTACTCCTTCAATTCCCATATATAAGAGAAAAATTAGAGTTATCAAAATTGGGCGATCCGGCCCAACGGGTCAAAGTACAAAGCAAGCTGGGCCACGCCAGACCAGTTATCTATTATCTATTGGATTATGTTTTTCTAGCCCGGCTTAGAACATTGGGCTAGCGGATGATCGGCTTGGCTCAATCCATTTTACTAAAGTAAAACACAAAAAGTATTCAATATGTCATAAAGATAAGCCCATGGGCTAATTGAGTTGGCCAAAATAGCTCGTTTCTTTCTGATCTCTATTTTTTAGCCCAAAACATTGGGTCGAGGCATTAGACTAGGCAAAAATTGACAGCTTTAAGAAAAATGCAGTTTTAGATTTATTGAATAACACATATTATCACTGAACATTGTCTATGTGTAAATGATGGCTATGCAGAAACCCGGTCTATGGATACCTGCTGCTTTGTTTGTGTTTTACAACATATCTACTCTATTAGAGTGCTTAAAAACAGGGTTGTCAATAAGAACATGGTGGAACAGCCAGAAGATGGCAAGAATAACAAGCATGAATGCTTGGTTTTTTGGATTTTTCGCCATTCTACTGAAGCGATTAAGGATATCTGAACCTGTCTTCGAAATTACAAAGAAAGACCAATCATCTACTAGTGGGGATGCTAGCCAAAAAAATGGTAGGTTCATTTTCAATGAGTCTCCAATTTTTCTACCAGGCACCACTATATTGCTTATTCAACTCTCAGCATTGGTTACTAGCTTGTTAGGATGGCAATCATCGGATATAATAAGTGAACATGGATATGGAGCAGGGGAAGTGTTCTGCAGTGCATATGTGGTTCTATGTTACTTGCCATTTTTGAAAGGATTGTTTGGGAAAGGAAAGCATGGGATTCCCTTGTCCACAATATGCAAGTCAGCAATGTTGGCTTTGCTTTTTGTGCATTTATGTAGAGTTACTATTACGGCTTGATTATATTCATTTAGTTGTCTTGAATGTATTAATTATATGCTATTAACCAAGTACCAAAGTTTATTTGCATTGTGTTTTCTTAGTGAAAATATTGTTCATGAAAAATGAATGAACATTGTAAAATTTCAAGTTTATCTGTAAGGAAAATCCTTAATGAGATATGTTGATTGGTTGCCGAAAAGCATACTAGATCTTGTATCAATGCAAAATTAGTTTGCTCATGCGATTAATAAGAGCATCTTCGTTGTGGATCTTGTATCAATGCAAAATTAGCCATGGATATCCATGGCTACAAAATCAATCCATAACAGTAAAATATTCATTTGATATAACTAGTTTCAATAGGGGTGTTCAGCAGTGCGGTTTGGTTGGTTTTGAGACAAAAAGTGTGTTGAGTTAGATATTAGTAAACTCTAGTTAACTAGTTAACCAAAGTAGTTGGGTTGCTAGTAAGTCTAGCAATTTTTACATTTGTAAGCTCTAACGGTAATTCCTCTCCCGAAAGCGGATATGTTTGTAATACAAATACATGAACAATGAAATAATACATTAGAGTTTTCCTTCCATATCTTCTTCCTCTCTACAAATTGGTACGAGCTCTTGCAAAAGGCACGAATATCAAGAACAAGCAATCTCAATTTCTTGGCGTGTAAGCGATGACGGGAAAGCGGCAAGCGAAATGGCGGAGAAAACAACTACATGCAACCTTCCATACCTCGATTGGGCCGGGCATTACGAGCATTGGTGTTTGCTCATGGAGAATTTCTTGAGATCGAAGGAGTACTGGTATTTGATCGAGAAAGGGATCGAGGAATCAGAAAAAGGAATCGCGGTGAGTGAAGCACAGCGAAAGAAAGTAGAAGAGTCTAAACTCAAGGATTTGAAGGCCAAGAATTACTTGTTTCAAGCAATTGATCGTGCTACGCTTGAAACCATATCGGATAAAGATCTTTGCAAAGGCAATGCGGGATTCGTTGAAGAAGAAATTTCAAGGAAATCATCGAGTCAAGAGGCAACATTGCAAGGTGCGAGAGAAAGGAATTCGAGGCAATGGAGATGAAATCGGGGACACCATCACAGATTACATTCCAAAGGTTATGCGAGATAGCTAACAAGATGCGAATTCATGGTGAAAAGATAGATGATGGAATTATTGTTGAGAAGGTGTTACGTTCATTGGTCGAGAAATATAATCACATTGTGTGTTCAATCTACGAATCACGATCATCGACAAAATGATGATGGATGAGGTTCACTGATTCATTAATTGTGCATGAGCAAAATCTAAACAGATTTCACAAAGTGAAAGATGAAGAGCACGCATTGAAAATGAGAAACTCAAGGAAGAGGAAATGGTAGCAATTCTCAAAGGGTAGAGGAACAATAAGAGGAAGAGGCAGAGGCCGAGGAAGACAAAGCAAGGAAACTGTGGAGTGTTTCAAATGCAAGAAATTGGGCCACTACAGAAATGAGTGTCGAGTGGGATAAGGAGGCGAATTATGCGAGAAGCAGAAGAGGATGAATCGATATTGTTGATGATGCGATTGAATGTGAAGAAGATATGCGAAGTGTCTGATAAGAAAGAAAGTGATTATGCAGAAACAGAAGAGGATGAATCGATGATGTTGATGACAGTTGAATGTGAAGAAGATATGCCTGAAGTGTCTGATAAGAAAATAAGTGATTGTGCAGAAATTGAAAACAAGACAGATGAGGACTTGGTTCTTATGGCCATTGCACAAATTGAAGAAAAGGGAGAAAAAGAGGATTGATCACGTGGTATCTTGATTCAGCCGCTTTCGAATCACATGAGTGGAAACAGAAGATGGTTCTATGATTTGGATGAAAGCTTCAAAAAGACAAGTAAAGCTTAGCAATGATACAAGATTAAGGTGGAGGTAAAGGGAATATAAAAGTCGAGAATGAATGGTGTTACTCACACCATATGAGATGTATTCTACATTCTGAAGCGAGAAGCAATCTTTCGAGCGTAGAGACGGATGCAAGAGAGAGGGTTTGGCGATTCTGTTTGATGAAGCGGTACTGCAAGATCTATCATAAAACAAAGGTTTAATCCTTGAATCGGGCATGGAAACAAATGGGATGTTTAAACTCTTATGCGAGCCAATAAATGATAGTGAATATGTCGATGGAAAATGCTTGCGGAGTTGCAAGTGAGGATGATACATATCTTTGGCATTGTAGATATGGTCACCTAGGCCTCAAGAACTTGAACCTACTTGAAGCTAAAGGAATGGTGACAGAACTACCAAAGCCGATGAGTCAATGAAGGTGTGTGAAGGCTGCTTGAAGGGAAAGCGGCCACGGGGATCCTATTCTAAGAAGAGCAAGTGGAGAGCAAGTGAAAAACTCGAGCTAATTCATCTTTGACATATGTGGACCAATTGCTCCAACTTCAACTAGTAACAAAAGGTATTTTCTTAGCTTCATAGATGACATGTCTAGGAAAATTTGGACATATTTGTTAGTTGAAAAATCGAAGCTTTTGAAAAATTCAAACAATTTAAGAGCATGGTAGAAAAGGAAAGTGACCTTAAGATCAAATGTTTGAAGCGATGAGAGGAGGAGAATTTACTTCAAATGAGTTTGATAAATTGCATTTAGAGGAAGGAATAAAAAGACACCTCACAGAAAGACATATACCCCTCAGTGAGAATGGGTATTGAAAGGAAAAAACAGAACTATTATGAATGTTGTTAGATCTATGTTGAATGGAAGAAATTTACCAAAAACCTTATGGCGAGAGGCCTGAATGGGCAAAGATATATGTGTTAAATAGATCCCCAACTAGTCTTTGTGAAAGATAAGACCCTCAAGAGGCTTGGAGTGGATGTAAACCAAGTGTCTCTCACTTAAGAGTTTTGGATGCATTGGGCATGTTCATGTCACGATGCAAAAAGAACTAAAGCGGAAAGCAAGAAATGTGTTTCTTGGGCATTAGTAAAGTGAGACAAAAAGATCAGAATGTATGAGCCCATTGAAAAGAAAATAATTGTAAGTAGGGATGTGGTGTTTGAGGAGAGTGAATTTTGGGATTGGAATGAAAGTTACAAGCAAGATGTGAATCTTTGCATTGAGTGCGGAATGATTACGAAACAAGCAATGGAGGCAGTGAAGAGCGGTGAAGACAGTGAAATTGAGCAGAGAAATGCAATACAGAATGCACAAACTCAAGCGAGCAAGTGCAAGAGGAAAGCAACAATGAAGAAGCGAGAATCAAGGTGGAGGAAGAATCGAGAAGACCTCTCGGGTTGGTTAGATGGATTTGTCTTTGGTGAAGGTTTATCGAAGAAGAAGAAGAAGTACACATGGTTGATCGATCCGAAAGCTTTGAGCGGTGTGAAGAATGTAAGATGGAGGAGGCTATGGATCTTTGAAATGGAATCCATAGTCAAAAATGAAACATGGCAATGGATGATTTACCTATAGGAGCCAAGAGAATAGGAGTAAAGTGGGTGTACAAGACAAAATTGAATGAAATGGGTGAAGTAGATAAGTACAAAGCAAGGTTAGTTGCAAAGGGATATACACACAACAACAAAGGGTTGATTATACGAAATATTTGCACCGGTGAGCAGATTAGATACTATAAGAATGATAGTGGCAATTGCGCCCAAAAAGGATGGACTTTGTACCAACTAGATGTGAAATCACTTTTTGTATGGAGTTTTGGTGAAGAAGTATATGTTGATCAACCAAAGGGTTATATTGTGAAGGGTAGTGAGAACAAGGTGTATAAACTACATAAAGCTTTGTATGGATTGAAGCAAGCTCCAAGAGCTTGGTTCAATAGAATTGAAAAGTACTTCACAAAGCAAGGATTTGGGCAAGTAAGAGTGAGCGGACTTTATTTGTCAAGCATGGAAGTCATGGAAAGATTCGATGGTCGCATTTATGTTGATGATGTAGTGTATACTGGGAATTGCCCGGCTATGCTAGCAGAATTCA
The DNA here is from genome assembly GCA_020916435.1 of Oxytropis ochrocephala. Classification (NCBI taxonomy): domain Eukaryota; kingdom Viridiplantae; phylum Streptophyta; class Magnoliopsida; order Fabales; family Fabaceae; genus Oxytropis; species Oxytropis ochrocephala. The sequence goes on from CM037093.1 coordinate 110,711,978, forward strand.
AAGAAGAAATGGAAAAAAATTCAGTATGAATGACTTGGGTAAAATGAAGTACTTCTTAGGCATTGAAGTACTTCAACTATCTGATGGGATTGGTTTGGTGCAGAGAAAGTATGCGATGAGAAGTTATTGAAAAGTTTGATATGAAAGAGTGTAATCCTGTGCTTGTTCCTATGATGGCAGGGTGTAAGCTTGACAAGGATGAGGATGGTGAGAAGGTGGACAGTACCACGTATAAGCAGCTAGTGGGTAGTCTAATGTACATCACTGCTACTAGACCCGATTTGATGTATCTTTGTCGATTGTATTAAGTAGATATATGAGTAATCCCACTCAAACACATTGGTTGGCTGCAAAGAAAGTTCTAAGATACTTGAAAGGAACCATGGAGTTTGGTATCATGTATAGAAGGGCTGATAAGGTGAATTTGATTGGATACACCGATAGTGACTATGCTGGAGATATGTATGATAGAAAGAGTACTTCAGGATATGTTTTTATCATGAGTGGAGCTGCAGTAGCTTGGTCATCGAAAAAACAACCCATTGTGACACTCTCCTCTCTTGAGCGAGTTTGTTCTTTGCGAGGAGCAGCGGTGACTTGTCATCTTTGTTTGGATAAAGAAAGTGTTGAAGGAATTGGAATGTCTTGAGAATGAATGTGTAACCATTATGTGTGACAATTCCTCTGCTATAAGGCTATCAAGAAATCCAATCTTACATGGTCGTAGCAAACACATTGAGGTAAGATACCACTACCTAAGAGACCTTGTCAAGGGTAAAGAAATTGGGCTAGAGTTCTGTGGCACGAAAGAGCAGGTGGCTGACTTGTTCACCAAACCAGTGAGCAAGGAGACATTTCTAAGACTAAGAGAACAACTTGGCATGCATGACTTCAATGCAAAAGGGCTATGATACCTGGTGTGCAGCCTTGCAGATGCAAGACAGGTTTCAGATGTTTTTTCTGTTTGATGTAGCTTCTCTTTGTTTTTGTTATCTGGTAGTTGGTTGTAAATAAGCAAAATTGTTGTAACATTTTAGCTTAAGGGAGGGTTTGTTGAGTTAGATATTAGTAAACTCTAGTTAACTAGTTAACCAAAGTAGTTGGGTTGCTAGTAAGTCTAGCAATTTTACATTTGTAAGCTCTAAGCAGTAATTCCTCTCCCCGAAAGCGGATATCTTTGTAATACAAATACATGAACAACTGAAATAATACATTAGAGTTTTCCTTCCATATCTTCTTCCTCTCTACAAAGTGAACCGAACCGCAAGGTAAAAATACATGCGGTTTGGTTTGGTTCGGTTGGCTTCCTAAAATAAAACCAAACCAAACCAAACCAAACCAATTGGTTCGGTTGGTTCAGTTTTCTCCAAGACGAAAATAATTTAAAACGAAGTTAAAATTAACTAACATAAAAAAGGCTAACATAAATTTTTAAGAAAAAATCTACTCAAATATATGTAGTATATAAATCACTCTCTTTTAATTTTTTTCAAATAGCTAAGACAATGTTTAAAAGAATTTGAATTAAATATTTTGTAGTAATTTTTAAATATAGCATAACAATATGGATTGCTTGTAAGTGAGTCAAAAATTAATTGGATTGGATTTGGGCTAGTAAGTGAGTGAGAGTTGGGTTATAGTTGCATTTGGGTTAGTGAGTTAGTAAGGAAGGTTGTAATTCAACAAGTCTTAGTGTTACTTGCGGTTTGGTTTGGTTTGGTTTGGTTTCGGAAATCAAAACCGCGAACCGAATCGAACCGCGCGGTGCGATGAAAAAAGGAACCGAACAAAACCGATCAAAAGCGATTTTTTGCGGTTTTCGGTTTGGTTTGGTTCGGTTTGCGATTTCCATATTGGTTCGGTTTTGAACACCCCTAGGTTTCATAACCAAATTACTGTAACCGGTTGTTATTTTGCAAAACCATTTATATCTCACAAAATTATTTTTTCGACCAACCCACTTGTTGAGTAACGAACTTCGCGTATTTGTACATTTTAAAAAAATTGAACCCTAAAACACTCCAAAACACACTGCTTAGCGCCAGACTTTACATATTTTGTCACGAAATTAATTTTATTTTTCATAAAATCGGTTATCGAGAAATGAACTTTGCCTATTTGAATAGTTAAAAAAAATTCTGAATCATAAAGTACCCCAAAACACACTGCATAGCGATGCACTTTACGTATTTTGTCACCAAACTAATTTTTGTTTTTCTAAAAAATGGTATTGAGGAAAGAATTTTGCATATTTGAACAGTTAATCTTTTTTCCAAATCATAAAGTACCTCAAAACAACAGTTTAGTGTTACACTTTATGTATTTTGTAATGGAAGTAATTTGATTCACCAAACTGGTTATTGATGAACGAACTTCATGTATTTGAACAGTTAAAAAAAATCAAACTCTAAAGTACTCCAAAACACACAACTTTGGGTCGCACTTTAAGCAGTTTTTCACAAAATTAATTTTTATTAATAATAATTTTTTTTTGACAAAATAAATAATAATGATTAGAAAAGCCACATAGGAATTTTGTCATCTACATCAACATTTTTGTAACAGAATGATTTGTTTAAAAAAATTGATTTTACAGGAATCTTTTTTAATAAAAAATATATTTTATAGGGACTAAAATTAAAATACTCTATATTTACAGAGACTAAAAACATATTTAACTATCGAAGATTAATTAAACTTGAGAATATTTACTTACTAGCTAAAAAGCATAGAAAGGAAGAATCGAAGAAGGGTAGCTTCTTAGCCGTTGGCGTTGGCGTTGCGATTACGGCGTTACCGACTTTCAATAAAACTTTAACTAACATTTCGTTAATTTCACACTTCAATTTATTTCAACTCTTCTTCACTCTCTCACACCGCACCGCACCGCACCGCACTGATCGATGGGTAGCGGTGGTGTTGTTGTAGCGAGGTTGGGTTTGGTTGTGGTGGCGCTGTTCATTGCGGGTTACATAGTTGGACCCCCTCTTTACTGGCACCTAATCGACGCGGCCAACCACTCTTCTTTAGCTTGCGCTCCTTGCCGCTGCGATTGCTCTTCCCGCCCCATCATTTCTATTCCCCAAGGTATCTACATCTTCTTTCTACTCTCTATTTCCCTCTCTGATTCTGATTCGGAAATAGAAACTTTCTGAGATCTGATTCTGCAGTTTATTTATGTTTATTTGTTTTATTTATCGCTGTTATATAATGCACTGTGTTTTTTAGTACAAATTTAGGAAATAATATTATTTTGACATGGAATGAATAGCGATAAATGAATTATGATTTGATGTTTATGTAATACTTTATTATTATCATCATCATCATGGTAGAAACTGGCATAAGTTCATCCATCACATTTGAAGGACTGCTTCAATGATTCAAAATTATGAAATTTGTGTGTAACTGAATCAACAGATTCTTCATTTCATGATTTGAAGACTGTTGAAGAAATTTGTTTCTACTATTGAAGCAATTCTAGTTTCAGTTGAAGACTGTTGTTTTGTTTCATTTTATCATGATTTGTTGATCCTTTCTCTTTATCCAACAACAAATCAAACATATGCTTATTCAGTTTCTGTATTTGTTTTTGTGCAGGGCTTAGTAACTTCTCACTTGGAGGTTTGTTTCTATTTCCTATATGAATTCACGTGAAATATCTCAGTTGGTGTACTGCACACAAGTACATTTTCTTTATTATTGCAATTCATAACCTCTCTTTGATTCTATGTAAAACACACTTGTTGAGTTGTAGGAGCTGAAGTAACATAGTCACTCGCGCACTTTAACGTGTTAGCTAGCTTGTTGTTTAGGTTATGTGAACTTGTGGAAGTTTTGTTATTTCAAATATCGTGTGCCTTGTGCGTGTTTTCCCATTCTATAGAAAAGAATGATTCATTTTTGGCGATTTTGTTGTTTCTGAAAATCCATTAATTAAGAAACATGTATTGTACACAATATGAAGTTTTGAATTTGATTCATGTCAATCTAGTACTCAATTCACGGTACTAAAGAAGATTTGGCACTTAGTGTTGTGAAAATATAGCTCTGTGAAGCAACATTGAATCTGTTGTACTTAAATAAAGGTGTGAACTTGCTTAGGTTACATGTTGCTGCAAGGTCCATTTGTGCTGTATCATTTTCGACATGAATAAGAAATTTGAGTCGTTTACTGGATATGTCTCTGCTTGAAGAAGACATAAAAACTTGCAAAACAGAATTTTTATTTTTTCCACACCTTTATTATCACAGAAGTACTTTTTCTCATATTCAAGTCCTTTACCTGCTATTATTTCCTTATCTGCTTAATTGAATTGTTATTTAGATTGTGGAAAGCACAACCCAGAGTTGAATGGAGACATGGAAAAGAATTTTGTGGAGCTATTATCAGAAGAACTAAAGCTACGAGAGAGTGAAGCTTTGAAAAATCAGCAACATGCTGAAAAGTCTCTACTTGAATCTAAGAAGTTTGCATCTCAATATCAAAAGGAAGCAGACAAATGTAGTTCAGGGATGGAAACGTGTGAGGAGGCTAGGGAAAAGGCTGAGATGGCATTAGTAGCTCAGAAGAAGCTCACTACATTATGGGAACTGAGAGCTCGTCAAAAAGGATGGAAAGAAGGTTTTTCCAAATCTAATAGTCGGTCGCAAGGGAAAGTACAGAGTGCCTAGAAATGGTATGGCATCCATGAAGTTTTTGCATGCTAGTTTCAGTTAAGTGATTTTAAATGCTGGTAGAAGATAATTACCATAGGTCTTATATACATATAATAAAAGTAAGGTATATTCAGTACAAGTCAGAAATGTAAAAAGGCAATGCAATTGATGTTTTATTTCTGACCTACATTTTTGGTATTTATTACACTTGTATACGACAGTTTAGAGCAGGAAATTGTCAAGTATTTGTGATGAACTTCATTTGTGAAAATCTTATGACTTCATGAGTTCATGTTGCTGACTGTTCTGATTATTGCTTATCCGTAAATTAGAGCATTGAACAGATCTACATTTTTGCTGGATTGCAGTTGTCTTGTAAAGAATGAAAACAAAAAAGGTGTTTGACTGTTATAGTTTGTTTGATTTTGGTACTCAGCTAGATTATTGTTGTTCTCATAACAACAATGTCTCTTGGCTTTTATTGTAATGTTTAAAGCAAAATAGTACTACTCTCTAACAAGGGAGCTTTTCCCCCGTTTTCTACCCAAAAAAAAATAGTACTGTCTAACTCTAATACTCACTCCCTATTACTGAATGAAATCACAGACTCCCTTATCCAAAAAGAAACATTAATCCATTGAAGAGTGTTGATGGCAGTATATATTCTCCAATAGAGAAATCAAAATACTCATGTGAGGTCAAATTGGTTGACATCTGTGGCTTGCTTTTTCACAGTGGCCTAATGGAAGGAAAATTGTTAACTTTTGATAGTTGCTTCAGAGTCTACTTGAAATTAAATAATTACACACGTGGTTGCTGGTTAGATTGAAAATAAAATATATTATTCAATCAAATAACTTCAAAAATCCACCTAAGGTAGTATATTCTAATGAATACTGACAAAAGAGGATGGTTGGCTACTTGATTTCCTCACCAATCAGTGTCTAAATTTTGGCACCATGGCATATTCCATTACAGAGATTACGGATGACCTGTCCCTGACTCTGCTTACTGCAGAATCATTACCAATTCCAACTTATCGCCGAATGACGTCACAACAAAAGAGTCCAGGGTTTAAAATTGGCAAGTGTGAGAATAAATAACTACTAAGATGAGTAAGATATTGTTAAGAAAAGTCAAAGTTTATATCAATATCAAAAAGTTTAAATAAAAACTACAATAGAATTATAGCAAAAGTAAGCGTTTTTTTTCACCCCCTCCTTCTCTCCCAGACCCCCATAAACTCCTAAAACCCAAAAATACCCCTGAATTTTAAAAAAAAAAATAATAATTGAAGATTCCCGGATTTACCTCAATTTATGGTAAATACGGTTCATAAAATGGGGGTTTTGATTTTAAGTTTGGGATTTTCGGATTTACCTCGCAGGTAAATCCGGTTCATAATTACGAACCAGATTTACCTACCTATGAGGTAAATCCGGGAATCCAATTTCTTATTTGTAAATCTGGGAGGTGTTTTGGGGATTCCTGGATTTACCAAGAATTTAGATAATTCGGTTAGCAATTTACGAATCGGATTTAGGTGTAAATTCGGAGGAAAAAAAATGCCAAAGCGAAAAAAAGAAGCCAAATTGAACCGAATTAGCAAGCTGTGCCTTTTGTTGGGAGTTTTAAGGGTGTTTTTGTCCAAAAATGGGGGGTATGGGTGACAAGTGGGGGTGAAAAAAAAAAACCATCCCAAAAGTAATTATACATGTATGATCGTGTCAAAAACAAAAGGACTTTGCTTTTCCCACACCCCCTCCTACTCGAAACACACCCCATAAGGGTGTGAAAAGACCAAAAGACCAGGCGAAACCTATTTTTTTATGAAATTTTCACCTGTTCGAACACGGGCCTTGAGCGAGTTGAGCGAGGCCGTTCGAGTGTGTTAAATATGGGACAGACACCCCGCGGGCGTTTTTTCAAGCTGTTCGAATAGAATTAAATGCGAACACATTCGAATAGGGTCATGCGAACACATTCGAATGATGTTGTTCGAACAAGTCTTCGCTGAGAATGAGCGAGTATTGGGCGTCTCGATTCCACAAGCGTTTTAATCAGCGGTTTACAATCAATCAAATGTGTCGGATAAAGGAGTGGATGTCAATCCGCTTTGGAAAATGTGCGAGCGGATAGAATTTAAGCGGCTCGATTTGTGATCTAAAAATGAAATCAACGGTGACATTTCACCATGCCTATTATAAAAAGGGTTCACATCCTCGGATCTTCTTCACCAAACCCTAATCGCCTCTTCCCAAACCCTAATGCTTCTTCACCAAAATCCTCGTGTCTCCTAAAATGGAATGGCAATTGTGTTCAACCTAGTACTCAAGCGACAAATTCCTAACGCCATTCATCACCATGGGATTTGTCACCACCAAGCGAACATGGTCTTTGTGTTTCGTTGTCCTAACCATGTCTTCTGCAGGATGAGTAAGGACATCACCTTCCCCATTGTGAAGAAAAGGCCGAGAGGAAGATTCGTCCGGAGGGGCGTGGCGTAAAGGCGTGGAGCGTATACGTTTCAAGAAGTTCAATTGTAGAGATGATGGGGTATCCATTATTGATCATGGAGATCCAAAGCGGCGGCGGCGTCCGCGCAATGATGGAACATCTAGCTAATGTTAGATGGGGCGACAAATCTTAGAGTTGTGCGTGGACACAAGACGCACTCGAGGAAGAAGTTATTCATCTTCTTCAACAAAGACCACCCGCACCACAACAACCCATACCGGAAAGAGTCATTACGCACACACAGTAAAGTTGAGTATCACATATTTGTCCATTCGGGAACATCTTTGGTGTGTTGCTTCATGGTCGTGACACTAAACATTCGGAGCTTAAGAACAACATCACCTTCGCAGAATTGAAAGAAAAACTAACAGAAAATGTTCACCTAGATGGTGTGGAGCAAGAAATCACTAGTATCGAATGTAGCTCCCCCTACATCTGCAGCATTACCCCACGTAATCGTATTCGGATGTGCCCCAAGCGTATCAAGAAAGACAAAGACGTTCGAGAAATGTTTGAGAAACATGAGAGCTCCAAGGTTTCATTGAACCTTATCTCGAATTGTGTGTCGAAGCAGAAGAATCTGCGAATCCATTGCCGTAGAATTAGAACTAGGCGTTAGAGAAATGTTTGAGAAACATAAGAGCTTCCTGTCGTTTCGTTTTAAATTTCCTATCCTTGTATTTTTGCAATTTGTGTTTTTCTTTTCTTAGTTAGTTGTTTGCTTATGTTGGTGTTATGTATTTCGTATTTGATGTATTTCGTATTTGGTTTTCATGTCTTTCGTATTTTGTAATGACAATAAATTTGCGCCAACGTAAAAGGAATTTCAAATTAAAAACCAAATGAAACAAAGTAGTTAAATTATACAAAAATTCCAAACATATATCCCCACATGACATATCCTATTGGGTGTTGCGCCCCTCCTCTCTCATACACATTACCAAACCTCCTCCTAAACCTACGGAAGGGGTTGAGCGACCTCTTGATGATATTTGAAACATGCTCCTCAGCGGCTGCAGGACATTATCATCGATGGTCCCATCCATGTCATCAACCAAATCCAGTGACTCGGTAGCATCATCATCAACCAAATAACATAACATTATTATTTAAATAAATAGAAGATTAAGAAACATTATCAATGCAATAAACATAAAAAGACACGTACCACTAATCGACATCGGGCTCATCTCGCAAGTGTACATAATGCTCGAGGAAGAGAAATGGATGTGAGACCCTAGAGTACCATGGAAAGTAGCCCGGCACCGTGTTTGAGGAGTACGACACACAGGGAGGCCCCTGCGCCACCAAGTAGTCCTCGAAGTGTGTCCACATCTCGTCACACTCGGATAGGGTTTAGACGGCCCTAGTAATGCAGTGCGGGATCCTCGGAATGTGTTGCACACCTTGGCCCAAACCGCTCGAGCACTCGATCTGGCAAGTGGCGCATCATGCAGCCACCACTCCGAATGAACCCTCTGAACTTGGCCAGCTCCTCAAAGGGTCTCACCTGCCTATGGGCTGTGTAGGGGTCCCAGGTAACCTCCTCACGGTGTAGCCGGTCAAGGCCTAATCTGATGGTTCGTGACTTGATGGCCCCCGGGCCATCATCGCGACAACCATTTCTTCGCCCGTGGCATGCTCTCTCATCATACTCTTCGTGCACCACCCAGGAGGAAAAGTTCGCACTCTGGAAGTGCTCAAAGATCCAAGCCTGTAATGAACATATCATTGGTTGATTATTAATCTGAAAGTAACCCTAAAGCAAACTTAAAAGTAAATAATATGTTTTATACGAAGTAAAGGAAGATGACAAAGCAATCTTCTTGAGGTCTTCTTCCTTGTAGCATCCTTGGTGATCATACAAATGGGCGGGGCCATGGCCCCCCGAAAGAAGTCTCCAACGACCTCCAAATCAATAAGCATACCAAGGTAGCTAAGCTTAACCTTGTTGCACGACTTGTCAACAAGCGGTGCAACCTAAAAGATCTGACATGTAGGCCCTAGCGGCGATGATCCCGCGCCCCTCGGCTATGGGTGGGTGGTAGACCCCATCCTCGACCATACGAGCCCAACAGACAACCCACGGCCCGAAGTGCAGGCAAGCGCATCTTGGTGTGGCCCCAAATAGTCAACGGCGAATTTGCTCTCCACGCCATGAGTTCGATCGGCATGTCGCCGAACCGACGATGATGGGGATGTGTAGCGGTGGGATACATCATCAAGGGTGATGCTCATCTCACCCACAGGAAGGTGGAATGATGATGTATCCGGCCGCCAACGCCTATGAATGCGTTGGCGAAATTTCTTGTGGAGAATGGGGAAACCAATCCCAACCAAAGGAACCAACCACGGTTCGCTGTGAGTGTCCCTAATCGCACATGAAACAACGTCATAACAGTCCATGTGGGATTGTTTGTAAATCGCCGCACTTTGCATTCGAAATGACCTGATAAGCCAAAACATTCAACAACATAATAAACAAATTTACAACGATCAACTATAAAATAATAACTTACGGCGAATAAAAATCGGTAAGGATATGTGCCCGTATGTATGTGGGCAACACGAACCATCTTACGGTCCACCGGGAAATGGGAATGTCGCCCTAACAGCAGCGACCTCCCGAGGCTCAAGAACCTCCTCCTCACGAGGCTCAGCGACCTCCTCCTCCTCATGATGCCTAGATGATGAAGGCCAGAAGATGAAGGCCAGCGGATGAAGGCCAGCGGATGAAGGCCTAGCGGATGAAGGGCCGACCCAACTCATAGGCGGAAATTGAGCATCACGCTCGATATCCCGCCCTTGATATCCTCGGGAAGTGGGGAGGAGGAACATCAACCCCCGCCCCTACCCCCAAGCACGACCCCCAGCTCGGGGAGGGTTCACCGCTTCTTCCTCCTTTTGCGGTTTGAAAGCAGTAGGAGGTGGCCGGCCGGCTTCGCTCGGATGGTTGTTTGCATGACCACCTCTCGCTCCTCACATATATCGAAACAACAATCAGCAGAACCAATTAAACCAAATTGCGAGAACCAATCACGAAAAGGTCGACAAACTCTCATCGTCAAACGGTATTCGACGGCCACATGCGAACATGTTACGCGACAACCCCGCTCGAACAAGTCGATTCGATTTCCAAATTACAACGATTCGAATGAAGTCGTTTGAGCGGTGTTCGCACAACCTCATTCGAACACGCCGTTTTCATGTGTTCGAAGGGCGTCGTTCGAACAATTGGCGTTTCAGAAAAAAACCAAATGCGCAGATGGGGGGAGAGGCATACCTTGAAGAAAATGGAGCGATTAGAGAGTGTGAGAGAGGCGAAAATAACCCGTGACTCTTGAGAGTGTTGGTGGAGAAGATTGAGTGAGAGATTGGGTGAGATTGAGTGAGTTGGGAGAATGTGAGTGAGAGGGAGAGTGAATGTTAGGGTTCGGTTGAGGGAGAGTGAGAGAAGGAGACGAGGGAGAGTGAGAAGGGAGGGGAGGGGTGTGGGTTTTTTTGTTTTTTTAATTGGGGGTAAATTTGGAATTTAAAACTTGATGGGGTGTGAATAAGTAGGAGGGGGTGTGGGGAAAGTAATAACCAAACAAAATCTATACATATATGAAGGATCTATCATCCAAACATGTAGTAGTAGCACTCTCCTTATATTTTTCGCTGCAAAATTATTAATAATATGTCAATAATCAAGATTCTTTAAAATAATAGATATTTATATATGGGTCAATCTGATAAGCTTGTATATTTTTTTGTCTGTGTAAGTATTGCTTAAGAAAAGAGTGTGTTTAGTATGTAATTTTTTAATATGCGTGTGTGCGCGCATGTGTGTGTTTAAAAAAAATGTGCGCACGCGTGATTTTGTCACATTTTTAATGATGTGTAATTTATTTAATTTATACTAAGTTTTATTTTTATCACATTATTAGTGGTCCTATATAAAATCTTATCTTATATTACATATATACATATATTATTTTAATTAAATTATTCATTTATTTATCATGTATTAAATGAATCTCTCTTACTTTTATGTATTAATTTATTTGTCAAAACCTTTTATGCATTAATTAAAAATAACTATTTATGTTATTTTATATTTATAAAGTTTATTTAATAATTTATTTTATCCAACATTTTAGGTACAAAAAAAAAATTATGCAACATTTTAAATATTGTCCCTATCTTTTACTTTTAAGCGAAAGTGAGGCTTAGTCTCAATCCGAAATAAATCTCACCAACCATATGACCAATGACAAACCAAGATTAATTTATTTCCCTATAAAAGCAACATTTTTCCAAGGCGTGTGTTTTTCCCACACCCCCTCCTACTCAAAACACACCCCACAAGGGTGTGAAATGACCAAAAGACCAGTCAAAACCTCTTTTTTTTCACGAAATTTCACCTGTTCGCACACGGGCCTTCGAACAGGTTCAAACGACATCGTTCGAGTGTGTTAAATCTTGACTTCACACCCTCTTGTGTGCAATTTCACCTGTTCGAATGGAGTCACTCGAACCAGTTCGAACAATATCATCCGAACATGTTCGGACTAAGTCATCCGAACAATTGCAAAGTAATGATGACTGCATTGTTTATAGTAATTTATAGCAGAGGTAACAGCGAAATTGCTTTATATTGATGTGAGTTGATTGGAATTGGTTGGGAGTAAATTTTTGTATTGTGCTTTCCCAACGAAATTGATTTATATTGATGTGAGTTGATAGTAATTTATAGCAGACGTACCAGCGAAAGTAATGATAATTTATATTGATGTGAGTTGATTGGAATTGGTTGGGAGTTTCAAATCCAGTAGGCATGGAGAAACAGTAACAACGAAGTCATCATTTTGGAAAGGAAATGTATTGTACAGGCCCATTTACTGAAATGATTGGAATTGTATTGTGATTATCATAACTATAAGCATTATGTCTGCTATGTTCGGATGAAACAGTTCGAACCCGTTCGGATGACATTGTCCGAACGGGTTAAAAACACTGCGTAGAGGAGGTTTCCACGTGAGGGTAATTTTGGAATATTTTAGGTTTAGGGGTGTGCGCTGAGTAGGGAGGGGTGTGGGAAAAGTAATGGCCTTTTCCAAAACATGAAAAGCACAAGTGGGCTACTGCCTACTACAATAAGCAAGCAAGCACCCATGCGTACTCGGCTATTGCTTTTCCCACGCCCCCTTCTACTCAAAACACACCCCACAAGGGTGTGAAAAAACCAAAAGGCCAGCCAAAACCTCTTTTTTTCCACAAAATTTCATCTGTTCGAACAGGTTCGAATGACATCATTCGTGTGTGTTAAATCTTGACTTCACACTCTCTTTGAGCATTTTTCACCTGTTCGCGTGAGGTCATGTTCGCATGACCTTGTTCGAACCCGTTCGAACGACATCGTTCGAGTGTGTTAAATATTGACTTTACACCCTCTTGTGCGTAATTTCACCTGTTCGAACGAGGTCATTCGAGCGTGTTGAACAAGGTCGTCGAGCGATCTTTAAACACGTGAACTCAGCTTTTCACGCGAGGTTATTTTTGGAATAAAATTTGTTAAGGGGTGTGAAAGAGTAGGAGGGGGTGTGGGAAAAACAATGGCCTCGTACTCTGACTAATTTTCTCGTGATTTTTTTCTCAATGGCCAACCAAGATTCCCTCCCTCTCCCTCTCTATGAAATTTTTTGGGTAAAGCACACATTTTCAAGAATAATGGATTCCTTCACTTTGCTCCTTCTCCTCTTACTTCTTGGTTACCGTATTTCTCTCATAATATCACCACCTTCCCTTCCTTTCTTGCTTTCTTATGCGAGTCTTGGTTTACCTTCACTTGGATTACAACCATGAGCACCAAATGGTCTCCAGCATTTACCAAAACTCATATTGATCGTCTCTTACTTCGGTAATGTATCTACCTATGTATCTACTAAACACACCTTGATGTTTTGGTATATACTAATGTTTATCTTTTAATATACTAATGCGTAGTATCTTGAAGTCGTGAATATGTAAGGTCTAACACAACAGGTTGTTCTGCTTAATATTTTCTGTGGTTACTCGAGTTTGAACTTGAGATCTTTACTTTGTGTGTATAAATTTACTGTTATATTTGTCGCTGTAAAATTTTATTGAAGTCACGTTTTTTCGATAGGGTGACTGAGCTACCACCATTGGATCTATTAGTAACAACGGCAGATCCAGTGCTTGAACCACCAATTATTACAGTGAATACAGTGCTTCAACACACTTGCACTAACCGATCTTTGGATCCAGGCAAGAACCATATTATTGCAGCGGAACCACTGAGTATACAGCTTGTGCGTTGTGGATGGTGTAGTAATCGTTCCATCAATGAAAATCATCTTGTTCTTGGAGAATAGAGCTACACGCATTGAATGTAGCCACGATTGGAAGTTCTTGTTACCTTCGAGAGAAGGTTGAACAAGATTTACAGCAGGATTTTCATTTGGAATGAGAAGCAACTTGTGCAAAAGAAATGTCAACAATGGTGAACCAGAGCTCAAGGATTGAGCTCTGATACCATGTTACCAAACGAAGTTCTCATGATGAAGGAGAAGAAGCACAAACTGGAAAATGAAATATTCTCATCAACTGAACAAATGGTTCTGTACAAGAGGAGTTTTATTACAATCAAATCAATCTAACAAACTAGCCTAACTAACTAACTCTGTTAGTATCTAATCGAATGTAAAACTATAGTTAGCTAATTTCCTCGCATCTGATAAATATAACTACAATTAGTAACAGCAGTAAATAAATATTTACAATGGTAACACTGTGCAAGTGTTTCAAATCCTCTTCAGTCTCGGACAATTCTACATACTAGGAAAGAGATAGATAGATTCATAATAGACACCACAGTATTTTGACCCTATGACAACGCCTAAAAAAAGGTTGGCTTAAGTAGCAATGGCAACAGCTTTTTGCTACCAATGTTGATTCGTTTTTTATTAATTTTTTAGCAATGGTTAAAAACCATTCCCTGAAGGTATATAAGGCAACGGTTTTTTGATTGAGCTTTAACCAACATAGAAAAACTGTTGTCATATGTTAAATTATTTAAAAAAATAAAAAAGTTAAAGAAAAAATACAATAACTCAAATTCAAAAACTCAGCAATAGGCTTGTCAAAAAAAACTTAGCAATAGGAAATCCTCTCAAAAACTCAGCCCTAAATATCTCAAAAATTTCATTTCACCCTCTCAGCAATTCTCTTCCTCCCTTCCTCTACCCTAAAACCAAAAATCTTCTTCGTCCCTCTAACCTTGAACTCACCCTCTCCCTCAACGAGTTCACATATCCTCTTCCTCCCTCTAGCCTCGAACTCACCCTCTCCCTTAGCAATTTCACAGACAATGATTTCACACAAGCAGTGCAAATCCTTGAACACCCTCTTCAACAGCGATTTCACAGTGATTTCAAGTTCGCCTCTCTCCCTCTCTCTGGTTTTAGCGAACTCAACAGATGAGGTTTTCCTCTCTCTAGTTCGCCTCGCTCTCCCTCTTTAAGTTTTGCCATAACTGGCAAAAATTCCAACCCGTCGTCATTACGTGAAAATCAAAGTTGTTGTGTTTAAGTTATCAATGGCAACGGTTTTCGGTTTGCGTTCCTTTGATCACAAAAAATTGTTGCTTGTAGTTTAAGCAAAGCCCGCAAAAACAACGGTTTCAAAACCGTTGCCGGAAGTAAAGGCAACGGTGTTTTCGTTTTATGCAACGATTTTTAGACGTTGTCTTTGGGTCAAAATGTTGTAGCGAGAATAAAATAATATTGTATCTTTCACTCTTCTATTATAGTCATCATCCAATAATGAAGAAAGTCTAGTTCCCTGATGTAAGGATTTTGCAATTTGCATGTATTATTATATCTTTTTTAAGGTCAGTCTTGTCTATTCCGGTATATAACCACTTTATATTATATATTCAAATAAAATATAAAATGAAGACACTGTTTCTCATAGTATGTTTTCCCCACGTATATCTCGTCAACGCCATGTTCGTGGGACATGGTTCGATCATTACAAAAAAGATTATTAGTATATACTATATAGATATAAGTTTTGATCATTTCAAAATATTCTAGGTAGGATACCCAGTTTATAAAATAAATAAATAACTAGTTTATTCCCTATTGCTTACTTTTTTACTATAGTGAGGCTTAATCGCAATCCGAAATCAAACTTACCAACCATATATTGACAAGCCAAGTTTGATTTATTTCCTTTGTTAAAAAAATAAATGTAATTAGAAAATATTAAAAATTTTAAAAAAATTCGAATTACCTAGTAATTAGAAAAACCCATTCAATTTACTTACTTTTTGAAATTATGAAATGTGAAAAGTGAAATGTGATTTTTGTAAATTTTTGGGTATTTTTGTCCATTTGGGATATTATGGGGGTTTTTGGGTCAAATATTGATTTATTTCCCTTTAAAAGCAACACTTTATTACTACAATATAAGCAGGCACCCATTCGTACTTTGACTAATTTTCTCGTGATTTTTTCCTCAATGGCCAACCAAGATTCCCTCCCTCTCCCTCTCTATGAAAAATTCTGGGTAAAGCACACATTTTCAAGAATAATGGATTCCTTCACTTTGCTTCTTCTCCTCTTACTTCTTGGTTACCGTATTTTCTCTCATAATATCACCACCTTCCCTTCCTTTCTTGCTTTCTTATGCGAGTCTTGGTTTACCTTCACTTGGATTACAACCATGAGCACCAAATGGTCTCCAGCATTTACCAAAACTCACCCGGATCGTCTCTTACTACGGTAATGTACATTCATATCTATCTATCTTTATATTCATCTTTTAATAATATATTGAACTCGTGAATATGTAACGCCTAACACGATTGGTTGTTACTCGAGTTTGAAATCAAGATCTTTACTTTGCGTGTATGAGTTTACTCGCTGTAAAAAATTATTGAAGTCGTGTTTTTTCGATAGGGTGACTGAGCTACCACCATTGGATCTATTAGTAACAACGGCAGATCCAGTACTTGAACCACCAATTATTACAGTGAATACAGTTTTGTCTCTTTTGGCGCTTGATTACCCTGCTGATAAGCTAGCTTGTTATGTTTCTGATGATGGTTGTTCTCATCTTACCTATTATGCCCTTCTGGAAGCTTCCAAATTTGCCAAACTTTGGGTACCTTTTTGTAAAAAGTACAATGTACAATGTAGAGCACCATTTAGATATTTCTCTGATGAAACTATGGAGAATAATGAGTTGCAAGAATTCAAACAAGAATGGTTGGAAATGAAGGTAAGGCATTGTCAGTTTTAGAATTCTGTTATTAAATTTCAGTTACAACCAATTTGGGATTCTGTTACTATAACAAACTTAGGGAGGGAGTTTCTGTTGGTTACAGTTGCTAATTATTTTCAGTTAAGTTACTAGTTTCCCCTTTCATTGTGCATTTGCAGGGTGAATATGAACTACTAAGTTGTAGAATTCAAAATGCAGCTCAAAATTCAATTCATTTCCCGCTCGTTGGAGAATTTGCAGTGTTCTCAAAAACACAGGCGAGAAATCATCCAACCATAATAAAGGTAATACATGAAAACAAAAAAGGTGATTCTGATGGAGTGCCTCACTTAATCTACATATCTAGAGAGAAAAGACCAAAACATCCTCATCATTACAAAGCTGGTGCAATGAATGTGATGGTAATTAACTTCTCTATCTTTTTACTAATTTCTTGATTAACATCCTCAACATTAATTCTTAATTACAAGTCCAATCTCACAATCATATTTGTATTATGTACAGACAAGAATCTCAGGAATTATGACAAATGCTCCCTTTATGCTAAACGTGGATTGTGATATGTATGTGAATAATTCTAAGATTGTACTACATGCCCTATGCATTTTGTTGGATTCAAAGGGAGAAAAAGAAGTAGCTTTTGCTCAATGTCCACAAAGATTCTATGATGCAGTCAAGGATGATGCTTTTGGAAATCAGCTGGTGGCATTGCCTATGGTGTGTTAAATCATATATATGTATACATTAGACACATTATTCTTCCTTTTAAGAAAGCTAGAAAAAGAAGTGCTAGTAAATAATTCCAGTTTCTGTGTTATCTATTGTAGTACATAGGAGGTGGATTTGCAGGACTTCAAGGGATTATATACGCTGGAACAAATTGCTTCCATAGAAGAAAAGTCATTTATGGTCTCTCTCCTCCTGAACATAATGCAAAGAAGGATCATGGCTTTGCCAATGGTACTTAAGACATATGCACTATACTTTTTCATTATTTCAAACTAGTCTAAGAAATATGAAACTTGGTATTGTATATCTTGTGCAGGAACATTATCAGTAAAAGAAACAAAGCAAATATTCGGAACTTCAAAAGGTTTTGTTGAATCAGCTACTCATGCTTTGGAAGGGACAACACTTAGCCTTTTCAAATCTCTTGATCTTGAAGCAGCAAGTGAAGTTGCCAGTTGTGATTATGAATACAACACTGCATGGGGTAAACAGGTGAGAGACATAGGAACAATATTGGAACTATGATACTAATCAGTAATCTCTAGTATGCCTTGATTATTACTATGAGAGCTTAGCGTAGGTTTGGTTACGCGTTCGGAACCTCAAATGCACATCTAGTACCTTTTCCGCCGTGGAAAAAGAGAAGCTAGAAAACCAAGCTTCTGCTTAGAAATGGAAAACTCGCCACAACTCTGAGTTTCCATAAAAAAGCCATCGCGCAACCAAACAGATACTTAATACTAATTGAAATTCTCTGCCTTGAACTAGACATCATTCTCTCACATTAAATTTTACTGATAAAAATAATTGTAATAATTAGAATATCACTTGTGCTTGAATAAATTCTACATTTTTGTATGTAAATTTTTTGTTTTCTGTCAACAGCTTTATTTTTTCTATTGACTTTGGAATTTGGATAATGTAGGTAGGATGGCTATATGGATCAACATCAGAAGATGTACTAACAGGACTAAGGTTCCATACAAAAGGTTGGCGATCTGAACTCTGTTCACCAGATCCAATAGCCTTTAGGGGCTGTTCACCTCAAGATAACTTGGGCCAAATGGCCCAACATAAAAGGTGGTCCTCAGGATTGTTTGATATCTTCCTCAGCAAGCATTGTCCAATTTTTGGCACCCTATTTGGGAAGCTCCAACTCAGAGAGTGCTTGGCATATATTTGGATCACTAATTGGGCCTTACGATCTGTCCCTGAAATATGTTATGCCATTCTCCCTGCCTATTGCCTCATTACCAACTCAAGTTTCTTGCCTAATAAGGTGAGCACAAAACATAATATGCATTCAACTATCTCACTTTTTATTATACCCTCCCTGCAATATATCTTGTTAGCTTAGTACACATTTTTCAATGCTCTAATTTAATTATGGTTTAACAGGAACCCTACATGTGGATCCCCATAACTCTATTCATGATCTACAATGTATCTACTCTATCAGAACACTTGTTATCAGGGTTATCATTTAGAACATGGTGGAACAACCAAAGGATGGGAAGAATAACAACAATGAGTTCTTGTTTCTTAGGATTTCTAACTATCATACTTAAGCAATTAAGGATATCTGACACAGTCTTTGAAATAACTAAGAAAGACCAACCATCTTCTAATGAGTCTGCTAATGAAAATGTTGGAAGGTTCATTTTCAATAAATCACTAATATTTCTACCTGGCACTACTATTTTGCTTATTCAACTCACAGCATTGATTAATAGCTTGTTGGAATCACCAGTTGTAGAAAGTGAACATGGATATGGAGCAGGGGAAGTGTTCTGCAGTGCATATGTGGTTCTATGTTACTTGCCATTTTTGAAAGGATTGTTTGAGAAAGGAAAATATGGGATTCCCTTCTCCACAGTATGCAAGTCAACGGTGTTAGCTTTCCTCTTCTTTTATTTGTTTACTTAGGAATCCTACCAATTGATTGATCATATTCATTTTGTTATCTTGAATATGTTCTGCTTCATCTGTTTCTTTTGCATCAAGTTTACAATGTAAAAGCAAGTTTTTGAATTTTTGAAACAACATTGAAAGGCATGAAAAAGTAAGTCTTTGAATTTTCTTGCCACAAAATACAGAATACATGTCTCAATGCTGATTCAATTGTACTTTCTATGACAATGTGATTTAAAGCTAACCCACATTACCTTTCTAAGGTAACTGTTATAAAATAATAATTGAACTTAACTCGGTGTAATCATAATTTTTCTAAGGTAATGTAATGTAACTCTTCGAATAGATACAACCTTTCTGTGCATAAGGAAATAAATACACATATTCATCTATTTTTAACCATCAGACAATTCATTTGGCCTTTTGAAGAGTGGTGAAGGAACTACTATCTCCTTTAATGGAATCATACCTGCGAAATAAGTGTGCCACAATCAAAGCTGCGGTGAGGGGCACAACATCCTTACCCGCACATTGTTTATTAGACACGCTGGGCAAACCGGTTTGCGGTCCATTAGACCAATACAAGTAGTTCAACAACTGAGCCCCTTTCTCTGTAGTGAACCGGTCCGGTTTAAAACGTTCCGGCTCATCAAACACGACCGGGTCTCTCATGGCCAGTTTCGGGTAACCGCACAGCAACTCGCCTTTCTTCACTTGGAATGCTGAGTCATACGAACTGAGCCGAAAATCCTTTCTGGCTCGACCGAAGTGAAGTGGAACCGGCGGGTTAGTTCGCAGGGTTTCATAAACCACTGAGTTTATCAGCTCCATTTCTTTCACAGAGCTAAAACTCAAAGTTGATCCGCCCTTCTCTCTGGCTTCTTTCCTCAGCTTCTCTTGTAACCCGGTTGAGTCACTCGCTATGGCGTCTATCAAACTTGGAAGGAAAACTGAAAATCCACCAAAGGCGTTGAAGCCCAGCACGAAAAGCAAGTTGTGTATGGCCTCATCTTCACTCAAGCCGAACTCCTCCGTTCCACTTTTTATCACTTTTTTGCCTGTAATCATTCATTCACCAAATCAAAGTAAAATTAAAACAAAGACTCATTTATTTCATATCTGCATTATCAAGTTGTATGATGTAATGAAGAAAAAAAAGTTTCACATTTATGAATATCTATTAATTGAAACTAGCAAGATTTTGCGTAAGTTAAAGTAGTGGGCAGTGGATAAACTAGCTGGTAAGATATTGTTTTGAGTACTGTTTGACAAATATGATAAATGTGCAAAAACAATAAGTAGTAGATAGATAAAGCATGAATTACCATGTTGTTTGACGAAGTTGTAGAGGTTGTTGTAATCTCCACTGACAAGGAAGAAAGGGTAGGAAAAGGAATGGAGGAAGATCTCTTCAAGGGGTTGAAGGATGCCAATGCTGACAGTGGGGAGGAGCTGGACAGCGAGCCAACGGTTGAGCATGGCGTAGCCGGAGTCAGCGATTTTGGGATCAAGGGAGGGGTCAGCGCCGGTGAGGACTTTGCAGAGGAATGTGAAGAGAAATTGCTGTAGCGCGAATACATAGCCCGCCGATGTGGATGTAGACAGTTTTGCTTCCAACTTGTCACACATTATGTCAAGGTTAGATACCAGTTCGGATGCCCATATGCTTGAGCTTTGTTTCAAGATGTCCATGCTGAATCCCTTCACCTGCATGCAGTTTACTAGATGTAGTATATAATGCAGAACTATTACACGATCAAAGTTAATGCTAATTAGTTATTGATGGTTCTTGGATCATTGTATTTCAATTACCAATGAAAAGTTCAAACCAATTCCAAATTTGTTCACTGCGGGAATCGAATCAACTAAATAGTCATTTTACAACTGTCCCCAAGGGGATTCGAGCTCAGCACCTACCACTGAGCTAAGCTAGCACCTCAAGTGTCATTAATTTTAATTCTAATTCTAATGCATTACATATTCAACTAATTGTAGCTTGGGACTGACACCATTTTTGTAGTAAACTCAAAGTACATGAAAAAGTTGTTGGGCACTTGTAGCCATATAAGGTAGAATAATTATATTATAGATTTGGGATGTATTTTTCACACAATTGTTAAGAAGACATTTTTTTTACAAGTAACCAATAAACTTAAGTTGACATAATTGTTCCACGATTAACTTCCTCTCTTCGAATTTGAAGTTTAGAAATTAGCTCATTTGAGTTTTGAATTTCATCCCACTCTTTTTTTTTTTTTTGTTCAATTCATCCAACTCTTCTAATTGCTCTACCTAACAATTGTGCTTCTATGGTTATTGACATCAATTTCACTTCTTGGTAATTTCGATTTTACCTTAGTATTCTGGTCTCGTTTATAAGAAAAGAAAAAGTATTTTTAAAATTCATTGAATAACTGATGTATTTGGTCTATAATATAGACCAAATACTTTATAAATAAATGAGTTATTCAATGAATTTACAAAATATATTTTTTGCTTATAAATAGGATGGGAGGTAACACGACGAGGCTGTGGATTACATCACTAAACCAAAGGTTTAGTGATGATCACTAAATGATTACTAACCATTGGATGACTAATTTATTACCTAAATTTGATCCAAGGGGTGTTATTGTAGAGGGGCAATTATGTACTATACAATATCAATTATATAAATTAATTAATCAATATCCCTTTATTGTTCCTATCTTTAAGACAATATATTGGATCGGTTATGGGACAATCAATATTCCTTTATTGATTTGTTTAATTTCTACTAATTAATTGCCTTTATTTCGGCAACAATTAAGCAAAATCGTGAAAATAGTTCTTCTTTCTTCCTTCTTCCTTCTTCCTTCTTCCTTCTAAACATAATTCATCTCCTTCTTTTGATCAATTTCACGTTAGTTTTTTATCTTCTTTCTTCTTTCTTATTATTTCCTTCTTCCTTCTTTAATCGTTCAATTTAATTTTTTTTTCTACGTTCACTTTTCTTCTTTCTTCTTTCTTTCTTTCTTCTTTCTTCAATGCCACGTTCACTTTTCTTCTTTCTTCTTTGAAATACGTCATTGAAGCACACTATTCGTTTACGTTATTGATGTCTAATTACAGGGTTGATAAACCTGGAACCAATATCAGTTTTTCACAGTTACTTGAATAAAGTATTTTCTTTCTTATTGGTAACCTGTCCACACTCTTAATCGCGACAATAAACACATGTTTACACTATCTATATTGACAACTAAACAGTGTTGTTCACTTACGTGGTTATTAAACTTTATAACGACAAGTTGCCTATTATTTATGAATAATCAAAGATCTATAATTAGGTGGTTAGAGCTCAGGTAACAAATGTTTTGTAATTATGTGGTTAGTGTTACATTTTATTGTCACGTTTTTTAGTTACAAGTATAACGACAAATTTTCTATTTTAACCGAAGCTCTGTAATTAGGTGGCTAGAGCCAACTAACCAAAAGTATTAGTTTACACACTCTGTATTAACTGCATTACACTATTACTATTGTATTTTACCTAAGTTTAGTTTTTACCATAGTTACTGTTAACCTTAGGTTAGTTACTGTTAAAGTGTTTAGTTCACTGATGTAAAGTTAGTTTCAATTCAGTTATTAAGTAGTTAGAAAGATAGGGCAAAATGCCCCAAATTGTACTCAGTATAAATGTAACCTGGGTCTCAATTTCAATCAAGTTGAATACAAATCATTTTTCATTTCTGTGATTCTTGATCTTTTATGGTATCAGAGCAGAGAAATCTGCTATGCATGCCCTTCGTCCTCACCATCTACGCCGTGCTTCCGCGAAGCTTCTTCAACCTACAAGAATGGCAGACATCGTCACAACTGATGAAGAAAACCAACAAGAACCACAACACACAATGATGAAGGGAAAAGGAAAGATCTGCGTTAACCTCACAAGCCCTTACTATCTTCATCCTGGCGGAAAATCCGGTATTTGTTCTTGTCGCTCCTCAGATGAACGGCAATAACTCACGACACTTGGAGCAAAAAGATGAAAGAGGCGCCGCTCACCAAGAATAAGGTGAAATTCATCAATGGAAAGATGACTGCACCCAGTGAAGACGACGACTTGTACGAAGCTTGGGAAAGATGTAACGGCACCGTCGTTGCATGGATCGCCGGCTCGTTGACACCTGAAATTGCTCAATGACCAGTATAATACCGTCAAGACTCAAATCATGATGATGGAGCCCTTGCCGGGAATTAGTAAGGTGTTCTCTCTCACCTTACAACAAGAAAGACAACTAAATGGGAATCTTGTAGGAGAAGCACCTAAAGCTGCTCTCATGGCAAATTCCACATCAAACCAGAATTTTCAAGGAAGAGGAAATGGGAATTCTCGCGGCAGAGGACGTGGGAGGTCTGCAGGAAGGACCAACAATGGATCAAACAAGGTGTGTAGCCACTGTGGAAAACAAGGACACGCCGTTGATACTTGCTACTTCAAACATGGTTTCCCTCCGGGCTTCAAGTTTAGAGAAAAGGAAGCTGCAGCCAACAACGCCACCAACGAAGGAGCAAATTCTCAAGAAGAGAGTAGCAGTGTTCAAGGAAATGAATCATCTGTAAGTATTACTCCGGAGATGTATCAGAAACTCATGGCCTTGTTAGCCAAGAATGGAGAAGGAGCAGCTAGCCAAACACATCATGTCATTGCCTCTACTATGACAAAGGACTCCTCAGGTAACATCACTTACACTATATGGATAGTAGATACTGGAGAGCAATCGATCACATATGCAATAGCCTATCATTGTTTTACTCGTATCATGAAATTAAACCTATTAGTATTAGAATGCCAAATGGAACTAGGACCTATGCAAAATATGTTGGAACAATCATGTTTAACTCTAACCTAATCTTGCATAATGTGCTTTATGTCCCTGAATTTGGTTTTAATTTGATTTCTGGATATAAATTGTCACATTTCTTGAAATGCAAAATAATCATTGATGATGATGTGCGCACCATGCAGAAAAGCCTACATTGAGGACGATTGGGCACGCCAGAGCGTTCCACTCCTCTATGTTCTTGATCGAGATCAAAATGTCTCTCTGCTTTTGTTGTAAATGAAATTTCTGATTCATTTCTTTGTCAAAAAGATATTTCTGATTCACAATGTAATCATGTAGTCTCTGAAAATTTTGCCTTATGGCATCATAGGTTAGGACATGCTTCCAATGATGTTTTGAAGGAAATTTGTAAACATTCACCATATGTACAAAATGTTTGTAATAAAATTTGTGATTGCTGTCATCTTGCCAAACAACATAAATTGCCATTTCCTGTTAGTAATACTAAAAGTAAAAATGCCTTTGATCTAATACACATGGACATATGGGGTCCATTTTCCACTCCATCTGTCCATGGCCACTTGTATTTTCTCACTGTTGTAGATGATTTTACAAGACATACATGGCTTTTTCTTATGAAAAACAAATCTGAGGCACATGGTTTAATAAAGGACTTCATTGCTATGGTACAAACTCAATTTGATACTGTTGTGAAGAAGATCAGATCAGACAATGGCCAGGAATTTATTATGACAGAGTACTTTAATGAAAAGGGCATTGTTCACCAAAGGACATGTGTGGAGACTCTCAAAGCCAAAATGCGATTCTTTGAAAGGAAGCACAGAACATATCCTAAATGTCACTGGGGCATTAATGTTTGATCCACAATTGCCTAAAGTGTTCGGTCATATCTTTGTTATGCGCAGCTATTCACATCATTAATGAGCTTCCTACTCGATGTTTTGAAAGGAAAATCACCCTATGAGGTGTTATACCATCGAGTTTCGATTTCTGACATTTAAGAGTCTTTGGATGCCTGCATTTTGCATCCTCTCATTCAAGGAAGGAACAAACTTGATCCAAGATCTAGAAAATGTGTTTTTCTTGGATACAAGCCTGGAGTCAAGGGATATGTTCAAATGGATTTGAAAAGCAGGGAGGTGTTTGTTTCCAGGAATGTTATCTTTTATGAGACAGCTTTTCCTTACATCACTCTCCATCAAGGTGAACCTCAAGCCACACTTACTCCTAGCATGTATGATTTAACTACCTTCGACCACGATGACCCAAATGATTCACCTCACCACCTAATAATGCCAATAACTCCAACATCGCATCGATCAACCTCTTATTCCACAAACAATTAACCTGACATTGAATGAATTAGAAACCTCACAAAACACCGCTACTAATGATCACATAGCAGATGACCAGCAACAAAACAACAGCAGCCCTATTTCACAAAGACCTGCCTGCACCATTAGACCTCCCATTCGCCTCAATGATTACATTTGCAACAATACTTCAACCAAATCTCACTCCCTTTACCCTATTAATTCTGTCATTGGTTATGAAAGGCTGTTACCCAAATACAGAAAGTTTGCATTGTCAATTTGTTCTGATATTGAGCCAAGTACTTATAATCAAGCAGCCAAGAATGACTCTTGGAACTAAGCTATGAAGGCAGAGTTACAAGCCCTTGAACAGAATGGGACATGGAAGCTTACCCCTTTACCTCTTGGCAAGAAAACAATTGACTGCAAGTGGGTATATCGCATCAAATACAAGGCTGATGGATCAATAGAAAGGTACAAGGCAAGACTAGTTGCCAAGGGATACACTCAAACCGAGGGAATTGACTATTTGGATACTTTTTCACCTGTGGCCAAAATGACCACAGTGAGGCTTCTATTAGCTGTTGCTGCTAATGAATCATGGCATTTGCAACAATTGGATGTGAATAACGCTTTCCTTCATGGTGAGCTCAATGAGGAGGTCTACATGGATATTCTACAAGGATATCATCCACATTCTGATAACCAAGTATGTAAGCTGTTGCAATCCTTATATGGACTCAAACAAGCTAGTAGGCAATGGTTTGCCAAACTCTCAAGCTTTCTTATGTCCCTTGGTTACAAACACTCGCAATCAGATCATTCACTATTCACCAAAATTGTCTCTGGTAAGATCACAGTGCTCCTTATCTATGTGGATGATTTGATATTGGCGGGGACGATTTGGAAGAAATCACCACGATCAAGCACAAACTCGATAATCGAATTCAAGATTAAAGACTTGGGATCACCGAGGTATTTTCTTGGGCTTGAAGTTGCTAGAAACTCTACTGAGGCCTTAGTATTTGTCAACGTAAGTATGCTTTAGACCTTCTTAATGAAACTGGACTGCTGGGATGCAAGCCTGCATCCACCCCAATGATAAAGCATCCTCACATTGATGTAGCTCCAGAATCTGAACCTGTTGATGAAGGCACCTATAGGCGCCTAATTGGAAAACTGTTATACTTAACTACAACCAGACCTGGCCTTAGCTTTGCAGTGCTGCAACTAAGTCGGTTCATGGCAAGTCCCAAATTACCTCACATGCAAGCCGCACACCGAAGTTTTAAGGTATATCAGCGAGGCCACAGGCAAGGATTGTTCTTTCCCAGCTCTACTAAACTGCAACTGAAGGCATTTAGTGATTCTGACTGGGCAACATGTAATGCTACAAGACGATCTGTGACTGGATTCTGTGTATTTCTTGGAGATTCACTCATCTCCTGGAAATCTAAAAAGCAAAGTACTGTGTCAAGATCTTCAACAGAAGCAGAGTACCGTGCTCTTGCATCCACTGTGTGTGAGTTACAATGGCTCACTTACTTGTTAAATGATCTATATTTGTCTGCTGTTACTCCTGCCCTTTTGTATTGTGACAGTCAATCTGCTCGTTATATTGCTGCAAACTCAAGTTTCCATGAACGGACCAAACACATTGACATAGACTGTCATGTGGTTCGTGAAAAATTACAAGTTGGATTGTTTCATCTACTTCCAATGCCTTCTTCTTCACAACTGGCTGACATTTTAACAAAGGCCCTTGATCCACAACCATTCTCTGCTATGCTTGCCAAGCTTGGAGTTATCAATATACACCCTCCAGCTTGAGGGAGGGTATTAGTTTACACACTCTGTATTAACTGCATTACACTATTACTATTGTATTTTACCTAAGTTTAGTTTTTACCATAGTTACTGTTAACCTTAGGTTAGTTACTGTTAAAGTGTTTAGTTCACTGATGTAAAGTTAGTTTCAATTCAGTTATTAAGTAGTTAGAAAGATAGGGCAAAATGCCCCAAATTGTACTCAGTATAAATGTAACCTGGGTCTCAATTTCAATCAAGTTGAATACAAATCATTTTTCATTTCTGTGATTCTTGATCTTTTAAAAAGTATTAAATTTTGTGGTTAACAATAAACTAACCGAAGTTATGTGACTCTGTGGTTAGACAACCGACATGTCCGTACTTATGTGATTAAACAATCACAAACTTACTGAATAAATGTTAGTTGCTTCTAACCAGAAAATTACGATACTTTGGGTATTCATACACTAACCACACGGTTGAACAATATTGGGTAGCTAATATTGCGAGACAGATAAATGTATGAGCATGAGAGAAAATGAATTTTGGATAATCTTTATGTTCCATTAAATTGTTTGGTATAGGCGTATAGCCATTTGTTTACCCATATGTTGTTGTACACCTTTTGAATCAATATTCCTTTTAATATTGATGTTGCGTGTCTTTTTTTTTTGGATCCATTCCTTTTTTTTTGGTGAGAATGTAACATTCCTTTTAATATATGATTTCCTGCGTTTTTTTAATTGTTTGGATCATTTCTTAATATTCCTTATAATTGTTAGGATCCATTCTTGATGATGCGGCGTTTTTTTCTCTTTCAATTTCCAAAATATTCGGCCAACAATTTAGGAAAGAAAATATTGGATATTAATTAACGGTTTTTTATTATTATTCAGGAACTCACTCTTTTACCCCTTTAGTAATTATAAACATAATGTTTAGTAACATAAACTAGACTCGTAACACGACACAAGTCATAATTCATCTAACTAGAGAAATTGTTTTACCTTTCTTAATTAAGTTTTTTTTTTAAGCATCCTTCCTTTCTTAATTAAGTTAAAAAATCACGTCAGTAATTTTTTTTATATTTTTATAGTAGGAGAATTAAATACGAGAGAGTAATAGTTTAGAGACAAAATTAAAAATTTATTGCAATATTGAATTATGTGCCACAATATTTATCCTTAAACTATATGAATTATTTATCCTTGACCACACAAATCATAGTAATAAACTAATAATTAAATAGTGTGGGACCCTCTCACTGTAACGAGGGAATTTTAGGATGTGTATATTGTTCATAACATAGCTCTTACTCCTCAGTGAAAATAAAAATAAACCGTGTAATGGGAAATAAACAGAGGGAGTATTTCCGTAACACAAACCCAAATTAATTATTAAATAAATTAATAAAGCTAAGCAATTGCATTATTTTGTCAAAAAAACAAATTGTGCATGGCCAAGCGTCCCATGTTGTTCTACTATAAACTTAAACTTGAAAACGACTCACACTACACCAGTCCCCCACAATACCAAAAAAATCTGCACATGTATTTGTTTCCACTGAAAGTTGTGTTTTTTTGGTTTTTTTAGCAATTTGATTTTTTCCAAACACATACCAATTAATTTCACTTTTTTTCGCACATGAAGAAACAAACAATACGAGGAAAAGTACTCATATGGTTCACATTATTATTATTATTATTATTATACAAAAATCTGATATTCTCCCTAACTTTTTTTCATGAATATTACCATTTCACATTGAAAGTAAAATTTTCCTGGTAAAAACCAGAGTATTATGAACCTAATAAAAATTAAAAATTCGAAAACTTCAAACTAAGAAATGGAAGGAAAATTGATGAGAAGCTAGCTAGCAGTAGAAGAAAGTGTGTGTACCTTAGAATGTTGAGGTTCAGAAGTATCTTGATAAACACCAACCCTAATATTTCCGGTGAAAGCAACGCTAGGGACAAAGTCTCCGACAAGAACATCTTTTTTATCAACAAGGTCCATATCGAAGAGGTGAGAGAAAGACTTGGAATCAAGGAGGGCGATGATGTTGGGATTCACGTTCATGAAGAAAGGGAAGGAGGGAGGAATATTGGTACGGAAAACGGTGCTCTTGTACTTGTCCATTCGTGTTCTGAAGAAGTTTTCTGGCTTTTGAAACCAGAAATAGTCAAGCCGATCCGATAAGGGACCAAGCAGTGGCCATCCGTGAGTTCCTGGAATCTGCCGGAGTGGGAGCTCCGTTGGCTTTGCTGTTAGCCGAGTTGAGAGTGATGACGGTGGTGGCACTGGTGGCAGTGACATGATATAGAAGAGAAAGAGAAATATTCAGTGGTTTAGATTTTACATGTGAGAGAATGATACTTATGTGTGGTTTCCAAATTTTATCTTTTTATTTATTGAGGAAGATATTATTTTGTGATTTATAAGGAAGATTTAGTAATTAATTCTGCGTATTATTGAAAAAACCTAGTATACTACTAAGTAGATCGATGATTGGCGCTGTCACGGGCATGAGGTCCATGATAACGAAATGTAGTTGAATCATCACGGGTGTTCATACTAGAAGACAAGCCAAACCATGTGGCAAACAACCATTTTGCTACGGGTGTTCATACACAAGTTTGACCTTACTTGATATCGCAAGTCAGAAAAAGTGTTGACCGCGGTTATCACTTATTACAAAATATATGGAAAAGTGAAACCCAAGTCAGTTTACGTTTGTAACCCATTTTCACTTCCAGTCCAGAAATTCCTATAAGGTGATTACTATCTCTAATGTTGCTACTCAAGGTTTATCTCGCTCCCCTAACACCTAACTTGGAAAATTAAAAAAATAAAAACCAGAACCAATGATCTGAAGAAAATTTCTAGATTTGAAGATTAAACAAACCAATACCAGAACCACTAGCAAAATCGCCCATTGTTCTTCTTTCCTTTCTTCACTTCCTCAATTGGGTTTATTTCTTTGTAATGACTGTTTAACAGAGAAATTACGCTGAATCAGTGCATGCGTTAGCGACATTAAGTGCAAACAGAGCTTTCAGATCTGTGAAATTTTCTTTCCTTTTTCTGTCTTTTTTGTGTTTTTCTTATGAAATTGTTCTTCGCTTTGGTTCTTCTCTTAACCTTTTCTTTTTTAAGTTGCTGAGTAAGGAGAGGATTTCTTATGAAATTGTTATGCGTGACTGAATATTCTAAAAAGTCCTTGTGCTTATAAAAAAATTAAATAGATTCTTACTTTGTGTGACAAATAAGTTATAGTTTTTGTTGAAAAATAAAAGTTTATTTCGTAATTTAATTACAATACAAATACTTAATCATTTTGTGTCAAATAAATCCTTTTAGTTTATTTAAATTAAAAAAAAAAATATTTAGTTTAACAATTGTTAACGATCTTAGTAGTTTTTTTGACACTAGCGATCTTAGTAGTTGATAATGAGTGAAAATAATTTAAAAGTTTTAAATATATTTAGATTCCTATAAAAACTTCTAAATTACAAAACCAAAAAAAAAAAAAATAGTAAACCTACTTAACCTTATCATTATTACAACTCTGAAGATGGAAGTGAAATAGGTATATAAATGGCAAATATATATTACATATATTTAAGAAACGTATACATTTATACACTCAATTTTAGTATTGAACATCTCCATTTCTTAAAAGAAATATAGAGGAGATGTTCAATACTAAAATTGGGTATAAAGCAGTGACGTCAAATAGAAACTCACTTATCATTGAGAGTAAAGCAGTGACGTTACGGAAAATACAAACTAAAGATCGATATATTAACTAATATATTAACATTTGCCTAAAAAACGAACGAAAAGGTCGAGCTAAAAAGGTTTAATTAGCTACTTCAGTCTTTGTCATTACGGGTAGGACAGAGAAATTGGCTAAAAACAATTTACCTTACAATTACAACAACACCAAAATCCGCTATTCACAATCTTCTAGTTGTCTGGTATCCTATCAATGCTTTAAAATCTCACTAATGAGCTCTTGCCTATGAACAAAACTAAGGGAGAATTGCTGCACAGAAATAAAAGCAAGAGAACTGCACCTAAAAGCTTACCAAAATATTTCCATTTTCTGGAAATGAAAATGTAACTGAGTAAAGCAGTATCTATCTAAACTGTTTCACTTTTAGAGGCACCAAGATCAGGTACGCATATATATGAGAAGATCATCAAAGTTGGGGGAGTTTTCGATGCTCAATCCCTTCTCATTAGCCAAATGCAATAGGCATATGAAACACAGATGCGGAGATATGTCGGTTACAGTTGCAGCAGCATTGCATTCACTGGGAAAGTTGGCCAACATATGCCTGAAAGATACCATTTCTTTTTGGCCCTTTAGAATGAATAGAAAGAAAAAGTTAGAACTTGCCACTCATCTTCAAAGAACAAAAGATAGAATTGGGCCAATTGGCTTTCAATGCACTTGGAACAGAAAGGCGAAAAGATACAGCATTACAGATTTACAGTGCAAGAGTGAGGGCAGGCTAGAAAGGAAGGACATGATATTTTTGAATGCTTATAACTTGGAAAGGAATACACAGTACCGGGAAAAGGCTTTTAAGAAATGGAGAAACCTTAGCATACCTGAAAAGGAAGTTGAATAGATTCTTGAATATGGTTCCAAAGAGTAAGTTTCAGCGCCTGAACATCGACTTGTTTGGATGCTTTGTCATATTGGACTTCAATTTTATTGATCTGTGGTATTCGGAAATAACCAAGCTTAAGCTCTAAATAAATCCAGTAATTTTTGCAAAATTGTGTATTAAAATTAATGATGAGGAATATGTGTATTCATGAAAGATAACTATCCTTCCATCAGCATGAAATGATACCCTCTATCAAGAGCAACTGTAAATTTAATTATTCAATAGTTTTCAACCCACCTGTCGAGGCCGAGAAATAAGTGTGTTTGAGTCATCTAAGTCACTATGTGCACCATCATACTCGCCATCACCAGCACTTCCATCATCCCAGGAAGGAGGGAATGATTCATTCATTTCATTGTCATTGCATTGTTTTGTTGATTCATCTGTACATAGTACATACACCCAGGTTTTAGATGCAATCTAGTAATAAATGAAACACAGTAAAATGCTATCTGTATTGAACGACAATGAATTGAAATGTAAAGAAAAGAAAGTGTTGGGATCACGATAGCACATATTACCTGAAAACCTCCTCACCCTCCTCCCAAGACACTGAAAAAAGAATAGCAAGCATTAGAGAGACAAATAAATATTACCTTGGGTAGAGATAGGCTAAACTAATTACTATATCTTAACGAACATACCTTTACATTAGGTAAAAGAAATAACTTGACAAGACCCTCTGGCTCATAGTGGCAGTCCTCGGGGAGTTTTGTAACAGAACGTGGTCTATTTTCAGGGAGCAGTAATGATTTGGGATTCTTGGGAGGAGAAAAGATATCTGGAAATGTTTTCTCGAGAGAACTTGTGAAATCTAAATCAACTTCGATCGGTCTCTTAGCCGATAGCTTCCTAGAATTCAGGGTCAATCCATCTTCAGAAGTAAAATGAGCCTCTGACCCTGAGACAAAAAATATTTTCTGAATTGAATAATGCGCTTAACTCCCAAATAGATATAGCCATTAAAATCTTTACCTGAATACCCCACCTTTAGCTTTTCGGTACTTCCAATGATCAGGACCTGCCCATGCATTTTTCTTTGACCTCAAATCCAGACTAAAAAATAGATACTCATCAACATTTTCAGATATTTCATCCATATCAGGGTCTTCAGAAGCAAAAGGTTCTTCTTCCTACAATATTGTAAAAGGTCAATCAATCACTTAATAACAATAGTAACAACAAAAAACATCTTTGAAGACAGGCATGGCGTTCTAGAACTGAAAAACAATACAAAACCTGAGGGTAATTTGAGTCTATATCATTAGAGCCCAGATCAGCAGCAAATGTTTGGTTATCATGTTCATAGGTCCAAGTCGGGCAGTTCTCATATTCTTCTCCTTCAGCCACAACTTCACGATCAATAGCTGCATCAAACTCCTCCACTGATTTCTGGCCATAATATTGAAAATCAGAAGGCCTTCGATTATTTTCATCAAATTGATTTACTATCACCCTGAGAGTTGGAGAGATTTCATCCTTAATATGCATGTTCAATATCATCTGTTCAACACAATCTATAAATAAGACAAAATAAGACCATGATCCATATTGAATGTTCTACTTGTAAAGTTGTAATATGCAATAGTTTCGCCAGAGTTTTCTAAGAGCAACGTACCTCTGGCAAAAGAAAGATCAATTGTATTTGAAATATCATGTTCATTTTGACTGTCTGTGCACTTCCCTGGCACTTCTAGTGAATCAAAGAGAACCCTACATCCACCATAAATGCCAAGATTATTCATCAAAAGACCTTTGGCTCCCCCTTCATCAAATTTTGCTGATGTTTGACGATAGAGGGGATCCACAGCAAATGCAACTGAAAAATAACAAATACATGGTCAGCACATTCTCAATCCCAAACCATAAACAAGTAGCATAAATAGAATGGGATTTGAGATCACCATCAAACTTCTTTACATTAAGAACCTCAAAAGATGATTCCAATGTTGACATAGGTGACAACTGCATGAACAAACACAACTTAGACACTTAGAAACTCGGCAATAAGTTTAATTATTCAGGCCATTCCAGTCCATAGATCCAAAGAATCAACCTTTTTATCGATTTTCTTCCTACTTTGTTCTTGTGCACCTTCAGCATTGTCACTCTCTAGAGTTGTGTTGTCTGAACATTGTGAAATTAGATAACTTGTCAAACAATTTGCATAGTCCCCCATCCACCAAACAAAGGACAAGGAAAAGTACTATGATGGGAAAAGAAAAAGTTCAGAATATACAAGGCTTGATAAGATGATATGATTAATGTAACCTTGCTCAGCTTCTTGGCCTGCTCTATTCATTCTAGCAAGAACTTTATATGCTTCGGAATGCACAGAATCCACCCTTAATGAATAAATTTTAACTCCAGCTTCAAGAGTGCAGCTTGCCTACACAAATAAGAAATCAATGAATATTACATGCATATATCTACCTAAATTTGCTTTCACTGCCACAGCTGTGTAATTGATTATATATTTTACCTTTTCAAGCCCATCTACACAATTATTGTAAACAGAAAATTAATTCTGGAAATCTAGTGGTGGAGAAACTGTAGGGTTTCATTTTGTGTGTGGATTAAGGATCACTTTAGATGTCATTACTGCATGAAACTCTATACAAAGAAAAACCTAATAAATAAAAATCCAAGAACTACGAAGCCATAAAACCAACTTACCATCTGAAAATTAGTCTCGACGTCATTATCTTCTTTAGCCCTAATAATATCAGTAAGGTGATCAATCAAATTCAACTCCCAAGTATTTTGCTGATTAATTTTCTGCAACAGATATAAAATTCCCTTCAGAACAAAAGCAATGAATAGTAAAGAAAAATAAAACTAGAATGCGATGATGATTATTGAAGATTACATTTTCGGAGGCAAGCTTAATGCAGTTGTGGAACAATTCGAGAATCTGTTGTTTGTTGAGACAAGGATCAGCATCAGATGAGGGTTGGGACTGGAAGTTAACGGCAACGGACTTGCTGCGGATTACGGCGGCACGGGCTGCACGTGCCTTGGCGCGTTCAAGTTGGTCGTCGTTGGAGCGGACGAAGAAATGGTTTGCGGATTTAGGGAGCTTCTTTTTGTGATCCGTCGTCGGATTAGGGCTTACGTTTTCCGCCATTGGAGTGATTGTGAGTCTGGAAGGCTTTGATTTTGAGATGAGACTCCGAGGAGTATAGAAGAATAAAAAGGAAGTTGCGTTACATCAAAGAATCGCGTGTTTCCCTCCGCTTTCGTACATTTGAATAATAATAATTGAATAATTGTCAGGCGAGAAAGCAATTCAGTTGCACGGTTGGGACAAAAATAAAACAATACAAAGGATAAAGGCTAAAAGTTACTTTTAATCCATGCAATTGTCAAAATAATTCAGTTTAGTTCCTGCAATTCCAAAAATTTTAAAATAGTCTCTGCAATTACTAAACGTTACAACTTTAGTCTCTGCTGTTAGTTTAGTGTTAACACTGTTAAAAATTGATGACGTGACAGCATTTGTAGGTGATGTGTCATTATACGTATGCAGACACGTGTTTCATTATCCCCAAATCTGCAATTTCCCCATTATCCCCAATCTTTCTTCTTCTTCAACAACAACAACACAATCTTCTTCAACAACTCTTTCAACGATGCTTCTTCTTCAACAACAACAACACAATCTTCTTCAACAACTCTTTCTTCTTATTGATTTTTCATTATCCCCAAATCTCAAACCCACTATCCCCATTATCCCCAAATCTTAAAACCTAATTTGACTTTAAGATCTTTCCCACTATCCCCATTATCCCCTATTATTTCTGTTTTACAACCAGTGTGAATTTCTTTTAGATGTCTGTTTTTTTTTGTTTAAGATGTTAAATCGATTGGATGATTGCAATATTCGCATTTTCTGTGCGCAATGGATTTTGTGCTACATCGTGATTTTTGACCTTCAATTCATCGCTTTTGTGGTTTCAGGAGATCTTTGCGAGACAGGATGCATAAAAAAATGATATGAGATTTGTGATTTTTGACCTTCAATTACTATTTTTGTTTAACATCATCATCTTCAATAAAATCTTGAGATTCGAACCGAAAACGATTTTTTGTTTAAAACAAAAGAAATCAATGTTTGACATGTTTTACTTAGAAATCAATGTATTGTAAAACAACAAATAGCATTTTTGGGTAGATCGAGAAGATTGAAAAGGAAGAGTGAATATGGAAGAACAATAAAGAAGATGGAAGAAGAAGAGAGAAGGTGGAATAGAGAACAACGTTTCTGGAAATAAGAATGAGATGGAAGAAGAAGAGATGAAGATGATATGGAACAACAGGGACTAAACTAATTGGCTGAGTAATCCTTGTTGGCATCCTAATTGGCTGCCACATCATCAAAACATAACGGTGTTAACACTAAAGTAACAGCAGGGACTAAACTAATAACGTTTGGTAATTGCAAGGACTATTTTAAAATTTTTGAAATTATAGGGACTAAATTGGATTATTTTGACAATTGCAGGGACTAAAAATACCTTTTAGCCAAGGATAAAATACACTTTTGGTCGTTTAGGGTGTGCGTTATCAAAATTTTAGTTTGATCTTTTATATTTTTTATTATTTTAGTCTATTTATGTTTTAAATTTGTGTCAAAGTAATTACTTTTTAAATTTCGTGTTCAATAATGTTAACGGATGTCTCGCTAGCCGTTAACATATGATGTGGTTTGTTAAGTTGTCATTAGTAATTCAAAAAAAAACATAGGACCAAAATGAAATTTTAGTGAAACATAAAAGACCAAATGCACTTTTGTCAACAAAAAAACTTCATCTTCATCCCCAAACCCCACCACCATGAACCATCTCTCTCGTCACCATCACCACCACTACGACCTCTCTCTCTTCTCACAGTCATTCTCTCTTCGCCATCTCTCTCCTCCCTCAGTCTCTCTCCTCTTTCCTCTTTCCTCTTCCTCCCCTTCATCGTCATCCTCAAAATGGTCCATAGAAATTAGGACTTGAACTCTTTTTTCATCATTGGTCAGGCCATCAATCTTCATGAATGCTCTGATTTTTCTTCGGTAATAGAACAACTCGACATGCAGCATGCGATTTTAGACGTGCTGCAAACATGCTTGGTTTTCCATTTACATCTCTCTCAAAATTTTGTGTTTGTGTTTAGAATAGATGTTGGTAAAAAGCAGTTCTCTAAAATTTGGGTTTTTTAACTTTGGGTTTCAAATCCTAATTTTTCAATTTAGGGATGAAGATAAAAGAAGGGAAGAGAAAGAGGAGAGGGGCCGAGGGAGGAGAGAGAGAGAGAGAGAGAGAGAGGTTGTAGTGGTGGTGGTGGTGGTGTGGTGGAGAGGGTGAGAGGGTGAGAGGGTGTTGTGGTGGTTCATGATGGTGGGATTTGGAGATGAAGATGGAGCTTTTTGGCAAGAGTGCACTTTGGTCCTATATGTTTCACCAAAATTTCAGTTTGATCATTTATGTTTTTTCTTCTATCACTAATACCAACAAAGCAAGTCATGTCATCTGTTAACAGTCAGTGTGGCATCTGTTTGTAAGTTGTAATTTTTCTATGGTTCACATGCAAGAAAACCACATAAATAAGATCTTAGAATTTATGATTCTCACTTAGGAATAAGCATTAAATTTTGTCCATGATGAATGCAATTGTGCAATTCTTCAATGCTTGAAATAACTTGAATAGCCATAAACTCTTTTTCTATCTTCTTCTCTGTCTTTCTTATGATTCTCTTTATTGATGGAGTGGTAGAATCATACTAACATTAGTAGAGACATGAAAATATTTAATTTCCTTCATTATATATGTGTGTGTGTGTATATATATATATATATATATATATATATATATATAGGAGGGACGTGTAATGGTGGGATGGCTCCAGCCCCCACTGACCTTACAATTTTTTGAAAAACTAGGCTAGATAGGTAATACTGTACATGCAGTAAAAGAAAGCAAAGAACTAAATACATATCTTGTTCAAATTCAAGTCAAATAAAAGAAGCGTATCACATTTAAGGCTGTGCAGATTGTGTGGTCTTTGGCTTTAATAAATAAATAATAAATAATATAATAGAAAATTGTGAAATAATATTTTCCTATTAATAAATATAAAAGATTGATCCAAGTGGTAATTGGACTTGAATCCCACTTCAAATACATGTCTAACAAACTTAACCAAAAAGTAAAAATACTCCAATAACCACATGCCTAAACTTTTTTTTTTACAAAAAGAATCCACTTCATTTTATTCATAATAATTGAAATAATCATGCTGGGATATCAAAAAGAGTCTGAGATGAAGCTGAAAACAATACTACCCCCTGTAAGAGTGTGAGCCACCTTATTACCTTCTCTCCTAGAAAACTCCACACGAGAGTTGTTGCTAAAGAAAGTAAAAGTCTCCTTATAATGATTTTTGTGACATGCAAGAAATGCATTTTTGTTATAATAGATTAATACTACCATTAACAATTTTTGATTAAATAAGTATGTATATTTTTTTGGTATAAATCGGCCGGTATCCTCTGCACGCAACTGCAGAGACTAATCCCTCGAGCCGAGTAGGACCACAATAAGTATGTATATTATATATATTTTTTCTAGAGATTTTAATTTTTGTATCTCGCCACCCCAACCATCAAATCCTGGCTCCGTCCCTGTATATATATATATACACATATACACACACATTGCTTTCATCAAATAATATATCACTTCATCAAACAATATATACCCCTTCAATAAAATAAATTCTCTAACAACCATGTTCCTTTATTTAAACATCAACCAACGTGTCCTTTCAATTAATTATTAAACCATAATATATTTACCACACATGAGACATAATATTTCTTACATTGTTAACATTAGTGGATGGAAAATTTTTAAAAAATAAAAAATACTTTGACTGACATATTTCAAACATAAATGATCAAAGTCAAAAAAAATGGCCAAACTAAAAGTTTTGTGAAACATAAAGGACTAAATTGCATTTTAGCCATGAATAAATTATATTTGTTTTCTTTTATGTTTATTTTAAGTTTTTGATGTGGTTGATTGTCAAGAAAAAAGTATTTGATGTGGTTGATTGCAAGTTCAAGCTCTCCAATGGGATTGGATTATCTCTAGTGACTTTGTTGTCTAGTGAAAGATAAAAAAATAAAAAATGAGAGAGACTTTAACACATTAAAAAATAGACAATGATTGTTAAATGGATGAGATCTAACACTTGAGAGTAATCGATGAAATTTTTATTTGAGGAACCAGCCCTCCATTAGTTCTCTTTTGGTAAAGTAAATATAATTTCTTTGGAAATGTTCAAAGTGCCAAAGGTTTTTCCTACCTTGAACTGGGATGTTATCATTTCACCCTAAAGTTTATTTTATTAAAATAAAAAAGTTTTGATGTGGTTACTTATTTATTAAATATCAAAAGCTCAACTTCGTCCCTAACAATATATTCATGGACATTTTAGTCCCCGACAATTTTTAAGGGACGCATTATTCCTTGACATTTCCAAAAAAGAGATAATTTAGTCCCTCCATCCATCCAAAGTCTAGATCACCACTTAACGTTGCCTACATGGAACATTAGGTGACATGTGATCTTGATTTTTGGTCCAATTTAGTCTCTCATCAAACTTTCTGAAATTTTTAAAAAAGGGAATTGTAGTCCCTGCATTTTTAAGACAAATTCTTTTCTAGTGTATCATCTTCCACAAAAGTGATTTCTGAAAAAAAAAACTATTTTGTGTGATGTTTGTCACATTTTGATCTTCGATTTCTTTTTACGGGTCTCAAAGAATTCATCATTCACAGAGGGACCAATTAGATTCATTGGAGAAAACTTTAAAGACACTTTATTAATAGGGACTAAATTGAAGAGAAGGTGATAGTTGAGGTTTATTCTTTCTTTTTTTTTTTCTATTACTACCTCCGTCCCATTTTATATGTAATTTTAGCAAAATAAATTTGTCACAAATTATTTGTTGTTTTACATTTTCAAGAAAGCATCTAACATGTTTTTTCATTATTGCTCTTATTAATCATTACAACTTTTTACATTTAATAAATGATTCACGTTTATATATGCAGAGAGATAAATAGTTAAATGATAATTTAGACAATACTTTTTTGTAAAATCTAGACTACTAATTATTTTTCTTAATATGTGTGCAACAACTTTAAACTGCGTATAAAATGGGACGAATGTAGTACTTAATAATGGTTGTGGAATTGTAGTTGGAGTTTATAATAATTATTGTATTATTGTATTTCCATGAGCTAATTCAGGTTGGGAATATATATTATAAATTAGTGGCTTATTTATTTGTGACTTTGCCAGTGTTTCGGTTTGTTTCACTAGCAATTAAAGACTGATAAACAACCTCTGAGTATTACAAAAATTATACCACCTCTTATATGCTGCTTTTAACGGATTTGAATCACAAATCAAAATAATCTATGGTCACTACTGTAAGCACATCCCAAACATTGGATTAAAATAAGGGTGGCAATAAGAAAAATGATGGACAATGTTGTCTCAAATTGTGTTCAACAATCAACAATTAATTAAGCAAGAGTAAACAAGCGAATCAATTATAATGTGTACAAAAGAAGTCCGAGATTTCCGAGAACTGGGATGCAAGATCTCCCAGCACCAATGTAAACCCTCAACGCACTTCTTTACTCAGCTTGAGCTTGCAACAAGAACAGGCTTTTATGCCCTTTCCATGATGCTCACATTCCCAGCGTGCACACATATGTAACAATATAGAGAATTAGTATTAGTCACATCGCATGGCATCTTAACTTGATTTCCTCATTAAAAACGCTATAATGCATCCTAGTAAGCCACCGGCAACAACCTGCGAAGAAAACAGCGGCCAGTGATACTTGAATAATGATTACAATATGCATTGAACAGACAGAAACAGAGGACTCAGACAAAGTAATGGTTCTTAAAATGCAATTCCCGTAACCTAATCCACAACACGAGAGATTAAGGCACTAATAGGCCAATAGTGCAAGGCAACTAGGACACTTAAATAATTATGCTGGCAATTGAACTTTGAAAGGCAAGGCCAGCAATTATGGGGTTCAGCCACACGCGGCATATGTTATTGCAAAAGCTTCTGGAGAAGCTCTGTTTATTAATTAAGATTAAGATAATAGTATACTCCAAACAACAGATATTACTTGTTAATGAAAAATGAATAAAATTTCTGTTCACCAAATAGAATAAAGAGTAGGCAAAACATCTATCATAACATGAAAGTGTGGGAACAACAGTAAGCACACCAAACCTGGAGCGGAGTATGACCAAGTGAATGATGCAATGGTCTGTTACTGGACAAAGGATGTTCTGGAGGTAGTTCACACACAATTTGATTAAGCAACTGCAATATGTAACAGAAAGCGACATATGAAAGGGGTGTGTGCAGATATAAAGCAAAAAGAAAGTGAAGCAAGACAATAACACTATCCTCATGTAAAAGAACTTACTTCTGCTTGCCGACCTGCATGAAGCCTAACTCCTGAGGCATCATACATTACCTAAAAAAATTACACAACAACAAATTATCACTTTCCATTATAGTAAGCACGTTATAATACAACCTGAAAACACCAAGACAAGAAAATACTTTTACATTTATAAGCTGCTAATAAATACCA
The DNA here is from genome assembly GCA_020916435.1 of Oxytropis ochrocephala. Taxonomy (NCBI): domain Eukaryota; kingdom Viridiplantae; phylum Streptophyta; class Magnoliopsida; order Fabales; family Fabaceae; genus Oxytropis; species Oxytropis ochrocephala. The sequence continues at coordinate 110,753,431 of CM037093.1, forward strand.
TCTTAACCAGATAACGACGCCAAAAGTAAAGAAGCATGACTCATTGGTCAAAAGATTCCTATGAAGTTCTTTTGAAGAAAAACTTACAAAGAAAACAAAAAATCAGCATATTGTTGCATCTTCCATTGTGTATAGGTTTCATGACAATAAAAGGTTTTACTTGCATATATGATCTCAAAACTTTCTAAAACTATAAACAGTGCATGTAAAACAAATTATTTTTAAACACAGATACAACAAAGCACCATGGAATGCTGGATATGCTAGTAGAGTTGTTTATCATCGGACATGGAATGATTAGGAATCAGAATATCTATGGTCTCAACAAAGCAGAGATTCACGTTACACCAAATAAAACTTGTAAATAAAGCTGAAAGCATATCACAGTGTTATGATACTTTTTTCTCTTACAAATCCCAAACTTATGCAGGGCATTGTTATTCTTGACTCTATTACAGTAAGTTACTATGGGTGAAAGTGAAAGAAGTTGCAAGCCAAGGCCAATAAAGGAACAGACCGCTATATTTTGCGTAAATGAAATACATACAATACATGCTAAGATGACCGCAATAGCAAAAGCAGATGACCCTGTCCCTTCTTGGAAACCTATAGCCACAGCCAAAGCCGATACTGTCGCAGAATGTGATGAAGGCATTCCACCCGAATCAAGCAATCTCTTAGAATCCCATCTCTTTTCCTTATACCTGAGTATCTAGGAGAAAAGTTTTGAAAAAAATTTAAGCTCTTATCTCCAATCTGACAATCAGAGACGGATAACAAATTTGTTCAGTTTTACAGACAAAAACATCACTAGGTAGTTAGATGTTTATAAGAGTTTATGTGGGCTTATCTTATCATATAAGCACTAGCGTAAGTGTTTGAATGAGGTTATGAAAATGGTTTATGATAAATCCATAAAATGTTTTCAGCTTATTTACATAAACTCCTCAATATGAAACAACTTATACATGCAAAGTTTATGCGGGTTCCCCCATCCCTCCTTGGAATGTATGTAGAAACTGCTATACTTTAGTACTTATTTGATAATGATAATCATTTATTGAATAAGCATTTAATTAAGTTGTTTATCCAAATGCGCCTTTAAACCTTAAACTCTAACTATGAGGTTTGAGTGTACTCAGATGTCAACGAACACGTTTATCGCGTATTCAACTTATACTAAAATACAAATAGTCTTGACTCTTGAGAGCACAACCTAGTTGTAAAATACAAATAAGTACTTTGTGGACGTGGATATTGGGAGTGTGGATTCAAACCCACAACCCTCCACTTTCCCACTCCTCATTCCCGCAACAGTGTACTAAGGACAAAAGAAAACTTAACTAAGTCGTAAGTAGTAAATGAGATATTTAGGGTTCATTTCACACACATCACACTAGAAACAAATAAAAGTGATAAAACCTCAAATCAATACATCTATCATCGTTTTTCCAAGAAAAATTCAAATCCTACAACACTAAAAATACAAGATTCCTCAAACGAAAAGCAATTGAGATAAATAAATCAATTCGCACATCACATAACCTTCAAAATATTCTCTTAATTATCAATTCTTTTAAAGTGGGAAAATTTGGCTGGATGCTAATACATAACTTCACGGGAAATGAAAACCTAAAAAAAGAGAAGTATTCAAGCGAAAAATCCAGAAGACAAATTTTCAAATCCTAAAAGCTGAATCTAAGTAAGTGTTAAAGAGCGTGAAAGATGTAAAGCGTTAGTGAAGGAAAGGGAGAGTGTAAGACGCACCAGGTAGTGAAGATCTTGAGAAACTGAGCGAGAGCGAAGGAGAGAAAAGCGGAGAAGAGAGGGATGTTGGAAGGAAGCAAAGAAGGGGATAATGATGCTGTTGTACTTGCGGTGACATCCGCCATTGTCATCACCTCTTCCATTGAGGAAATGGAATGAATTTCACTGCGAAAAGCCCTCACCCACACTCTACCTTCTCCTTCTTTTCTCTTTTTTCTTCAAAGGCCAAACAGTGTCTGCGTTGCGTGACGACGGGTATGACACCAAAAAGATAGCAAAATCCTCATTGGCTTATTTTTATGGGTTATTTATTGTGACTTTGCAACACATTTTTTATTGAACTAGTAGGATACTCGTGCATACGCACCGGTGCTGTCATGTTCTTTTTATGAATGAACTTAGATAGTATTTAAGTAGTCTGAATAATATCTCGTGAAAATAAAAACAAATTTAAAGTAGATAAAAAATGAGTTTCAAATAAAAAATTGATAAATATTAAAATCTAAAAATGTAAAAATATTATTTAAAAACAATTGTGCATTTATCAGGTGTTTTTTTATATATCCGTGCAATATTTTTTATGTATCTGTATTTTTATCCCGTGTTTTATATAACAGTGCTTATATCTCATGTTTTTATATATATCATTAAAGTTATCCCCGTATTTTTTTTATATATCAATGCAACTATCTCGTGTTTTTTATGTATCAGTGTAGTTATCTCATAGATTAAATTGGTTATTTAAGTTGATTAGTAGATTATAGTAGATAGTAAAAGATAGATAGTAGATGATCAATAAGAAATAATTATCCCGTGTTTTTTATATATCAGTGACAATTATTTATTTTTTTAGGCATTAATCAGTTTAAATAGTCATTAAGCTTTCTTGTTTGTTTAGATAGTAGGTTTATAATAAACTTCAAAATTTATAGTTATCAATAACAAATATTAATATCATGTTTTTCTATATCACTGCAGTTATCCCGTGTTTTTTTATATATTAGTGCAGTTATCTCGTAGTTTCAATTGATTGTTTTAGTTGATCAGTATATTATATTAGATAGTAAGAGAGAGATAATAGATCGTCAATAAAAAATATTTATTTTGAATATTAATCAGTAGTTTAAATAGTCAGTAAATCTTCTTGTTTTTTACACAGTAGGTTTATTGTAGTCTTCAAAATTTTAATTATCAATGACAAATATTATCCTTTGTTTTTTTATATATCACTGCAGTTATCCCGTGTTTTTTATTTATCATTGCAGTTATAGTAGATAGTAAAAGATAGATAGTAGATGATCAATAAGAAATATTTATCCCGTGTTTTTATATAACAAATGACAATTGTTTGTCTTTTTAGATATTAATCGGTTTAAATAATCATTAAGCTTCTTCTTTTTTTTTAGATAGTAGGTTTATAGTAGTATTCAAAAATTATAATTATCAATGGCAAATAATATTCCCGTATTTTTTATATATCACTGCAATTATCCCGTGTTTTTTTTATATATCGATGCGCTTATCTAGTAATTTCAATTGATTATTTTAGTTTATTAGTAGATTATAGTAGATGTAAAGCGTTAGATAGTAAATTATCAATAAGAAATATTTGTTTAATATTAGTTAGTAGTTTAAATAGCCACTAAGCTTCTTCTTGTGTTTTTAGATAGTAGGTTTATGATAGTCTTTGAAATTATAATTATCAATGGCAAATTTTAATCTCGTGTTTTTTTATATATATCATTGCGATTATCCCGTATTTTTTATATATCGGTCTGATTATCTCGTAGTTTCGATTGATTATTTTAGTTGAATAGTATATTATAGTAGATAGTAAAAGATAGATAGTAGATTATCAATATAAATATTAATCAAGTAGTTTAAATAGTCATTAAATCTTCTTGTATTAATTTAAATATTAATCAGTAGTTCAAAAAATTTAATTATCAATGACAAATATTAATCTTTTGTTCTCGTGTTTTTTATTTATCATTGTAGTTATCCAGTAGTTTTAATTAATTATTTTAGTATATTAGTAGATATTAAAATATAGATAGTAGATTATTAATAAAAGGTGATAGTAGATTATTAATAAGAGTGTGTGATTTTAAAGAGAAAATAGAAGATAATTTTAGTAGAGTAGTGTTTGTATAAATTTAGAAATTTAGTTAAAAAAACTAAAGTGAAGTGAAGAGAAAGAGAATAATTGTTTGTGGAAAAATAAAAGTAAAGTAAAAAGAAAAAAAAAAAGAGGGTGTAGGAGAAAAGTGAAAAGGAAGAAAGAAAGTGTAAGAATAAAGAGAAAAAGTAAGAAAGAGAGTGTAAGAGAAAAGTAAAAAGGAGGAAAGAGAGTGTAAGAAGAAAGATAAAAAATGAAGAAAGAGAGTGTAAGAAGAAAAAGAAAGAGAGAGTAATGACATTTTTATCCCTAAAATTAATAGATTAGAAGAAAAAGAAAGAGAGAGTAATGACATTTTTGTAGGTAGTTTGTTTGTATAAATAGATAAATAGATTAGATTAAATAATAATTATTACCAAAAATAATACTAAAAACTACAATTTGATGCCTGCGTGTTTTTAATTAATAATAATAATCTCAAAATCGAATTAGACATTAAATCGATGAGACATCTAAGCTATGATTTAATTGCTTAAAATCGCTCAAATCCAAATAAAATTGTGTTGATCGGTTTAAATAACCAAATTGTGGAAGGTACTAGGTGGAAATAGATTGTCACCCTGAGAATTGTCTACCTTTGGTAACTTTAGTGTATTTTAGGAGAGAGAGTGTGATTAAAATAATAGTAAGAGAGAGATAGATAGGAAGGTACCAAGATAGACAATTCTCAAGTTAGACAATTCTTCCCCATACTGGGTTGATTCGGTTTTTAAATCGGTGCCTGAAACATGGTACAAAAATAATGGTAGGAATCTAAAAAAAATAGAAAGATAGGAATGTGTTGGATTATCAAAATACATGCCAGTTTTAACCGTGAGATATCACGTAACAATATATGTTCCCAAAGCCACCCTAAGCCTGTGTGGGTTGTGCAATTGCACAGGGCCCAAGCCTAATTTCATTTTTTTAGGATCCCCAATTCATTTTAGACTCAATGTTATGTTATATAAAATAAAATGACCATTAGTACCTATAAGTTATTGTAGTGCAGTTGTTGCATCAACCAAGATGTGGGTTCGATCCCTACAGCAACGGTTTTGGTGTTTTTGCAACAATATTCATTTGATTAAAAAAGTGCTAATTAAAAGGCAGGCTTAGGTGTTGAACATTAGTTCCCCGCGCCATGGTGTGCTATCAAGAATGAGTGGTGACTCCCTCATACGTGTCAGGCATGCTTCATGTGTGCTAACATGTTCCCTAAATATGGACATGTGTGGTGACACGTGAATTTTATGACTCAACTAATACACTTAAAGGTTAGAGTGTCAATTTCAAAGCGTTGACATGTTGAAGCGTGTTGTACCCCACGATTAAGCGTGTAACATGAATTCCATGGTTTTATTCTCTTTGCTTGTCCTTTCTAGGTCAGCTATAGACCTATTATAAATTCCAAACATGTAAACAAGCCAAGAACACATGATTACATGTCACCATGCAAACTATCAAAAGTTATAGAGTTGGACTATCATGAGATTCAACTTGGGTTTAACTAGGGTTAACTACTAAACTAGTGTTGTGTTGATTGGAATGTTACATCCATCATTCGTATGGTTCTATTTTCATATTTCTAGAAGTCATTGTGTGACTAGTTTCCTCACAACACGCTACGAGGATAGATTCTTTAGAGGATCGATTAGTTCAACATTCTAATTCTTGAGTGTAAGTTATCCTCGCCTCTAAATTTCCAGTTTCATTATTATTAAATTATCACACCATCTGATTCTATGAACCCTAAGTCAAAACTTATTGTCACATGGATCAATTTGCAAAGTAACACTCACAATTTGTTGATATGATTTGTTTCTCTCCCGCAAATATTGGAATCATGTTCTTCAAGAGGAAAGAGTGAGACTATTACAGCTATGAGCGTACATGTAGATAAATGAAATGGGTTTGACCTGTAATCCTTGTTGTGAGCAAATAATTGTTCTCTTTGCGTATGAAGACCCTTGTAGGGTTAATTGTATGATTCAATGAAATTATGAATGGAAGTATTTTAATTAATGAGAAAATCTTCTCCAAGAGGTAAGAGTGAGACTTATTACAGCTATGAGCGTGCAGGTAGATAAATGAAATGGGTTTGACCTGTAATCCTTGTGGTGTGCAAATAATTGTTCTTTTTGCGTACGAAGACCCTTGTAGGGTTAACTGTATGATTAAATGAAATTATGAATGGAAGTATTTTAATTAATGAGAAACAATACCAAATGATTAATCCCCATGGAATGAATGTGTGTCCCATGTTCACTAATATTTGAGAGGTGTTAATCAATCAATTAAGTAGAGGATGAAGCGAGTAATCTTGATGTAAGGTGGTGCCGGTGATAGGTTTAGGAGTTGAGAAGGGTTGCATAAGTGTATCCAGAGATTAAAAATATGCAATTCAATGGGAACATGATTTAAGTGAAGTTTCAAAGAACATAAACACTATTTAGATGTTGTTGATCGATCAATTAAGGAGTGAATGATGAGCAAAATTGAGTTTGATGGTTTTGAGGATATCAAAGGACTCAAAATGGGTTAAGGGACCAAAAATATATTTAACTCTGTTTTTTAATAATAAGTTTACTTTAATTTTTTTATCACCTATTTTAATTTTAATATCTTTTCAATTTTTAGACTATACAAAGGGTCAAAAGTACCATTGTCATAAAATCATACATTTTTTAAAATTAAATATTAATTTTTTTTAATTTAATTCCAAACTTTATTTATTTATTTTGACAAACTTCAAAACTTTATTATTGTTATGAATATTATTATATTGGATGTCCACTAGTCTCCCTCCATCAACTCATTAGTGGATTTTTATTATTGACTAATCACTTTCCCTATTCTCACCCTATAAATAGGGCTATCTCCTATGTGTATGGACACTTGAAGTGAATAGAAATACTCTCATCTTTCATATTTGTTCATGTTCTTATCTTCTTCATATTTCTCCTTTCTATAGTTTTGGTTATTTTCATAATACGTTATCAGCACGAAGCTCTACCATATGATTGATGACATAATCATTTTGAGGATCTATTACAAGAATAAGTTTTCTTCTTGATCTATCTTCTCCTAAGGTAATACGTATCAACACATATCCTTTATAACACATTATATTCTTCTTGATCTAGTCTTCTACCGAGGCAATGTTCCGGAAATTAGTTCCTCTTACTCTTGTTCTTCTCCTTCTTCTTCTCACTATCTTTTAATCATGATCTTTTGCTATTTTTTTATTTTGATCTTGTTTATGTTTTATCTCTTTTTATGTTATATCTCATTTTATATTTATTTACCATTGTTGATAACTTTGTGATATTATAGTTCCTGAAGAACAATAAATCCATTATCCAAGCATCCCTGAAGGATTGCACAAATAATTGTTTCTCTGTATCATTGTTTATGATATAGTTCCTAAATAACTTTGAAATTTAATATCGAAACATCCCTGAAGGATTGGTCATAGTATAGTTTTTTTCTTGATAATTATTGAAGAAGTATTGTATTATAGTTCATGAAGAACTAATGATTTGGTAATATAGTATCCTTGTAGGATTGCATAAAGATTTGTTTTCTTTATCATTGTTTATGAAGATTTGTGATAGTTCTTGAAGAACTCAAAGAAAAAATAACTTTGTATTAAAGCATATTGCCCTAAGCACGATTCTTTTTCGTCAATGTTTAAAATTTGTGGTATAGTTCTTAAAGAACAATTGATTAGAAAATATATTTTCCTTTGATCATCATATATGAGAGATTTGTCATCGAGTTCCTGAAGAACTCGACTTTTACACGATGATTGTAATCTATAAGATCTATTTGACCTTAGTATGTTTTGAAGAAAAGGAAATCAATAGAATTGACATATAATTTATGTCTCAAATATTCTCATGAATTAGCAAAATGAGAAAATATTTTCAGAAAAATATTATGAATCAAGATTATGTGAGATGGTGATTGTAAAGAATACACACAAACCACTCAATGAATTGAAGTTCATTCCCAGAAGTGAATGACTCACATTATAGTTTTGGTACAAGAAAAGTTGTGGTGATGATCATTGATGTGGTAAATGTTATCGTTATCTTATTTAAATACCATTTGTATCATTTGTGATTGTGACCTTTGTTATTCCTGATAGTGGTTTAGTATCTTATGGAAAAATGTAATTTTTCTTCTTTCTTTTGCTTGGAATTCCAAATAAAAATATTGCATGAAAAAAAAAGGGAATAAGAAGAATTGATTGATGACTAGATCCTAGAGAACTAGACACTTTTATGTTCAAAAGAATTTGTATATTTGCTTAGCAAATATAATTTTCTACTGCTATTTTTTTCCCTTCGAGAAATTGTATTTTATGCAGCTCCAAAATTTTGATCTTTGTAGGCATATAATATTGTAGAGACTTAATTTTCTCATGTCAATCTTTTATCATATTTATGTTATCTTTTAGGATAAAATGAGTATTGACACTAGCATCAATATTGGAGAAATGTGTTTCGGAAGAGCTAATATACTGTTATCCGGGGGAACAAATTTACAGATTGAGAATGCATTATATTTCCCTAAGTCTCGTAGAAATTTATTAAGTTTCAAATATATGCATATAAATAGAAATCATATTGAAATGAGAGATGAAGGAGATATGGAATATTTTTAAATAACGAGACATACGTTGATAAAATAAGTGTAGTGGAAAAAATTGTCTACTTTTTCCTCTGATTTGTACTACACTTATATATGTGCAATTGAAACACATGTTATTGTAAACCAGAAGTTTACATATCATAATAATTTGGTTGTTGGCAAGATCGGTTGGGTCATCCGAGTATATTATGATGCGAATAATGGTTAAAATTTCTATGTGAACTTGTATTGAAGAGCTAGTAGTTTCTTCAATCTACTAATTTTTGTGTTCACTAATTCCCAAAGGAAATTGACAATTTGAGAATAATAAGTCTATCATATTTCAAGAGCTGATATAAGGTGATATTTGTAAACAAGTACACTAATCACATGGACCATTTAGATATTTGTGGTTTTAATTGATGCATCAACTAGACGACCACATATATATTATATATATATATATTTGTCGTCAACTCACAACCGGAAGCTTGTGAGATTGTTTGCTCAACTAATTTGAGTAAGAGGTCATTATGTGAATCACCTTGAAAGCATATGATAAGTATTGTATGACTATTATAATTGATATTGGATATCAAATGTCATACGTTTATTCATAAAATTGTCTTGAAGAACCATTCTTTAGACGTCTAAAGTTAATTACATGACCAATACTTATGAGATAAGAAGTTCTAATTTCTACTTGGGAACATGCAATTTTACATGTTGTAATATTGATTCGCATCAAGCCAACAAGTTATCACAACTCTTCCCTTTACATTTGGTTTTGGTCACGAACTTAATATTTCCCATCTTAATATTTTTGGATGTGCAATGCAATATGATGGGTTCTAAAAGAATTTTGGAAATATATATAGCTATAAATCTCCATGTATAATATAGTATCTTGAGCCAACAATTGGAGACTTGTTTATAGTCCAGTCTGATGATTATCATTTGAAGAATTAGATTTCCCAACATTAGGGGGAGAGAATAAGCAGCTGAAAAAAAAGGAGATCAGTTGGAATGAATTATCATTATCTCATATTGATCCTCAAACTAAACAATGTGAACTAGAAGTTCAAAAGATAATTCAATTGCAAAGCTTAGCAAATTGTCTACCAAATGCTTTTACTGATCCAAAAGGTGTGACCAAATCATATATATCAGCTGTTAATGCTCCAATAGAATGGATGTCCCTGTTGGACAATCTAATATTGCAAATTAGTCTCAACAGCGCCTGAAGCGTGGTAGACCAATCGGTTCCAAAGATAAAAATCCTCGAGCAACAAAAGGAGCTAAAAAAAATGGTCCAAGCGAGGATATAGAAACTCTAAAAGAGTATTCAGACATAATTGACATTCTGATTCCGGAAGAACCGATCGAAGTACTGAAAAGTTATCAAATTAAAGAGATCTCAATAAATTATATCAAAAATGAAATACAATGGAACCGAAACAAAGTCAACGTTGACGATGTTTTTACATATAATATAGCGCTAAATGTGATAAATGATAGTGAGGATCATGAACCAAAGTCTACTAAAGATTGTAGACAATGTGAATTGGCCAAAATTGAAAGATGAAATTGAAGCAGAATGAGAATGATTAAATTGTGAGATACAAAGCTCGACATGTTTCTCAAGGGTGGATGCGAGTACTTTTTCAGTACTTAATTAGCCTTGTAGCACATGAAGAGCTCAATTTTCACAAGTTGAATATTGCTACAACTTATTTGTTGATAGTCATAATTATTTAAAGATCCCTGAAGGATTTAATATTCTAGTGCACATTTTTTGGATTCTCGAGATGATTACACAAATTGAATCAGTACCACTATGAGATGATATAATTTGAACACATGTGGTATAATCATCTCAATTTATATTCTAAACGAGAGATATAAAAATGACACCACTAGTCCATTGAGTTATATGAAAATATCAATACATGAATTTGCTATAGTTTCCTATTATTGGAACTCCTGAAGAGAATTCCAAAATTATAGATTACTCAAAGAAAGAGCTCTAGATGAATGACCTCAAATTATATCTGATAGATTTTTGAGGTTGAACCTGTAGTTGACCTCTACATGGAAAATCCTAGAAGGATTCAAGATGCAAAGAAAAATCTTTCTTTTGAAAAAAAATGACTCATATTGATCTGCAGAAATTATTCATATTAACTACATGAGTTGTGTGGTAAGAATATATAAAATATCTTAGTCTCGAAGACTATAAAAGCATGCATGCATATCACAAACCAAAATGCATCAGAAAATGGGTAAGATGGATATTTATGTTTAGTTATTGTAATGAATAAATCAATTTTATGTATGTTACACAAGTTAACTATGCAGATATACAGTATTTTTCTGATCTAGATCAAGTCAAATTACAAGTCAGCTATTATCTACATAAGGTGACACTGAAATATCTCTTTGATCTACAAAACAAGCTATGGTTCTTGCTTCTTCATTTTAATGCTCAAATGCCTACAATTCAAGGAAGATATATGTTTTGAAGATAATACTGAATGCAATGCTCCATTAAAAGAGGATACAATTACAAGTGACAGTGGAGTAAATTGTTCCATATGCACTCAGGGAGAAACTCCAAATGTTAAATTCATATTCTGAAGTGACGCTTCATTCAGGGGGAGAAAAGCTGCACTCTTTTTTCCTTTGTCATGGTTTTGTCCCACGGGGTTTTCCTGGAAAGGTTTTTAACGAGGCAGTTCCCTCTGGTAGGATATTGTACTCTTTTTCCTTCACTAGATTTTTTCCCACTGGGTTTTTTCTAGTAAGGTTTTTAATGAGGCATATCCTCGATGGACATCCAAGGGGGAGTGTTATGAATATTATTATATTGGATGTCCACTAGTCTCCCTCCATCAACTCATTAGTGGATTTTTATTATTGACTAATCACTTTCCCTATTCTCACCCTATAAATAGGGCTATCTCCTATGTGTATGGACACTTGAAGTGAATAGAAATACTCTCATCTTTCATATTTGTTCATGTTCTTATCTTCTTCATATTTCTCCTTTCTATAGTTTTGGTTATTTTCATAATAATTATACTTTTTAATATATATTTATATATATTTTATTAGCTTTCATTTTTTTTTTTGTATTATAAATATTTTTTATAAGAGTAAATAGAAATTTCTATAAAGAAAAATAGTTTTCTTATCTTATTATGCTATCCTGGTTTCTTACCTAACTAATATTCTGGATAATTTATTTTTGGCTTAAATATCATTTACCCCCTGCAAATATTACCATAATTATTTACCCCCCTGTAAAATAAAAAATTTTAAAATGCCCCTTACAAATATAAACGGTTTACGGTTACCTCCTGCTGTTAGATTATATTGACAGTGTTAAGTGTATAATGGGTATAAACCGTTTACGTTTACCCCCTTGCAAAATATAAATCATTTACTGATTTACCCCAGTAGAGGGTAGCAAAATGCGATTATATTTGCAAGGGGCATCTTAAAACTTTTTATTTTACAGGGGGCTAAATAGATTACGGTGATATTTGCAGGGGGTAAATGATATTTAAGCCTTTATTTTTTCAACCAAGAACAGTATTTTTTAGTATAAATGCAAAAAATTATAAAGTGACGAGATTGAGTTATTACTATCCTACTCGTTTCAACAGTTAACAATGCCTTCATGCTTAAGTCCATTTGGAATTTATGCAACTCTCGAAACTCTCTTTGGGTGGATACAATTCGAGGCAAATATCATTGTTGTAACACCCCATTCTATTAAATACTAATTTAATTAATAAAGATCAGAGTTTTCAAAAACTTTTTCACGCACCTTAAAGAGAGTGCTACATTTTATAAAAACATCATCAAGGCACATTTAAAATTCAAACGCATCTAGTGCGTGAAATACATACCATAGCCACGTGGGTTCAAACCCTCAAAACCTGTTTAGAGTTTACAATAATCCAGAAAGGTTTTCACAGCACAACGGAAATAAAACAAGTTCAATATACGCAGTACACAATCCAAATCAGTTCAAATACCTAATATAAAATAACTACACTACGATCCCATGGGTGTCACTGTCGAGTGACTCGATGACCCAAGAAGGCATGACACCTTCACTCAGAATCACCTGGATGTCGCCACGAGAGCAGGCAACATAAAAATTGCTAGGGTGAGTCTCTTTACATAAATAATAACAAGTAAGATAAGCATTATATTAGGAAAACATCTAGCAACAACAATCCACAGAGATCAAGACATTTACCATTCAATTAAAATACCAACAAACAACAATAATGAATTAATTAATCATCAACAAGAATTCTAAGAATGCATGGTTATATGCATGTGTGCAATATGCATGTGGATCCATAACCACCTCAATAACCCCGTCGGGCAACCACCGCTTTTGGCCGAAGCCATACCACCGCTTTTATATGCATATGATCTATGTGACCCATGACAATGCATCACAACATAATAAATACATCACATCAATTATTACCCACCACTTTGGCCGAAGCCCATATCAATTGTTAACCACCTCTTTGGCCGAAGCCCACATCCATTATTAACCACCGCTTTATCATTTTCTCATCACCACACTCCATTTATTAAATTGAATCTCACCTAAGGACCAAAACACTTCAGAGGGACCTTTTCAACACCTAAGGCCATTTTTGACACACCCAAGATTAATTTAGTGTTTAGGGAATTATTGGACACATTTGGATTAACTTTGGTACTTAGGAATTATTTTGACATGTTAGGCTTAATTGGATACTAAGGGAATATTTTGTCACTCCAAGGATTAATTTAATTCTTAGGGACCATTTGTCACACCAAGGATTAAATTAATTCTTAGGGACTAAACACCTCACTTAGACTCCATTTAAGCACCCTAGGCGCCAAGGGGCAGCCATTTTGGCGTCTCACCTAGCGCAGCACAGCCCATGGCACGCACACACTCACAATGGGCGCCAAGTTCCCAATGAATGGCGGCGCCTTCCTACGCACACACGCACGCATCGGGACGACCACGGTGCCCGGCGGCGCCTATTCTCCCTGCAATCCGCGCCCCCTGCACACACTAACCCACGCGCGTTTGCAGCAATGTTGCGCCCGAAAAAGTCCCCGAGGGGTTTTCTTCGTTTACAACTTTTTAAGACAATGAAGTCGCCACCAATATTTTTTTATAAGGAAAATATTGAAGAAAAACCTTTTTGGGAAGGCAATTGGTCTTTTGGAAAACTTAAAGATTTGGGTTCGGGGGTCGGTTAGGCATGGGGAAGGTATTAGCACCCCACACCTCCTTTCTACTGAAAGGGAACCTTTAATTAAACGTGTGGTTCTAAGTGTTGATTTGAAGAATACTTAAACTTGCCTCTTAATTGAAAAGACTTAGTGGAATTTTTTATTGGCGGCACTCGACGAGAGTTAGCCGCTTTGGTTTTTTTGAAAGGAAAAATATTTTTGGTTTGTTGTGCTTGACGGAGGGGATCCGCTCCTACGTATCTCCCGGTGCGATGGAGAATTCAAAGCTACGTAGTTCTGGGTTTTTGATTTTATTTTGTTTAATTGTGAAATTGAGCTTTCATGATGATCAATTGAGCGAAGGCTCCAAGTGACCACCATTAGTACTCCATTGTTAATGATCATGCAAGCAAAGGCTTCGCAAGACCACTACCAAAGTTTTTCGATTTATTTAAAGTCTTTAGAAAAATTATGCGTTCATGATGATCAATTGAGCAAAGGCTCCAAGTGACCACCACTAGTTCATCATTGTTAATGATCATGCAAGCAAAGGCTTCGCATGACCGCTAACAAAGTTTTTTGATTTATCGAAAGTTTTTAGAAAAATTAGGCGTTCGTGATGATCGATTGAGCAAAGGCTCCAAGTGATCACCACTAGGCCCTCATTGTTAATGATTATGCAAGCAGAGGCTTCGCGAAACCATTAACAAAGTTTTTTTTGATTTATTGAAAGTTTTTTAGAAAAATTAGGCGTTCATGATGATCAATTGAGCAAAGGCTCCAAGTGATCACCACTAGTTCCTCATTGTTAATGATTATGCAAGCAGAGGCTTCGCGAAACCATTAACAAAGTTTTTTTGATTTATTGAAAAATGTTTGAGTAAAAAGAATTAAAGAAACGAGAAAAAGGTGAAAATTGCAAAATGGGGTGTTACTAGTTACGGGGGTTGTATAACTAAGCAGGGGGTGTAATCAGCAAGCCCAGTTCGCATAGGAGGGCCCAGTATGCGAAACTGGGCTTAAGTGAGGGGAGGTGCACGCTGGCATTAGTGGGTTGCGCTTAGTAATCTGATAAATTAAAAACATAAATGATTATTAAGACCCACATAAGCCCACTTGACAGAAACCCTAAAAGAAATCCTTCCCCCTTCCAGCCATAGCAGCGCCGCTGCATTCTTTGATGGAGAGAGAGAGGAACGAAAAATTAGGGAGGTGAGAGAGAGGATATTGGCGGGATTTTAGGAGGAGAGAGAGGGAGGAGATGGCGAACCGAGAGAGAGAGAGAGAGAGGATTTACGGTGGTGGTGCGCGGCGGTGATAGAGAGGAGAGGGTTTACGGTGGTGGTGCGACGGTGATAGAGAGGAGAGAGGTTCTGGTGGTGGTGCGGCGTGGTTTTTTTACGGCGGTGGTGGGTTTCGTTTTGTTTAGTTCTGCGTTTGAAGGTTTTGCGGTTGAAGGTTTTGTGTTTTGCGTATGGGTTTTTGAGAATATTTTGCGATTCTCTCTCTTCTTCTCCATTTTTCTTTCTCTGAAACCTTACCCTCTGTTTATGACTCCATGAATCGACTCTAAATTAATTTTTACGGACAATAAAAATGATGTAATTGGTTCTTGAGTTATTTCTATTTGAACAAACAGTCATGATCTAAACATTTGGGACTATAAAAATAAAAACATAATTCGAGTCTGTATTTATTTTACATCTCGAGATCTATTTAGAATGTGTACAACAAAGAGACTACATGGAATGCTCACCCGAGAGATCTAAAAATACGCTTACCAACACGGTTCTGAATAAAGGAAGAAACAATCTGTTTGGGAGTTCAACGCTCTTGTTGTTCTAGATCCGTGGTTGCTGCTATTGATCCTTTGAATTTTTTTCAGAACTTCAAAGAAAGAAAACCACTATTTTTTTGGGATTAGGGTCTCAGTGTAAAACCCTAATCATTTTTTTGTCTTTGTTTACCTTGAAAACGTGTACCCCTACTGCTGCTTGTTGACCATCCTTTTTATATTAAAATTCTAGGTTTAGTCATTAATTGCTTTTGGTAGGTTTTGACTCTTTTCAGTGTCGGACCCAAGCCCAGACTTGGAGAGCATTTCTTTGGAACCCCAAGCTCTCTATTCTTTGCCTTCTATTATTTTTTTGCATTTTCGAATTTATTTATTTTTGTATGTTTTGTATTATTATTTTTTTGTATTTTTTGGACATTTGGACTCTCCTAAGTTGTAATAAAAATTAAATAGTATTTTTTTGACATTTTTGGACTATTAAACACTTTTAAATTGTAAATAAAACTAAATAGAATTTCTTGACATTTTGGACTCTATATATATTCTCAAATTAAATTAACTGCGCAAGAAAGACTAGTAATAATAAAAAGAGTCTGGCCAAATACAAAGACGAGAACGGGCCAGACTAGACGGATACGCTACAACGAGACTCAAATAGAAGAAATGAGCTCGGTACCCAAAAACACTACTTATGTACGACTAAACCCAAATACGAAGATTAAATTGAAGAACGCACGAAAAGATTGGTCACTCGCGTGCCTGCTTAATTTAAGCAAATGGTATTTCGATTTAGTTGAATTTGGACGATGAAATTGACTTAAATTAGAAAGGGCGGACAAAATTGGGGTATTACAGCTGCCCCTCTTTATTTCACATTTCGCCAAAAAATATGAATTGGCCTTTTCATATTTGTTGGTGAAATGGAAATAAAGATATAGAAATAATACTAATTTTGTCCGCCTGAGAAAAGTTCAAATCTTTGGGTTTTTTTTTTGAGAGGTTAACATCAGTCGCATTAACGAGAAAACAATAAATTGGAAAAAGCGAAGAAATTGGGAAAAGCGGTAAATTGGAAATTCGGAGGTTGCCTAAAACCTTTTAACGGACTCTTGTCGAGTCACGAGCTCGGGGTGGCCTTTTCGAGAGCGCCGATCAATATCAAGTCCGAATCGATTTGATCAATGGATTTCTGTTGTGCCTTGGTGACCACAACTAATCAGAAGGACTTAACGGTCGATGGATCCATCGGCGTGCTCGTATACGATGTTGTGATCTGTGGAAGGAGTTCACTAACTCTCGAAGGAGTTCACTAACTCGGGTTGATGGAGTTTACGAACTCGGATTGATGGAGTTTACGAACTCGGGGTGGCCTTTTCGAGCTACGATCAACATCGGTCCGGGCGGATTTGATCAATGGATTTCTGTTGTGCCTTAGGTTGACACAACTAATCCAGAAGGACTTAACGAAGTCGGTGGATCCATCGGCGTGCTCGTGCGATGTTGTGATCTCGTGGAAGGAGTTCACTAACTCGTGGGAGTTTACGAACTGCGGGTTGATGGAGTTTACGAACTCGGATTGATGGAGTTTACGAACTCGGATTGATGGAGTTTACGAACTGCGGTTTGATGGAGTTTACGAACTCGTCTTTGATGGAGTTTACGAACTCGTCTTTGATGGAGTTACGAACTCTGTCTTTGATGGAGTTTACGAACTCGGATTGATGGAGTTTCTGAACTCGGATTGATGGAGTTTACGAACTCGGTTTGATGGAGTTTACGAACTCGTGTCTTTGATGGAGTTTACGAACTCTGTGCTGATGGAGTTTACGAACTCTGTGCTGATGGAGTTTACGAACTCTGTGCTGATGGAGTTTACGAACTCTGTGCTGATGGAGTTTACGAACTCTGTGCTGATGGTGATTTTCTAAAAATGGGATTTTGGGACTCTGCAGTCCGAAGTAACTTTTCTCTTGGATGGTGCATGAAATGCATGCACTTGGGTATTTGGGTGCACATGGATGCAATGATTGATTTTGGTGGGATGCTTCTTCTGTTTGATTATTCTTTCGCTCTTCTGAGATGCGAATTTGAAAGTGTAATGCACTACTGTTTGATGCCATGGAGTGATGAATGGTATGGATGACATGAGAATGATGAATGATATGAAGATGTTGTGTTCTTTTGTGTTAGTCCTCTCGTGATTTTTTTCTTTTCTTTTTTTTTTTTTTTTTTTTTTTTTTTTTTTTTTGCTTATTCTGCTTTTTCTTTAGCAGCGACTTTTTTTTTCGCTTATTTGTTGTTTTTTCCTTTTCTTTGGTTAAATCCATCTGCCGGACGGAAGTCGCCCGGGGCGATGATCACGCGAGGATTGCGCCGGTTGGTTAAATCCATCGTTTTTTTTTGCAATTTTATTCACTTGAGAAATCATTTCTTTTCGTATTTTTCAAAGATTTCGCAATGATCTGTAATGCTCGAACGTACACATGTTTTGCAAATCAATTTCATCAATCATAAAAGTTATTATTTTGAAAGAAAGCTGAATAGGTGAAAGCGAGACCACGAAAAGCACATATATGAAAGAGAAGTTGGACTTTTATTGATATAGAAATTGGCGCGTGCGAGAAAGTCACGCCAATTGAAAGTACATTGCAATCTTTCTTTTAAACTGAGAAAATACAAGAGAAAGGAACAGATCTTGTGATTTCATCTCTGAAGTAACGGTGCCCACCATCCATACTCATAACTCTGATTACCCTCTTATCCAAACCTTTGGGAGTGCTGATTGCCTTTCCTTTTCTCAAGCCCAAGTTTTCTGACCCTAATTTTTGCCTGGATCGCCCTTTGCGGTTTTTTAATTCCATAGGGTCGCCTCGATTTTGCCTAGGCCGCCTTTGCGGGTTTTCAACCTAGCAAGCTACTTTTCCTTGGCTTATCTTTCTCTTTTTTTGTTTATTTTTCTAGGCATAATATTTCTTGACCACATCTGAGTTCACTGGATTTGGAATCTCATCTCCGTCCATGTTTGCCAGGATTAGGGCTCCTCCTGAAAATGACTTCTTCACCACATAAGGTCCCTCGTATTTGGGAGCCCATTTGCCCCTGAGTCCGCGTCTGTGTCGGCAAGATGCGCTTGAGTACAAGATCTCCCTCTTG
Organism: Oxytropis ochrocephala; assembly: GCA_020916435.1. Lineage (NCBI taxonomy): Eukaryota > Viridiplantae > Streptophyta > Magnoliopsida > Fabales > Fabaceae > Oxytropis > Oxytropis ochrocephala. The sequence goes on from CM037093.1 coordinate 110,772,201, forward strand.
GAATTCACGAGGATGACTCTTTTGTCAAAAGCCCTTATCATCCTCTGTTGGTACAATTTGTCCATGACACATCGCGGTTTGCTCGTTTTTCGTCAATGAGGTTCAATGGTCAAGACGGGATGAACCCACTCGCTTCATCAAGTTCTCGTCTCCATTAACACGTGCGAGAGATGGTATTTCAACTTCAATGGGGAGGGCGCCTCACCAGTAAACCGATGAGTAGGGGTTGCCCGATCGATGTACGCACCCAGGTACGATAGCCATGCAAAGTGAAAGGAAGCATTTCGTGCGATCTTTGTAGGTTACCACCATTTTCGCCGCACTATTCTCTTGATATTCTTGTTGGTCGCTTCAACCGCCCCATTCATCTTGGGGCCAGTGCGGGGATGAATTGTGATCTTTGAATCTTGAACTCGGACATAGGTCCTTCATCATTCTGCTCATTTCAAGTTCTTTGCCGTTATCGGTGATGATTTTTTTGGGAAAACCGTAGCAGCGATCAGATCTTTCTTGACAAACTTGGCAACCACTGAACTGGTTATACTTGAATATGAGGCAGCTTCGACCCACTTGGTGATCTCTAAAACTTTGCCTTGATGTAACTTGAATGAATCTTGGAGCGCCAGCCTTTTGATTTTTCTTTCTCCTTTTTTTTTTTTTTGAGATTTTTTTTTTTTTTTTTTTTTGGACAAACATATTTAAGTAAATAAACTTATTTTCCTAAAGCTAAAACTCTGAGAAAACAAAAGCAATCGATCATTGATCGGAATGGGTGTGTTTTTGTGGAGGAAGGATGATTGGGTTTAATGAAGTGCTTGAAGCTAATGGTAGGATGATTTTTATTCGGCGTTGGCTGACGTTTGATGATTTATGATGGTTATTTGGCTTGATGAGGTGTTTGGAAGTTTTATTCCTGGCTAAGGGTTGGTGGAGGGCGGGATGCCAAGGTCAAAGGAAAATATTTGCAGTTTATTGAGACAAGGATCTCTTGTGTTTTGTGGTAACGTGTATCAGCTCACCACTTACATTTCTTTTGTATTTTTGGGATTTTCATTTTTAAATCCTTTTTTCTTTTTTTCTTTTTTTCTTTTCTTTTATTTTTTTTTTCTTTTTGATTTTTTTTTTTTTGACTCGGGTGAGCTTGATAAAAAGTGATGCATCTTTTTGGTATTTGAGGTGATCCTTGTCTAGGGTGATTTTTGGATTTTTGGCTTACTGATGGTAGTATGCTTTTTTTTCGAGAATATGGGAAGGTGGTGAACTTTATTTCAAATCACGATTGCTCGTTTTCTCAAAAAATTAACTCAAGGACAATAATTTATTTACTCCTATATATTTGCCTCTCTTTTTTTTTTTATTTATATTTTTTTTTTTTTTTTTTTTTTTTTTTGAAGGAGAAAAATCATCTTTGGGACTAGCACGATTGGATCTCCGTAGTCAACGCACATTTCGACCTTCCCGTCCTTCTTGGGAGGCGACAAGATTGGCAACCTTTCGTGGGTACTTGGCCACCGCTAGGAACCCCGTGATCAAATGTTTCTTGACCTCATCCACGATTTGGTGACATCTCTCGGCTTCATTCTTCTTAATTTACGCTTGGTGGTGGGCACTGCGGCTTGACCGGCAACTTGTGTTCAACAATGTCGGTATCTAACCCCGGCATATCTTTGTACGACCATGCAAAAAGCGTCGGCATAATCATGCAAGATTTGGATTAACTTTTTTTGCGTTCACCATTTTCCATGGCGGTACCAACCTTAACTTCTCTTTTATCTTCTTACGTACCCAAGTTGGCGATCTCAATCGACTCCTCCCGAGGTTGAATGATCTTTTCTTCTTGCTCTATTAATCTCATTAATTAGGAGGAGTTTCCCGATTTCATCAACATCCCCTTGGTTTGGTTAATTGGATGATCAAAGTCGTAATAGGGATTGTTGGCACCTTTATTATTTTCGAGAGACAATTGATGTGGTTACGCTTTTTAGAAGGCGCTTAAAAAGCGAGAATGAAAAGCGAAACAAACAAGCAAACAATAATAAAGCAGAAAGAGGACACATGAAATATGGAGAAATGATTTTTATTGATGGAGATTCAAAAACAACGTTTTTATTGATGATAATGATTCTGAAAATAAAAACATGCGTGCCCCTAACAATCTGGTCCTTATGGCCTTGGGGCGAGCCACGGGGTTGCATTACAACTAATTACTTTAAATTAAAAGTCACAGGAGAATCGTGACCTTCCAATTCTTTAATTCTTCACCGACGAACTGCGGACTCGCCCCACCCTCTTCTTGGGCTCGAACTAACCATGATGGCAAAGAACTTGGTTGTGTTGCTCATCTTCCTCACCCCATCCTGTAGGCTGGATGTCTTCCAATCGGATTTGAGCACTCTCAGAAACATCATATCTGACCAAGTAATCGAACTTTCCCACTGGGCTCCCCTAGGGTATCCCAACATCCCTCTTTTATAGGCACTACTGTTACGTCTCCATTGATTTCTTCCTCTAGCATCGTCATCGACTTACGGTTTGGTAGAGGGTAGTCGAGGAAACCATTCACACCGTAATGAGGATTATTCATCGTCACTACGGCTGGGTTCACGTGTGGGTCACGTGAGTGAATTGTATTCTCAGGGATTGGTCCCTGAACTTGGGGATGGACCGTCATTGGCCAATTGAAACCCGCGGAGTTCTGGAGCGAGAGCGAGGATTGGGATGCGGGCTTGAGGCGCCCCCGTTCCAACTTCGTTCGCAAGCACGTCAGGTGAGCTTGCCCGCGGTTCTTGGAGGATCTCCTCCGGGATTTGTGTCGGCAGCGGAGGCGTGTAGCCTAGTGGGAGGCAAAAGGAGGCCATTGCTTTGTTTGAAGGGCTTGAGGATCCCGACCCGGAGGGGAGGAGTGTTGTCCACCCGGCGATAGTAGCCGGTAGTACCAACATTTCTTAAGGCACTCAAGACTCTTATGACTCTCGCCATTTGAGCTTTCATGATTTCCATCTCGGCTTGAATGACTTGATTCCCTTGATTTTGACCTTGCGCTCGACCATTAGGATTTGGATCTCCGGAATTCCGGCAGATTCGATGTGGCGGTGGATTGCCCCGATCGGCGGCGTCGCCTTGATTGTTGTCCATGTTCCTTGCTTGCAGACGCGTCAAATAGCGATGTCTAACCAGCTTGCCTGATTTTCTGTTGACGGAACATGCTTATGAACACATGAATGAATAATGAATGCAATGCAATGCTTTAATGCATGAAGAATGCAAATGACGAAAGTTTTTTTCTTTTTCAAGATTTTGTTAGATGCAAATGCAATGGTGCAGAATGATGCGAAATGAGGTGGATGCGAAATGATGTGTTATGGAAAAATGGTAAGAAAATGAGGTTATTGGTGGTACTCTGAACATTTTCGAAGATATGTTTGCATGGCACCTCATGTAGGTGTTTATGAGGCAAAAAAGAAAAATTACAACTTTCGAAATAAAGTTTGAGAAAAAAGAATGCTTAAGCTAAATGCAACAAACAAAGGCATGCCCCCGTGTCCTACGAATGGTGGGAATCCTAGGGTCTAAAGTCGACGACAAGAGTAATCCTCCCATGTAGGTTCTAATCACTTCCTCACAATGGCAACCAAGAGCTAAAGTCTTTCTCATGATGACACCCACAATCGTAGAAAGCTACCGAGTGTGAGGCATCATGACAAAGCGTACTCTTGGGCGGAACTTTCATGAGAGCCATACAGACAAAGGTCTACGAATGGCAGTCACTAGTTGTTCCCACTCTCCTAGGTTTTCGTTCAGACCTTGGGTTTTAGGCCCCACTCAACGCTCACAAGTATAGGGTGTGTGTGTGTGCTGAGGGCACAATACCTAGAAATAGCTACCCCAGCTGCAAATGAAAACCTGAGCAGTCCGGCATAAAAGCAAAAATAACATGTTGTCTACCCTAGGGTTTAATATCAAATAAATCAGCCTAGAGTTTCAACAGCAACCAATTGCATTGCTTACCTCGAGAAAGGGAGCTAAGAAGGGGGGAACATGATAAGAGTGGGGGGGAATGCATGAAGGAACTAAGCACATAAGCAAAAAGGAGGAAGGAAAAACAAACCTGGAAGAAGAGAAAACAAATGCACCTGCATACAACATGATGAGAAAGAAAAGGAAACTGAGAAAAAGAAATAGAGGCAAACAAGGTATCCAAATCAAATCACAAACCACACATTTAATTAGTTAGGCTTGACCCACTTAAAAAAAAAAAGGAAAGTCCCCGGTGAAGTCGCTAATTGCTATGCTCGAAAAAGTCCCCGAGGGGTTTTCTTCGTTTACAACTTTTAAGACAATGAAGTCGCCACCAATATTTTTTTATAAGGAAAATATTGAAGAAAAACCTTTTGGGAAGGCAATTGGTCTTTTGGAAAACTTAAAGATTTGGGTTGGGAAATTCGGTTAGGCATGGGAAGGTATTAGCACCCCACACCTCCTTTCTCATCGAAAGGAACCTTTAATTAAAGCGTGTGGTTCTAAGTGTTGATTTGAAGAATACTTAAACTTGCCTCTTAATTGAAAAGACTTAGTGGAATTTTTTATTGGCGGCACTCGACGAGAGTTAGCCGCTTTGGTTTTTTTGAAAGGAAAAATATTTTTGGTTTGTTGTGCTTGACGGAGGGGATCCGCTCCTACGTATCTCCCGGTGCGATGGAGAATTCAAAGCTACGTAGTTCTGGGTTTTTGATTTTATTTTGTTTAATTGTGAAATTGAGCTTTCATGATGATCAATTGAGCGAAGGCTCCAAGTGACCACCATTAGTACTCCATTGTTAATGATCATGCAAGCAAAGGCTTCGCAAGACCACTACCAAAGTTTTTCGATTTATTTAAAGTCTTTAGAAAAATTATGCGTTCATGATGATCAATTGAGCAAAGGCTCCAAGTGACCACCACTAGTTCATCATTGTTAATGATCATGCAAGCAAAGGCTTCGCATGACCGCTAACAAAGTTTTTTGATTTATCGAAAGTTTTTAGAAAAATTAGGCGTTCGTGATGATCGATTGAGCAAAGGCTCCAAGTGATCACCACTAGGCCCTCATTGTTAATGATTATGCAAGCAGAGGCTTCGCGAAACCATTAACAAAGTTTTTTTTGATTTATTGAAAGTTTTTTAGAAAAATTAGGCGTTCATGATGATCAATTGAGCAAAGGCTCCAAGTGATCACCACTAGTTCCTCATTGTTAATGATTATGCAAGCGAGGAAGCGCGAAACCATTAACAAAGTTTTTTTGATTTATTGAAAAATGTTTGAGTAAAAAGAATTAAAGAAACGAGAAAAAGGTGAAAATTGCAAAATGGGGTGTTACTAGTTACGGGGGTTGTATAACTAAGCAGGGGGTGTAATCAAGAAGCCCGGCCAAGCATAGGAGGCCCAAAGTATGCGAACCGGGCTTAAGTGAGGGGAGGTGCACGCTGGCATTAGTGGGTTGCGCTTAGTAATCTGATAAATTAAAAACATAAATGATTATTAAGACCCACATAAGCCCACTTGACAGAAACCCTAAAAGAAATCCTTCCCCCTTCCAGCCATAGCAGCGCCGCTGCATTCTTTGATGGAGAGAGAGAGGAACGAAAAATTAGGGAGGTGAGAGAGAGGGATATTCGCCGGGATTTTAGGAGGGAGAGAGAGGGAGGGAGATGGCGAACTGAGAGAGAGAGAGAGAGAGGATTTCTGGTGGTGGTGCGACGGTGATAGAGAGGGAGAGGGTTTCTGGTGGTGGTGCGACGGTGATAGAGAGGGAGAGGGTTCCTGGTGGTGGTGCGACGTGGTTTTTTACGGCGGTGGTGGGTTTCGTTTTGTTTCGTTCTGCGTTTGAAGGTTTTGCGGTTGAAGGTTTTGTGTTTTGCGTATGGGTTTTGCAGAATATTTTGCGATTCTCTCTCTTCTTCTCCATTTTTTCTTTTCTCTGGAACCTTACCCCTCTGTTTATGACTCCATGAATCGACTCTAAATTAATTTTTTACGGACAATAAAAATGATGTAATTGGTTCTTGAGTTATTTCTATTTGAACGAAGCAATCATGATCTAATCTGTTCGGGACTATAAAAATAAAAACATAATTCGAAAGTCAGTATTTATTTTACATCTCGAGATCTATTTAGAATATGTACAACAAAGAGACTACATGGAATGCTCACCCAGAGATCTAAAAATACGCTTACCAACCTGGTTCCTGAATAAAGGAAGAAACAATCTGTTTGGGAGTTCACTGCTCTTGTTGTTCTAGATCTGTGGTTGCTGCTATTGATCCTTTGAATTTTTTTCAGAACTTCAAAGAAAGAAAACCACTATTTTTTTGGGATTAGGGTCTCAGTGTAAAACCCTAATCATTTTTTTTGTGCTGTTTACCTTGAAAAACGTGTACCCTTCTGCTGCTGTTGACCATCCTTTTTATATTAAAATTCTAGGTTTAGTCATTAATTGCTTTGACTGGGTTTTGACTCTTTTCAGGTCTGGACCAAGCCAAGCCAAGACTTGGAGAGCATTTCTTTGGAACCCCACTCTATTCTTTGTTGCCTTCTATTATTTTTTTGCATTTTCGAATTTATTTATTTTTGTATGTTTTGTATTATTATTTTTTTGTATTTTTTGGACATTTGGACTCTCCTAAGTTGTAATAAAAATTAAATAGTATTTTTTTGACATTTTTGGACTATTAAACACTTTTAAATTGTAAATAAAACTAAATAGAATTTCTTGACATTTTGGACTCTATATATATTCTCAAATTAAATTAAGCTGCAAGAAAGACTAGTAATAATAAAAAGAGTCCGCCAAATACAAAGGCGAGAACGGGCGGACTAGGCGGATACGCTACAACGAGACTCAAATAGAAGAAATGAGCTCGGTACCCAAAAAACACTACTTATGTGCGACTAAACCCAAATACGAAGATTAAATTGAAGAACGCATACGAAAAGATTGGTCACTCGCGTGCTCGCTTAATTTAAAAATGCGGTATTTCGATTTAGTTGAGTGGACGACTGAAATTGACTTAAATTAGAAAGGGCGGACAAAATTGGGGTATTACAAGCAATGCCACAATAAGCACATCCCGGGCGCTAATGCTCCCAAAGCATTTGGCGCCCCCACTGGTGCACAAACACACACACCAAAGACTGGACTGAACCACCTACTGGCGCCAATTTGCCTAGCAAACAGCGCCTCCTCAAAGAACACGCCACACCGGCGGAAAAATAGTGACGGGCGCCATTTGCCTATGCATTTGGCGCCCTCCTCCAATCCTCCTTCCAAACCACTTCAAACCTACTTTTCACTCAACAATTTAATTCCCACTTAAACAACACACATATAGGCATTAAATCAACTTCATTAAATTACCATCACCACACATTTCTTCACATTGAAACATTTCATCAAACATATAACATGCATATTTAATAACTCATATCTTTCCAACAACAAGCAACATGAAATCACCAAATTAAGCATCAAATACAACAACCAACATATATTTAACATAAAGTTCACACAATCAAGCCATTCCTAGAGCTATTCCACACATAATACACATCCTTCAACTTATTATAAATGTAGTGGAGAATCCCCTAACCTTGAAATTGGAGAAACTCAAGCACTTTCTCTCCTAGAACTTCAAGAACTACCAATGCTTACCCACCCACACCTTGAGCTTCAACTTCATCCATGGGAAAATGAAATTGGAAAGGAATGAGACTATAAAACTCATATAAATGGAATAAGGGAAAGAAATGGGGAAGATTGAGACCAAGTTCTCCTTACCTAGAGTCAAAGTGAGCAAAACCCCATTAATGGCCAAGGTGAGCTTTGAACATGGAATTAGAAGGGAAGAAATCAAAACACCATAATGGAGAAGTAATTGAACAACAAATGGCTTTCTAAACCTCTAATGTGAAAATCCACATTCCCAAGCTTCCTCCCATCTCTCCCTCACGCCCTCACCTCTCACCCTCCCTCTTTTCCTTCGTTTCCTTACTCTCTCTCTGCCGTAAGCATTCTTTCTTTCTCCCAATTCCATTCCTTTTAATTGTCATTTAACCCTAGGCCCAATCAATTTGGGCCTTAATACTTACACCCCCTTTTTACTATCACCACTCCTAATACTTAAACACCTCCTAACTAATATAAAACTCCAAATTAATTAATCTTCATAAATAAATGTTGTAACCCTTAAGTAACTTAATTAAATAAATAATCAAATGAATAATTAAATAAATAGTTAAATTATTTTGGGGCGTTACAATTGTCGTAGTGTAGGATTTCCTGTGATAAAAATCAACAGAACGAAATCTAACTTTTGGAAGGGCCTCTACAAAAATTCGGAGGAATTTCGTAAGCGTATTAAATGAAGCTCGGGGAATGGCGAATTCCTGTGGTAAAAATCAACAGACCGGGATCTAACTTTTGGAAGGGTCTCTACAAAAATTCGGAGGAATTTCGTAAGCATATTAAATGAAGTTCGGGGAATGGCAAAACCATATGCTTTTGGGAGGACCTTTGGATGTGAACATTGGCATTTTGAAGGACTTTGCTAATCAAGAGGTTGGTTGTAGCAACAAAGTTAGTGACTTCGTTTATAATTTTGGAAATTGGGATTCTGGGAAGCTCGAGGTGTGCTTACCTCGCATCGTTATCGACCAGATCACTGGGTGAGAGCTCCCTCTGTTTGGGCAGAGGACGATGCAATGTGTTGGGGTCCGAGTAGTGATAGTGTCTTCACAACCCAATCCGCTTACAAAGCCCTTAGGTCTCCTTCTTCTTGGAACAGTGGAGCGATCTTCAAGTGTATTAGAAGTGAGGTGGTTTGGAGAGGATTCGCCTCTTCTTGTGGGAAGCAGTTCCTTATCTTCTCATGGTTAACATAGAGAGATTTCAACGACATATGCCAACAAATTTGCTCAGCCCGATTTGCGGTGGTGAGGAGGATCAATCCATCTTTCATGGATTTTGCGATCGTCGTCTCTTGATCCCCAATTTGGCGTAATCTCCTAAGTTCTAGATTAGGGACCTCTTTCATCAGTGAAGCTAACGAGGACACCTGATTGTTGTCCAACCTCACTAATTTTTGCCATGGTTGTCAGATTCAGAATTGGGAACTGGTTTTTGGTTCTTCTCTTTGCTTGAGTTGGCAACCCCATAGTGATTTGGTTTTTGCTAACCTTGGTACTGCTCCGTTGGCCATCTTTTGGAAGATTTAGAGACAGGTTGCAGCGATACTTCAAGTGAATGACAAAGATTTGTTTTGTTTGTTTGGTACTAGCAATTGGACGACTCTGAGCAACTAGGTTTGGACGTTTCCCCCTTCACCCTTCGTTTCTCTCTATTGCAATGGCTCAATGACTAATAATGGCGATATTGTCGGTTGTGGTGGTGTGGTGAGGGTTGCCTGTGGTAAGTTCCTCTTTGCTTTTGCTCACAAGTTGGATAAATGCAGTGTGCTGAAAGTTGATTTGGGGGATATACCATGTGGTTTGCCTCGTGTGGGGTAAGGGTCACGGGAACATCATTGTTGAATTAAACTCTACCTAAGCCATTGACTTGTTGCGTGCTCCAGAGTCATAGTTGCAGCCTCACTACAATCTCATTTATGGAATCAATGAAGTGGTTAAGAATAAAGCTATTGTGGAATGGAATCATATATACAGGGAGTGCAATCACCCTGCGAATTTGTGTAAGGTACCCAAAATTGGTGAACCTTCAAAACACAATAACTGAAATTAAAAAGCTCCTTTGGAGGGGAGAGCGTCTCCTTTAAGGAAATAAAAAAACACTTAGCATTATCTTTTCATTGATGGCTTTTCCTTCTTACATTCAAGAGTATATATATCACTTCAAATACCTAGTGTGCTAAAAAGATAAGGAATCCAACGACTAACTAAAAGACAAAATGAAAATGGTGACTCGTGCAACTAAAGAACCTTCTAGATCCCCTTTTAACAAAATATCTAATTAATTATCTTCTAAGGCACTACAAGCTATTTGGGCCTAACTTTGTTTCCTTTGGGCTTTATTTGGTTCTTCTTGGATCATTACAATTGGCTCATGCTTCGTACAACCCCCCCGCTACTCACTAGATACCCCTTTTTGGTGTGAAAAGACCAAAAGCCCTTACTGAAATTTGGTTTTTATTTTTTTTAAAGATTATGCACGGTTCGGCGCACGGTTGATCGAATATCGCTGCGCCGAACCAGTCAAAATTTACTCAGACACCCCAAATTATGTTTTGATTAGGTTCGACCAATCGTGTGCCGATCCAAATCGATCAGTCGTGCGCCGAACCCTCTCCACCGTTCAGTCAACGACTACATTTTTGAATTCTCCCCAACAGTTATAAGTTTAACGGTTTCGATTGTTTTAAATCAACGGCTCACGTTCGATCACACCTATTATAGATAAGTGCAACAAGTCATACAAACCGAAAAAGTCTAAAAAAATAAATCGTGCAATGAATAAATCGAATCGTTAAAAATCAGTTAAAAATAAACAATTAGTGTTAGTCATACTAGTGTTAGCAAAGAATAAATCGAATCGTTAAAAATCAGTTAAAATTAAACAACTCAACATCCAACAACAATCAGGGAGGTTCGACCCTGCCAAGTGCGAACCGGTTCGATGCACGCTTGGTCGAACCACACTTAACAGGTTAGACGCACGCATGGCGAACCGTAGTTAATGTTTAAAAAAATGTTTTAAATACAGGGGTATTTTGGGAATAATGGGTGGTATGGGGGTTCTAGTGAGTAGCTACGGGGTTCTAAGAAGCACAAGCCTTACAATTTGTTAGCTAGGGAAAGCCTCTCTCTATGGATGCAATTTGTAAAGTTTTTGATGAGGTTCTTTCTTTCCTCAGGAACCTCACCTCTTGTTTTAGACTTGAAAGGCCTTAGTTTGGCTAGTGATTAATCTTTTTGTGGTTTTGGGGGTTTGAACCCCCTTTGCCTTAAAAAAAAACCTACTCATTCAACAACCACGGATTCATTGACGGTGGGGAGGCAGGGGCAATGAGTACTTTTACGCTCTTCGTCCCCACCTTCAAATTGTCCCCAATCCCCATCGCCGATCTCTATCTATGAGAGTTTTCCCATCCCCGTCCCACGGAGCCCCATCGTCCCCACGGGAACCCCAAAAATTTATTAAAAGTTAAGAAAATTATTAATTTTAATATAGTAAATTTGAAAAGAAAAAGTAAGACTACAAGATAACAGTTTAGCATTTGAATATAAAAAAATGATTTTTTTAAATATTTAAAAAATATAAATGTAAGAATAAAAATTTAAAAATTAGCACAATTTAATATTTTATCAATTTTTTAATTAAAAACACATATAAAAAGACTAAAAAATAAATTACTGATAATAATAAAAATATTGATGTCCTCGTCAAAACAAAATTATGTAATATATTAGGGCAAGGTCCTCACGGGGCAGAAAATATGGTCCTATTCTCGCCCCATGAAAAAAAGGGGACCGGATCCTCTCCATTTGGAGAGGAAATGGACATCACCATTTCTTTGCATAATATTTCGACACGTAGCATAAGTGAGATCCAACGCCTGTTATTTAATTTTATTAAAAAAATCAATTAAAAAATTCAAAAGTCATAACTGTGTATTGAGAATACGCTACTTGTCTATTCATCTTCTCCGAGCCTCTCTCAAGCCCTTTCCACCGCCGTCCAAACTATTTCCATGGACCACTATCGTCAACCACCATCCCACCGTAAGAAGATGTGTGCAAAGCAAAGATTTCGTCCCTTCGTTGTCAACCCAACTACCACTGTTGTTGACTCAGTCACCACCGTTGCAGAGTAAACCACTCCGTTTCGTCCCTTACTTTCACAATAATTTGTAACTAGAATTTTAGTACTCTTTGCTAATACTATTAATTGTGCAGGAACAATCTCTAGCAACAAGTGATGGTATATGTACTTTGAATACACTACATCAGAGTAGAAGCCAAAATTTGAATGCAAGTCAAATTGGAAATGCTAGTCTACATCTAAGTGAAGTCAACAATGGAACTCAACAGGAGACTACAATCCAAATGACGCAATCAAGCCAACTTGACACATTGGGGATGTTCAACTTCTTTTAGGGGCTGTCCAACTTTGCATTTTGCAGACTTGTATTTTCTGAGACTTCTTTTAGGAAATTTGGTTTTGTATATGATTTTGCATTTTGCAGACTTCTTTTAGGTCTTCATTAAAGTTTATTTGTAACAGACTTTGCATTTGGTAGCAAGTATTAGGGGCTGTTCAACTTTATTTTTTTGACTCTTTTAAGGAATTTACAGACTTGCATTTTGCACAAATTGAAATGCTATTTACAGATTTACTGGCTTTGAACTATCAGTACTTGACAATGAGTCATGAGATACAACAAAATGCTATTTGTATTATCATTACTGCAAAATTATTTTTACAAGTACAACTCAACACAATCCAACAATACAACTCACCATTACATAAAAGATTCACAAGTATCCAAATAAAAAATCAACTTGGACAACAGCACTTTCAAACACTTGGACATCAGCGATGCACTTGAAAACACCTTCTCTTGCCTCTTCCTTGGCAAAAATTTGGGCAATACTGTCACGCATAATAATCATATAGAGTAGCATCGTCTATTTCCATTATTGATGTTGTCACTGAAATCACGGAGGCATGAGCAAGAAGGATCCTAGAGATGCTGTTTCACGGAGAGGCACAAGTCAGGTGGCGCGGTGCACCGAATAAGCACGACGGCGGTGGATCGGAGAGTTGCGACGGCGGTGGGTCGGAGAGTTACGACGGCGGTGGACCGGAGAGGCACGACTCCGGGGCAACTTGGGTGGTGGAGTTTTGAAGAGGTTGATTGTGATCTGAGTCAAGGAAGACAAAAAAAAAACAAGTTGGTTCAATAATAAGATCTCAGCCGTATATTTAATATTTTACACGTGTCGCATTGTTATTAAAAGAAATTACTGATAATAATAAAAATATTGATGTCCTCGTCAAAACAAAATTATGTAATATATTAGGGCAAGGTCCTCACGGGGCAGAGGATATGGTCCTATTCTCGCCCCATGAAAAAAGTCACCCGCCAACGAAATCTCGAATGGAGCCGTCCTCGCAGAGATCCCCACTTATCAATAGAAATAGCCACCCTAGATTCACACAAGAATATTCATCCTAGCTCTAATGTATTGTAAGTTGTAAAATTTTCAAAGCAAAAGAGTAAGGTGGGGGAAATTGCCAAAAAAAAAAAGAATAAGGTGGGGGGATAACGTCGGCTCTTCTTGGCTCTTGGCTCCATCATACGAAAATTTGAAACTCCAATCTCAAACGGTCCCAAACTTTAAATTAGATCCATCTGCACCGTTCACGTCAACAACTGTCCACGGTCCGATCAAATATTCTTCTTCTCTCTCCTCCACTTCTCCCCAAATTTCTTTCTCCTTCCCCGTTTCCCTTGTACTTCAACTTTCACTTTTCTCTCTTCTTCTATTCTCGTTCGCACAATTTCCACACCCTAAACTCCACTCCACTCCGTTTCTGCAAATTTTCACACCAAATCGTTCATCGCACAATGCCGTTCCTATCCGAGGCTGCTAGCGCAATTAAGAGCAGATTTGGATTCCAGAATCATCCCTCCGACTCACTCTCAATGATTCAGAACACTCCAGATCTTCTGAAATCCGCTGCTAAAGATAGCCTCGTTCAAAGCTCTGTAGTTCGAAACATCAACGATTGGGACGATGAAAGCGTCGTTGGACCAAGTAGCAGCGCCGTTTCATCGAGTCGCAGCTTTGAACTCTATGAGGATCCTTCCTTCTGGAAAGATCACAATGTGCAGGTAAACACATCTTTCTATAAGTTTGCAAGATCTAAACGAAGCTTTAGGAAATGTTTTGTGTAGTTTTTTTGAAACGAAATTAAACGTGTTTGAATTTGTGCAAACAGTGTAAATCAGGAAATTCACTACCCTAGATAACACTTTTTTTCTTTGATTCTCTTTAATTTGCTTTTTTGCCGAATAAAGGAATCTTTTTAATAGACTGCATGGGAAAGATTTGTTCGATAGTTAAAATTACAGTCATTTTAGCTTTCTTTAAAATCTTCATTAGTTTATGAATTATGATTATTCGTTTTTAACTTTCTATCTAGTTTGCGTCAAAAAAAAACTTTTTTTCTATCTAGTCTAGTACTAGTATTTAAGCTAGTTAGGTTTTAATTTGGTGTTTAATTTATGTGAGACAGGTTATAATTAGAATGCGTCCTCTTAGCAACACTGAGATATCTGTTCAAGGGCACGGAAAATGTGTTAGGCAAGAGAGTTGTCAGACAATTACTTGGACGGGGCCTCCTGAGTCACGCTTTACTTTCGATATTGTTGCAGACGAGACCGTTAGCCAGGTAAATCTGAGTTAGATGCTCTGTAGTTTCCATAATTTTCGTTAGAGCTTTGAACTCTTGTGCAAGCTTTATTGTCCATGCCTTTTTTCCCTTTCTGTTTTGTGTTTTTGAAGCTTAACTAATATGACAGGAGAAGCTCTTTAAAGTAGCTGGTTTACCAATGGTAGATAATTGCATGGGAGGCTACAACAGCTGCATGTTTGCTTATGGCCAAGTGAGTCATTGGTTTGCTCCTTCTGTTCTTGTTTTTTCCGTTTGTTTAGATCAATATTATAGTCTAATGTGCAGCAAACATTTTTCATAATATTATATTCTACCTTTCTAATTTTTTGACAGTTTACATTGCTGAAAATAATTGTTTTTGCATTTAGACTGGAAGTGGAAAGACTCACACCATGCTCGGTGATATTGAGGGAGGAACTAGAAGACACAGTGTCAACTGTGGGATGACACCAAGAATTTTTGATCATTTGTTTTCCAGAATCCAAAAGGTATAATTTGTTTATGGTTTTAGATACATATGGCTTTGTTTATGGCATTGGACAGAGTGTCACTATTTAAGGAAACCCTTACCGTAGATTAGGTTTTTATGTCCCAGCTTGTATATTAGATGAATATTACGTGATAAAGTATATAGGCTATTATTTTGAGTGATGAACAAGTAGTGTTACTGAGCTAGTCACTAATGAAGCCAATAATTTTCTACTTCTATTTTGGCTCTATTTACAAAAAATAATAATTTTAGTCTGCCATGGTTGTAATGCACCAGGAAAAAGAGGCGCGCAGAGATGAAAAGTTAAAATTCACTTGCAAATGTTCTTTCTTGGAGATATACAATGAACACATTCTTGATCTTTTGGACCCGTCAACTAACAATCTGCAGGTAAAGACTAACTATTAACACCACTTCTTTGTTGGGTATCTATTTTCTTTCTGATTGTTCTCAAGTGCTCTAATCATTTACAAAAATGATTTTCCATATCATTGGACATTCATCTACTAAACTTAAGAAGATAATATACAAATGTTGAATGAATTGCTATTCTGTGTGTTTGAAAGGGGTGTTTTAAATTGGAATTCTCCTGAACTTAATTTTTTTATTTTATTCATGTGGCAGATCAGAGAAGACAGTAAGAAAGGAGTTTATGTGGAAAATCTTAAGGAAGTAGAAGCTACTAATGCTCGAGATGTCATTCAATTACTTATGCAAGTATGTAATGCCTTCACCTTTGCTCTTCAATATTAATTTTCAACATTGAGTAAATTACTTTTTTTTTCTTCTTTTTAGAGACTTTTAGTTTGTGGTTGAAACTAACTACTAGGTCGTATCACTTTTTTGGCATTTCTAAATTCCAAAATCGTGAGGAAAACAGCCTATACAAGAAGTTATTTACAATTTTTTTTTCAAGTTTAGCTTCTTGAATTTTGCCAATGAATCCCTTGTTAGTATATGATTGATTTGATACAGTTATTATTAGTTTCGTAAGTATGTACAAGTTAGTTTAGATTAGTTACAGATAGCTGTATTGTATCTGTACCTATATAAACAATAAACAATTGTTTTGTACCAAATTAACCCAAGAATGAGAATTCAATATTCATTTTCCTCTTATTTCTCCTTAACGTACAAGTTAAAAATCACTGATTAAAAATTATGATGTTATTTAGGGTGCTGCAAACAGAAAGGTAGCTGCTACTAATATGAATCGTGCTAGCAGTCGTTCTCATAGTGTATTTACTTGCATCATTGAGAGTCAGGTGAGTAATATTTATTTTTTTACTTCTAATTCACTCACAAAAAAGGCTTAATCTTTTATTTTGTTTTCTAGTATATTCTGATACAGATTAATTTAACTATTTGTTGTTAGTGGGAATCTCAAGGAGTAACTCATTTTCGATTTGCTCGACTTAATCTTGTTGATTTGGCTGGATCTGAGAGGTAATTGGGTTACAAGAGTGTGTATGTCTGTTTGTATTCCTGTTTCCAAGAGTTGTATGACTGTTTTTATTGTGCCATGCCTTACCTCATGTATTACTCAACACTCGCACATTGCTAATATTATGTATTCTTCTTGACGATAGGCAGAAGAGTTCTGGTGCTGAAGGGGAACGCCTCAAGGAAGCTACTAATATCAACAAGTCTCTTTCAACCTTGGGGTTGGTTTCCTCACCGACAATATTAGATTCCTGTCTATATATATATATATATATATATATCAGTCTACAATTCCGTTCTAGTTTTTTCAGTTGTGGTGTTCTCCTAAAAAACTAACCTTGTAGGTGATAATATTATAATTCCAGGCTTGTGATTATGAACCTAGTTAGTATATCTAATGGGAAATCACACCACGTTCCTTACCGTGACTCAAAGCTCACATTTTTACTTCAGGTCAGTGCCAAAATTTTCTAGGTTCATGTTGCTTAGGTTAGGTGGTCAATCTCAGTTGGGATTAAAATGAAATTGTAATCATGCAGGAGTTGTATGTGTATTGGATGTAGATATACACGTCTTTTGTGAAATAAGGATATGGATATTTGAAAGTTCAAAACTTGTTGGTTGTCATTAACATAAAATTACAGTTATACATTTTTTTGGTGAAATTTGGATATGGATATTTAAAAGTTCAAAACTTGTTAGTTGTTATTACAAAAAGCCTGTGTATTAATAAATAAATGAGCTCTTGAGACAGCAATATGGAGCTTGCTCCCTTCATATTAACCTAGGTACATGAAGAAACTTATGCACAAACTATGAGATCTTTGTTCATAACTTTCCCTATTTAGGAATTGCCTGCAAAGTGAAATCAAAAACTGCTCTAAATTCTAAAAGCTAAACATTGTAGGGTAAAAATGCCTGAAATCTGAAATACATATCTTTTGTCTATTATTGTTTTATAACGTTTTTATAGTCACAATTTTATGAGCCTTGCAGTGATATTCATTCCAAATAGTAACTTTAAACATGTAGCGAGTGTTGCATGATTTCCAAATCTATTTTATAGATGTTATTGTTAGCAAAACTTTTGTTTACTCGTGTCTGAATTCTTTTTGAAGTATTGAGCTGCAAATTATCAATATAATCTGATAACTCTTTTCCTTGCAGGATTCTCTTGGAGGGAATTCAAAAACGGTCATAATTGCAAATATAAGCCCCTCCATTTGGTCAGTGAATCTACTTCCTCCATGTTTAGAATATCTTTAGTTAGATGCTTTTATATTTCAGTGACAATTTGTAACTCTTGCAGTTGTTCGCTTGAGACATTAAGCACACTGAAGTTCGCACAACGTGCCAAATTTATTAAGAACAATGTATGTCTTTTTGTATTTAGCATGCTTTTTTTTAATAATGCTCTTTCCTTGTTTTGGTAACTATTATAGAAATTGTTCTATTTCAAGTTTCTACTCAGAAAATTTGAAGCTTTGGTAGAGAAATTCTAATATATTGATATCGATCCTACCAATTCTACTCAAAATCTGAAGCTTTGGTAGAGAGATTCTAATATATTGATGTTGAGCCTAACAATGATTATTTGTTCAGAGAGTTTCAATAATTTGCTATTTATTTTATCTATTGTTTCTTCAGGCTATCGTAAATGAAGATGCATCTGGAGATGTCATTGCAATGAGGCTTCAAATTCAACAACTTAAGGTACTCTAATTTTGATTAATGCGTTCTTCTGTTATTATATTAATGCCATGATAGCAGACACACAGTGAAGAGTTTAGTATAGGAGAAATAGGAGGGGGAAGGTGCAACAGAGTAAAACAGAATCACCCAAACTGTAGCCTACAGGTATTAAACCTGTGCTTATAACTAAAGGAGGGAGTGTTAGGAACCCAAATCACAGAAAATGCAGAAAGTGTATTATTAATGAAAAAACATGAAATATTACAGAAGAAATTCCCTGTAATCCCAGAGCTAATGCTCCTCAAAGAAGAGAATACCTTTCTCTCTTTGACCAAACCTCTAAGGTCATAACTGCAAATACAACTGAATAATCCCCCACTAACTCTCTCATCCCCTATATAACCAACTCAATGTAACTAACTCCTCCCCTCTTTCCTAATTTCTCACTGAAGTGCAGAGGAAGTTAGTTAGTTAGATACTTAGTAAATGTGGAGAGGAATGAGCACTCAAAATACCTCTGTGCGTTCTTCTGTTATTATATTAATGCCATGATAGCAGACACACAGTGAAGAGTTTAGTATAGGAGAAATAGGAGGGGGAAGGTGCAACAGAGTAAAACAGAATCACCCAAACTGTAGCCTACAGGTATTAAACCTGTGCTTATAACTAAAGGAGGGAGTGTTAGGAACCCAAATCACAGAAAATGCAGAAAGTGTATTTATTAATGAAAAAACATGAAATATTACAGAAGAAATTCCCTGTAATCCCAGAGCTAATGCTCCTCAAAGAAGAGAATACCTTTCTCTCTTTGACCAAACCTCTAAGGTCATAACTGCAAATACAACTGAATAATCCCCCACTAACTCTCTCATCCCCTATATAACCAACTCAATGTAACTAACTCCTCCCCTCTTTCCTAATTTCTCACTGAAGTGCAGAGGAAGTTAGTTAGTTAGATACTTAGTAAATGTGGAGATGAATGAGCACTCAAAATACCTCTGTAATAGTTTTCTGGGACTCTAAACCATACCTGTGCAATGCAATCTGAATTTTAGTTCAATTCATCATCCATTTTCTTCTCTATCAGTTGAAATGTTTTCTTGTCGTTGAATTGAAAATGTTTGGTAAACCATTCTCTCTATATTTGGTAGGGACAGTAATGCTTGCTCACAATTTTTATTTCAAGCTGTGTTAATTTACAAAGAAGATTTAATGATTTATTAATCAAACACGTGCTGTTGAACTGATATCTACTCGGGCAATTTGCAATGCAATTTTCTTTTCCTCCAGAAAGAAGTATCCCGATTACGAGGTCTAGGTGCTGGAGGAGATTTTCAGGATAATGACATTTCAGTGATTAGCTTTCCAGGTTCACCAGTATCCTCCTTCAAGTGGGAGGGTGCTCAAGGATCATCCAGTCCATTAATCTCTGCTAAACGGGTACCTCAGGTAGATATTTTCTGTGTGTCTGAGAAATCATCCTGTGCTGTTTCCTATAATTATGTTTACTGATATGCATATTTCTCTCTTTACAGAAAAAAGATTATGAAATTGTCCTTGCTGGGGCCTTGAGAAGGGAAAAGGACAAAGAGCTGGCATTGCAGGCATTGAGAGAAGAAAATCAAGCAGCCATGAAGCTGGTATATGTTAAAAGCATTACATCTGTTAATGGTTTGTTATAACATTTTTGTTTGAATGTTTGATTGGGGTGAATCAGGCCAAACAAAGGGAAGACGAGATACAAGGTCTCAAGATGAGGCTTCGATTCCGAGAAGCTGGAATAAAAAGATTAGAAGCGGTTGCGTCTGGAAAGATCTCAGCTGAGACACACTTGCTGAATGAAAAAGATGAACATTTGAAGGAAATTGAGGTCCTGCGGGGCCAGGTGGAACGAAGTCACGAAGTAACCAAATTTGCAATGGAAAATTTGCAGCTGAAAGAAGAAATTGAAAGGCATGTTTATTCTTTCTATACAGCATAAATCTTCTGTTTGGTTGGGTTTAGTATTTTCTTTTTTTATCAGTTTCTTGTTGAAACAAATGAACCTCATTTTGGTTTGATGATATACAGTATAAATCTTCTGTTTGGTTGGCTTTAGTAATTTTTTTTTTCTCACTCTCTTGTTCAAACAAATGAACCTTATTCTGATTTGATGATTATAAGAAAGGTTGGGAACTGATCTAGTTATTAAGCCTAAAAATGTGTACCGAAATATGAACAATATCACACACTTGCTATACATTGCTTATGAGACATCTCTGCAAGCCTTTTGGTCTCGTCAAGAGAAACAGTTAGTCAATGCCCACTAAGAAATTAGTGTTGGACTGCCTGTGACTTTTATGTGGTCTATTATCAATATTTTTCTTAAAATGTTATGTTGCAAGTGCTTATATACATCTTCAAAACAGGTTAAAGTCATTTTATGAGGGAGGTGAACGGGAAATGATGAATGAACAAATCATGGTACTCCAAAACAAGGTAGGGAGGGATATTTTAGTAATCGTTCATTTTAGTTTTCAGTTAATCTTCCCCATATTCATATTTATTTGCTTTTTAAAGTTTTCAGTCAATCTTCCTCCATGTTGATTGTCTTTTTCACATGTATGTGCAGTTGTTAGAAGCACTTGATTGGAAATTTATGCACGAACCAGATATGGTAATAGCTCAGGTTTTCGTAGTTTTTACTGTACTAAAATTTTCCTTGTGTCGACAAGGAGTTGCAAACTTTTAAGTTGACTTCGTTTCTTTGTCTTTTGTGAATGTTAGAAAACAAATTCTGACTCGGTGATGGAAGATTCAAATAGCGATGGTGATCTTACTTCAAAACAGGTACGGATAATGGAGTATCCTGCATTCATGTACATGTTTAAATAGTGACTACCGTGATATATTAGTATTACTTCAACATAGATGTAAGCTAGAAAGCCTAGAATCAGATTTTGATTGTGACAATTTACAAGTTCTAAGATTCGCAGGTATTAATGAATGGCCTTCTGTATACAGATCATCAATATTCTAAGATATTTGAATTCAACATACTTGGTTTGGCATTGTCATAAGATCCTGCCCAATTAAGCTTTCTAGCAAAAATCTCCTGAAAATTGAAGCCTCTCACAGTTTGCGTGTGGTTTTATTAAATCAAAAAAAATGATACCAGTGCTTAACTATTGGAAGACGGAATGCAATTTTGAATTTATTTTCTATTTATCTGTGTTGAGGTTCTTCCTTGTTTACTTATTTTTATACTATTTTCTACATTAGAGATTATTGAGGTAAAAGCCAATCTTGGACCACAAACAAAATGCATATCATCTTTTTTTATTCACAAGCCCTCTTTGGTTTTCCCCTTTATCTATTTGACTCCCCCACAATTATTATGTTGTGATATTCTAGGGTCATGAGTTAATTTTATCATATTGTAAGCAACGAGGAAGCCTGGTGGTAGCTATTTAAATGTTTGATATGTGAAAAGATAATGTCTATCTTTTCATTTTTCATATATTTGTAGTCGTTTGAAATTTTTCGTTGATATTTCTTGTTAATATTTGTCCACAGGAGCCAAGCCCAAAATCACGTTGGCAGTCTTCTCTTCGGGAGGAAAATGAGTTTCTCCGCATTCAGGTCAGACCATTCTAGTTTTATACTCATTTTTTTTACTTTAGCTAATTTGCAAGTCAAATATCTGTCATTTGCTCTCTGACTTAATCTCATGTATGGCAGGCTATACAAAACCAGGCAGAAATGGACACAATTCAGAAGAAGCTAGAGGCTTGCATTGCAGAGAAAGAAAATTTGGAAAGGTGTTGTTTTCTCTCCCACATTTGCACATTATAATTATTATGCGGTGATTGAGTTTGTAATCTCAATTCGGGCCACATTATTTTTTGGCTTAAGTGATTATTGTCATATATGTGTGTTTCTGTGGCAGGCAAGTTGACGATTTGAAAGCAAAATTTGAACAAGATAAATCCCAGGCCAATGAAGCAACTGCAGAAGGAAAGCAAATTGACCTTTCTTCAACAACCGATATGCCTGTCATTAACATCAATGATCAATTGGAATTGAAAACAATGGTTGATGCTATTGCTGCTGCTAGTCAAAGAGAGGCGGAGGCTCATGAGACAGCAATTATGCTGGCAAAGGAGAACGATGAACTGAAGATGAAGCTTAAAAGCTTGCTTGAGAATAACTGTAAATTAATTGAATTGTATGACCAAGCTACAGCTGAAATCAGTTCTAAGGTTGACAATGGTTGCTATCTTGAAAAAATTGAGAATCTCCAGCATCAGGTCATGGAATTGAATGAAGAAAACGAAAAGTTGTTGAGTTTGTATGAAAAAGCCATGCAGGAGAGGGATGATTTTAAAAGAACTCTTTCATGTGCTGGATTTGAAAGAGTTGAAACCAAAGGAGAAATGCATTGCCCAGAAAAGCATGTTGAAGTTGATGCAGGGGAAAGAGATTCAAGAATAGAAATTGTTTCCCCTGAAGCGCACGGTATATGTGAAAGTATATATGTTGACAAACCTACTATATCTGGGTCTGATTTATGCCTCGAGTCTGATGTACATGATGAAAAGCTTTCAAAGGAAGAGAATGAGGTTGATATTGAGGCTAGTTCTGAAATGGACATTGAGGTATCAAATCTCACTGAGGCAAAGCTATCAGTGGCATTAAATTGTGCTAAAGAGAAGCTTGAAAGAGTTGATGAACAAATCTTAGATGCTGTCAAAACTCTAGATTCGCTTGGCTATGCTGAAAAAGCGATTGTCCAGGTTGATGAGCTCTCTAGAGAAATTGAAGTGATCGAACATGATATTCAGATGAAGCGTCAACAGTTTAAATCCTTGAACACTATGCTTTATGAAATACAGGAAAGAAGAACTCTGGTTGATAAAAAGTTATCTGCGGTCAAATATTCATTATCAAACTTGTCCTCATCGTTTTCATATTTTGAGCTACGAGAAGAAAAGGCAAGAGCAGTGGTGAATGACTTGGTATCTCATCTTGGTAGAAAGAAAGCGGAGTTGGCTTCTCTTCAAGCTTCCCAACAGGGGTTGAAGAATGCAATAAAGAAGAACCAAGAATCTGAATTTGAAATGACAAAAAATATTGCAGGCATAAAATCCAAATTGGAGGAAGAGAATCGCAAGCGTGAAGGTGACAAGGTTCTCTTTGCAATTAATAACACACAAAACATAGATCCTTCACCGAAACCTTTGCAATTTAGCTGTAAAGCTACCGATTTGCTCAAGTTAGAAGAAGAGAAAACCAAGTTGCAAGCAGAGTTGAAACTTTCTCAAGAAAAACTTGGGGTTATAAGAAAGGAATTGAGAAATCTAAACAATAAGATGGCAAATGTAGAGAGTGAGATACAAGCTGTTGGACTGAAAATAGAGCAAGGATTGAAGCTCTCAGAGGAAAAGGAGGTTGCACTTCAGCATGTAGTGAAAGAGAAAGAGATGATATTGGAGTTTATAGATGATGGAATGCTTAAAATAGAGCATTTGATCATTGATCTCCAGCAGTGTGTGTTTGAATATGATTTAAAGGAGGCTGAAACAAAGGTTCTAGGGGAAGAATTACAAATAGATTTTGTAAAAGCCGAAGAGTTACGGATGGCCAGGGTCATTGCTGCAGACAACAAAAACAAATTATTTTCTTCCAAGTCTTGTTTAGGGATGTATGAGAAGATAGAGGAGATGCAAAATCTAAGGGCATCTATTATGGAGACAAAATTATTGTTGGAAGGCATTTCCCATTCCACCTAAACTATTGCTTTCTGTAAATTAGTTCTCCACTTCTTAATTGTAGCATGTTTTAATGTTCATTCTATTCTGTGCTTAAGAGCCTAATTGACCCATTTTTTCTATGTCGTCGTGTACTTACAGAGATTTAAAAGGGTTCCTTTTCTGCTTGTCCTGTTGCAGTAGTAGATCGTGCTATTTAATGGAACGATAGATGATATTTCAATTGGTCATCGCTCTTATGTTAAGAGCTTAAGTAGCCCCCAGCTGCTCTTTTCATGTTATTTTGGAAACTCAAATGTTTAATAAGATTAAGTTTTAGATTGACATGGTGTTTGGGAAAAGTTGTACTGCTGTGTAGATTTAGATAAGATACCATGGCATGCTTAAGGGTTTTTTTTTTTTTTTGTACCCCCACCCATTCCCCTAACACCCCCACCCAAATTGAAATCCCCAAAATGCCCTTTGTAATCTATTTTTTTTTTTTTAAAAAAGACGCATCGTATATATGTCATTTGGGACATATATACGATGGGTAGTTTTAACGCATCGTATATATGCCCTGAAGAAGTATATACGCATTGTAAAAAAAAATTTAACGGTCATGATTTCGCTTTCAAAGTTGATCTACGGTGTAGATTGCATGCCAAAATCAACGGTTGATAATCTTTTACCTCATCTATAAATACTCACTCCCACCATCACTATTTTCACACCAAAAATTCAAATTCCTCCTTCTCTCACACATCACAAGTGAAGATGATGCAGCTTCGCTAATGTCATACTACGAGCCTTCTTCCTCTCTTGTTCATTCTAATATGGGGTTTGTTGATCATCGGTATCATCTTGAAAGATGATGGTATAAGTTTCGATGGGAGAGATGTTATTTCGTGTAGGTTAAAACACGATATATCATTTTCTCGCTCTTAGCGTAAAACCATCGCGGATGGTTCAACCGCAGAGCACGAACATGAGATAATTCGTGATCGTTTATCTGAAACCCAAACGACTAGTGGAAGTATTTTATTGGTCTACCATGGATGTCAACAAATGAGGATGACGTCCGAGACATGATGTCCATTCATATTACAATTAAATGGAGGAGTTACATTCATTTGTACGTCGAAACGGAATGACCGTCATTCGAGATCATTCGTCGATTAACTCCACCATTTCGATCGGTAGTTTCTATTGTATTTTCATTTTATCCGTCTATTTTTATTCAAGTTGTTTATGTTTTATCGCTTGTGTAACTTTGTTTTATCGAATCAATTAAATCAAAAATTCATGGAAACTCGTAAAATAAATAAAACATCCAGAAAAAGTTAATAATATAATAAAGTGCCAAAATAATATCAAGTGCCAAAATAAAAGCCTATACATCAAAAACAAATAAAAAATCCTAACGGCGCCCACCTCGCCCCCGCCCGTCGCTGCCTAAGCTCCCCACCACGTCATCCGGTCTTCGCCATCCCCACCATCCTATGGAGTGTCCGACACGCCGATCGCCATGCGCGATGTCGCGTCCACGAATCCCCTCTCTACAAGCCCTCACAAGCTCCCTAATCCGGTCATGATCGTCGTAGCGTATCTCGGGAGGTGTCGGTGAGCTACAGGTGATGGTGGTGATGGTGGAGCCGGTAATAGTCCGGGATAGAAGCCCGGACGTACTCACTCTAAGTAGTTACGTCTGACGATCCGGCCCCGAGCAACCCGAGTAGGCGCAGGATGTCCTCCACAGATGCCATGAAGTGGACGATCCCAAACACGCAATCAAGTATGACTCGGACGGCCACTAAGAGGTCACGTGGGATGATCTGCGTGTACCCAAACCGACGCAGACACCTATCGGGCATGTACGGAACTCGAAGTCACCCGGTGATGAAGCCTCTGTAGAGGAGATCTCGCTCAGCGGTCTACCACACCGCCCTCCTCAAATGGTCGCCAGCCAGACATCCTGCGGCCTCACTCATCAATCATCCTCCCGTAGTGGCCGAGCTTGGTGGTCGACTTCTTCTTCCCAGTAGCGCCCAAAGTGGCTCGCACCGGGATATGACCGGCAACCTATCCACCATCCGGAAATACCACATAATCCAAGCTCGAAATGGAAAAATAAATAACATATTTAATTCACAAAAATTTACCAAAAGTCGGTGCGATTTAACAAAAATACAAGAAGTTAAAAGGTATACCGAAATAGGTCGGCATACCCTCCACATCGCTGCGTAGTCCGAGATGACGCAGTTGTTCAAGTCATGATACATGGCGGCTAGTGCACACCGCACCCCATGCATAGCCTCCAAGAACCTCGGACTCGGATCATCCAGTAGATCAACCACTTAGCCTCGGCCACTGTCTCCGGTCTTCGTGGTGAAGATATCAGAGGTCGAAGGCGCGGTAAAAGCCCCGACAAAGAATCGTGATGTCACCCCCTCCTCCAAGTTGCGCTCATAAACCGCTCTCCACCATTTGAAGTCAGTAATATGGACCCCCACGGGTGTTGTTAGCGACCTCAACCCGTGACACACCCAAATATGTCTCAAAGAAGCCGGGTGGCAAACTCCGAGCTACAAAGTGAGGCGGGAGGTGTGGCATAGTTCCCTGGATGGGAAGGTGCAGCAGATGAGAGGCGTCGTCAGAGTGATCGCCATCTCACCAAATGGCAAGTGAAATGACGAAGTGTCCGAGTGCCACCTCTCAATAAAAGCCGACAAAGAACTCATGGTCTCATCGTGGCGTGGCGGCCCGGAGAAGTGGGGCCAATCTGGAGTCCCCGACCACAAGTGGTGCTTATTTCAAGTAGGTCGAGGGTAATGAAGATGAAGTCTAGTATGGACTTTGTTGCCATGAGCCCATACTTTGACAACTCACGATACTCCGAAATAAAAATAAATAAATAATGTAAGCAAAAGTGCGGACTATGTGACTTAAATAAATTATTTAAGCAAAAATGCAAAACTTACCGGGTCGAGTATAGAATCGCAGACATGATCCGCTAAGTCGGTGAAAAAGAGAGGTCGACGCTCCTCCCGAGGCTCCTCCCGAGGCTCCTCCCGACATCTTCTTTGAGGAGGCTCCTCCCGACATCGCTGAGGCACCTCGCGATACTCGGACATGGATCGGTTCGAGTAATAAGCATCGACACACTGGGCGCTGCTAGCGATACTCGGGAGGTGGGGATGGTAATGAAGAGGTTGGGGATCATACGGGGATACGGGGATGATATCGAGGAGTAGTGGGAATGATATTGAGAAACCGCCTCCCCTATGCAATCCTCCCTGCGCTCGCCGCAGTAATCCCCGAGATAGAAAGCTCCCAGCCAGCCGACATCGAAGTGGCTCAGCCGATACTCACCGCCTCGTGCTCATACTCACCGCTCAGTGTGTGTACTCTCTCGTCTCCGTGGCCAAGCATGGAGCTGATTATGCCTCCGAGTCCTCGTACTCGGAGCAGTAGATGACTCCCCCATCTCTCTGATCGGAGAGACCTCACGCCTCCTCTATGCCCACCAGGACACCGCAAGTGAAGAAAAAAAAATTAGTAAAAAAAAAAAAAAAATTGCTCATCGTATTTACATCAAAAAATGTGTATATACGATGCTTACTATTTTTCTCGTCGTATATAGGGTCTTCTGGGGGTATATGCGAGTGGATGAATTTCCGCTAATCGTATATACGCCTGAATAGGGGTATATACGGTGAGTAAAAATTGTTCGTCGTATATAGGGGTCTAGTGGGGTATATACGATTGGTTGATTTGGCCGATCGTATATACGTCGGCCGGGCGTATATGCGAGTGAAGGTGGTCAAACGTAGGTATGACCAATTGTGTGAAGAAATTGTGATTTTGTAAAGAGTCGTGGTATTTTGGTATTTTCACACGGTGGGTGGGGGTGTTAGGGGAATGGGTGGGGGTACCAAAAAAAACACCCCATGCTTAAGTACGTTTGCATCCCTCAAACGCGAGTCTCACCGTACCAAAAGCGAGTCTGTGTTGCCCTTCATCAATTTTCTAATGGACCTTTTTTTTAAACCACCCCCTCCCCCGGTACCCTTAAAAAAATCAAAATATTCTTCACAAAATTTTAAAAACCCAAAATATTCTCAGCTCCAAAATAAATATAGAAATTGTATATACCCTTCATAAATCGTATATACATCGTCGTATATATCAAATGTGGGGTATATACGATTTGTAAAATTACAAAGTCGTATACTTACAAATCATATATACCCCCCACATTTGGTATATACGACTTTGTAGTCAAATAAAAAATAATTTAATTATTTAAAAAATTAAAATTATATATTTTAAATAAAAATAAATTAGATATGAATAATTTAGGCTAAAAAATGGATTTAGTGTGTAATTTCGTTAATACGTAACGATGTTATACGTCGAATGAATGAATAATTTAATTTAAAAATCGATTTTTAGACGACCTACTCCAATTGTAATGAAATTACAACAATGGAATGGTGTTTTTGTGCGTTTGGTCTGCAATATGTATTCTAATTAGTTCAAAGTACAATAACAAACTTTAATATGTATTCTACAATATGTTTTTATGCCTAACCGTTGTGTTGTTGCGTGCTTCACTGCTACCTGATAATCCCATGATTCAGTTCCACCACTTTAAAATCTCATCAAGGATGCTGGAATGACCAAACATTCTTCGGTACATGATCTGTACTTAATGTAAATAGAAGAACGAGAGGACTTGGTCAAATAATTTGATTGTGATCTGTACCTAGTGAACAAATGTTTGTTTCTCCGTATATTATATTGAAGATTAGGATATAGGTGCGCTACGTGTTCTGCATATGCATTTTTGCAATTATAACGTGTAATGTAATGTATATATGAGTTGTGACTGTTGTTACATTAAAAAATATAGTTAGAATTTTAATACAAGCAACATAATTAGTATTTTAATAAAGATTGATGTTCTCTATTTTTATTTTTAATAAATTAGATAATTTATATTTAGTATTATTATGCTAATTTAATATTTTTGTTATTTATTTTATCAAATATTAAGTTTCTAATATAATTTTAAGTTGAGACCCATTTTGGTTGTTTCACACTTAAAAACACTTTTGATCCAATCTATCCAAACAACAACGATTGGTGAAAACCACTTTTCAGTAAATGTATCGAAATAAAAATCACGTCAAATTGAACTCAGTTTAACGACTCAATTCTACAAACTCAATTCTGCCAAACTCAATTCTCATCACCGTCAAACCAAACACTTATTACAGAAAATCATGGTTGAACAAATGTACATTGCAGAATAGTTCCTCCTTCTTGCGGAGTTTTGAGGATGATCATTTTTTTAAGCGCACTTCATGAAAGAGAGTCATACCACGAACCCATATCAGCTTCTCATTGCCGCTCTTGTAGAGCTTTGAGAAAGTAGGGCTGGACAAATGGTCGGGTTCATCAGATTTTGGCCTAATAAGGCAAATTCAGCCCAAACCGCAGTCACATTGACAAGGCCCAATTTGGACCATTTAGGACTTGGTTCTCTCTGGTTCGATTTATACGAGTCACCGGTGGATCAGAGTGGTTTTAGACAGTTTTGGCCACATTGGGCCAATAACATTGTTAACCCAATTCTGGACAAAAATTGTAAATGACTAAAACGTACAACATTTTCTTCACAAAAAAATTCCTTTTAAAAACAAAAACTTTTTTTATGTAAATTTTCAGGTTTCTAACAAAACAAAATACATACTAAATATTTCCAAGCTTTACAATTTGCAAAATGCAACACATTAAATCTTGTAAAATACAACACATTAAATTTAAATCAATATTAATCAATAAAATCCCCAAAACATTAAACCTGTCAATTATATTTTAACTTCTATAGGCCAAATACAAACTACATTAAACCTGCCAATCTGCCAATCCTAATTAAACATTCACTACAGTAACATTGAAACTAAATTATATCTGGAACATTGACTACAGTAACCTGTGAAACTACATCAGCATAGTTTTGCGGTAACGAAATTTGGAACAATGTAGTAACTACAAAGTTAACATGACACGTAGTAACTACACAGTTTTACTGCAACAGAGTTTTACTACACCTAAATTAACATGCCAGATAGTAACTACACAGTTTTAGGGCAACATAGTTCTTAACTACTAAGTTAACATCACATTACTACCGAGTTAAAATCAGAGGCAACCAAACAAAGCATCAAATACCCAGAACAAGTTACACTTAATAATTAAGTAATTATGTTCCAAATTGTATGGTTAAGTGCAAATGCACATACACCCATGCAAGGGGATCGACTTCTTGAAGAAGCTCAAGAATTCAGGTTCATATCCATGTGAATCTGCATAACAAAAAACACATATTTTCAACAACAAAATTAACTTAATAGATAGACTAATGAGTAATCAAGCACTAACTTTGTAAGATCCAATCTAATAGCCTATTGCACAACACACTACTTGACAGTTGACATTCCATCTAATATTTATAATCTTGTATCAAAGGGTACATTTAGGTAAAATCTGAAATATGGTTTATTCAAGTTATCAATCCACAATCTAGACTAAAACAGAACAATACTATTCATATATCATAAAAGTAATGGCACTCTTACCACTTAATTTTGAGCATCTATTCTATGAAGAGACGAAATAAATGGCTTGGAAGAATTTACATGTATGCAAAGCAAGTGCTAGCAACAACAAAAACTCATAATTAAATGAAAACATAGATTTACACTAAATACCTACATCTTCTGTAATCACTCAGAACCAATATTCATTGGTTGTGATTGGGACGTTGGTCCACAACCAGCAAATTCAGTTCCAATAGTCCCAGTTGATAGCTTTTGAAACTTTTTTTAAAATGCACATAAAAATGTGTTAAGAGACTAAATAAAATGAAACAATAGAATGAATAAAATTTATTTAAAGACTAAAATACAAGAACGTAGCCTATGATGACATAATCAGATATCTCGAACTCTCTGTTGAGGTCATTGAATTGGCAAATAGAGTGAGTGCCTTAGTCAATTTTGAGAAAGATTAATGCTTCTTCCATTTTGGTGTCAAGAGAACTTCGTAAAGTGTCTAAAACCTTATCCTCTAGTGCTGAATAGACTCTCAGAAGCAATAGAGGAAATTGGTGTGACAAAAGTTTCTTACTTTCTTTTCATTAATTGCATACCCTATTGTGGCTAAAATAGTATTTAGATTGATGGATATGATTGTTTAAAGAGACCAGTGTTTATAAGTTTAAATATTAAAGAATTTAATGATAATAAAAAAAAATTCAATACTACAGTCTTATCGTATTTATTGATGTTTAAGGTTATATAGATTAAGGAGTATTTAATTTAAAGGATATAAAATGTTGTTATGCCTGGACTAAAATTAGCTTATTTAATATCTCTTTAATTTATCTATAACTAAGGGTATATTTGAAAAAATAATTAATTAACTTTTAATTTCTAAAACATCAATAGTTTTATTTTATTTTTATGAAAAAAGAAGAGAGTACAAAATAATCAATACACATGGGAATGAGATAATAACCTGTTCATGATGTACTAGGTATATTAATGGTCCATGTTAGCCTTCACCTTTCTTTAAACAAAAAAAAATAAAAAGAATACATGGCCTTGTACAATGAATAACTCCATAGGTTTTTGCCTCTTTGGTAAACACGAAGGATCAATCTATTTCACCACATATTAGTGCGGTGACCCGTCGTCCGATGGACGAGGCCAATGTTTCAGGTTCTATAGAGAGATGGAGACAATGATTTAGGTTATATTAAAGACAAAGCTTAAGTTATGTGACATGATTATTATGAAACTAAAACTAAATTTTTAAATGGCATACATGTAAAAATAGTTATAGACTATAAAGATTGTAATAGTTTTGTTATTTTATGGAAAAATTTTGAACGGGGAGAGAAGTTATTGAGATGTTGTTTAAGTCAGGTTGTACAAAAAAATATGAGCATATATTTGCAAAGATGAAAGTGTGTCGAACAAAAAATAATTTGTGTTAAAGTTAGAGTAAATGGTTAGCCCATATTAAACAATATTTCTGAACGCCAAAGTAACTCAAGACACTACCTAATTTTCAGACTTTACGTTTTTTTGACAGTAAATTATTTTTGGTCTGACCAAACCAAGTACTTAGAAACAAACTCTGTATATTTGTACAATCTAAATTTATTTCTGAATCCTAAGTCAAACCCAAAAAACACTACTTAGTGTCACACTTTACATATTTTGGCACAAAATTAATTTTATATTTTGTTACAAAATTAACTTTTTTAAAATAAAATTCGTTATTAATGAATAAACTTCGCATATTTAAACAATTAAATTTTTTCAGACACTAAAGTACCCAAAAAGTATACTGTATAGTGTTACAATTTATATAATTTATTACGAAATTAATATTCGATTCTGTTACTAAGGAATAAACTTTGCATATTTAAACATTTTAATTTATTTAGACACTAAAAGTACTAAAAAAATGTACATAATCAGATATGCAAGACACTTTATATAATTTGTTACGAAATTAATGTTCGATTCCAAAAATTGGATTATGGAGGTGCAAATTTTGTCTATATAAATAATTAAAATTTCTATTTAATCATAAACTACCACTAAAATATAAAACATGAAAGAAGAGAGAGAGAGAGAGGAGAAAAGGGGGAATAAAAATATGAAGGGAAAAAAGAGAGGGATAGAGAGTAAAGGGGGGGGGGATTTTGGAGGGAAAATGATGTAGGTCTCGTAAAGGGAGACTACATCAAAATGTCTATTCTTAGATATTCGATATATATATTCAATATTCAATATTCAATAAAAACAAATGCATTTTTTTAATTTAAAAAAAATGCA
This sequence comes from Oxytropis ochrocephala, assembly GCA_020916435.1. Taxonomy (NCBI): domain Eukaryota; kingdom Viridiplantae; phylum Streptophyta; class Magnoliopsida; order Fabales; family Fabaceae; genus Oxytropis; species Oxytropis ochrocephala. Next base: position 110,804,923 of record CM037093.1, read on the forward strand.
ACTCTTCATTTCATTACAGGAGTATCCAAGTAACAAAAAAGGGGCTGGCTGTCAAAACAAAAAAGGGAATATAAATAAATAGTAATAACACCACACAATACTCTATTATTTACATTCCCATCTGTTTTACTTCCCAATTTCTATTTTTAACCTCTTTCCCAACCATTTCCACTGCAACTTTTTCAACTTAAAATCAACAAATTCTTCAAACCATTTCCCATTTCTTTTGCAACTCTTCCTTCATCATAAACTAAGCGCAGAAATGTCTCGTCGGCTTTCACAGAAGCCTCCTTTTCCACCTCTCTAAGCCTTTGTCTTTCCTAACATCACTCTCTCTCTCTCTTTCTCTTTCGATCGGCGTTAATGGCGACGTCAATGGTTGTCCAACAAACAGTCCCAAACCACCGTGGACGTAGCGTCGGAGAAGTTGCCGGGAACGCGACGGCGGAGTGCGCTGCTGTGTGCTGTTGTGTCCCTTGCGCTGTGCTGAATGTTGTTGCACTGGCGGCGTATAAAGTTCCGGCGGGGTTATGGAAGAAGGCGATGAGAAATAAGAGGAAGAGACTGTTACTGAAAAAGACGAAGAAGAATGAAGAAGGGATGTTGTTGCAGCAAAAGCCCATTGGGCCTGAGACGGTTATTGTTGGGCCTACGTTGGAAGAGCAGTTGGCGAAGGAGGAATCGGCGGAGGCGGTTAAATTAGAGGAAGAGATGTGGGCCGGGTTTAGTACAACCGGGTTTTGGAGAAGCTCTTCTTCTCAACGATTCCCACGTGAACCGGAAATGCAAACCGGGGAAAAGGACCGTTAAGTGGTGTGTATTAATTGCATTTGCAATTGAAGGATGGATTGTAATAATGTGAATGAATTTAATGACTTGTAGTGTCATGTGGAAACAGAATATATGTCTTATGGGTAAGATAGTACTATGTGCTGCAATTTTACCGCTCTTCGTAATTTGGATTACTTTCAAGAGAGATAAAGTTTGTTTTTTATATGATTCTGTGTTCTCTCTGTTCTGAGTAAAAATGAATGCAACTTGAAGATATGATTTGTAGTTTTTGCAGCTTTCAAATTTATTGATGAACTCACATTTGCATTAATTGATTCATATATAGGAGTAACAAATTACTAGTAACCTTATTAATTTTATAAAATCAATATTCGCCTTTGCATAGTTAAACACATATGTAGAAATTGAGTTTTGGTGTTGAGGTGAAATTATCATGTCAATGTCAAAGATCTTTTTGCCAATTTCATGAACTGTTATGTTAGCCACGTTCTCTCTCTCTTGGAAAGGGAAATTGCAATTACCCTTCTTCTTCTTCTTCAAATAAAATACTCCCTATTTTGTTTGTTTAGTCATGTAACAGTTACATCCATGATTTGTTCACTCTAAAGAGTAGTTAGAGTCGACTGATCAAACAAACAAGGGAGGTATATATTTTTTGGAAAAAGGAAGATTTTGAATTAGGGTTTAACTTTTGTCCCACTAAATTGGTTCATTATGCTCGGTGCCGGATTGGCCCAGTCTGAACTTTGGTTAGCCCCCGCGGCCCATTTACACTTTCTTAGAGATTCATCTTTCCCCTTAATAATTAGATCCACGATGGAGATCAGTTAGTATTTTATCGAATAGTCAAAATTCAACTTCGGCCTGCGCCTAAAGAGTATCAAACCATGTCATTGTCATTGTTCCCTATAAATATGTTCTTCGATCAATGCACCAAGTATGCATTTATTACTGACCAACACTTTTTCTCTGAGCTGACTTGAGCGTCGGAGACTGTGCATGCACCACCTCCTCGATGGTTCAGCGCAACCGAGCATTTCTTGGAGCAATTTCGACATCACACCTCGACAGCATGTCGGCCCAACTTCTTCGGTCGAGACCGACTTTTGAGACAGGTAATGCTCGAAACTCAAATTATTGGGATTCAACATCACTTATGGATACTAAGGTCTGTATGAATAAAAAAATTAAAAAAGGTTTATGTCATTTAAACGATTTTTCTTTTTTAGCTATTTAATATTTGGTTTTCAACTATTTAGTATTGCTATTCAATCCCCACTCTCACTCTATTGTGATTTTTCCTAAACTCAACATTATCGATTTTGAGGCTTTTTCTGGTACTGTCCCACCCACTATCTCGACTCGCTCTGCAGTTGTGCATTGTATGCTGTTATTGCTTTTCACAGCTTATTGTGTAGGATAAAATGAGTGTGACATTTTTTTAATCCAACAGACCCCATGCCCTGAATTAAAAAAAGGTTTATGTCATTTAAACGAGTTTTATTTTTTAACTATTTAATATTTGGTCTTCAATTATTTAGTATTGTTATTCAATCCCTACTATCACTTTATTGTGATTTTTCCTAAACTCATATTATCTTTTTGAGGTTTTTTCTAGTATTGTTCCACCCACTATCTCGACTCGCTCTCCAGTTGTGCATTGTATGTTGCTATTGCTTTTCACAACTTCTTGTGTAGGATAAAATGAGTGACATTTTTTTTAATCAAACAGGCCTCATGCCTTGAACTTATTAATAAAGAGAGAAAAAGAAAGATAACAGAAAATAGCTCAACGGGGGACTAGACAAATACTCTTAGTACTGATAAAAAAAGACTAATACTCTTGGCAAAAGAAAAAAATAAAGTCAAAACAATAATAGACATAACACACTTCAGCCTAGGTACTAAAATGAAAGTGCTAACTAACAATAGTTAGATAAAAAATATTATAACCAAAGATGTCCTTGAACAAGAATTATAACCAACAATATTCTCTAGCCAAATTATGTTTTCTGAAAGTTCTAGGACTAGATAATATAAGTTTGACATCACACACATATGAGTCTAACCCTTCTCAATGTTTAGGGTCATTTATTTACTCCCTCCGATTCAAAATAATGGTCTCACTTACTAAAAATATTGTTTCAAAATAATTGTCACTTTTTACCAATATTATCCTCTAATTAATACTATCAGCATCACTCCCAAAACATTATCATCTACTTTACATTTAGAATGGTGGTGACTACACCAATCACCAATAAAGTTAATTATGTAAAATCATTATTATCTTTCTTCCTTTTACACATTTTTCTTAATATGTGTGAAATCTCTAATGCGACAATTAAAATGAAATGGAGGGAGTATATGATAAATAAAATAAAAAATAAAAAAGAAGTTTTACTTTTACCCTATGAGAGTGATATATCGTTACAATGTTGATTGTCACCGTTCACCAAAGGGGAAATTGTTTATCATTAGAAAACAATAGAATTGTAATATAGGCTAAAATGCTCCTGAGGTCCATTAACTTAATTAAAGATAGCGGTTTAGTCCTTTAACTTTTTTTTTGTCCCAAAAAAGTCCTTTATCTTTCAAATTTTAAGCAATATTAACCTTTTCCGTCAGATTCCGTCAAACTTCATTAAAAAAATCACATGTCGCAGTTATGACGCTGATGGGGATACAATAGTGCTGACTTGTTAAATCAAATTAGATTTTTAAATAAGAAAATGACTTTTTTTAATTGTTTTGTATTAAAATAAAAAAACCCCTTTGTGGGTTCTTCTTCGGTTCATCAACACCATTTTTGCTTCTTCTTCAATACCTTTGTGAGTTGCTTCAAATCCAACAATAACAACAACAATGATTTTGGTATGAATTTCGATTTCAATTTGGGTTTCGCTTTTCATTTCTGGGTTTGATTTCGATTTTTATCTTCTTCTTCAACATTAGGATCCCTATGTTCTTGAGTTTCAGATTTCTGGGTTTGACAAAGAACAACAACAACAACAACAACAACAATAATAATAATAATAATAATAATAATAATAATAATAATAATAAATAAGCACACACAAGCAAAAGAAACCGACAGCTAGGCAAGCATCTTTTAACGGAGTCAATTTTTTTTTAAAAAAAGGTTAATATTGCTTAAAATTTGAAAGATAAAAGACATATTTGGGACAAAAAAAAGTTAAATGACTAAATCATTATCTTTAATTAAGTTAAGGGGCTCCAAGAGCATTTTAGCCTATAATATATGTTGTAACTTATGATTCTTTGGTTATTATCCCTTAATTTTCAAAATATGGAAATTCATTTTTTTCGAAATAAACAAATGCTCTATTTGGACTCGTATATAAGCGACAAAAAAATTATGCATCTGGACTATATACATCATTTTTTCAATGAATCAAAAAAATTATTTGTTGCTTATATAGGAGTACGGAGAGAGTATTACATTTTTTGGTACTTGTTTAAGGGCAATGGGCTTGAAAGCAACCTATGAATCAAAATTAATAGGGTTTTTTCTTTTGGACCCCCACCCATTCCTCTAACACCCCCACCCACCGTATGAAAAGACCAAAATACCCCTGACTGTTTACAAAATCACCATTTCTTCACATAATTGGTCATACCTACGTTTGACCACCTTCACTCGCATATACGCCAGAGAGACGTATATATGATCAGCCCAGAAATCCACCAATCGTATATACCCCAACACAGCCCTATATACGACGAGCAAAAATTTACTCACCGTATATACCCCTATTCAGCGTATATACGATTAGCCGTAAATTCATCCACTCAGAATACGCCAAAGTGAGACCCTATATACGATTTAATAAAGTAAGCATCGATATACACTGTTTTGATGTAAATACGATGAGCAATTTTTTTTTTTTTTTTTTTTTACTTTTTTTTTTTTCTTCGCCAGCAGTGTCCAGCAGTAGGCATAGAGGAGACGCGAGGTCTCTCCGATCGAGAGATAGGGAGTCATCTCATCGCCCGAGCACGAGGACTCGGAGGCATAATCACTCCATGCTCAACACATGAGACAGAGACAGACGCAAGCTGGCTGTACCGAGTATCACCGAGAGCTGAGTATCACCTGAGCGGTATCACTGAGAGCTACGATGATCGGCCCGTGGAGCTTTCTATCTCGGGGATTACCGCAGCAGACGCAGCATGAGGATTGGCATAGAGGAGGCGGTTTCTCAAGATCATTCCCACTACTCCTCGATATCATCCACGGTATCCTCGATCACGATCCTCAACCTATTCATTACCATCCCCACCTCCCGAGTATATCAGCAGCAGTTCTGTGTCGATGCTTATTACTCGCACTGGGCACCCATGTCCGAGTATCATGAGGTGCTGGCGAGCAAAGATCGGGAGGAGCCTCGGGAGGAGCCCTCACCTCTCTTTTCACCGACTTGGCGATCATGTCTGCAGATTCTATACTACGACCCGGTAAGTTTTGCATTTTTTGCTTAAATAATTTATTTAAGTCACATAAATCGCACTTTTTGCTTACATTATTTATTTATTTATTTTTATTTCAGAGAGTATCGCGTGTTGTCAAAGTATGGGCTCATGGCAACAAAGTCCATACTAGACTCCATCTTCATTACCCCGACCTACTTGTGCACCACCGCGTGGTCGGGGACTCCAGATTGGCCCCACTTCTCCGGAATGGCCACGCCACGATGAGACCATGAGTTCTTTGTCGGCTTTTATCGAGGTGGCACTCGGACACTTCGTCATTTCACTTGCCATTTGGTGAGATGGCGATCATCACCGATGACATCTCTTGTCTGCTCACGCACCTTCCCATCCGGGGAACTATGCCACACCTCCCGCCATCACTTTGTGAGCTCGGAGTTTGCCCACACACCACGAGACATATCTGGGTGTGTCACGGGTTGAGGTCGCTAACAACACCCGTGGGGTCCGTGACATGCCTTCAAATGGTCGGAGCAGGTGTATGAGCGTAACATGGAGGAGGGGGACATCATCGCTATTCTTTGTGAGGGCTTATCGCCGCGCTTTCCGACCTCAAAGATCTTCACTACGAAGACCCGAGACAGTGGCCGAGGCTAAGTGGGTGGTCTACCTGGATGATCCGAGAGCGAGATGTTCTTGGAGGCTATGCATGGGGTGCAGTGCACTAGCCGCCATGTATGAGTCCTTGAACACTGCGTCTTTGAGGACTACGCAGCAGAAGGTGGAGGTATGCCACCTATTTCAGTACACATTTTTAACTTCTTGTATTTTTGTTAAATCGCGACCGACTTTTGGTAAATTCTTGTGAATTAAATATGTTGTTTATTTCGCATTTCGTGCTTGGATTATGTGGTATTTCCTCGGATGGCGGAGAGGTTGCTTGGCCATATCCCGGTGCGGAGCCACTCTTTGGCGCGCCACGGAAGAAGAAGTCGACCACCAAGCTCACCACTACTGGGAGGATGCTTGATGAGCCGAGGCCGAGGATGTCTTTGGCGACCATTTGAGGAGGGCAGGTGGTAGACCTTTGAGCGAGATCTCCCTACAGAGGCTTTCATCAGTGGGGTGACTTGAGTTCCTTACATGCCCGAGCAGTGCCTACGACGGTTTGGGTACACGCAGATCATCCCGCGTGACCTCTCTCTGGCCGTCCGAAGTCATCGCATTTGCGTGTTTGGATCGCCCACTTCATGGCATCTCGTGGAGGACATCATGCGCGCTACTACTCGGGTTGCTTTCGCCGCCCAATCGATCATGCGGAACTACTTAGAGTGGTACGTCCGGCTTCTATCCCCAGACTATTACCGGCCCACCATCACCTCAGAGCTCACCGACACCTCCCCGAGATACGCTACGACGATCATGCCCGGATTAGGGAGCTTGTGAGGGCTTGTAGAGAGGGATTCGTGGACGGCGACATCGCGCATGGCGTCCGGCCATCGGACAATCCATAGGTGGTGGGGATGGCAAAGACCGGATGACGTGGTGGGAGCTTAGGCGACGCGACGGGGACGAGGGCGAGGGGACGCCGTTAGGGATTTTTATTTTTTTTTTGATGTATTTGATATTATTTTGGCACTTTATTATATTATTAACTTTTTTGGATGTTTTATTTATTTTACGAGTTTCCATGAATTTTTGATTTCATTGATTCGATAAAACAAAGTTACATGGCGATAAAACATAAACAACTTGAATAAAAATAGACAGATAAAATGAAAATACAATAGAAACCATCGAAGTGGTGGAGTTAATCGACGAAGGATCTCAACGACGGCCCTTCCGTTTCGACGCATGAGATGAATGTAATAACTCCTCCATTTAATTGTAATATGAATGGACATCATGTCTCTGACGTCATCCTCATTTGTTGACATCCATGGAAGACCAATAAATACCTCCACTAGTCGCGTTTGGGTTTCAGATAAACGATCACGAATTATCTCATGTTCGCGTTCTCGGTTGAACCATCCGCAGAGTTTATGCTTAAGAGCGAGAAAATGATATATCGTGTTTTAACCTACACGAAACAACATCTCTCCCATCGAAACTTATACCATCATCTTTCAAGATGATACCCTGATGATCAACAAACCCCATATTAGAATGAACAAGAGTGAGGGAAGAAGGCTCGTAGTATGACATTAGCGAAGCTCGCATCATCTTCACTTGATGATGTGAGAGAAGGAGGAGTGAGTATTTGAATTTTTGGTGTGAAAATAGTGATGGTGGGAGTGAGTATTTATAGATGAGGTAAAAGATTATCAACCGTTGATTTTGGCGTGCAATCTACACCGTTGATCAACTTTGAACGTTAAATCATGAGCGTTAAATTTTTTTTACAAATTAAAAAAAAACAAAATTTAAGGCGCATCGTATATATGTCAATTGGGACATATATACGATGTGCAGTTTTAACACATCGTATATATGCCCTGAAGAAGTATATACGATTGGTCGTGTACGATGCGCCTTTTTTAAAAAAAAAAATAGATGACAAAGGGCATTTTGGGGATTTCATTTTGGGTGGGGGTTTAAGGGGAAAGGGTGGGGGTACAAAAGAAAAAACCCAAATTAAAATTAGGATAAGTTACCCAAAAAGTAAGGTGAGGTTGGGAAATAGAGAACTAGAAGGAACGAGAAGGAGAAGTTGATGACAATAAAAGCTGGGAAAATGTTAATGGGCGAATACGAGAAAAGGTTATTAGTAGGGGTGAGAGTAGGCTGGACAGAGCTGGACTTTACATAGCTTAGGCCGAGCCTGCATTGAAAATGTTGTTTGAAGCTGACATGTAGGTTGTTGTAGGCCCCACTTTTAGGTTTGACATTGTCTTTTGAAAAACCCGACAATACCTGAAAACCTGTTTAAATGACTATTTCACAGTTTTTACGAAAACCTACAACCTTTTATTGTTGTAAAGTTTTGTAAATAAACTCACAAACTAATAGGTCATTAAGATTAAGTTTTAGTTTGAGATCTAACGAAGTTTTGTTAGAAAAATATCTTTATAATAATAACTTTAATTAAATATGCCGAATGAGCTCAATATGTTTAAATTACCAGAAAATACAAATTAATGGTTTAACACAAATTAAATAAATTGATATAATAATAGTAATTAAAAGTATTATTAATATTTATTTAAATGGACTGACCTGATAAGCTAAAATTTTTTTTCGATGATCTTCGGCCTAAACTTTTTGGCAAAATAGTCTTTTAAAAAATTATTGATCTTGCCTATTTAAAAAAATGCCTTATTTGAGTCGTAGGTTGGGTCGTAAATTCCTGTTAGGCGGTCTTACCTTTTCCCACTCTTAATTACTGGTTGAAAGATTACCACTTTATCCTCTAGTGCACGAATGCACGACTAAACAATTTTTTTTTTGGAACTGCACCACTAAACAATTACTACCTCCGTTCCTAAACTTTGGTCCTTTTGGGATACCAATGTACATTTTACCTAATTTTTCCAAGTTGACCCTTTATCAACTAGTAATTGTCACTATTCACAATATGAACTCATTTGGATTCCCAAGTTAGTGAGTATTAATGATACAAAGGGATACTTTAATCTTTAGATATTACAAATTTATAATTTTTAATTTATATGAAACACTAAAATGATCAAAGTTTAAGAACGAAGGGAGTTATACTTGGTTCATGTGATAAGGACTTCTAAAACAAAATCCAAAATAACCAAATTAAATTACTAAATTAGTTGATCGTTTATAAAATTTTACTATGTCAACATCATGATGGCGGTGAACACCGTCACGACTTGGGCTACGTGCTATGATGAATCGATGACCAAGCTCAGAGGAGAAAGGCGCGTAAGGTGAAAGACTCGTCAAACAGATTCCATGAGAATGCCACGTGTCGTAATCGCAATAATTAGTGGACCAAGACAAAGCTAAAGGAAAGGTTAGCTGACTCCGTCCGTGGTTGGTTTCTTTTTCTTCTCAAAAATCCAAAAAGTAATAAAATTAACAAAAAAAACAAACATAAAGAAATAGTTTAACACCACACTTCACACTCTCTTCATACCTCACCTCACCTCACCGCACCAAGAAAAAGTCCCTTTCTCTCTCTATAATTTTTCCTTCTTCACTTCTTACCCACCCTCTAGGGTTTTCTTCAATCGCATCTCGATTTCTCAACGCTATCCCAAATTCTCCATGGAGGTAAGTAACTACACCTTTCTCCCCTTTCTTCACGCCTTGTCTTTTTTTTTTTTTCGTATAGATTCTTACTTTGATCCGAATTCTTTGATAGATTATGTTGATTTCCTTTATTAATATGTATATCTATCGGTTGTGTTTTCGTTCTGATGAATCGGTTTTATAAGGCGGCGTGTTTGTCTTGATTTGTTGTTAGGAGTATTTGATTGGGGATTTTTCGAGAACAATTTTTTTTGTTTGTTTCGATGTCAAAGTGGTGCTTTTTTGTTTCTGGTTTTTGTAGGTTCCTGGAATGGAAGTGAATGAAACTATGTCTGAGGCGCATTTGACTTCTGCTGCTGCTTTTGTGGAAGGTGGAATCCAAGATGCTTGTGATGATGCTTGTAGCATATGTCTTGAAGCCTTCTGTGACAGTGATCCTTCTACGGTATGGCTGGTTCTTTACGTATTAATTTAGCTGTGGCTCTTGTGGTAGCGTTGAATGATTCTGTGTTGGACTGTTAATTTTAATTTACCCCTATTTTTGAACAAGTTGCTTTTAACCTTCCTGTAGGTGACGACTTGCAAACACGAATTTCATTTTCAATGCATTCTGGAATGGTATTTTCTTTTGGCTTTGTCTGTTAAATCTTTTGACTTGACTCTGTCTTGGGGATTGATTAATTATAGTATCGGTAACTATGGATGTTTTTCGCTTGCTTATTATTGCAGTAACTGCAACTCTTATAGCTGTTTTTGATGTTTCTTTGAAACCATTGTTCATTGGGTTTTCCTGAAGTGGCTTTTTTTTGTCCTTTTTTTTTTCTTTCTAATTTCCCGTAGCCTTCAGTGACACTAAAAGAAGGGCTCCGAGATAAAATTATTTAGGAAAAAGTTTTTTCGTTGTCCTGATCTTGAAGCAAAACTGGTATTTTTTGACCGGTACCTAAAGATAGGCTAATGCCCAATTTGACATTGGCTATTACTACCAGTGGAAAGAATTAAGAATTTAGAGGTTGTGTTCTTGGAAGTTAGAAAGATAAATCCTTGGCAGTAGAGTCCTTCCTTTACTGGCCTTTCTTTTAGTAGAGGTTCTGTATGCCAATTTCAATGGTTCTAGGGGGCTTGTAGTAACAGCTAATGACATGTTCTTTCTTCTGACCGATCTGTATCGTCCTTGAAGTCATTATATTATAATAATTATTTGAGGCACTGTTAGCTGCCTTGATCCCTTGTAAGTTATTCAAGGTTGTCAAAATATCAGGCGTCAGGCCGAGCAAACTTTCTAAACCATTAACCAATAGGACCTAAACTTTCATAAGTTTACATACTGCTGATTAGATTGTAAAGATGTTTTTCCAGTATTCAGAAATGTCTATGGAATCACAGGAATATAACAGTAGCATTCATGAATCAGAATTTCAACCTTACACAGTTGTTATTCATGCATTGGATTTGAATCCTTTTTCATTTTTCAAAATAACTTGCTCTTTAATTGGGGTTTGATTCTGCACATTGCTGTCGAAGTGAAATGCTTCTCAAATTAAAGGCAATGTTTTGGACAGCCTTCCAGTATGTTTGATTTGATGAGTTAAAGTTATGCCTATCTTTTTCCTATTGAGTTTTTGTGATCTGATTTTTAAAGTCTCTAGATAGTTGACAGTCATTGCCAACATGCTTTTATAGGTAGTCACGACTAACGATTGTGTAATTGTTTTTTGGCTTGACATCTTTTAATTTTGTACTGTGTTCTATATGGAAATTAGATGTCCTGAAGGCCATCTATCTTTTTTTAACATATTGATTGACAAAAGATGTTTTTTTGGATATTTTTTTATCTAGAGCATTTGGCAATGTTTGCAAAGTTTGGCTTTGCCATGAATTCTAACTTCTATCTTACAGGTGTCAGAGAAGCTCCCAGTGTCCCATGTGTTGGCAATCTATCAGTCTCAAAGATCCAACGAGGTTTGTAATCTTCTCATTGTTCTTTATACTTTCTTATTTTATTATTCGCCTCCTGGTATTATTTGTTCTCAACATTTATTTATATGCTTTTGTTTTGTTTTTGCACTTTTGCAGCCAGGAATTGCTTGAGGCAGTGGAAAGAGAGAGAAACGTTAGGCTCAATCCATCTAGAAATGCCACAATATTTCATCATCCAACTCTAGGGGATTTCGAGTTACAACATGTTTGTAGTCTACTTATGCTACTTTGGAAATATGTTTTTACAGTTATGCATTATGTGACTTTTTGAGTTCTTGTGCAGTTGCCAGTTGGAGCAAATGATGCTGATCTTGAAGAGCGTATAATCCAACACTTGGCTGCTGCAGCAGCAATGGGGCGAGCACGTCATATTGCTAGAAGGGAGGGCCAGAGGAACAGGTCATCAGCTCAAGGTCGCCCACAATATTTAGTATTTTCAACTCATCCTAATTCACCTCCAATGGCTCCTGCTTCTTCCTCTCCAACTCAGAGGGGGGATGGTGAACCAACTCCTGCTGTAGCTGTTGCCACTCTTTCTCCAACTCCTGCAATTGGAGAAGAATCACCACAGCTGACTTTAGTACCATCAGTTCAAGCTGACGGGATTTCTGCTTCAGGATCTGGGTCTACTGCTGTTGCTACAGACCATCAGGGTTTATCATATAACAATAGGTAACCATTTTTCATTTTGAATTTCTAGATTATTTTAAATTTTACAAATTCACAGTAGATTATTTTTATAGTTTTAGACGTTAACTGTTCCGCCTCAAAACTTAAAACAGGAGATCCCCTAATCAGTCTTCTCCAAGTAGTCAAGACAGAGCAGGGCCATCAGAATTTCAGTCATTTTCAGAATCTCTGAAATCTAAACTAAATGCTGTGTCAACAAGGTAGTGGATAAAGTGACTATTCAATGCAACATGTTTGTGTGATCCAGTTGAGGAGTTCTCCCATTGTAAATTCAATTCTTTCCTTTCTTTCAGAACCAAAGAGTCAATTTCCAAGAGCACAAGAGGGTGGAAGGAGAGATGGTTTTCTCGGAATACTGCTATGTCTGATATTGGATCTGAAGTTAGGCGGGAAGTTAATGCAGGGATTGCAACTGTGTCACGCATGATGGAACGCTTGGAGACCAAAGACAATAATAGAAGCAATAGCAGTTCTGCTCCGAGTAATTTAGAGGATGATTCAGTTCAGGGATCAAATGATCAGCATTTTACAGGCACTGAAAGGGACAGTCTTTTGAGAGACAATAACACAAAAGCATCTTGTGCTGCAGGTTCTAGTTCAAACTAAGCATATAGAAAGAATTGCTTGAACTCTGAGATCTGTTTTGTCCAAAAGGTAAATCTTAATAATAATGGAACTTTTTGAGTTATCTAATGTGAAGATCGTACTTGTTCGTATTTGTAACTATCAGAATAGTTTTCTTTTGTCATCCAATGAGTGTTCCACATTTTCTTGGTAGATATTGCTTTTTTTTTTTTTGTGTATTTTATCCATATTCTGCTTGGACCTACGACCTTTATTGAATAAAAATTCGATTATTGTTCAGCAGGAAGCTTGGTTTGATTTTTGTTGTTTAGCAAAGCATGCCAGATGTTTTTCTAATCCATATCTGTGGAACTGGAAGCTTTCTGTCTCTCTATCTCTCATTACTGTTCTAATTATTCCATTAGTGTGCTGACGGATTTTCCATTGTATCAGGTAGGATTAGAGTTTCCCATTACTAGACATGAAATTCCGTGGATATGATGCATTGCCTATTGGCTGGCGCAGGCCAGACAAGTGATAATCCTTTGACCTGCAGAAGATGATCAACAAATGTGATAAGAGGAAATAAAAAAATAAATTAAAAAAGCCAGCAGGGGTCTCATTTGTATGAAACTCAGGAAACTATATGTGATAATGTGACTGTATTTTTGACAATAATGATAATGTGACTGTATATTTACCTTATAGATATTACCTCATAATCATACATAAATACCGTTTCTGCTACTTCAAGATATATCACCGTTTTTAAACTTATCGTTAATTGGGTTAATTTGCTTTGATCGTGTAATAATATCCATCTACCTTATACGACCCCGCAAGTGTAAAGTCCCACATTGGTGGGATTGGTAAAATTATTCCCTTTTGGGGGGATATATTAGGAGGCCTGGAAGCTTTTAATATCATCCCCTATTTCCTTCCTCTCTTAGTTTGTTTCTAGTATTGTGTCTTTGTTCTCTCCTTATAATTAGAGAGGTCTTGTAATTTTTCTTATAGTCTTTTCCGTGGTTTTTTCCTTATTTGTTGAGGGTTTTTTATTAATTGAAGTGTAGAGAAGCAGAAGCTAAATTTTGTATTTTGGTCTTATTGATTAAACTTAAAGTACAGAGAAGGTATTTATACAGTTGGTTTCATCTAACCAACTATTTCTAGAAATTGACTGCTCAACAGTAGGTCTAACAGAATTGCAAACTAGCATATTAGTCGGTATCAGTGGCATTTACTTGAGCTACTGAACTTGCTCTACATAGGGTAAGCCTATAGAACTCTTGTTCTCTATTATCCCCCATAAACTCAGTGGTGTTAGACACCCTGAGTTTGTCTTTGAGAGAACAAAATTGAGGGTGTTAGAGGTTTTGTGAGAATATCTATGGCTGTGCCTGTGAAGGTGCATATTCCACCAAGAGTTATTTGTTGAGCACCCTTTCTCTGACAAAGTAAATGTCCATTCTTGTATGTGTTGTTAAATGAAGAACTGGGTTGTGACTAAGAGCTATTGTGCTCTGATTGTCACACTAGATCACTAGTTTAGGGATTGTAAGTCGAAGTTCTTGAAGTAGAGATTGAACCTAAATAACCTTAGAAGCTGCATGTGTCAGACTTCTGTACTTTGCCTCTGATGTGGATTTGGCTACCAAGGTTTGTTTCTTGAGCATTGCTATTTGTTAAGAGAGATTTTTGCAAGAAAGAGAAGAATGCATAAAAATAGGGCATTTGACCAATCAACAACTAGCTAAAAATACATGAGAGAAAGGGTACTTATAGTTTGTGAGTGTTACATATTGTCACATAACATTCTTCTTCTTACAAAAATCTCTTATACATCTAGCATTTTTCTTGTTTCTTGAACCACCAAGAGATGAGGTTAGGGCCAAGAAACACATAGGCACTAGAGGTAGAGCGTTAGTCATCTACTTCTCAAGCCCAGTCAATATCACAAATTGCCATTAGACTTGGAGGAAATAAAGTGGTGGCAGGTTGAAACACCGGGCCATATAGTCAGGGGACCCTTTAGGTAGTTAAGAATATGATTCATAGTTGCCCAATGAGACACAAGAGGTTAGGACATGAATATGCAAACATTGTTCATAATAAACCCAAGTTCTGGCCTTGGTTATCATAACATTTTGTAGAACCCCTACAACACTTCTATTGAGAGCTGAGTCTTGAAAGAAATCTGCTCCAGCTTTAGAAAGTTTGAAATTACAGGAAGTGGATTGGTGATGCTCTTGCAGCCATCCATATTCGACTTTGGGTGAGAAGGTCTCTGATGTATTTTCCTTGGGACAACCGTAGATAACTAGTTGAAGTACGCTTAACCTCCATGCCTAGAAAATATTCTAGATCACCAAGTTGCTCAAGAAAGATTACTTGGTCTAACTTGGTAATGAGTTGTTGAATCATGAAAGTAGGAGGGCGGAACATGTCGCAGCCCCCATTGGCGCGTGCTAGGAGTGGTGTGCACGGTGCACCTCACTCACACATTGACAAAAGGAGAGCGCTACCCTTGCGGAAGGAACACCATAGGAACTATCAGTCAGTATAAATAGGATTTCATTGTAACACTAAATACTTTTACACATGTATTGTTAAATGTTAATCCTAACATTTTAGAGGCCTTTCTCTCCTTTAGTGGTGGTACTACGGTACTACCCCATCTTTGTACTCAAGAAAACATAGATTCAAACATTAGTTCAACAGATTAGCTCAGTCCACTAGATACAATGCCAAATTGTGTAACAACTACCACCACTACCACTGTTCCTTTCAGAAAAAGAACAACTACTACTTTTATTCCACAAAAACAAAATACTCCACAGTCCTATATGACAATTATTTGGAAAGAGAACCCGATGCCAAGTTGGCACTACACTACCAATAATAATAATAATAATAATAATAATAATAATAATAATAATAATAATGTAGTAGTAGTACATCAATTAAAATGTAGCAAAATATCAATTTTGTTTGTCTGCTTGGTGCTGCAATGAATGTGTCGAGCACTTGAGCTGACCACTCAAAAAGTCATAAATGTCGATTGCCATGCAAAGATCCGCAATACTGCTATTAGTATCTGTCGGTTGCTTGATCAATATAAAGATACACTACACTGCGTTGCCATAGTAGGTAATGGTAGTTAAGGTCAATGAACAAGGTTTCAGCAAGTTTTCCAACCACAGTTTAATTATTTTTAATATAATAATAATGTCTGTCTGTGCTCCGTAATCCAGCTCTTTGCAGCTGGCTACTGGACCCCCATTCTGATTCTTACCTTTCTGTCCAATCCGAACCCACCATGTGGTTATTTCTAAGTTTCCCAATACAACCGACACAATCAATTGTCTTGATTAATCAATTAGGCGCTCAAATACTTGTTTTTATTCATATTAAAGTCCAAATGAATAAAATGAATGTTAAATTAACCACCATACAAAAACAAAAGCCAAGTCATCATATAATGAAGAAAAGAAACCACCAGTATTCAGATTTCAGACACAATATCACAGACACTGCAGCAATTTTTTCTGTCTCTCTGGCCTCTGCTGTAAGTAAGAAGCAATCTCATAAACTCTCAAGTCAAGCCAAACCGTTGATTCCATTTCACCTTATTCTCTCTCCAACTTCGCCATGGATCATCGAATCCATGGCACCGCAACTCTCTCTTCTTCTTCTCCTCCCTTTCCTCTTTTCCACTTTCCCGCCATCATTATCAACGAGTCAAATCAACTCCAACTCAGTTCTAGTTGCTCTTCTTGACTCACATTACACTGAACTCGCTGAACTCATTGAAAAAGCAATGCTATTACAAACTCTTGAAGATACCGTCGCTAATCACAATATCACTATCTTCGCTCCAAATAATGAAGCCTTAGAACGAAATCTCGACCCTGATTTCAAACGATTTCTACTTGAACCTGGTAATCTTCATTCTCTTCAAACCCTCCTCTTATTCCACGTCATCAATACCAGAATCGAATCGCTAAACTCACCTGAGTCAACTCGCCACGTCACGCTCTCTAACCACCACCTCCACCTCGCCGCCAATCTCACCACCGGAGAATGGACCGTTGATTCGGCTAAGGTTACTCATCCGAATGTCGTGTCCCGACCCGACGGCGTCATCCACGGGATCCACCGTCTCCTTATTCCACGCTCCGTTGAAAACGATTTTAACAACCGCCGGAGTCTCAGTTCCATCACCGCCGTAAAACCAGAAGGAGCACCGGAGGTTGACCCGAGAACTCACCGGCTAAAGAAGGAACAAACTCCGTTAACGAAACCAGGTTCTCCACCTGCACTTCCGATCTACGACGCTATGGCACCTGGACCTTCACTTGCTCCGGCACCGGCGCCGGGACCTGGAGGACCACACCATCACTTCAACGGAGAGGAAAAGGTAAAGGACTTTATTCAAACATTGCTTCATTATGGAGGATACAATGAAATGGCTGATATTCTTGTAAACCTAACGTCGTTAGCCACTGAGATGGGTCGTTTAGTCTCAGAAGGTTATGTGCTTACCGTTTTGGCTCCAAACGACGAAGCTATGGCGAAATTAACGACGGACCAGTTAAGTGAACCGGGTGCACCGGAACAAATAATGTATTATCATCTTATACCGGAGTATCAAACGGAAGAAAGTATGTATAATGCGGTTAGAAGATTCGGGAAGGTTCGGTATGATAGTCTTCGGTTACCACATAAGGTGGTGGCTCAGGAAGCTGATGGGTCGGTTAAATTTGGGGATGGTGATGGGTCCGCTTATTTGTTTGACCCGGATATTTATACGGATGGGAGGATCTCTGTGCAGGGGATTGATGGGGTTTTGTTTCCTATGGAGGAGGAGGAGGAGGAGGAGGTGGAGCGGGTGAAACCGGTTACCCGGGTGGGTCAACCCGAGAAAGTTGTTGTCAAACAAAGGAGAGGTATGTTGTTGTTTGCTCTTTCCTTACTGTTGTTTATTTGTTGTTTTGTTTGCTTTCACATTTCTGACTTTGAGATATGATAGTGATGTGTTTGGCTGGATGGACTGATTTTCTTTCTTGACAGGGATTTGATTTGTGTGGTTGGTCTTGTTCTTGTTTTGGTTAACCTTTGTTTAATGGGTTGCACCTTTTTATTTTTTAA
Source organism: Oxytropis ochrocephala (assembly GCA_020916435.1). Taxonomy (NCBI): domain Eukaryota; kingdom Viridiplantae; phylum Streptophyta; class Magnoliopsida; order Fabales; family Fabaceae; genus Oxytropis; species Oxytropis ochrocephala. The sequence continues at coordinate 110,822,773 of CM037093.1, forward strand.
TTTATGATATTAGTGGCTTCTTTATATTAATTTCTTTGATTTTATCTACTGGCATAAGTACTGAAAATAGTTTCTATCTCTAAATGAAGTAGCTTATAATTTATACAGAAGTACTTATATAATAAGGATTTATGCTATAAGTGTTTAGTTAAGTTCGTTACCCAAGAAGGGAGTAAGTAGGACAATCTAGTTGAAGTTAGGACTTGAGATCATAGTTTTCGTAGCCCTTTGGGTTCAAATTGTAAAGGGAAGAGTTGAAGTGTGTTCATGCGACCTTGGCTAAGTTGGCTTCTTTGGGGGGGTGAAAACGAAGTGAAGTGTGTGGAGTAATAATGGGCATAAAGTAGTATCTTCAATTGAGCGTTTGGAATATGTCAGTAATTTTCTGTGTTGGTGCAGGAGCAAGTTGTTGAGTTGATGATGAATAAAAATAGTTATTATCAAGAGAATATGAATTGGAATTGCTTCACCTAATGGTCCGAGAATCCTCTTATTTTGCTTGTTATTATTCCCGGTAGATCATATGCCAAAATTTGCTTTTTGGCCTTTTTCTTTTGTACTAGAATTTAGGAACTTACATGTGACAGGTGAAGTTTCTGAAAGGTGAAACGGAAGTTTTTGAAAACAAGTCGAGGGCTATTGAGTAATGTGGTGTCTGACTTTAGACAAGAAAAGGTTGAAAAACCCTCTTAGAGTAGAACAACAAAAAGCCGGTGCTGATAATAGTGAAATTTGCGGTCTCACTGGCAGTGATTAATCATCATGCATTACGGAATTAGAAATCAATTTACAATTTACACCATTCTCTCCTAGTTATAAATTTTACTCCCTAGAAGGTTAAGTACTTCTCCTGGAAATTGAGTGCTTCAATGATTGCTACTTTTGTGTATACTTTGGATAATATTAGACCAACCAAATGGCTAGTGTGGAAAGGAATGACAGACCAAATTAGCTGCATAGCTATTGAGTCTCTCCAACAACTACTAGAATCGATCTTATGTTCATTTCTATCTGTTAGTATCTCTCAATCATAGTTGTCTTGTCTCTTTCCCTATAATGCCGAAATGTACATCATCTAGTCAAATGATTCTTTTTTTCTTTCAGCAAGTTATCTCATTTTAGATAACTTGCCTCTTCAGCGCAACTTTTGTCTTTGTTTGTTTTAATTCGGTGATGCTTTAATAACTGATTAAATGAATGTTACTTGCAGGAAAGTTGCTGGAAGCAGCATGCTGGATGCTAGGAACCTTCAGACAACATTCTAGATTTGCCTCTTGTCAATGAAAAATGTCCATGTTTTTGGGCTAGCGAGATTCCTTAAAACAAGGTATTGAGATTATAGCTTTTTATCTTCTATTACTAGATGAAAATTGGCAAGCTCCTTGAACCGTATTTCATTACTTGGAGAGTAAATGACAGCATAGATAACATATTTCTTGTGTTTGTGCATGAAAACTTATCTGCTTTTTTTATACTACTTACCTAATTGCAATTAGTTATGCTCAATTTCCTTCAGTATTTTTAACTCACTGCTAGCGCGTGGTTTGATGCAGATGAACAGATTGGTGAAATCTCAGATTTTGAGAAGTCAAATGTGAAGACCATCTTGCTTAAGTTAATAGCCAGCTGCAATGGGTGTGATTTTTCCACATTTTTGTTTTGCTTTTTCTTTTCCTTCTCTTTTCTCCATTTTTTGTGCATTTCAGTCCTAGACTAGTGAGGAAAAGTTTCTCAAGTCTACTTGTCATACGATTTAGTGCATATATGTATTTAGATTCATTTAAGAATATTGCTACTCCAATGTCATAGGTGGGTTGTGTTGGTGGGATCAAAAGGTTTCTAAACTGTAACCAGGCATGAACCTTTCTGATAGGCATGTACCAATTCAATAAGTAATTTTAGGGAAGAGATGGAAATACAATTATATGATGATTCTTTGCTGTAATATAACATCCCTTGCTAGGCAATTATTTCTTTGCTGTGGTTCACCCTTTCTTCCTTTATCTTTTTTGAGAGAAAGTTCATCATATAATTGTACTTGTAAAACACTGTTTTAATATGATCTCTCTCTAGTTTTTATGGCATTGTAATCAGAGAGAGAAAGAAGAGGTGGGAAGTTAAAAAAAAAAAACTTGTGATTTCTTCTACAGGGAACCTTACATTTTTGCTTCATGTAAGTGGTAAACTGCAATAAAAGGCATCAGAACACTTCCAACCCAAAGTTTACCATCTTTCTCCTCCACTTCACTCACTGCTTTAACAACTTTTCCCTCACTGTCCTCCAAAATCTGCAAAAGTTTACCTTCAGGGCTATACTTAACAATGACTGCATGGAACTTGCCTCCAATTTGAAGCAGGTATTGAATCCTTGTTGGAATAGGTAGCTTGAGTATGAATATTCTCATCTTTGGGTAGAGAGCATTCAGGTAACTGAACATATACCTTCTACAATGGATAGCCACCCAAAAATCTCCATTTCCATTTACTCTCACATTGTCGGGAAAACCAGGTAAGATTGCTAGGATTTCTGAAGTCCCAGCTTTATCTCCTTTTAGCCAGTACTTGTTCAACCTATAGAATAAGATACCGTATCAACAGAGAAGCTTCTTGAATAACATTAGCATGAGTTCCAGAAAAGGACTTATAGCCAAAGCAAAAAGATTTTGGCTTTGTTCAATTGATACCTCGCTAGTGTATATTTATTAAACTAGTTATTTATGTGATTATTAGACTTACCTCCCAATTGCCCCTTCAGAAAAGACAAAGAAGGAACCATCCTTGCTTAAGGAAATGCCATTTGGAAATTGAACGTTCCTTACCAAGACTGTGGTTTCCTTAGTGGCAGGGCTGTATTTCAAAACTCTGCCACTATTCTCACCAGAAAATATCAGCTGAATGAAGTTTCTGCAAGCAGAATTACATCAGAAATCAGCTCAAAGAAACCTAGCCAGATCAAAGAATATAAGTTATTATTTCAGAATTATAGGCTAAAGATCTTAAAGACAATTTTTTTTTCATATACCATATGCATTAACCTACCTTCTGTCCTTCTCTCTGGTGATTTCTAAAGGTGCAGTGTCAACAAGTATAAAAGATTAAATACATAAACCTACCTTCTCTGGTAATTACTGCTGCTATCAGTGAAATAAACGTTCCCCTCAGTATCAATGTCTACATCATTAGTAAATCTCAGTGGCACCCCTTCAGCCTCAGTTGCAAGAGATGTTGCTAAACCACCTTGAGCCCCCACTTTCATCAGCCCAAAATATGCATCTGCAATGTATAAATCACCAGTTTTCTTGTCAAATCTGAGTCCCAATGGCCTTCCACAGATGTGCTCGGTCTCAACATAACTAAGTGGTGTTGCAGATGCCTTTGGATTACATAGTTCTGACCTGTTTTCACGGTGCAAGAAATATTATCATTCACTGCTAAAACTAGAACACAATAATTTTTAGTCATATGTATCTCCTTCTAAGGTTGTATTAGAATATGACTATAGCTTATTAAATTTTGAAACTACTCATAGTATTGAATTTGGATTGTCTGCAGTAGAAAAATCCAAAGTTTCACGCACGCAGTCACACACCTTGGGACATCCAATCACATTCCAATTAAGTGCTACTTCGATCTCATTTATAAGCAAAAGTTGGTCAATGAAGTTGATGTATGTAGTCTAAAATTTGAACAAAATACATTATTTTCTGCTCGACCAACTTTTACCTGAGGGTGTATTAAAAACACAATTTTTCCAAGATTGAATGTGAGCTGTGTAAACTTCAACCTTTTTCTGAAAGAAGAGAAATATGACCTGTTAGGTGAGGTGTATGCAAAATCAGTCCAAGATAGTCCATTCCAAAATAAAACCCTTCCATCAGCAACACCAGTGTAAGGACCACGACCAAGAGGATCAAAGACAATGCTCTCTGGTCCTTGCACTTGGTTCACAAACATGAGCTCCGATTTCTGCAACAAGTTATCATTGTCTCGGTCCATTGGAACCTCAGACCATGCTGGCAAGTCAACTTTGTGCGCCTCAAAATTTGGAAAATCTCGTATAGGGCTGTGTCCAAAGGGATCTAACCCACAATATAGAGCAAACAAGAGGATCACAATGGTTAATCCTCTTGCTAGCTTCATGTATGGCATAACTAAAGAGAGAAAATAAATTCAAAGGTTGAGAGAAGAGTGTGTGAATGTCACAATGTTAATCACAAAAATTAACAAAGCTTTGTGGAATATATGGTCTCATATTTGAAAGGTAAGTAGGTAAATCATTTATCGCGTGTGGGGTGTGATTTTTTTGTGTGTGTCAAAGCTGCTTTGTCACCTCAATATTCGTTTCTAATATTTTACACTTTATTTATTGTTAGATAGGTAAGTGTTAGAAACAGGTTTTGGAACACAATCTTTGTAACACTCTTCATGATTAGTCGAAATTTACATGAGTTCATTTCATGTGAATCTCAAGCCTACTAGATTCACTACAATAGTTATCACACAGTGATAGATCTCGATCGTTGATTTGAGATTGGAAAGTTATCACCCAAATGATATAAGTTACGGATGATGCATGGCATCTGACATAAGCATCAACAAAACACAACAAATCATGATCAACCCATAATCGCATTTCAATCACATTTTCATGAACATTAACAATAAAGTACGTCAGTTCATCAACAAGTTTTCCCCAAACATGGTACTAGTCCAAAACAACCATACGTAACAAACCATAGACACTAAGATACTAACGACGGGATGTTTCATTGAAGGCGCAATGGTTATGATCGAAAGGTGGGACTTACGTATATAAAGGTTTACTGGGTGGCTAAGGTTGTCATTTTTCTCTCTTTGTTCCTGTCTTATTTCGTAGAAGTCTTGCAAAGTTGCTCAAAGGCTACCAACTGTGAAGCAACGTTGCATAATCACTCAAGGTATTTATTTTCTTCTTTATCCCTTTTTTTACTTCAATCTCCACTTAAAACTTGTAGGATAGAGAATGATAGAACGGTGGGAGTTGGATGAGGAAGGGAGAGAGATTATCTTGAGAGACTCTCAGGAGAGTTGGGCTAGGCATTTAGAGAGGTGGAGAGGGAGACAAACGAAGGTGAAGATAGTGACTCCCGTGCTTCTTGTTTCTCAGGATTTCAAGCAAGCGAACCTCCCGACCCTCCCTCGACATGTCAAGGTTACTACGGATTCCGAACTAGAGGTTGCCGAGTGGACATGTTCGGAAGTTCGCAGAATTGTCTCCATTTACCAGAGTGAGGGTTCTGTGAGGGAGTTTCAGGCCGGCAAGAAATTGTCATCAACTGAAAACGAGGACGATTTGGTGCTCAAATGTTGCGATGCCGGGGAACCAGTTAGTTTGATGCGGCCTAGAGGGGTGGGTGGCAAACATGGCCACTTATGTATATTCTTGCTTATTCGAGGATTTGAAGGTCAAAATGCCCTTTACTCCCTTTAAGTGCATGGCTTTAAACGCTGCTCCGACACAACTCCATCCAAACAATTGGGGTTTTAAGAGGATTTGAATTTCTATGCCAAGCTTTGAAGATGAACTCCAAGGTGAGTATATTCTTCTCTTTCTTCCGGATCTTAGGTAAGAGAAAAGGTGATTGGACTTCGTTCACCAATGCTAAAGGTAAGAGGCTTATAACGCCTTTCATCTTGCCGTATAAGGGTTTCAAGCCAAAGTTCTTTCGGGCCGGAGGTAATGCCTCTTGTCCTGAGATGTTTATTGGCTCAAAAAGGAGAGTAAGAGGCTTATATGCCTCTTGGCAAAGTGAACCCTATTCTATTACCAGTGTCAATGAGAAATACCTTCCTATAACTTATAAGGACGCTATTAACTTCCTAGAAAAGTTCGCTCCCATGAGCTACAGGGAGTTGATCGAAATGGAGGATGATGAGGAAACTTTATTTCAATTCCCGCATAAGTCTTAATTTCTTTTTGCCTGATCTTTTCTTTCTGAAGACCCTTCTGACTCGTGTTCGGTTTTCCTTTCTTGATTTGCAGTGAGAATGGGCCCGCTCAAGGAGAAGGATTTGAGGAGCCTTTTAAAGAAAGTTCAATAGAGGATGGCAGCCGAGGCAAAGACTCTTGAGGTCTGACTGCAAAAGAAGAAAAAGAGTAAGGCGAGAGTGACGTTGGATGTGTCTGATCCCGTTTCGGCGTCCCTTTGAAGGCAGTGTTGGGTAGTGATGCGCCTGGCACCTCTATGACCTTTGAGCTGCCACACTTTGAAGACAAAGACACTCCAAACGTTTCAGGTTCAAAGAGGAAAGTGATGCGCGATGGTGAAGTCATCTGGTTGAATATCTTGGCCGACTTTGATGGCGAGGGGGGGTGTTACATCCCTGTGGGACAAAAGGTTCCTGAAGAAGGGATTGGTGCGGGAAACATTGTTGACACAAATTGGTTGAGAAATGAGCAAATAAGAGATGAAACACGTTTTATAGATGCAGATTGCTTCTTTACATTGTTTGCATTTTCAAGCGCTTTTCTGATCAAAATACTTGTCATATTCTGACCCTTGGTTGAAATTTGAGCATTTTAGGCTCAAAAGTTATTCAATTTGGTGTTGTATAGCAAAATCACCATTGTTGAGATTGAAAGTTTTTTGAACTTCAATTCAAGATTTCAGTTCCAAAAGTGATTTTGCATATAAAAACCTTTTTGAGCTTAATTTTTGTTCCATTGAATTCCTTGCAAAATTTTATTCAAGTTAGAGTCTAGTTTCATTCAATTTGGTCGCGTATTGCATGAGTTATTCAAGAAATAAAAAATCAAAGTGTTCTTGAACACATTCATAGTGTTTTTTTATTCTTCTATATTTTTGTTTTAAAGGACCAATCAAAAACATATATGAAAAATAAATGATCAAACTGAGAAAAATAAAATATAAAGGACGAAAATGGAAAAAATAAAATAAATGACCAAACTGAAATTTTAGTCAAAGATAAATGACCAAATTAAAAATGCAATTTAGCCAATGCAGGCCCTAGGCCTAAGTTGGGGGTGCAACCGCCTACGACCCAGGTTTGTAGGGGGCCAAAGAAAAATGGGTTTTTTTTTGTACCCCCACCCTCTCCCCTTAAACCCCCACCCACGCTGAAATTCCCAAAATGCCCTTCAAAAAATGCATTTTTTCACTAATTATTACGAATCGTATATATCTCTTTTGGGGCATATATACGATGGTAAAATTTGACATCGTATATATGTTCGGTGTGAGTATATACGATTGATGCGTTTTAAGTCAATCGTATATACGCAAAATGAACTTATATACGATGGGTAAAATTTGCCATCGTATATATGTCAAAAAAGAGATATATACGATGGGTTTTGTTTTTGTTAACAGTTTTGATTTTATTACCGGTTATAATTTGAAGTCTCGCGATTTGATTAACATCAACGGTGTAGATATATTGGATAAAGTAAACGCGTATAATTACAAAAACGCGATATAATATATATATACACGTGTAATACAAAAAATGTGTGAATCTATCTACAAGCCGTCAATAGAATCATCGGCTAAATCTATACATCTAGACGCATCACTGTGAGTGGGAGGCCGCACGGGAGGACACATAGACTGCCATAGGGTAAAACGTCCGGCATACGGATGCATGCCATGAAGCGGACTCTGTAAGTAGTCTTTGGTACCACCTTTGTGGGGCAATAGGAGCAGCGGACAAGTGGGAGAGATTGAAAGATGCAACCAGTGTACATTTTGCTCGTTCAGAACAGATATGATTTTCAACTTAGATGAACTGTAAGTGCCTCTCAAAGGCAGATAAGTGAAATTCATAGGTAAAGAAAACTGAACCAATGCAACATTATACCTGGTTGCAACCATATACCCCATCTCAGGCAAATCAAACCACTTTGACTCGGTGACGTCCCAGTATGACTCGATAGTTAAAGCTTTGCGAAGCTCTAACGATCGGTTCTTCCCAAACATGTCGAATACAAGGTTTCCGTCCTTTGTTTCCGAATCAAAGCTTGCCTAATCGAGGCGAGTCCTCACCCATGTCAAGTCCAACCCCGATCGCTCTAAACCGCGCGATTACCGTCACCTTCAACATCAACAATTTTTTCAACATAGTTGCGCACGTGTCTTTGGAAGAAACGGTAAGTGGATTTTAGTCTCGGTATCTGTGATAATACTCTAGAAGCACCCCGAGATAATTTGGTTGGACATTTGTGTAGGAATTTTGGAAGCCCCGGATTCTTGATGCTTTTACCTCTCATCCACGTGCTCCCACCGGAAGGATCACGCTTAGCATCAAAAAATTCCCTTTTTCTTCTTTGGTGCACCTTTCGTTCTGACTTTTGATTTAGGTGCAACCATAGAAGAAGTAGAAGGGAAAGCTATCTCATTCAGCTGCCTCTTAATAAGAAACTTCTCCTCCTCACTCACTTTATTAAATCTTGCCAAGATAGCATCAAACTGGTAAGAAATATCGCATCCAGATGATTTATCCTGAGTGGATTTATCATCTATTGCATCCAAACTCAACTGTTTCCAGTGATCATCAACAACAGTAAGCGGAATAGAATTGCCGGAAGCATGAAAAATACTTATCTCACAAGCACAAGGAAGTAGATGTGTCTTCCTTTGAATGCACCGGCATCGCCCTTTGTCGTATCCAACCCCAGATTTCGACCTTTCAAACTCCTTAACCATGTGTCTCAGTGCAGATAAAGAAACAAGTCCTTGAAGATTTTTAAACAGTGGAATATTGGACTTGACTTCAATTCTATTGATGCTTCGTTGAAAAGACCCGATAATTTGATCAAAATGTATTGCCAGCATGTCATCAATAGATATCAAACATTTTGATAGATCACCCTTCGAAGTCTTCAACTGTCTTTTCAAAGACCAATGCAAGGATTCCGCTCTGAAATAATAAACAAGTGTAAAAAAAAATCGAGTAATGGATAGAAATAATAAACAAGTGTCAAAGAAATTTAATCGACGAAAAAAAATATGTCCACGTGTCAAAAAAATCGAGTAACGGATAGAAATAATAAACAAGTGTCAAAGAAATTTAATCGACGAAAAAAAATGTCCACGTGTCAAAAAAAATCGAGTAACGGATAGAAATAATAAACAAGTGTCAAAGAAATTTAATCGACGAAAAAAAAATGTCCACGTGTCAAAAAAAAATCGAGTAACGGATAGAAATAATAAACAAGTGTCAAAGAAATTTAATCGACAAAAAAATATGTCCACGTGTCAAAAAAATCGAGTAACGGATAGAAATAATAAACAAGTGTCAAAGAAATTTAATCGACAAAAAAATATGTCCACGTGTCAAAAAAATCGAGTAACGGATAGAAATACCGTTGGTTGTGGAATTCCCAAGTGTGGGATCCGGTTAGTCCATGCCGAGATAAATCGCTCCTTGTGCGTTGTCAACCATGTGTCGTGCACATATTTAATGAGAGAGCAGTTTATCGAGCAAACAAACCTCAAAAACTTCAGATTAGATAGATACTCGACTCATCAACAGAATCAATAATACATAGCCGCAGAGAGATTCGACCTCCTCCCGTCTATCCTTGTGAACCAACTCCTTAATCTTCGCTTTGACATTTTTTGTAACATGCCAATGACACAATAAATTTGTAGCAGCAGGAAAGACATCAAGAATAGCGGACATATACACCGAGATCTCATGCGTCACAAGAAAACCGAGGATGAATAGAATGCAACTCACATATACCTCGCATGTTTGCTCCAATACCCAAGAAAATGAATAGCAAGCTCCCGCCCAATATAAGCAAATGCAACGTGGAAGCTTATCTCGGTGTTTGTGACTCCCACAACTGTAGAAGAGGCAAATTATATCTGTTGGTCTTGTAGGTTGAGTCAAGAATGAGAACTTTGAGAAACAACTCGAGCAACTTTATAGAAGTGGGATGAGCCCACATGATATCACCGATGACATCAGTTGCGAGAATCTTTCTAGACCAACATAGATAATTATGGGATTCAATCAATCTCAACACCTCCCGAATGTCCGTTCTAGGACCCTCTTTGTAGGCCGGTGTTTGTGGACGCCTATAAACTTGACGAAGACTAGTCACATTCTCGGATCTAGCTTCTTCAGCGATAATAGTAGCTTTGGCCCGACATCAAGATCCGCATGCTCGTTAACGAGATCCTTTTGCGCTTGAGGCAGGCGCCCAAATAAACAAGTACCAATGGAAGTTTTGAGCAACTCATGCGTGTGTCTACCACATTTAACTCTCACACACCAACCCCACGACGAAGAGTGCAAGTAGCTTTCAATCTAAAAGGACAACCTCTCCTTTTAGAACCGAAAACCCTTGAATCATTAGTAAACCCGCCTTGTTTCTCACGACCAAAAACAATCTTATCTCGCTTCCCCTCTTTCCATTTGCTTTCTCGGATCTCACAATAACAACAACTACACCGATAGTTCTTCTACCAAATGACTTTTTGCCTCCTCTCCTCCACACTGTGCGTGTAGAAAATATCTACAAAATATATAATTTACTAAGTACTTAAGTAATTTAATTCCATTTACCAAACTTGAGTAACAAAAATATATACCGTATCCGTCGTGAAAGTCGGTGTAGTATCAATATCACGAGAGCCAACCGAGTCGGCATGATCCGCACGTCAGGCGGGTCAATATCTGTTCCAACAAAACAGATAGCAACTCAGGAAAAAACGAAAAAAATAGCCCAGTCGTATATACCTCCTCAACCATGTATATACGATGGGTATTTTTTTCACATCGTATATACATGGCCCAGATGTATATACGATCGGATCTTCTCAACACACTCGTATATAACCTATATACGATGGGTAGTCAACGAAGCATTTAATAATGCAATCGTATATATGTCTTGAAGGACATATATACGATGAGTAGTCAACGAAGCAATTAATAATGCAATCGTATATATGTCTTGAAGGACATATATACGATGGGTACTTTTTCAGGTCAGCGTTAAATATTAAATGTAATCGTATATACCTTCCATTGAGGTATATACGATGCGTATTAATGTGGGTCCCAGTCAGAGTGAATTTAATGAAAGTCAAAATGTGATTTATGGCAGGGGTAAAATTGGAATAACAATAATGGGTGGGGGTGGGAGGGCATAGGGTGGGGGTATAAAAAAACAAAGCCAAGAAAAATTTATACTCAACCTTTTTTTATACTTGTGTTACGAAAAAAAATGGCTGTTGCTTTTCCCACACCCCCTCCTACTCTAAACACACCCCACAAGGGTGTGAAAAGACTAAAAGGCCAGCCAAAACCTCTTTTTTTCACGAAATTTCACCTGTTCGAACACGGGCCTTCGAACAGGTTCGAATGACATCGTTCGTGTGTGCTAAATCTTGACTTCACACCCTCTTTGAGTGTTTTTCACCTGTTCGAACGAGGTCATTCGAACGTGTTCGCATGACCCTGTTCGAACCCGTTCGAACGACATCGTTCGAGTGTGTTAAATATTGACTTCACACCCTCTTGCGCGTAATTTCACCTGTTCGAACGAGGTCATTCGAACATGTTCGAACAAGCTCGTTCGAACAGTCTTTAAACACGTGAACTCAGCGTTTCACGCGAGGTTATTTTTGGAATAAAATTTGTTAAGGGGTGTGAAAGAGTAGGAGGGGGTGTGGGAAAAGCAATAGCCAAAAAAATTGTGTTATAATAGTGAGGGCCCTGATCATTTTGTACTCAGATTTTTTACTGTTGCTTTTCCCACACCCTCCTATTTCTAAACACACCCCACAAGGTGTGAAAAGACTAAAAGCGCCACCAAAACCTCTTTTTTTCACGAAAATTTCACTGTTCGAACACGGGCCTTGAGCGAGTTCGAATGACATCGTTCGTGTGTGTTAAATCTTGACTTCACACCTCTTTGAGTGTTTTTCACTGTTGAACGAGGTCATTCGAACGTGTTCGCATGACCTGTTCGAACCCGCTCGAACGACATCATTCGAGTGTGTTAAATATTGACTTCACACCCTCTTGCGCGTAATTTCACCTGTTCGAACGAGGTCATTCGAACATGTTCGAACAAGCTCGTTCGAACAGTCTTTAAACACGTGAACTCAGCGTTTCACGCGAGGTTATTTTTGGAATAAAATTTGTTAAGGGGTGTGAAAGAGTAGGAGGGGGTGTGGGAAAAGCAATAGCCATTTTTTTTGACTTGTTTTTTCCAGACCCCCACCCCTTCCCCATATACCTCTACCCAAAAGTGAAACCCCAAAATGCCATTTGCAATTTATTTTTTTTTGTTAAAAAAAGGTCAATCGTATGTATGTTATTTTGGACATATATACGATGGTCAAATTTAACCCATCGTATATATGTCCTTAAGACGTATATACGATTAGCCGTGTAAGATGCAATCGTATATACGTCTGAAGGACATATATACGATGTGTTAAAAGTAGGCATCGTATATATGTTCAAAATGACATATATACGATTTGTTTTAATTTTTATTACTAAAAAGCTACTAAAAATTCGTTAAATAGTCAAAACTACTCTAAAAAATTATGAAAACACCACTAAAAATCTAACAAAACCAAAATAAGGCTAAACAAATTTTTTTAGATTTTTTTGAGACTATGAAAAATTAAAAAAAAATCGTAAAAAATAGTAAACGATTGAATTTGGGATTTTGAGGCCATAGTCTTGTAAGAAGTCCCTTCTAGAGAAGTCGTGATTCTTGATTTTTTTGGATTTAATGGTTGTGGTTTCATTACAATCGGAGTATATTGCCCGAAAACCGATTTTTTAGCCTAAATTATTCGTTCGACGTATAACATCGTCACGTTTTAACAAACTACACACACAACCTATTTTCAGGACTTAATTAATTTTTATTTGACTTAAAATTAAAAAATTACCATAGGGATCGTATATCCACCTGGGGGGATATATATACGACCCTATTTTTTGTCCATCGTATATACACCCCTCAAGGCGTATATACGATTATGGTGGGGGTGTGCCAATCGTATATACGCCTTGGGGGGTGTATATACGATGGACAAAAAATAGGGTCGTATATACACCCCCCAGGTGTATATACGATTGTCCAAATTTTTTTTAAAAAAAATACGTTTTTAGAAGGGCATTTTTGGGTTTTCAGTTTGGGTGGGGGTATATAGGGATTGGGTGGGGGTACAAAAAAAACCCTTTTTTTTTCTTTATAATGGTGTTATAACAAAAAAAATTATATACTCCTCCTGCTATCAAACACTCATTGCATTCTCTTCTTCAATTCACACCGAAAAAATTCCCCGTCTTCATTCCTCCATTTCCTTCATCCATTCACCTTCTTCTTTAAATTTGTTATCATGGCAGCGATAAAAAAAAGAAACAAGAAAAATAGTATAATCAATTCTCTTTCAATTGCTCAATCCCCGATTGAATGGTTTGACAACTTTGTCAATTGAGAAAGATATGTTGGAGAATATTGATATTGATCTGATTATAAATGATTTTGCATCTCAAAATGCTCAAAGAAACCGCTTCTTATGACTTTCCGAGAAAAGATAAGTTTTTTGATATTTTGTAAATATTATGTATTAAGGCATATTATGTTAAACTAGAATAATCACCCGTGCCAGCACGGGTATACATTTCAAATGAACGTAACATTGCGATTCGTTGATCGGGTCTTTATTAAATTTTCAGGTTGTCGCTTTGGTTGTTTTTAGTATGATGCACACACGTTTCTTTGTAAAACAACATTTATAAAGTCATTATGTTATATAATATGTCTATAGAAACCTACTTATACAGATATCGGATAACATATAAAAAATAAGAATAGAATATATATTTTTTATTTAATTTAATATTTTTCTATTTTTAAATCAATGTTTAACTATATAGAACTATAAAATATAAAAATATCTTTTTTATTATAAATAGTTAAGTAAGTTACTATTTTTGAAATAGATAGTTAACTATTGAAAATATTAAATATAAAAATAGTCTATTAATTTTAAATAATTTAGCAATTTACTATTTTTAAAGAAAGACTTAATTATTAGAAATGACATGTAAAATGCAAATTCAGGTTAACAACAATTTAACATCCCTCTGCTCCCCGTCAATTTTGAAGATGGGGATGGGAATCATGCTCTCCATCCTGAATATTTTATATAAATATGTGTTTAAATGTATAAAAATATATTAAATTGTGTGACTTTTTATATTTTAAAATATAAAAGTAAGACTGACTTTTGTATTAAAATGTTAAACTTTCGTTCTGCATTTATACTTTTTTATATTTTTTTAAACTTTTATATATTTTAATTTACACGGTTGCTAACTTTTGATAAATTAACGGTGGTCCCCGCAAGGACCGTGGGAAGGTGGACGGGGATGGGTGAGAGGGGGCTCACCGCGGTGAAGATTGGGGATGGGGACATGGATAGTTTTGATTGTTAAGAGAATTAATTTGGGTTTTATATGGTAGTCGTTGATTTTTGCAGCCGAAATTTTGATGAATCATGACCAGTTAATTCTGATGAGCATGCAATTTTATTTGTCTAATATAGCCATACATAAGCATATTTCCTCGAGGACTGTGGGAGAGAATCCTCCTCTGCCTCCGTCAATTTTGAGGATGGGGACGGGAATCATGCTCCCCGTCCCCGAATATATTTATATAAATATCCTTATATATATATATATATATATATATATATATATATATATATATTAACTAATCCAATTTTTGGTCTTTTATATGTGTTTAAATGTATTAAAAAAATAGCAAATTGTGTGACTTTTTATATTTTAAAGTATAAAAGTAAGACTGACTTTTGTCCAGTCCCTTGCTCTCATTTCTGTCCAGTATTGTGAACAGTTTTCAAATCAAACAGGGTACAAGCTGGAATTGTCCAATCCAGTCCATTACCGCTTAGCGAATCAAACGCACCCTAAATTCTCTATTAACAATAAAACTAAAGACATCATACTTCAAAAGCAAAATGTATTATAAAAGAAAAGCACCAGAGCAGAACCTATGACAATGAACCCTTATATTTCTATCCTGTTAAGAACCCCAAAATCTTATAAGGAAGAAAGATCAAGCTTCTATAACTACTTAACTTCCAGAATTAGGCAGAAGAATTATAAACCCACTTTTGCAAAGCTGGAGAAAAATGGAGAAATTGTTAAGGAAGCTTAACCTATTTAAGATGCATCCAGATATGAGAACAGATCAGACTTGTGCATGTTACACAACTCCTAACATTTCAACTCGATCTTGAGGACTACAAAATATACAAAATATGCAAAACATACAAAATAGAATTACCAACCAAAAAGAAAAGGACAACAGAATTAACATGGCATATGAGAACTTTGGAGGACATTCCATTGAAGTGAAATCAAACAAACAGGATACAAATAAACATGGCATAAACACTCAAGTACACTCAAAATATAGCAAAGACATTTGATTATGGTAAAAACACTCAAGTACACACCATGTTGGTCATTTATTTGAAACTTAAAAGTGTCAACGATTTAAAGTAGGTGGAAAAGTGGACATATAACACACACATTAAGAAAAAGAAACAGAGCAGATTGCAATTATACTTACAAACTTAAAAGAGCTTTTTTGTATGAAGAGAATTATACTTACTTCAATTGAAAATATCATAAGCTAGAAGTTCATCTAAAACATACATTTTTTTTCTTCTAATAGTAGGTTCCATTCAATTCTACAAAACAAAAATAACATGTTATATTTTACCCCATCATAAGCTACCTACCAAACACTGCCATAAATTACATAATATCCTTGCGAGGAAATCCTCCTTTCATATCATAACTTTGCTGAGGATATAGCACGGAAAGGTAAGAGTCATTCTCATCAACCCTCTTTGACACAGAAAACTTTGATTCATCATCCTCCAAAACCTTGCCATAGATCATGAATATAGCAAGACCAATATTTTCGAGAGAACATGAAAAAACAAAAATAGTTATGAATAGCCAAATCACTACAATTTTCATCTTGCTGCAAGTATAGCAAATGCATCAACCTATAAGTTTTATAAGAAAAAGTTCACCAAGGAATTGATAAATTTTGACAATTCAATTTTCATGTAAGAAGATGACAGTAATAAGTATAAAAAATGTCAACTCATCAAAACAAAGAAAATAAAAATCCAAATACATAGCAACCTAAAACTCACCTTGTAGCCATCAAGTGTACTTTTCACCAGTTGTAGAAAATGAATAAGGAAATCTCCTCACCTTCCAACTTCCACCTCTGCAAGATAGATGAACAAAAGATAAAAGCTAACACAATGAAAGAGATTAACACTAATAAAATGAACGTTTTCTATGATGTAGGGGAATTAGTCCACAAAAAAAGTTGACATGGATTAATTTTCCCTAAAAAATGCAACAACTTTTAGAGAAATTTTTTTTACATGAGACAAACAAAAAAAAATTGAGACGCCATTTTAGAAGACCTTGTATTCTTCTATTGTAGATAATACTTACAGTGGAGCTCTAAAAAGAATAGTGTCTGTAGTTGCTGCATTTTTTATCTCTCAAAGGCCAAAGAGAATGTGTGGTCTACACACAATTGAAATGGCATAATGAGTATTTAAATTCTAATTAAAAAGTACATCAAAATCTTTAATGACTAAGATTGACAGTTTTGATATCATGTTTGACCTAGCTGTAACTGTTGGATCACAATATGACAAACTCTTGTAACAGGCGCGCTAAAGCGATCAACGAGAGATTATTCATTTGTAACGGTTTCGCTAGTAATGACGCCATGGTTAATGCTGAGTGATCATTCACAACATGCCCACGTTTGTTTTCCATGATTTATGGCCATGAGTTAATCACTTTAATTAGTCATTTATATGCGTTATAAAATATATTGAATGTGTTGTCAGCCGAATTTTTTGAAACATCCACCGTCGGACATAAAGCATTTCTCGTTTATTCTCATGAACACCGTTGATCATTGTTGAACCGTTTATCGTTGAGAAAAAAAATACTTACAATGCGATATGTAAGCAACCGTTGGATTCATTGCAAACTTGACATGGAGTCCACATATTTATCAGATGTATTGCGTGGATTTTCTACGGATGAGGTGGCTTTTTTTAATGGTGACGTGTATAGTCTATTTGGAAAACTTACAATTGTATATAATTAAGATTAAGATTATGATTAAGATAATTTATGAATTGTTATTATGTGTATTCATAATGGTGCAGGGTTCATTGAGGTAATTAACAGTGAGTGTGAAATTTGTATCAAAAGTAGTGCATGGTGCAGTGGTTGTTGTTGTTGTTTGCCACTCGAAGGTCAAGTGTTCAACTCTCATGTAAGACATTTCTTCATTTTATTTTATTCAATGACTGACATCCAACGTTCAACCGTGGGGGCCAATGTGGATGACATGTAAAGCCACATATTTAGAAGAGATCTACGTGAAAAATCTTAGTTGGTCGCTTAGGTGGCAAGATTTGTGATTTATATTACTTATGATGATGAAATAAGTTTTTTTGTGTGTTTTATTGAAATAATACAATAAAATCTACATTATGTTCTTTTTCATAAACCAATGTAGTCTCCCCCATGATGACTGTGGAGACTACATTAATGGGTTGACCTCTCCTTACATATATTTTTCTATTATTATGTTTGTCTATTATTATTTTTCTATTATTATGTTTGTCTTGTATATAACTATATATATATATATATATATATATATATATACGTTTTGACAAATAATTTAATATATAAATTTGTATAAAATATTTATAAATATATGTTGATAATACATTTTTCTAAAATTATTATACAACATAATAACTAAATTTTCGATAGTGTCCAGAGTATTTAATATCGCACACAATGCACTTAAATATACAACTTTTGTTTTTTTAATTCCTAAAAAAATTGTCAATTTTTTAAGTTACAAGTGAATGTCGACCCGTGCTGGCACGAGTGAATCATACTAGTATATATGTATATATATATATATATATATATATGAAATAATCTTCTGATTTTGTCACTTATTGCGTGTTATTTTGTTTGTTATTCGCTTAGATGGAGGGATGACAATGGAAAAAGGGAACTATAGTGTCTGTATCCAAGTTCGCATATGCATGAGCAACAACCTTATGTTTGTCTCCATACCTTGTGGCCCAAGTGCATGTACTCGCACATGATACCCACACTTTAAATGCAAAAAATATAATAATGACATAAAAACTATCATAATTCAATTAGAAAAGCATCAAATTTTCAAATCTACTTATTAGTGTGGGAGTGCGTGTCTATATATATATATATATATATATATATATATATATATATATATATATATATATATATTTATATATATTTAAATTTTGATCATTTGTTTTTCTGTTTGGTCATTTGTCTTTCATATTTGTGTCAGTTTGGTCATTCATATTTTATTTTTGTCTCTTTGGTCTTTTATCTTTCATATTTTTGTTTTCGTTTGTTCCTTTAAAACAAAAACTCAGAAAAAATGAAGAACACTATGAATGTCTTCAAGCACACTAAGGTCCATTCGATTTCTCTGAATAACTCATGCAACACATGCGACCAAATTGAATGAAAACTCTAACTTGAATAAAATTTCGCAAGGAATTCAATGAAACTAAAATTAAGCTCGAAAAAGTGTTTATGCGCAAAATCAATTCTGAAACCGAAATCTTGAATTTGAAGTTCAAAAACTTTCAATCTCAACAATGGTGATTTTGCTATAGAGCATCAAATTGAATGATTCTTGAGCCTAAAATGCTTAACTTTCAACAAGAAATAGAATGCGACAAACATTCGCATCTATAAAATATGTTTTGACTCTTATTTGCTCATTTTTCAATCAATTTGCGTCAAACTAGTTTTGTTCAACTCGTATTGAGTGCAAAAATTGAACTATAACAAAATGTTTCAACAAAAATGATGCAAAATCGAGAACGATGTGAAAAGCAAAAACTTGCATTCGTGTTTCTAAGTATGAGCCAAATTGTCATGTCTACTACGACGTGTGTTCACTTGAAAAAAGTTTATTGCGAAATACCAAGAAATTTAAATTATTATTTTTTTGACTGATTTTCTTATAATTATTTAAGGGCTTTCAATCGAGTACTCAACTATTCATATAGATCAAACAAAATAAATTCTAAAAAAATAAATATTTATTACATCAAACTTCTAAAAGAATATGTTTAATAATTTAAGAAACCAATATCCCAAAATAAAAAAAAATTTAAGAAACCAATTGATAATACTACTCCATAACAAAATAATTTTTTTAAAAATATTTATCATATTAAAATTCTAAGAAAATATTTTTAATAATTTAAAACACTAAAAAATGATACTACTCCATAGCAAGATGTAAGCGAAATTGGCATGTATTTTTGTAAAAATCAATTAGGGTGTGTTTGGGAGTTTGGAGGGGAGGGCATAAGACTAATGGTGTAAATTTATTAGTGATGAGGAGAAAAATGATCCCCTAGTTCATTTTTGGATCTCCTCCAAAACCCTCCAAAATTGGGAGATTTTGGAGGGGCTCCAAAAATGAACTAGGAGGGAGTTTGGGAGGGTTTAGGGGGATATATTTTCTCCCTATCACTAAAGAATTTACACTATTAGTCTCATGCCCTCCCCTCCTCTTCCCTCCAAACTCCCAAACACACATTATTTAAATTACTTATCATCTCGTTTGATTGCCTAAAGATTCTCAAACTTTTTGTGTTTTAACGTTAAATATTCAACTTTAAAGGGTTAAATATATTTTTAGTCCCTATAAAATTTTACCATTTTGTTTTTAGTCCCTATAAAATGTAAAATCATGTAAACTCATGTATACATTGAGAAATTTTTAATGATATTTTGCATACATGTTAAGGGTATTAAAAATATATTTCTCACAAAAAAGAAGCTCAAAATTGGATTTTTAGGTTAATATTTCCTTTAATTTGTTTCTTGCATTTTTTGCACTTAAAAATTTATATTTAATTCATCAATTGTTCAAAAATTCTAAGTTTTTGGTGGGAGAGATGTTTATAATGTCCTTACATGTATGCAAAACACCACTCAAAAATTCAATGGGTACACATAAGTTTGTATTTTATAGGGACTAAAATTAAATTGTGAAATTTTATAGGGAGTAAAAGTTTATGAAAAATGTTATAGGGACTAAAAACAAAATAATAAAATTTTATAGGGACTAAAAACATATTTAACCCAACTTTAAATAAACGACGCCTTTTATATAAATATGATTAAAACGTATTTTTAATATATTAAATTCCTTTGCTTCAAAAAAAATATCTTGAATTCCTTTGGTCAATTGTTTTTTTTTTAAATTCCTTTTTATTGATTTTATTACTAACTCGTAAAGTTACAAAAGTTTGTAGTGAAGAATTAAAAATTGTAAATTATTATTTTTTATTTGATTGAAAACTTTTAAATTATTTAAAGGGCTTCCAATTGAGTTTTCAACTATTTATATAAATCAAACAAAATAAATTATTAAAAATAAAAATTTAATATATTAAATTTATTAGATTTTTTAAAAAAATTTGCTCAAAAAAAAGAAAATATTTTAATTAATTTAAGACACCAACAGATGACTATCCGTAACAAAATATAAGCAAAACTTTTCATGCATTTCTGTAAATATTGTTTATGTTATAAAATAAAACAAAGTAGAGCAAGAAAAAAATAGGAAAACGAGAGAATAATAAAACTATTGTATTGTACTCTTCAATGTTATCCATTATATTGTAATATGAGTCTTATTTATACGACAAATGCTTGTAACCCACATATGAATATTAAGGCCTACATAATGTGTCTTTAACATATGAAGTGAAGAAGATTTGCAAAGAGTGAAAACCTTTTACTAATGGGAGTTACAAGAGGGGAGAGGATCCTCTCAATTTCTCGAAAGAAATGGATGCTCCATTACCTAAGTTTTGTGTGTATATTAATACATTAAAAACTTAAGTAATGGACTTCTCCATTTCTTTTCCTTACAAGAGCATAATGTAGAGAGACATCCAATTTATTCACAATAGTTTAGAGGTTAATTTCATCAATTAAATTACCATCATCTCATTTAATTGCCTAAAAAATTCTCTAATTTTTCATATTCAACATTATATATCCAACATTAAACGAAAGTCATATTTGGTATATTAATTTGGTGAATTTTCGCTTATATTTTTTTACTTACTCCATTCCATTTTAAGAGTACAACGGGAATATACTTATAATTTTATTAAAACAATAAAATTTATTGCTTTCATTGATTTGTGTAAAACAATCCTTAAGGGTATGTTTGGGAAGAGGTTTTGGGTGGGAAAAACATATTTTTTAATTTAAAATTGAGAGAGCTATAAAATGTCACTAAATATAAATGAAGTATGATTAAAAATGTTATATTGTCATCTATCATGTTATTCTTTTAAAATTTTAAAATCTCAAATATATATGAGAATATAGACTAATATTTTCCAAGCCCTCCCCTCCCAAAATCCCCTCACAGATATACCCTAAAAGACAGATGAAAAAAGAACGAATGTAGTACAATCTAGAGGGCTCAAATTTTCTTATATTTTGCTATGTGGGAGTATATATTATGGGTTAGTTTGGTAAAAGTTACAGATAGCGGATAATGGATGAGCTAGTTGATAGCAAATTATGTGTTTAGTAAAATTAATGGTTACAATAACTTTTTTTTGACCGAAATGTAAAATGACATAAAATAATATTTAATTAATTATTAAATTATTTAATGATGACAAAATAGTTAATGAGAAAATAGAAGTAATATAAGAAAAATAATAATGGTAAAAATACCAAAAAAATGAAACGCTATACACTATCCGCTAAAACGCTACTTGAAGTATCGTTTCAAAAAATAGTAGTACTCGTTAGTCAAATACGCTAGTCTCATTTGCTATCCGTGGATAGATAGCGAATGTGACGAACCGAACATAGTTTGCATATTAAATGTTCTTTATCATAAAAACATTAAATGCTCTTTAATTAAAACATAAAAAATCTTTAAAGTATTGAAATAAATGTCAATTCAAAAATGTAATTTAAAAAACATTTCCATATTTAAATCATTTCCTTTCAAAAAAACTATAAATATTTTTGTCTTATTTGTCAAAAAAAGGTTTCTAAAATGAATATTCGTTCATTATTTTAAGAAAAAAAAAAAGAAGTGCAATTAATTTCCGAAACGCATGTTATTGTTATGTAGTATTTGCTTCCCTCCCTGCATTGCATTGCATTGCATTGCATTTGCCTTGCGTTGCATCCTTTTCACAGAAATCTCCACTTGTTAGCTGTTTCTCTGCAAATCTCTCCCTCTCATGTTGAAATAATCTGCATTTCTTCGAAGCGAGTTCTAAATCTCTCTCCAAAATGGACTGTGCCTCCGAAGAAATCTCCGATAAAACTCAAGGACCAGACTCACACAAGGACCAACAAGTCTATTTCGTTCCTTACAGGTCTCTTCCATTTCCAGATTCCACTCTTTCTCACTCCAATTCTATTCAATTTCTTGCTTCCTTTTACTTCCCCCAAATCTATATAACTCAATTTTGATTTTTTCTTTGCATTGGTTTACAATAATTGAAAGCAACGACACTAATAATGCTCGTTAGGGTTGAAATGATCAAAACGGAACTCAATTCGATTGCCTTACGTATCAGCTTTGTGCTCTATTTTTAATTATTATTTTTTTGTTTTTTATGTTTTTGGTTTTTTTCGCTACTCAATCGAACTGTTAATTTTTTAATGTTTTCGGTTGATTTTCCTGTGATCTGAACTTGTCTGCATTGGTTGGGAGAATTTGATTGAATGCGTGAAGATCCTTGATGGATGATTTTGTTGTGTTTTAGGTGGTGGAAGGAAGCTCGGGATGCAATGCCTGTGGATTTGGATAAGAAGGGAATTGCGTATGCCTCTTTTTCTAGTTCATCCTATGGTCCTATGAAGCTCATCAATAACATCTTCAACTCAGATCTCGTTTTCAATCTTCGGAGGGAGGAAGAATCGCAGCTCATTAGGGAGAATGGTGAGGTGGGTGTATCTGGACGAGACGTTGCTTTGGTATCTGGGGATATGTGGTTGCGAGCACTCAAGTGGTGAGTGGTCTAGAAAAAATCTCAGCTCCATTCCCCTTCTGTTATTATATATATCTGATTTGTCTATGATATAATATAAGAAAGAAAGATAAAGTTAACTGTGTTAGGTTCAAGTTAGAATGTGCACTGATGCAACTGATCTTCCACCTTTATGGAATTTAGATAGTTGGGTTGGTACTTTGTGCTGTGTGATATTATTCTAGCCTTTTGTGTTTATGGTACACCTTTGCATCATGTCTTCATGCTTATGCTAGTTTTAGCAGTTGTTTAACTCCACCGCGTTAAAATAACCACAAAGTCTGCAAAAGATCATTGAAGTCAAGCAATTACAAATCTTTGATGCAAAGACATTATGATTTTTATGTTTCCGTGGCCAAGTGATGTGCATGGCTCTTATTTGTGAAAGGTGAACAAATGCCTTGGGCTTGGGCCACTTGTTCGTTGCGTTACAGATTAAGTGGGTTGGGTGTGTGGGCGTTGTATTGTAGCCTCCTGGTACGGTACAAGGGTGATGTGTGTGTGTACACATACGAGTTGTGACTCTATTCGATATATGGAGAAAATCACAGACACTCTGCTCCTTGGATATAGGGGCATTGCCGAACCTCATTAAATCGTGTTTGTGCTATGTGTATATTGTTTTCATTTCATCTTTAGATTCCAGTTGCTTGTTTCCAACACAAAGTAATTCTACTTCAGGGACAGATGTTATGGATGAGAAGGCTACTGGAGTGATTATGTTGTGTTGACTTTTGAAATATTTTGGACATTTATTCTTCTATGCTAGTTCACTCTACTAGTTTTATATACAACTTGCTCACTTGGCCATTAATATGCAATTATCTCCTAAATGAGTTCCCCTGATGGTACCATATGCCATATATAATGCATGCAACTCTGGAACTTTAAAAAGCCAGCATGTTGATGATTTATGATTTTGATGAAATCAATTCATAATTGCAGATCATTTTACTGTTTTTTTCTGTGTTTGTGAAGAATTAGCATATTTGTCTTTGTTTTATACTCCCGTTTAGAATTTCCAGCAGCAAATGGTATGTTCGTTAATAAGTGAACTAGAGATTTGTTGCTGTTTTTAACTTTCAAGTATTAGTTTTTACTTTTTAATGTTAAGTTGCAATCAAAAATAGTTCAACTTTCTTTATATAATCAATGAAGGTTCCTTTTAATCCAGAATATTTAGTTTGTTATGTGCTTGTATCTTCATTATTTAATATATCATTTAGGCACAGTGATTCAAAAAGTGCAATAAAGGACGACAAAGGCTTTTCAGCTACCGACAGGGATATGGGAGACGTATATCCTTTACAGCTCAGGCTTTCTGTTCAGAGGGAAACAAACTCATTTGAAGCAAGAATAAGCAAAAAGGTGTGTAAAATTCTTTGTTAGCATGATTCCTGTCCATGAGGTAGGTAGTGGTTAAGCTTTTAATTAGTTATGTTTTTCATTGAATACTGAGAACCGAGATGTTAGATGATATGTTCTCTATCCTTATTATCTTATTATTATTAATCAAATTTTAATATGCTATTCACATTTTTCCATTCTCTTCAGGACAATGCAGTTGAACTTTTTAAAAGAGCCTGCAAAATGTTCAGTCTAGATTCAGAGATGGTATATAATATTATATCTAGTTATTTGAAGTTCTACTGAAATGTTTGTTTGTGTGTGGAATATTCAACTATTCTTGCAAAGAATTGACAATTTTTTAACCTGTTATTGCACAGCTACGCATTTGGGACTTCTCAGGTCAGATAGCCTTGTTTTATAATGATGAAGAAAATCACGTTCCCATAGACTGTCAAAGGCAGTCTGATCAGGAGGTATGTGGTATTAGGTTTTGATTAGTTCATGTTTTGTTTATGTTTGTATTATGTGCCACAAGCCCACAACCCTTTGTTGATTAAGCATTGCACAAGTTTACTGTTTTTGCTTATTAAGCCTTTTGGGTACTTCGTGTTTTTTTTAAGAAAAAAAAAATATTTAAAGAACTGCACCAGGTTTAGAACACGGGCCCTATTGTACACGACAAGCTCCATGTTTCTTCTCCATATGATTCTTGTATGGAGTCCTTTATTTTTACATACGACTTTAATAGCTTTGGAAAACATTATTACAAGCATATGATTCGTGTCAATCAGGTATTGCTATATTGATGTGTGGTATTTGATTTATATATTGCAAACTTTATTCACTTGATGTGCAAGATAAAATGTTGAAGGTCCATTTGCAGTTGGGTTTATGTACATGTGATCAAAGATTATTTTGGACTCGGGACAAGTGTTTTCTGTATTGTAACAAACAACTTATTTCCTTAAGATTTTCCTTATACAAGCAAATACTTTCCTTTTGTCCTTTTTTCTCACAAGTTTTTTGTTAGTAGTTCTCAGTGTTCACTTTTGGCTTTTTGTATTCCTGCTTTATTTTCAAGTGTCAACTTGTGAGAATTGACCTTTAACATTAGGTTTGTAGATGCAAGAGCAAGAGCATTAGATTTGAACTGAATTTATATTTTCTGTACGCATCAAGTTGTCTCGACCTTAGTGACTATCAATTTTCTGTCAATATCTTTATTTGTTATCATTTTGTATTCTAATAACTTTTCTTGAGTGTCTCATTACGGCTTTTATTAAATTTACGATAATCACGTTACCTTCTTAGAATCATTAACTCTGATTGGATTTCCGTATGTGCCATAGTAATTTTAACTTTGGATGATATATGCAGATTCTTCTCGAATTGCAAGTTTATGGGTTGTCAGACTCAATGAGATCTAGGGAAGGGAAAAGAGATGAGATGCCAAATTTTTCTGGCAGTACATCACTGAAGATGAATGGTGCTGCTGACAATTTGTCCTTCTCTTTAGGCCCTAGTGAAGCTGGTTCGTTGGGATTAACTGGATTACAAAACCTAGGGAATACCTGCTTCATGAACAGTTCCATCCAATGCTTAGCACATACGCCAAAACTTGTTGACTATTTTTTGGAAGATTATGGTAGAGAAATCAATCATGACAACCCGTTGGGCATGAATGTATGTGATCTATTTATTCATCACTCACAACTTACTTGTTTGATGTCTCTTCGGCTGGGGCACTTCTATGCTTATGATATATTTCTCTTTAATGTTCTTTCATTGGGATATGCTTGTTTCCAGGGTGAGATAGCTTCTGCATTTGGAGATTTACTTAGGAAGTTATGGGCTCCTGGTGCAAGTCCTGTGGCACCAAGAGTGTTCAAGTCAAAGCTTGCTAGATTTGCACCTCAGTTTAGTGGGTTTAATCAGCATGATTCCCAAGTTAGTGCTTCTGGCCCTTTCTTTTAATGTTTAGATATGTTTTTGGCTTTACAAGGCTCATGTCCACGTACCCTTTCATTTTTATTATATGTGTGTATATACCTTTCTTTCTCAACAGGAGCTTCTTGCTTTTTTACTGGATGGACTTCATGAAGATCTGAATCGTGTTAAATGTAAGCCGTATGTAGAAGCGAAGGATGGAGACGGTCGATCAGATGAAGAGGTTGCTGATGAATATTGGCATTACCATTTGGCTCGCAATGATTCAGTCATTGTTGACGTGTGTCAAGTATGTACTCATCTCATTGTATGCACTTTAGAATTAATTACTGACGCATACATGATGTGAAGAACCTTGTAGTTGCATGGTGTTTGATAGTAGTATGTTACTTTGTTATAGAAACTTCCATTCATGATTTACTCTAACATTTACAGGTGTAGTAAAAACAATTACTTAAAAAGTTCAAATATGTGTTTTAACTTTTAAACAATTGGCTGTAACCAAGTATTAGGTTTTTATGTCTGGCTGTCATGCAAAGTTCATAAGTTCAACAAATTACAGCTTGATTAGTCTCTATAATCTAACAAAGAGAATTTGATGAATACGACCATAGTATTAACATTTAGTCATGAAATTTTTAAAAACTTTATTTGATGTTTCATATGTATTGTATTGTGTTAGATATCATATTATATAATTAAATTGCTTTTGAAAATTCAGTTAGCCTTTTTGGTTGTGTGTGTACTGTGTACTGTAGGGGCATATCTAGCAAGAGTAATGGTTTTATTTGAGAGGTGGGAAAAATGAACAATGAGCACTGAATCTTCCATAACAAGGATATTAAGATATCAAACCATTTTTATCAAAAATATGCATTTGATAATTGATGCTGAGTCTGTTACTTTTTTAAGTGTTTTTTGATGGAATCTAAAATGGATAATAATTCATGATAGCAGTTAATTGTCACCAGAACATTACTTGTTTTTTTCCTTCCGAAAAAATTCATTTGAGAGGAACTTTGCTGCCTTTATCATGTTCATGAGAAACATTTCGGTTACTTATTCTTCCTAATGGTAACTTCTTTTACCTTGTGGATCACATTCATCATTTTATGCAGGGTCAATATAAATCAACATTAGTTTGTCCTGTTTGTAGGAAGGTCTCTGTGACATTTGATCCATTCATGTACTTATCATTACCGCTACCTTCAACAACAATGCGTACAATGACTTTAACTGTTGTTAGTAACAATGGTGATGGAATGTCTCGATCATCGCCATATACAATTTCTGTTCCAAAACATGGAAAACTTGAAGATCTGACCCGTGCTCTTAGAACCGCATGTTCTTTGGGACCTGATGAGACCTTGTTAGTAGCTGAGGTATATATTTTCTAAATCATTTGTTAAAACTCAAATTTTAACTTTGTTCCCCTCTACTTTGAGTTTCTTGGTTGATACATTTCAATCCTGTAAAAAACTGAAGCAAGGCTCTCTGGTACAGGTATACAACAACTGCATCATACGTTTCCTTGAAGATCCATCTGATTTGTTATCGTTAATCAGAGATGCTGACAAACTCGTTGCTTATCGATTTGTGAAAGATAATGGGGACGCGCCTCTGGCAGTCTTTATAAATCAGCGGTTGGAGGAGTAAGTCAATATCTTTTTGGCAATAGCTGTGATTTCATTAGGAAAGATATTTTTTTTGTGTTACACTTAATAGGCAGTTGGGAGTGTAATGGGCTTGTTTCTACTGAACACTAAAAATCAGCAGTCTTAGACTACAATAGTTAAATATGAATTACAAGCAAATTTTCTGAAATTTATTCGTGTCACCGAGTCTTTTCAACTGGAAGAACTGGAAACAGGTGTATAGTGCAAAAAAATTACCTCAAACACATTGATTACCAAAATTTGAAAGAAAATAACATTGAGCTTGACCAAAACCAGTTTACTTTCATTAGTCTAGATGAGCTTCACTGGTTGAAGTGTTTATCTCGTACATTATCATTGTTCATTTAAATTATGCAAACCAGTTTTCTAATTCTTACCTACTGAGATATCTTGATTTCAATGCAATTAAGTTGCCTGAAAAAAGTCAAATGGTTGTACCCAATAAATCTGAATTAATTTTTCAATGGAAGAATGCCTGTGTGGGAATAGTCATAACTTCATCAAGCCTCGATTCTCGAGCAATTTGGAACTTGCATAATCTCTTACCCAAATCAGTTAGCATTTAAACATTGGAAAGAATAATTTGAATGAGTTCATCAAATAGAATTTTTATTCAGATTCCATAAAAGTGGTTAACGTAAATAAATTAATTATATTTAAAAGCTTGTAGTCCTTTTATTAGGAATACTTTAATTTATGGTGTTCATTTAAGTTTAGCATAATTTTAGTAGTTTCAAACCTGACATTTTTTTCTTTGCAATTTCAATTAGATCTCTAATCAACCATTCTCTTGCTACCATTTCACTACTTGATCTATTAATTCAAAATTACTTATTGTGGTTTTAGTTTATGGGAATCCAACAGTTTTAATTTTTTATTTCATGTCTTGCAAGGCCTTGAGAGGATCCTTCCTCCCTCCTATTCTTTCTTATATAAAGGTTCTAAAACATGTTGGTATAAGATATGCTGTTAGAAGTATAGAGTCTTTTATTTAGAAGATTAAAGGGACATGCAGTCATTTGTAAGCTTAGTTATGCATGAAACTTTTGACCTGTCTTATTAAGTTATAGTCACTATAGCATGCAGCATTCAGCAGGGGTATCTGTATAGTAATTAACACTCACCCAGTTATCCTCACAGAACCGGAAAAAAGGCAAAATGGTTGGCTATACATGCTTGCATTTTTAAAGGGACTTCTTTATGGTCACTTGTGATTTCTTTGCCTTACAAATTTTGTATTTGCTATAATTTTGTCAGGCAATACATCCATGGGAAATTGGCTTCAAATTGGAAGGCCTTTGGAATTCCTGTTGTGGCTAGGCTTTGCAATACTATAAATGGATCTGATCTGCGCAATTTGTATCTAAAGTGGTTTCGTCCATTTGAAATTTCAATTGAAGAGGCCATAGAAAATTGTGTTGTATCTGAGAGAACTGAAGAAGTTGCAGAAATGGAAGGGGTTTCAACTCCTAGTTTAGGTCCCAATGCAAATGGGTTGGATACACCTTCAGATGGAGAAATGGAGTTTTTCATAACAGATGAAAAGGGGACTGTCAAGAATTCCAAAATATTAATGCATGAGCCACTGGCAATAAATGGAGAGTTAAGGCTACTGCATGTACTTGCATGTTGGTCAGAAAAAGATATTAAAAAATATGACACACAGCTCTGTAGTTCATTGCCGGAGGTTTTCAAGTCTAGCTTTTTAGCAAAGAGACCTCAAGAATCAGCTTCTCTGTATAAGTGCCTTGAAGCATTCTTGCAAGAAGAACCTCTTGGACCAGAAGACATGTGGTTAGTTACCATTTTTATATTAAAAAATAAAGCACTTTGATTGGCATGCGTATTAGTGTATTACTCTTGTTCTATCTGAAGATATTTTAAACTGGAGAATTATACGTCTAGCTTTAGCAAATAATTTTAGTTTCAGACGTACATGAGCACAACATTATATTCAACTGAACTGCTATGATGTCCACTGTTACCATCCTTATTTTCATAAACTATCTTTATATCTGGTTATAATTTGTAGTAGAGTCTAAAAAAACTGATCAGTAGCACCTGCTTGTTTTGTAATTATTTTAAGATTTCTATTTACTATTTTCACTGCAGATAAAATCTCAATATAATTATTTTCTCTGTATCTTACCTTCTATTATCCATATGTAAGAGCGGCTTTGTTTTCCTAATTTTTATCATATAAACACTAAGCTAGTAAAAATATTCTTGCTAAACTTCGTTTTCTATCTGAAAATATTGTTGTCAGTATTTCGTACAACTATTTCTGGTCTTTTGGTTCTACATATGAGGGTCATACACTTGGAACGCACCCATTTTTTTACTATTGTCTAATGTGCAGTTTTCTGTATTCTAGGTATTGTCCTGGCTGTAAAAAACATCGTCAAGCCAGTAAGAAGTTAGATCTGTGGAGACTTCCCGAAATTTTGGTCATTCATCTCAAGAGGTTTCAATATAGTAGATATATGAAAAACAAGCTGGAAACATATGTTGATTTCCCTATAGATAATCTTGATTTGTCAGCTTATATTACCCATGGGAGCCAGAAGTCTTATCATTACACACTTTATGCTGTCAGTAACCATTTTGGAAGCATGGGAGGTGGTCACTATACTGCATTTGTACATGTAAGTGCTATTCATTTTTCTAATTCTTTAACATATAATTTGGGTTATGACTATGAGAAATCAATAGATCATGCTGAAATCCAGGAATGTTTAACAACTCAACCATTTTCATCAGTTTTGCCATTGTTATGGATGGATATCTAGGCCTCTATCCATTGGATTTTTCTGCAAAGATTCTGACTAGTTGATCATACATGTTTGACATTACTATGATGATTATGAAGTTGTAGAATATTACCACTAAATACTTAAATTATATAAAAAAGTTCTTTAAGCAATTGTTAATGTTCTTCCTCGTTGTTTTCTGCTCTTGTATTTCATGTAGCATGGTGGTGATCAATGGTATGAATTTGATGATAGCCGTGTTTATCCCATCAACAAGGAGAAGATAAAGTCTTCAGCTGCCTATGTTCTTTTCTACAGAAGAGTTTTTGAAGTATCAACAGAATGATAGAGTAGCATATAGTTTTGAACAGCCTGCTAGATACCATTTATTAACATTATTGCCACCATAGTCTCACAAGTGTACAGAGGGCGAACCTTGGCACAAAGGTAAGATTACTGCCCTGTGAGTTTGTGACCTGGTTGTCAGAGGATCTAGTTACATAAATAGTCTCTGCTCATAGAGTGAAGTTTGTGTAAATCTGACCCTCTTCAAACCCTACAATGGTGGGTGCATGATGCATTTGACCACCCCTTTTTTGAGTCTTACAGTATACTTAACAAAGTAGAATTCTTTTGTTATTTACTCAAAGTTTTAGACTAGTTGGAGTTTTGCTAGGGAAATGGAAACTTTAAAACTTAGGGCAGTATACTAAGGAAGACTATTGTTTTCTAAGGGGGTTATGGACATACCCGCGGGGTGGAAGCATATTGTTTACAAATCTTTAATTATGTAAAGAGAATCTCTGTTTTAAAGATTGTAGTGAATCCTGTGAATTTGGATTTCTTCAACATATATTTTTTTTCCTTTATGTTCTTTAGCTTCCGTGAAGTGAATGACAGTTTTGATCACGTTTATTAGCGTGTTTGGAACCACGGTGTGTGGGCTCCAATCGTGCGGCAATGGATTCGAGTAACACTGGATAAGAAATGTTGTGCTGAACTTGCAGTTCTCACCGCAGCACTGGATTTGAGTAACACTGTTACATCCTACACACTTGTTTCTCAGAAGGATGGACCATATTTCTTTCATTTCCAATTTGAGCATGATGTTCCTGGCCCCTCTTTGATTGTTGTAGTACCGTAGTACTTGAGACAGCCTCAAGCGTGACTGGGACCACTGACTTTTCACGTTCTGCTTGTTGATCATCATTCGGTGGTTCTGTAAAAACATACCAGATCCCCTTTGACAGGAGGAGCCTTATTTGCCAAACAAATATTATCTTGACAAGGAGAAGGGCTAGTAAGACTGTCTTTTATACATTCGCTTCAACATTGAATCTATGATTGGTTAAAATTTATGGTCCCACTAAATTAATAAGTTCAATTTTCAAAGTAGTGGGACCAACTTGAATTTTGACGAATCATAAAATGAGTGTTGGAGAGTGTAAAAAAGAACGGTGCTAGCACTTCTCATTTTGACAATGCTTAAATTGATTTTCCAACACACAAATTAGTGCGATTATTAGTCTATGTTAGGGTTCGAGGGAAATCTAAAAGCGTTTCGGACCCCAACATAGACTATGTGACTTTTTAGTGTTTGGACCCTCTCTTTCCATTATTCCCTGCATCTCCCTCCTTTAAAAACTATAAGGGAGGAAAGAGAGAGAAAATGATTAAAAAATAGATATAATGATGAGAGAGAGTGAGGTCATGAGAGAGATAGAGAGGAAGGAGAGAGAGAGAGATGGAATAATGGAAGGAGATGATCTATATCCAACTTTTTATAAGGGTTATGAGAGTGAGATGAGTAATTTTTGGCTCACCCAAAAAAAAAGAGATGAATAATTTTTGGTTATTAAGTATCAAAACCAAGTGTGTCACGCTTAAAACTTAGAATAATTTTTATTTTTTAGATTACATATAAAAATGACAAAACTACCCTCATTAGGTCAATTTTTTTGGTTATAAGCTTTTGTGGGCCTATATGTGGCTGGTATGTGTCTCGCTTGAATTCCAATTAAGATTAATCATGGGAACACCACAACCGGCAAATTGACCTATTACTCTCATCCTAAGAAGCCCGAATACGGGATACGATACGACGGGAAAATTTTGAAAATCAAGATACGTTACGGCAATGATACTTCAATAAAAAATTAAATTAAAATTTTAAATATAAAATATAAAGATACTTGTAATCAAAATAAGTAAGCATAGTACCAACAATGGTTGGTCCAAGTGGTAACTGGACTCGGATCATGTGCATCTCTACTAATGTCCCACATTTTTGGATTCATTTTATTTCTATTCAAATAATGGATAAAAGAGTAAGCATCTAGTTATTTTTTGATTTAAAAATAAATATAAATTCTAGGATACTCCCAGCTGGATACGTATCCGATAAGTATCCGGTAAGTATCTGGTGTTTTTTTGATTTAAAAATAAACTTAAATTCCAGGATACTCCCAGGATACGTATCCGGAAGTATCTGACACGTATCGATATCGAATACGGGCACGTGACCTATTTTGGAGTATTGGGGCTTCATAGCTCTCATCTCTTCCCAGTCTCTTCCCAAATCTTGTAAAAATATCGATTCACATAAAATAAAAAACCTTATTGAGTATTCATATGTTCCAGATAATTCTCAAATTGCTAAACCGTACCTCCCCTTTTAAGTTCTTATAATCTTTTCAAAAGACAAAGATCAATTAACCGATCTATCATCAAGAACTTAATCTTTACAAATCACCCTCATATGAAAGAATAGGTTCAGTCATTTCGACTTGATCAATGTAACCTTCGAGCAATAATTCAAGAACAATATGAGGCTAATTCTCTCTCTTCATGGGAGAAAAAGCATGCACGTCTGTCTTTTGCTGAATAACTCTTCTGAATTCAAGTTATCTTCGTTATGAAAATGTTGTAATTGGGACTGTTCTAACTACACTCGATGTTGGAAGTGTTGTTCTCACTATTTTCCCAAATTATAATGTAAGTCTTAATGACAGTACTCAGTCTACAACACTGAAAGTCCAAGTTCAAATCACTGGAGCTGATCAAGTTCCAAAGGCTTTGTTTTCTATTCTTTATCATCAAATAGTATATCGTCTTCAAAATCATTCGATGAATTTTTCGGTCTCAAGATGCTCTTCTTATTTACTGTTGGTTGTCACCAACAATGAAGAAGATTTACCTTCTATTGTCCAGATTCCAAGGAGAATTTCAAGAGAAAAATTAACTCAACTAATTCCTTTTGAATGGATAACCAACTATGAGAAGTTTCGTCATGATAAAAGACCAATACAGTCACAATAAGTTACTTTGAGGAGATCTACTGATAGGATCTGTCAAAACAATTTTCAAAAAGCCAAATGAAGAACATAGCTCAGAGAAGACTGAAGTCCTATTTACAACCATGATTATACAACTAAACCCTAAACCCCAAGAAGTTACTTTGAGGAGATCTACTTATAGATCTGTCAAAACAATTTTCAAAAAGCCAAATGAAGAACATAGCTTGGAGAAGACTGCAGTTTCAAACCAGGATTATACAACCAAAACTTGAAGAAGACTGGAGTCCTATTTATGTTGCCACTGCTAAAGGAGATCCTATCTATACTGACAAGAGAGAAGACCATTTTATTTGGGACATATACTCAAATATGTGTGACTCAGGATGTGACGGTTGGATGCATATGATTATGATATATTGATATTGATAGAGAGATTATTTTTCTTAAAAAAGAAAAATAAAGGGACGTGTAAACCATATCCTTCACTATGGATAAAATCTGATCCTGATGATATTCCCTGGGCAAGAATTCATGAGAAAAAGAAACCTCTTCCAATTTACGAGGAAGCCCTTAAAATCCTACGAAAAGAAAAACTTTTACTACATGATGACCCTACTCTCGTTAACAAACCGAACGACAAACACAATCATACTAGGAATAGAGAAAAATAGATATGGACGATTTTATTTCTGTTATTGTGTTTTCGGAAAAGCATGGGTGGTGTCAGGTGTGGTGATGGGAGTAAAGGAATCGAAGGATTGAAGATGGAAGAATTTAGGGATTTGGGGAATACATTTAATTTTTAATAAAAATCCAATGTGGTGGATACTTATAATGACCTTTAAAATAAATAAAAATGGTTAGAAAAGCCACATAGGCATTCTGTCATACACATCAGCATATTTGTAATTGGGTTTGTAACCGAAGGACCTATTTGAAAAAAGTTGATTCTACAGGGATATTTTTTTAAAAAAATATTATGCAGGAACTTAAATCAAAAAATACTATTTTTGCAGGGGCTAAAAACATATTTAAGCTATAGAGAAACTGTTTGATCTATTGCTCAGATCTAAAACCCCAAAAAATTTCAGAACTAAAAAACTGAAACAAATGTGACGGATTAAAAACACTCTGTATTTGATCTGTGCTCTTGTTAAACTTTGTGTGTCTTTTCATGGAGGGCAGGGTCTCTTTTTATAGTGGTAAAACGAAATCAGTAATTTATGGTGAACATATCAGAGCTTCACTACAAATGAGATATAGTAGATGGGCGTTTTTTTCATCCATGGCAAGCGCTTTTGAGCGTCACTTTGAATGTGTGCATACGCTATTCCACTCCAACAATGGGGCGCTCCCAAAGCGGCCCGGGTATTGCCTATCTCGTCTTCCAGAGATAGCGGCGCTTCCTAAAAAGCGGCACGGGTATTGCCTATCTCGTCTTTCGGATCACACGCAACGTTTGTTAAAAAGCGGCTGGGTATTGCCCAAAACCTCTTCGGATACGCAAACACTTGTTAAAAAGCGCTGGGTATTGCCCAAAATTTCACTTATATATAGGCGCTTCATTAAAAGCGCGCGCCCATTGTCTATTTTTTTTTTTTTTTTTGTTAACCTCCTCTTATGCCCATGGTTTTAATCTTATCTCATTATCATGTTTTTACTACTAGCAATTATGCATCATATATCTTATAGAACATTTATTAAACTCAATCAAAACACTAAAAATCTCATTAAAAATATAACTTTGATAATATAAATGTATTTCAAACATTGCTAACATTATATCTAATTTTGTACAACTCAAAATTCATAAAAGCTTAAAAGAAATCCTATACTAAAGGATCTTAAAAATGTCTAACGTTGCTAGTCTTGAATGATCCCATTGTATTCATTGACAAATTATGCTCATCCGCACTTTCACTTACGAAATAACAAAAGCAAAATCTACTCGGTTCAAATATAAAAATGAAAGCAATAAAAATAAAAATAAAGGAGCGACCAATTGAGCGATGTCCTTACAAAGTGCCATTTGATTTGGCTCATCAAATGGCAAGTAACCGACCATAAGTACAAAGGGAATTACTTCACGGGAACAATTATCGATGCAGAACCAACATAGCACTATCATTAAGCACTGATACAAAATGGCACACCAAATAGCGGTTTAAAGCATAATCCAAATGAACATTAACTTGCGACTTTAAGAAAAAGGAAACAAACCATACTACTCATCTAGATTATAGGCATAATAAATATACAATAAGGCATACACTTGATGTTTTCAGATATTATACTTAGTGGAAATGAACAACATAATGATTGAACTCAAAACAATGAGATACCAATTAAGTAGGACAACAGTCCGTTTGCTAACGAGATTCAACTTATATTTTGGATGCTAAAGTAAACAAGCACTAGCATTTGTAAAAACAAGTTATCATTGAATTGAATCTCAATCTGATAACATTTTTTTAATAATGGAGGTACCATTGAAGAAATCTAATCAGTACCCTTTATTCTTGCAAATTAAAGAGAAGATTTGTTCTCCAAGTCACATGAATCTGAACCACTTTGTGTGTAACTTTGAATGCATGAGAAACATGTAGAGGAACATAGTTGGTAGGATCAATTCAGGGTAACATATTAAGATGAAAAAAAGAACATGAACTAGAATTGTTGTCACTGGATTCTTCCACTTTTTCACTTCACTTAGCCACCCTGACATAGATATTACACCAGAAAATAGTGACGCAATTCTAAAGAAATTTGCTAGGTGCAGAAACATGTAGAGGGTTTCTTGGTCTAGACCTAAAGTTCCAAATTCAAGCTGCAACACAATAACTAGTTATGGTTTTGCAAATGAATGTAATATATAACAAACAACAACATAAGTCAAAACCAACTATAATTTCTGATTAGTAATCTTGTTCCTCAAGAGTCAAGGACTTTAAGTTGAAAATTCCTTGACTATATACAATATCGACACTTGACACTTACCAAAATAGATGTGAGTCCGGCATTACTAAATTTGACACACGGCTATGACACTTATAAGCACCTTTTGATAAATCATTCTCACAAAGGAAACTCAAAATTTCAGAGTCTTGCATGACATAATAATATTTCTATTTCTATGAATAAAGATATTATATCACCATACGGTTGTGACCAAATTAAATAAATACTACCACTTTGGATTGAAGAACACCTCAAAGAAGAATATATAACCTCAAAGAAAGAATAAATACTCCCATGAAAAGTTCACCTCGGCCCATATATAACCTCAAAGAACAATAAAAGCAGATTCAAGCATATAACTTAGAAACCTCAAGGAACAAAATGTCTGCACAAACAATCGCACAATGTTTCTACCAATTTTATTTTCAAATCAAAATTAAACATCAACCGAAAAACAGTGTAATAATAAAATGTGCAAACAAATGAAAATTAAATATATAATTAATAATCAATTAAGCATTTTTCGAGAAGCAGAAAACAAACGAAGATTCATGAAGGAAATCTAGATAATAAGCGAAAGAGGATATGATAAAAGAAAAGGTATCACAAAATCGAAACCAACCGAGAGAGAGAGAGACTGAGCAAAGTCTTGGTTGAAAGGATGAGAAATCACGTTTGTCAACAAATTTGTTCTTGCGAATGGTACGGCGCAGAGAGTGAGGGGAAATCGAAATGTTGGTTTTTGGTTGAATGGTACGGGCGAGAGAGTGAGGGGAAATCGAAATGAAGATGGTGAATGTTGGGGTCTTAGGGTTTTGGTGAAAGGTAAGTGGTGGAGTGGTGGAGATGAGTGGTGGTTTTGGTTTACGAGAGAGAGAGAGAGAGAGAGAGAGAGAGAGATGCGTAGTGTAATACGCAGGCGTTTCTAAAAAGCACTTGAATATTAAGCTATTTCGTTTTCAAATAAAGCGTTTGCTAAAAAAAACGCTTTGGGTATGTGGCTATTTCGTTTTCAAACGCTGTGCGTTTTTAAAAACGCCGATTATGTGGCTATCTCGTCCTCTCTATACGCAGCGTTTATTAAAAAACACTGGGTATGTGGCAATCTCGTCCTCTCTATACGCAGCGTTTTGTGAAAAACGCTTGGTATGTGACTATCTCGTCCTCTCATACGCAGCGTTTATTTAAAAACGCTGGGTATGTGGCGCTCTTTTTTAGCCATTCTGGCGTAGTGCTTGGAGAGCAAAGCAAGTTGGGCTGGACTTCTGAGATGTGCTAATGTTGCTGGTTGCACCCCTATTTTATTATTTTCATTTTTTTTTACTATTTTTAAATTTTTTTGTAATTTTATTTATTTTATTTTGGTGACTATGTAATTAAAAACAAAATATTTTTTGTAAAATAGTTAAAAACTGGTTTTTAATTATAAAAAGTTATTTTCAACCAAAAGACAGATCTAAAAAAGAACAAGCTGGGCTTAAGCACAATCGGGGAAATTTAAAATAGGCCCAATAAATTGAATTATTGTGCATAGGCCCCCATAAAACGAGATAGTATCCGAACGAGCTCAAAAACTAACTCGCGGTAATAGGACTTGTAAATTGGTAAAAATGAAAACGGCTATAGTAAAAGAGCGGACAAAAATTGGGGTATAACACACCCTTCTCTACTCACTATCACTGTTGAGAAGACTACTCCAACTCAGTACTTGCACTGACAATGTCTAATATTTTTTGTGAAGTTGTTTACATTATTTCAGCTTAATTTTAAAATGGTTACAATTCCAACCCCTTCATTGTAACACTTACTGCCTTCAATAAAACCTAAGTCATGATCAGTAGAAGATTCTTATCACCGCCAAATTATGGTAAATATATACCCTCAACATATAGACCAAAACTACTACCTCTTCCTCTAGATCAAAAGGGAAAACTGCTCGATTGAGTGTATCATCCTCTAACTCCGAAGATGTTCTAGAAACACCTCCTCCAAAAGTTCAAAAGGAAGAAATTCCGGATAAAAGTTTCCAAGCCATCGCAATCAAAAAAAATAATGAGTCTTCTCAAGAAAATTACTTTCCAACAGAATCTTTGAAAGAAAGTGATGAAAGTTTCTCTTCTTTTGAAGAAGATAATTCTTCTCTAGACATATCCACTCAAGTGACTTTTGAATCCAATCCACCTTTTGTATCTCATTCATTAGAGTCAGAATCCAAAAGAGATTACATGAATACTTCTAGACTCTTTATGGTGAACATAAAAGAAGAAGGTTCTTTTATAATGAATCTCTTGAAAATGAAGAAACTCCAATTACTAAAAGAGCTAAAGTAAATATCGACACTTGGTTTACACTTGATGACCTACCGCCAAGTCCATGGAGAAAAAGGCTCCTTGAATTTCGGTGCATGGCTTGATACTTGGATGATGAAAGCAGGTGTAGATACTTACAAAGTCGTTGAAGAATTTTGTTGCACGATGACGGGCACACTGAAAGAGTGGTATCACAATCTCGATACACTGAAGCAAGATAAATTACGGAGGTTAGAAAACATTGCTTTCTTGGAGTTCTTCACTGTTAATTTATTTGTGATATGGAGATTTTTGATAGAAAAGGAAGGCAAGACTTGTTTGAGATGAAATGCTGTTCTCTCAAATTCAAAGGCGTTGAAATATATTATCAAAGAATGTCTCAAAGGTATATATTCTCAATGGATTTAATAACCCCGGTCTCAAGAATACTTATATCTCCTCTTTAGCACAAGAACTTCAACAAAAAATTCACAAGATCATGACAACAGCATCTCAAAAGGGTATCAAAACCATGAGTCTTGGCCAAATCCATCAGATGACATTATAGGCACTTAAAAAGTTATGCATACTGCATCAACATATTTCAGAAATTGTATAGCAAAAACTCAAGTTCCCTAAGGCTTTCAAAAAAACCTTATTTAACAATCAAGTGTTAAGATAAGAAGTGCAATTGTACCACAAAAAAAAAAAAGTAATCGACAAAAGTTCACCAAACCTTCTGGATTTTTTAAAAAAAGGAAAGAAAAAGAAAGCCTTGCAGTTCTTTAAAAATAAATGATTTAAAGGAAGAAGAAGAAATCAGAGATGTTTTGTTAGCGGAGAAAAATGACATTTTTCCTAAAATTGTCCCAACAAGACCAATAAAGCCGCAAAGCTAATTTACTCTCTTCATCATCTAGAAGGGAGATATGAAATCCTTGTATTCCGAACAAAGCTCTAATGATGAAGTACTTTGCCTACTCCTCCTCTACCTTGAGTTGAGATCCATGTTCTCACATCAAAGTTTTATCATCCTAAGAAAGTTATAGCCTACATGGACACTAGTGCTCAAATAACAATGATGAATCCAAGTATTCTCCATGTAGAGGCATGGGTGAAGCATGTTAGGTACTTTGTAGCAGCAGATGTAGTGGCGTATCTAGGACCCTAGGTTAGGGTGTGCAAAATTTTTTAAACAACACATTGCTATAAATATAATAAAGGAGGAAGAGAAGAAGGAAGAACATGCTCGAGAGTGAGAATGCGCAAGGACAGAGAAAATTAGAAATGTATAAGAGTGTGAGTAATTGTGTGACTATGATGTATTAGATAGGTGCAAAACTAGGAGTTTCAATACAAACAAAGGTATGCAAAATATTTTTTTTAATAAGATATTGGTGCTAATATTATTTTTTTAATAGGAGTATTGGCACTATAAATCCGCCCCTGAACAGATGGGAAAGTCTTTAGGGCTGGTCTATGTCCAAAGAAAAAATAGGAATCAGATTTTTACCAGAATGCATAGTTAGAACTAAGATCATTGGTAAGAGTCTCCCAAATAAGAATACTTTTTTTGTCCAACTTTCTTTCAAGCTCAATGAAGATTTCAATCCAATTAACACTACTCATCCTGAAATGAGTCCATATTAAATTTTTATTAGATTTTCTTTTTTTATATTTTAAGATATATTTAAAATTGTAAATATGTAAATTATTTTCTTATCTATCTTACTTTCTAGAGACAACTAGGACGGTGATTGTGACGATGCGAGAGAGGTGATTAATGCGCCTACTGGATGTATTTTTGAAAAAACATTAACATTTTATAAGGGGGTATAAAAATACACAACACATATATATATAAGATGAAGAGGCAACAATAGCCCTTGGTTGGATGAAGTCTAAGTCCCTTTATGCACGTCTTTACACTGGCTACTTTATTAATCAATTTGGGGATGCATTTTTTGATAACATTAGTTGTAAATAATACAAACTTTATGTCCATTATTAATCTAGCAAAAATTAAGGTCCCAGTCATTTTTTTTCTTTTCCAAAACTCATATTTTGAAGCACGGGAGAGGAATCGTATCTAGATAAATACGATGCGAAATTTGCTGGAATTCGTATGTATTTCCAGGAAGGTAAATACGACGACCTCTAAAATATTTCTGATCAAATCGTATGTAAGTGAAAAATGGTAAATATAACGTAACCGTTGGTTATATGTACAAGGAAATTTCAAACCATACTATAACACATACAAAGAAATTTCAAACCATACTATAACACATATATGACTAAGTAACACACACAAAGGGACTCATAAAAAAAAGTACATAAGGCACTTCTAAAAAAAGTTTCTCCCCAAATGGGAAAAGATGCGACTTTATATTAATAGTTAGGGAATATAGAGTGGGGGTATATTAGTATGCAGTGGAATACAAAATGAGGGGTACATTTTGATAATAATTAAAAAAAAGTGTTGGACAAAAATATTTTTTTTGCCAAGGATATATTGGTCCAAAAATATAGAGTGGGGGTATATTGGTAAATGGTGGAAAAAAAAATTTCCCACCAAAAGTGGCTATAAATCAACAATCTTCTATTAATATATAGAGATAAATCAGTTGGTTCAATTTTTGTCGAGGGTATGTCGGTCCAAAAATATAAAGTGGGGGTATATTGATAAACTGTGGGGTACAAAATGAGGGGTACATTTTGAAAATAATAATAAAAAAGAGTGTTGGACAAAATGAGGGGTATGTTGGTCCAAAAATATAGAGTGGGGGTATATTGGTAAATAGTGAGGTACAAAATGAGGGGTATATTGGTAAATGGTGGGGCACAAAATATAGAGTGGGGGTATGTCGGTCCAAAAATATAGAGTGGGGGTATATCGGTAAACAATGGGGTACAAAATGAGTGATATATTGGTAAATGGTGGAAATATTTGGGGTAGAATTCAGTTTTAATAATGAGCAATTTGATGGCATTATTTACAATAATGCCATCAAATTTTTCCCCCCCACTTTTGGCTCATAAAGTGGATTTGCTATTAATAAAGAAGGGATATAGAATAAATTATGGAGTTTGCTTTTCCCACACCACCTCCTACTCTTTTACACCCCTTAACAAATTTTATTCCAAAAATAACCTCGCGTGAAAGCGGCTTATTGTGAGGGCGTGTTTTATGATTGTTCGACGACTTGTTTCAACACGTTCGAACAACATCATGCGAACACAATAAAAAAGTGAATGTGGTGTGAGAGTCCATTTTTTTAATAAAATAGGGTGTTCGAACGCTCTCATGCGAACAGGTGAAATTACGCACAAAAGGGTGTGAAGTCAAGATTTAACACACACGAACGATGTCATTCGAACCTTTTCGAAGGCCCGTGTTCGAACAGATGAAATTTCGTGAAAAAAGAGAGATTTTGGCTGGCATTTTGGTCTTTTCACACCCTTATGGGGTGTGTTTTGAGTAGGAGGGGGTGTGGGAAAAACAAACGCCTAAATCATAGAGTTGTCATACTCTCTCCAGTCTCTTTTATAAGCAAAAAACATGGTTAGATTTTTAGTCTCTTTTATAAACAAAAGTTAACTACTTTTACTATATTTAATACCATTGTTCCATCTATACCCCTCATTTAATTGAGTAGTTGACAATAAAGTCATATAAAATGTTCTTTTCATTAAATATCAAAAAGGTTAATCTAGTAAATTTTGTTAATTTTTTGTATCAAAACAAGACAATTAATTACACTAAACTAATTTTCTTAACCACCGTAAAGTTAGTTAATTTTTTTTTATAAAAGAGATCTAAGGCAGTATTTTATTAGCTTAAAAAAATTTAGACCGAAACAGAATATTATAAAATATACTACAGTATTTGGAGTGTGAGTAATGAGATGTTGCAGTAAGATGCTAGTAACAGACCAAATTGGTTCAGAGACATTAATTTACACTTATTTCTGCAAGCAGAGATAAAGTCAAGTCACTCTGCTATCAAGCTATCTTCCTTTCAGACAAGATCCAATACAAGACATCCAGCCAGCCAGACATGCATCCAATATTTGTGATTTGACGTTTCAGATTCTGTACTTTTAACCTTATCCCACCAGACAATTGGTCCACTGTTCTCTAACATTTTCATTTTGATTTTCTTACCTGATGATTCATTAACTAAGGTGCTTATCATCTTGTTGTTTTTTGGTGAGATCTTATCATCATGTTTTTGTTCATAAAACTCCATCCGTCTCAATTTAATTATCGTGTTTGTCGTCATTTTTCTTTGACTCAAATTTTGTGTCACTTTAGAATATT
Organism: Oxytropis ochrocephala; assembly: GCA_020916435.1. Lineage (NCBI taxonomy): Eukaryota > Viridiplantae > Streptophyta > Magnoliopsida > Fabales > Fabaceae > Oxytropis > Oxytropis ochrocephala. The sequence goes on from CM037093.1 coordinate 110,866,601, forward strand.
AATACAATAATTATTATTTGTTTCAAGACATTTATTATTTATATTTCGAAGTTTTCTATTTTTCTCTCCTCATAATAATATATATAGAGATATTTTAGTCCTACGATACTTTTATTTATCATAATCTAATATTTATTTAAAACCCGTGCAGGGCCCAATCATACTCAAAAGAAAAGTTTAAACGACAGTTAATTTGAAACAGATGGAATTAATACTCTTATTTCAGCCAAGTTGAAATTTGATTAACTTTCGGACCAGACGATGCAATCTCTTTGGTAAAGGTTTGAACCATGCTCCTAACGTTCACTTATTTGTTGATCGACAGTGTAGAATATTTATAAGGGAATGCATATAAATTAAATTAAAACCCATTATTATTTTTGTATTAATCAGTATCCTCTGCGTGTAACTGCAGAGACTAATCTCCCTCAAGAGATTTAACACTGTTGCATGCCCAAGGCTGGATTCGATCCCAGGACCTTGGTTAAAGCTGGAAGAGACCCTTATCATCTCATCTAAGTGCTCTTGGGTAATTAAAACCCATTATATTTGAGCTATATCATAGTTTCTTAATATATTTTTTAGATAAGCAACAATTAATTATATACGGGGAGCACAAAGGGTACTCCAATTTTGTACAACGGTAAGGGGAAAAAGAGTATCCTAAAAAAGAGAACATTACTAAACAAAGCAGTTAAAGAGAAAATAACATTGTTTTGAATGAACATAAAAGTTACTATCTTAAACCATTAATTTAAGATATTTTGTTGTTTATAATGTAGAGGTTTAAATATATTGTTGGTCTCTACAAATAGGGAGTCATTCAATTTTAGTCTCTACAATTTTTTTCAAATAAATGCCTATAATTCCCAACCTTTACATTTTGGTCCTTCTGTTAACTCCTCTGTTAAAAAAATGCTGATATGGAAAACTTGTCCTATTATTTGACTTTGTCACTTCATTATTTTTGCATTTTTGTTTATTTTAAAAGCTGAATTGGAAAAAAGAATAAAATTTGTTAAAACAAAGATAAACCCCCAAATTAAAATTGGGTTTATATTCATGTTAATAATCTTCATCTTTATCTCAAGATTTCTCAAGGTTTAATGAATTCATGTTCAAATCAAAAGTAAAATTAATTGTTGGTGATGATGGTGTTTTGAGAAATAAGAAAGAAAAATAGAAATAGAGGAAGAAAGAGACGAAGAGAATGACGATGGTCCAGATAAGCAATATTCTTTTGAGTAAATCAAATGTGTAATTACTAATTACAGATAAGCAAATTTTAAAAAAATAAGAATATTTGAAAATGTCATATGACACTTCTTCTGTTAGACAACTCCATGTGTGTGTCTTTTTCCCAAAGAATATTGCCCCTTGGGGTGTCTTTCTTTACACTACAAGAAAAATTGAAAATTCAAGGCAAAACTTTCTGGCGGATTTTAATCCCCCACAAACTTTCCGGCGGATTTTTGACATTTGTGGGGGATTTAATCCACCAGAAAATTTTTGGCGGATTTTAGACATTTGTGGCGGATATTTTACGTTTGTGGGGGATTATAAAGTGGGAACAAAAAAGTTTCAGAAAAAAAAAAATTAATCCGCCGAAAATTGCTTCAAAATCCGCTGAAAATTCAAAACGCCAATCAGGAGGGAAATTTGAATTCAAATTTCCGCCGGAAATGGCTTACCATTCCGCCGCAAATGCCACGCGTTTTCCCAGGCAATCCAACTGCCTTCTAATCCGCCGAAACTGTCAACCATTCCGCCGCAAATGCCACGCGTTTTCCCAAGGCAAATATTCCACTAAATCATCAACCATTCCGCGAAAATGACACGTTGAATACAAATGATCCCGAAGCTCAAACCTCTTCATATATCCCATTTCTTCCCTTCATTCATTCACTCATTTCTTCCATTCCTTCATTCACTCATTCTCAACGTACTTTTATAACTTCTCACAAATTCTTTCACTTAAACTTCTTACAAATTAATTTTTTCTTCTCCTCTCTCAAACTTCTGAAGGTATGTTTTAGTTTATATTTTGTTTTAGTTTATACTTTGTTTTAAAGTATTAGTTACTAATTGTGGTATTGTTTGCTTAGGAGTTGTTAGAGTTTGGTGACATCTGCTTATTTGTTCAAAGGACTCCAATTTAACATCAAGTCAGAGACTTCTCAGCACCACCGGTTAGTTATTGAAGTTATTAGTTGTGCTTAAACGTTATTTGATGTTATTAGTTAGAATTTGTTCAATAATTAAATATGAAATATTATAATATATTAGTTAATATTAGTAAATAAGTACTTTATTTATATTTTTAATTTAAATTTATTTATTTTTAAAAAACATTTTATTTGGTTATCACTATTTGAGTTTTTTATTTAAATATGTGATTTATATTTTTTTTTAAAATTGATTAAATTTTAAAAAACGTTTATTCAGCTTTTTTAAAATGTTTTTAAATTTTTTTTTTAAAAATAAAAGTACTTTTCGGCGGATTTCAAAAAAAAAAAAATATTTGGCGGATTTCAGTGTATTTTTCGGCGGATTTCAAAAATAAAAATAAAAATTTTGGCGGAAAAATCCGCCAGAAAGTCCAAAATTCACGGATATAGTCGGGAAATCCACGCAAATTTCCCATAAAAATCCACGGAAATTACGCGGAATTTCCGTCGAAATACGTTGCCACCGACCATTTTGGCGTGGAAAAATCCATGAAAATACCTGTATTTGCGGCGGAATTGGGTGTTTTTTGGCGGAAAAATCCGCCAAAAAATCCCATTTTTCTTGTAGTGTTAGTGTAAGCATCCCCGTCTATTTGAGGTACTCTTTTTTCTTCTTTGGGTCTTTTTCCCAAAAGGTTTTAGCTCAAGAAGGTTTTAATGAGGCCTCTCCCCTTCCCATTGTAAGGGTTGGGTGCACTCCTAGTGCCCCCTTCAATATATTGTTTCGCTTATCTAAAAAAAACTCCAAGTGTGTGTCAAATAGAGTTACTAACATAATGACTATAATGAAAAAGTTACTATTGCAACTATTGCAAATAGTAAAGCCCAATAACCCCTTAATTATTTGCATGAACCAAAAACATTTAATTCTAATGTAGACAAGAATGCATTATGCAAATGGAATTGGGGGATCTACTGGTGTACATGAATCGCGCTGTACATCCCTTGAATGAAGGATCCTACATGATGATTCAGAGACAGCATGACCCCATAGATTGAAAGCATCACTAAATGTAGTAAATAGTCGAATCTTCCATATGGCATGCGCGTTTTGACCATATATATAGCCCACTCCTACCACTGTGTTAACTGTTAAACCTATGTCATATCAACATTACTGTTATATCTGCATGCATGTTAGCATGTACCATCCAATATCCATAAATAGAGCTAATTAGAGTTTAATTTTTATGAGATTATGGGAAAGTAAAATGGACCTAATTGAAACTCAAGATATATACATAAATAGTTTAGTTGAAACTGAAACATTAATATTTTCCTCGCATACAAGTTGGGTCAGTTAACTCTGCTACGTAAGCGGTTAACAGTCACGTTATCACCGCTAAAGACTTAACACGAAAAAGAAACTTAAAAGATGGTCCACATAATTAATAATAGTCCACTTAATCAATGGTTTTAAAGCGAAAAAGTATGGTCATCATTTTATTTTATTTTTTTTCTCATATAAATCTCTGAAAAAAAGCCTAAAGATATGACGATCAATTAATGTTTTTAATTAAAATTGGATCCAATATCGAACCCGTGAGACTTCCAAATAATGATTCAACTGCCCAAACCAAGATGAAACTGCAGTTGAACTATTCAAATAACCGAACCATAATTTGAATTAAACCAATCCGAATCCAAATTCAGAAAAATATCAAATAAATTTAAAACAAAGACTGATCATTAATTAGGGTTTTTTCTTTAATAACTACATTAATTCAATATACAATACTTTTTTCTCAAAAGATTAAAAAAACCAACTAACGTTCTGTGAAGGTGACAGGTGAAGGCATGCATGCAGCACCTGCACTATGTCTTTCCTTTAAGAAGGCTGTACTACATTAACTGAACAGTGAACACCATGGTTTCCAGAAAGAAGAACAAAAAAAAAAAAAGAATCAACCTAATAGCTAGAGAGGAATATAAATTAAAACAACAACGTCCTATTACAGCTGTTCCATTTTGTTTCGGTATCTCACACCAAGAGAGAACACTCCAAAAACAGAGAGATAAAAAAAGAAGAAATTATATTATTCAAGTGTGTAAATTAAAGAATTGATGGTTAAAACACTGTCCATATGTGTGAAGCACAATATACCCAAAAATGGTCGAACCTTAACCCTCTTAAAGATTAAAAGCATTGATCACTTTTCAAGTGTGGTTTCCTCGAGGAACATATTGTTTATTTTTTTTATTTAGACAGAATGATAAGTACCACTTGAAAACTAATACAACTGCGAGATTTTGAGTTCAAATTAAACTCGGATAATAATATTCGGCTTAATAATTCAAAACATTTGTCATGAGGTAGGTCTTACAGATATATATACTCCCTTCGATCTCTTTTATAAAAAAAAAAACATAGTTAAATTTTTAGTCTCTCTTATAAACAAAAATAACAACCAATTTAGCGACTGGCCTAGCGATTTCGTGTGTGTTTGGTTCTGCGGTGAGTATAATTGATTCTGATAGAATTAATTTTAGTTAAAAGTGAGTTGAACTTGACGTGATTTTTGTTTGGATACCTTTATTGAAAAATTGATTTTTTTTTCAATCTTTGTTGTTTGGATAGGTTAGATTAGAATTGTTTTTACATGTGAAAGTACCAAAATAGGTCTCAACTTAAAAATATATTGAGGATGAAGGTTAGTAAATGAAGTGAGAGAAATTACCTACTAGAATCAATTTTTTTCCACCGCAAAAGTTACAAATCCTAACTTCTCTCAGAATCAATTTTGAGTGGTAGAATTGATTTTCGTTAAAGACACCCAAACATAAATTTTCAAGTTGAAATCACGAAAATAGGCACCAAAAGTGCTTTTACACCCCTTCACTGCCAAACCAAACGTAGGCGAGCAATTGATGGCCGCATTAATTGTTCAATTCCCTTACAATTTTATATATTATTTTTCCCTTAAAAAAATGAAAAGATACGCATTATTATTATGACACGGAAGGAAATTTATATAAAGTTAATTACTTAAGTGCCCAAGTTAACATAGTGTATAATATGATATAATAATTACTACAAATACAATCACAAGAATAACAATCTCGTTTATAAGAAAAGGAAACACATACACTACTATTAAACATGAGTGAGAGGATGAGTATTTTTTTTATCAGAAGAGTCTACCATGGAGTTGTGTGATTGGGAAGTTTGATCAACATTTTTTTTCTTTTTCTTTCTCACTGATTCAGGTCAAGGACAGAAAAACTAGCTGGTAATCATAGAAATCCATTTCATATATGAATATCAATAGAATCCGTTAGTCTTTTGAGTAGCCTCCCCCTGGTCCAACTTTGCTTTACCATCCAGCTTCAACCCAAAGTGAATGTGAGGAAAATGTGCCCACTGCATATATAATAATAATCCATTTAAAACTAGATAATCAGCAGAATGGAAAATCTAGGGTATCTACCGGAGTAATAGGATATACTTCCTCCGTCACAAAATATAAGGGCCAAAACTACATTATCTAAACTAATTATGGACAAAGAACCGGATATATAATAGGCGGACAACACAAAAATTCAAACAGTGAATCTGGCTCAACCTGTTAGAGGCCAATAGCCCCACTGCAGTATTTGTTACTCCTATTCTTTAGATATACACTCCAAAGGGTCTACACAACATTCATAAAACAAACTTTATATGGCTTGACTTAGCCCGACCCCCTCCAAAATCCTCCCAAACATACCCAAAGGGTTTTTTACCTATTGTAACTTGGGTTTGAATACCTCCTAGAATTGAGGTGCTTTAATTACTTGCGACTGTTCTGAACTAGGTCGAGACCATGCTCGTCTAAGGCCCAATAACGGCCCAATAGCCTCACTGGGAGCGACTTGAGCAGCCAACGGAGGCCAACCAATGGCCGAGATCACGTGCATACATCCAATGGCGCTCATCTGAGGCGAAATGTTAACTCTAAATACTCTATTGAAGTTCAATGAGCCCAAAAACTAGGGTCATTTATAATGGGCTATGAAAGTAACTCTAATTTCTCCGTTCTAAGCATTAATACTATGTGTATGTTTGGTTATACAGTGACAGCAATTATTTTTAGATAAATTAATTTTGTAAAATTGATTTTGTTGCGGTTAATGTTTGGACGAGTTCATGTAAAATGAGTTGAACAATAAATTTATGAGTAAAAAAACACATTTAAAAGCATAAGCTACAAAACCTACATCAAGTTAGAATCGATCTAGAGGCAAAATCACTTTTATTCAATAACACAAAAATTACCTGTTAAAAGCAATTTTAATATGTCTTGGGGACCTCTTTTGGCTGTCCTAGACGTGAATCCAATTTGTCTTTTGGGTTGAGAAAATGCTTTCGCTTCTTTCTTGCCATGGGTTTTAGTTTAGTTCCCATTGACCTCTTTTCTGTCTTTTTTTGTTCTCCTTTTAATAAAATCAGTTTAAACTAATAAAAGTTTTTTTTTGACAACTAAACTAATAAAAGTTATATTATGGTGATCAGTACTTTTTTTTCTATTTGCAAATATTTTTGTTTAGAAAAGTGAAAATCTAAATCTAAATATATATATATATATATATATATATATATATATATATATATATATATATATATATATATATATATATATATATATATATATATATATATCAACACTTCTTTTGAATAACTCCAAAGCTTAATTTATTTTTCGTTATCTTTGTTTTGTCATTTCATGATCTTTCACCTGCAAACCATGCTATAGTGGTTTTCTGAGCTCTACCTACATGCATGTGTGCATTTATCACCAAATTGCTTAAATAAGAACTACCACCATCATAAGAAGCTGTTGAAGGATATAATTAGTTGCCCTTTATACACCTAAAGTATTGTAGGGATATTCTATTGCCCGAGTTCATATAAACGACAAAATTATCCCTTATATAGTGTAATGCAAACATGTGATGGGAAAAAATAGATATAGAACTTTCATGCATTTATATGCCAGAATGAATATCCTGAAAAAGGAAAAATAGTAATAAATTAGCTTAAACTCACGTTTTTGGCTGCTGTGCTAAATGCTTCCCTGTGGCTGATATCTGGATTACTAGCCTTAATTCTTTGTATTTCCTCCCTACAACCAGAAAAAGTAAAAGTCATGTTATTTGTATTTATATATTGAATAATAAACTGGTACATATATGATACATATAGTATATATGCTAAATGTAGTATATATTTTTTAAAGGTAAACATAATATATATATATATATATATAATAAAAGTCAAGTACAAGAGGTACTCAACTCCTATACATGTGAGAAATCCAACTCCACAATGGAGGAAAATACAGTAAACCGAGAACAACGACCTCCTAGAAATACATTCAATACGAACCACTCATATGATTTTCTATATATGTTAATAGGATTTTTTTTCTTAAAAAAATCATATATATTAAACATAAATCATGTATTCGAGGAACACAAAACCGATGTACAGACCTCCACACTCAATTAAGAGGAGGATCAACACCAATGCGCCTAAAGCAAGAAACGAATACAACAATTCTTAAACGGTGCAGAACGGAGTCATCCCAAATGGAATCGATAACTACACAACATATTACTCCTGTCCTATGGAAAATATTTCACGAGCTCCACACACTACTCATAAAATTGTATTGTACCAACATGGTGTAGCACAAGTGATAGAATTTGGGTACGTTAACCATATGATTAAGGGTTTGATATTTGGACGGTGCCCATGGAAAAATATTTGGTTAATTAGATAGACCAGCCCCTTAAATAGGTCACAATACCTCGAGGGAATACTCTTTGTAGTTACACAGAAGAGATACATTAGTTTATCAAAAAAATTGTATTGTAATGTTTGGAAGAATTTTCTTTTTTCAATGTTAACGAAACATATGTCCCCCTTCTTTCGATATACGAATTGGGAGTACCCATTTGTACCCCTTATCTAAAAACAACACTTATAGTTTTATCTGCTAAAAAAATAAAAATAACCATAAGCGACTCTAGATGTGTTTGGATTCAAAAAGATAGTGGATAAAATTGATTGTGAGGTACTGTCAAAAAAAAATGATTGTGAGGTAGGTAGACTTGCTTCGAATGGAAGCAACAATTCTTCGCCTTTGCATTAGATGAAATCAGTAATAGGTGTAGGACCCACAAAGTTCTACAGATTTATCGGTCAAAGGAGATTGTACTTTTCTCTTTAAACGAATTTTATATTTTAAACCCACTATTAAAATATGATAAGCAAACTTAAATCAATTTTTTAAACACAATTTCTTAAAATCAATTCTTCATAATAAACTCTATAAAAATCTAAAATAAATAGACCCTTCCATATTGGTTTGAGGTTTGAGGTTTTATATGATCAAAATTTGAGTAAGATTTGTTTTAAAATTTGCTTTCACATTTGAGAAGCTATTGTAAACGTTTAATATTCGTTCTCTATTTGAGTCTGGGTGACCCTGATACCCTTTAAAGTCTTAGGATCCGTATGAATTCCTTATCTTCATGTAAAAGTTTTTGAATATTTTTATTTTTGATAATTCAAAAATATTATTAAGGAGAGTACAAGTAGTACAAGGGGAGGTTTTTGAATACTCTCAATATAATCAAGATTATCCTTCTCAAAAAATATTTGCTATCTTTCTATCATTTTAAATTTCATATATTTTGAATCCATAGGCATGTAGGTAATGGGATATATGGTTTATTTTAAGGTTTTACATGTTTTTGGATATGTTAATATTGGAGTTTGACCAAAAAAAAATATTGGAGTAGTAGTAATAATAATAATAATAATAATAATAATAATAATAATAATAATAATAATAATAATAATAATAATAATAATAATAATAATAATAATAGTGTTATGTTTGTTAGCATGAAAAAATTAAACTCTTAATTTGCTAAAATTTAGAAAAACATGTAATTTATTTTGATTTCATGTAATTTATATTTACACATATTTACATTTCACTTATTGGGTTAAAGTACCCATTTACTCCCTCCGTCTTTTTTATAAGCAAAATTAACTAACTTCACAGTGATTAAGAAAATTAATTAAGTACAATTGTCTAGTTTTGATACAAAAAGTTAACCAAATTACAAAATTAACCTTTTTATTATTTAATGAAAGAATTTTTTATTTGACTTTATTCTCAACCACTCAATTAAATGATAGGTACATATGGAACAATAGCAATAAATATGGTAAAAATAGTTAACTTTTGCTTATAAATAAAAGAGACCAAAATTTGAAGCATGTTTTTTGCTTATAAAAGAGACCGGAGGGAGTACTTTTTTCTTAAACAAGACATCAAACTATATTTTTTTTACTTATAAAAAAAACTATATATATAATTTTTGACAAGTGAGATCAAGTTCTATCTCTTTTTTTTTTTTACTTATATCAAAAAAAAAGTTCTATCTTTTTATTACTAGAGAGATCAAACTCTATGAAACCACACACACACACACGCAGATTAGAAGAGTTTTAGTGTGAGATGATGAGAGGAGTAAATCTGGACCGTAGAACAATACATGAGTGATTGTGATTAAAAGGTGGGTAGTTACCACATTGACTTTTTGTTTTAATCCCAACCGCACATGATTTCATCTATGCCCATGATTGGTTCCTCTCTCCCTCTCTCTCTCTCTCTCTCTCTCTCTCTCTCTCTCTCTCTCTCTCTCTATATATATATATATATATATATATATATATAAATTGTAAAATTTGAAAGTTTACTTACTTAATGAACCGATTATAAGCAGAAGGAACACGTTGTCTCTTCTCAGGAGCTGTAATCAAGAGAACAATTAGCTTGAGATATTTGATAAATTGCATAGAATCTAAATATGAACGCATAAAACAACCAGTTTAGAAATATTAACACAAATTATGATATTCTAACAATGGCAAATATCTGTTTGTGCTAGAAGTTTTAACAAGAACAGACCCTGTTAATTGGATGGACTGTCATTAGAGGAAAAGGTTTTTTTTTTTTTATCAACAAAAATGAATGAATAGAGAGTCCTAATTGGGTAATCCAACCCATTACAAGTTGATGAGAATTATACACTTTGTAGTACACCTTTTTTTGTTGGTATTTACACTTTGTAGTACATGTCTCTTGTTGTTACCCTTACGTGGTTTTAATTAAATTCAATTTTGCTTAGAAAAAAATTATACACTTTATAAACAGAAAGGTGAATTTGCCCGCCAGTCTAATGTAAAAAAAAACCAGAGTATTTATTACTAATAAACCAACCCTACTAGAGGACAAGGTTTTTTTTGTCAAAAGCTTCTGATGGGAAACTAAAGAAAGAAACCTCGTTAAAACCTTCTGATGTAAAAATCATCAGCAGGAAACTAAAGAAGAATATTTATTACTAATAAATACAAGTTTTTTTTTGTCACAACCTTCTAATGGGAAACTAAAGAAGGAAACCTCGTTAAAAAATTTTGATGTAAAAATCATCAAAAGAAAACTAGGGTACAAGTTAAAACCTTCTAATGTCAAAACCTTCTAATGTGGTATATAAGTACCAGCACTAATTTGGATCTTTTTCCCAATGGACTTTTAGAGATTTTAACGAGGCCCTCCCTATAATCTTTTGGGTCGGAGTATCCCTTGTGCTCCATCTAATAAAATCTTTTTTTATCTAAAAAAAGTACCGGCACCAATATCGACCATCATAAGCTATTATGATGAGTGTGGGATAAAAAATTGAAATTGTTTGTGATAAGCAAATAAGGGCACTTGATTTCCCATTTAAGAAAACATTTTTTATTTTTAAAATAATAATTTTTTTTACTTATTTTTATAAAAATATGACCCTCCTGTTTTTTTATATAGAACAGTCTTATGGTTTTTTTTTTGATAAGCTAGCCCTTATGTACTTGCAGTAATGAGTTTGAATACTTCAAATTACTCCTTTTTTACAATCAAAATATGATCTATAAAAAAATAAATGTTCAAAAAAAAATTGTTTTTCAAAATAAATAAATAAATAAAAAGTTGCACAGCACTTAAAAAAGCATATAAATTTTGAAAATTATTTTATAAATGTAAATTATTAATTTTTGTGGGTAAAATAAACAAAACTTAATTAAGAATCATTCCAGTGAGAGTACTTGTAACAAGAATCTGCACATGCATTTTGATAATTAAACAAGATAATATGTTATAGTCCTAGGGCACAACATGATTGCATTAATTAATAAATTAAGGAAAATGTTAATTTTGTTACGTAATGTCACCATCTAGTTGGGGACATATAAATTGAGAATAGGCTAATTTGGGTAGTTTTGTACCTAAAGAAACTGGATACTCAGAGAGATGAACGCCCACTCTTATGAAAAAACTGAGTTTTAGGACAAGTGGCCCTCCATCATCACTTTCTTTCACACATTCATTAACTTCTGCCAGTTGTCTGGAGTAACTAGTTTCAGTACCTTCTTCTCTTTCTGGCCGTTTAACCAAAAATTTGTTCACCCTAGTACCCGGGTTTAATCGTCTTTTGTTTTTTAGCAAAATGTTAAAATCTTCTGATGTAAAACTCTCTTCAAGTAAATCGTCTTTATTTTGAGATTTATATAAAGTGTGATTTGTATAGTTGAAATAATGACCGTCATATATCTTGATCGAACAGTCTAGATCGATGAACAGACCGTACGATTGAGTTGTTCATTCAAAATTCATAGAAAGACAAGAAAAATTAAGAATGTATTAAACTCACGACGAATGGGAGGAATCCTATGTTGCTCAGGCTCAAATGCTTTGCATTTTGAAGATGATGATCCTAGTTCCTTGCAGCTTGGTTCTTGAGGGCTTGTAATGTGCTGTTTCTGTAACTTTTTTTTGATGAACAGAAGAGAAAAATACATTATATATCATGGAGTAATGCATGTATATATACATAAAAAAGGAAGGAAAAGCTAGAACCTGAGGGTGATCTTGAGGAGGAAAAGTCTGAAATGAAGCTCCCATGTTAACAGAAAGCAAATTAGCACAATGTCCGCATCTAACCGTCACTATGGTTTGTAAACTGCTGCATGGAACACTAACCTGTGCCAATTTTGGAATTAATACACAACAACTATATATTATGTATCACTTCCCATTTCAATAGCTAGGAATTAAATTCAGTTGAATAATCTGTGTGTCACTCTCACTCTCTCTCTCGAACTTCGATCTAACAATAAAACCTCAAAGACCCATCACTCATTAATACTGCAATAGGAAAGCTACTAGCCAATATTGTTATATCTCTATCTTCTAAATTGGGATTCTCAATGCTTTAAATTTCATGTATTCGTAATTTGTTCGACCATCTTGAATCAGCTAGCGTCTCTATACTCTGGTCGAAGAAGTGCTAGTAATACTCTCTTTAAACCGAAAGCTATCACATTATGTAGAAAGACTCTTCCAAGCACCACCAATATAGCAAGCTAAGTTTGCATTAAGACAGAAGAAAACAAATAGTACAGAAAAAGAAGAACAGAAGGAAGAGGTTGAAGAGTACAAAAAAGCTTGAGAGTGTGGTGATGATGATGAGTGCAGTAATAATGTGATTGTTGTCTTTCATTTTTCATCATGTGTATGTGTTTTGTGTGTGTGTGTGTGAGAGAGAGAGAGAGAGAGAGACTTTTATTTTATGGAGTGTACAGTACTGTGTGAAGTTAAGAAGAGGTGGTGCAGTGCAGCATATTGAAGAGCTGACAAATTGAGATAAAAGTTAGCACTCTCACAAATTGGTGCGCATCACTTTTCAATTGGCTGACACAGCAAGGCAAAGATGATAAAAGATAGAAATTGGAACCCAGCCAGCCTCATAGGGAGAGAAGGAAAGTGAGAACCTTGAAAACGACATGACTGGCACAGAAACCATAAAGCCAGATCTTCTCAGATCATACATAACATAACATAACATAGAGCTATGAATAAAGAAAATTAAATATATATATATATATATATATATATATATATATATATATATATATATATATATATATATATATATATATATTGTTCATCATGAAGCAGATTAAATTTACTGCTCCCTTCTGCAGTGCTAAGAGATCTCCATATTGCTTTCTCAAAAGAAGTAATTTCAACAGAGATATTATGATGAAAGTAAAGAGAAAAAAAGAGAGAGAGAGGAATGGATTTGTCTGGAAGATAGTGATAATCTCTCTTCTCTTCCTCTCCCTCTCCCTCCTCCACAAGTTCTTTTTACAAAGAAAGAGAGGACACTGTCTCAGTACTTAAAGGAAACCAACATGTCTGAATTTGTGAAATAACTTGAACACTAAAAATGACTCTTCACTGCCAATTCATCATCCACCCACCTTTATCACACACATGCACAAAGCGATTTCCATTCTGATTTAATTAATTAATAAAATATACTGATAAATCCAAAAAACTTGTATAATTTTGGTATATGAGATCATGTTATGCTCTTTATTTTCCTGAAAAATTAAACAAATAAACATAAGAAAGGAAAGGCCTGCAACTCTATATATTATAAGAACCCTAATACCTGGGACTGAGAGAGAGTAGAGTAGCCCTACTACCTATTCATAGCCCTCAAATTTCATTTCTTTTGTTTATAAATAAATAACATCTTGGAATTGCTTCATTCTTCAGTCTCATGAAATCACTCTATTACCCCCTCAAATTACAACATAGCGTGTCTTACTTTCTCCATGAAAGATCCACAATTGTTAACAGGCACTGGTTTTCAAATTCTCTTCACTTACCAAATTAGTTTATTTATGGAACAAAAACCAGTTACACTTTTTCATAAAATATAAGGTAGGAGTTGAATTCTCGATCTGAAGTGCACAAAATTCAAGAAATTCACTTCCCAGTTATAAAGGATTACAATGATAATTCTCTGGTTCTTAATTTCTTTGTTTATACGATCTTGATTAAAGAAATATGAAAAAATAAAAATTAAACTGCATCGACAAATTAGATGATGAAAGACATGTCATGAGGAAAAAGCTTACAAAAAAGAAGAGAAAAAAACAAGAGAATTGAGAAGTGTACCGCAAGAGTAGTGTTGCAGAAGTTGCAGTGAACATAACAAACACGTTCGTTTGCCATCATATTCATATTCATATCCATTGACATTTTTTTTAAAATAGTTTGTGAGAAACTAGACTTTGCTTTTTCTTTGCTTAGTAAGTAGATTTATAAGCAGATCAGAGTGTAGAGAAGAGAGCTGAAACAAAATTGAACAAGCTAGATCAAGAATTTATAGAATACTCATAAGAATAAGAATCATAAATTTAAATAAAATAAAATAAAAAACAAGTTTCTGATAATTGTTTTAATGAGAGAGAGAGAGAGAGAGAGAGAGAGAGAGGGAGAGGATGTGTACAAAAATCTCAATGGTTGGGATGGGACTAGTCTGGTCGGGGAAAATCAAGTGAAGTGAAGTGTGGGATTAGTAGTATTTATTTGAATTATGAGGAAAAGATGGATTATAGGAATTCAGTGTGAAGAGAAAGAAACTCGTGCGCGTGTTGTTGAAAGACAAGGAAGAAGAGAGTGGGGGGGAAAGGAAAGAAAAAATGGATGTGTTATGATTGAGAAAATGAGTGGGTGGGAAGGAGTGAGTGAGTGCCCCATCTCTCTAACCTGGCTTTCTGTAGCGGACGAGGGGGGCGAGATATTAATCCTTAGAATGTTTATTGGGGGGTGTAAAAAATAAAAATAAAAAAATAAGGATGCCTTTAAGCGGTAACTAAGTTTAGATCCTATCTTAAGGTTTTGAGTTCGAGTTTTGCGTGTTCTTAGAATTTGGGTTGGGTCTAACTCAATCCTACAAAACCGCATTATTAGGTAAAAGACGTCTCCCACTTATAAATTTATTTTGAGGTTATATCACATTCTATGTGAGACTCTTAACATACACCACTCACGGTCAGGACTGGACAACTCGCGTGTTACCCGAGTGGCCCGATAGTAAGTGGCCCAACGGATTTTAATTGATTTTGATACCATCTTAGAATTTGGCAGGGTCAAACTCAACCCCACAAATCGGTTTGTAAGGTGAGGATGTCTCCCACATATAAATTCTTTTTCAGGCGATATCACATCCTATATGGGATGCTCCAAAAGGGTAACTCACTTGGTTGAGTAAAAGAGACATTGTTAGTGGAAAACGTTAGTGTACGGAGTTCGAAGTCCGCTCCCCCTCTCTTCTATAACAACTAACACATAACTAATTTGCCTATAAAAAAATCATATATGAGACCCTTAACAGCATGTATTAAAAACTCTATTCTGAAAGAAGAATTACATAGAATGCCAAAATGAGATAAATGTGGCTGGCCAAATTCTTTAATATAGATTACTCGGCAACAAAATTGACAAATACTGTGTATTGTTAAAAAATACATGTTGATAATAATTTGTGTCATTCAATCTAATTAATGAATCATGTGAAATGAAAGATAGGCTGACAAATTGTTCAGCCGTTTTGTTTAACTGCTTTTCAAAGAATTTTTTTAACAACTTTTTCAAGTCTAATCTGACCCTAAAGTTGATGGATGTTGAAAAAAAATTGTAGTACAAGATCAAGCTGTCTAAATCATGTTCTTCGAAAGCATTAAATCATGTTATGGTAATTACATTGTTGTAAGTCAACAAGAGTGTAGTAAGGATTACTGTTTATAATTAATAATGACGTAGAAAGATTATGAAAATAGCAAAGATTAGAAATTAGGTTTTGTCCATTTGTGTCCATCTATTGCGGTGTACTATTGCAAAGTTAAACAGAACATATCTTACTGTACGCACGCATTTCCTGTCTTTCTTTTCCTTGTGAATGTCTTACACGTGGTATTTCTTATCATTCTTTAGGATTTTCTTTTTTGGTTTTTTCATTCTAATAAACAGTAAAGAAACTGGATGGTAAACCAACACGGGTTGCCTAATGGCCTAATCTATCCTGAGGCACGGAGGTTGACTCAATCTTTTTAGATTTGATTCTCGTAGTAAATAAAATCAGTATAGGTTAATGAAAAATTTGATCCTAAATACGAGCTGACATTAGTTTTTAGTTAAAAAAACGTTGAGTCACTCCAAATAGCCGACAATAGTCCAAACTAAGAAAAAAAGTAGCGGTATATGTTATATGTATATAGTTTATATTTTCTTGAAAAGGCAAAATATGTTTTATTATTAGAAGAAATTTGAGTAATGTAGAAACTTAAGGACCAAATACATACAAACAATGAACAACTCCAAGAGAAATAGAGCACCAAAAACACCCAATAGAGTAGAAGGGGAGCAGGGGACCTTAATCCACTAGAGTCATTGCTTCCTATAGAATCACTCCAGTCAACTAAATATGAGCTATTGGATACACTCAATTTACTATACTTTTCTAACTCTCTATAGTAATCAAAACTATTGCTAGCAAATTTACCTATTTAGAGCTTTTCTAATTTTGCCATTTGGCAAATTTTAAGGGCAAAATCGTCATTTTGCACAAAAAAACACTGTCTCTACTGCTACACACCAGACCTGCTATTGCAGCATCATTGCCTGCTCTGCAAAATGCTCTATCAATTTATCAAGTTACTTCACCCATTCCCATACGCAAAACACTGTTGGACTAGAGAAAAGAATACAAAGAGGGAAAGGAAACAAAGAGGGAAAGGAAACAGAGAAAAGAAGAAGAACGACAAAAACAAAAAATGAAAGAAAGGGAGCAACAGAGAGATATGGCAACAGAGAAACGGAAGAAGAGTGCAAACTGAAATCGATTCCTTCTCTCTATTTCATCACTCACTTCATCTTCAATCCAAGTAAGTTGTTTCTTCTGCTTCTTCCAAACTGAAAAATCGATTCCTTCTCTCTATTTCATCACTCACTTCATCTTCAAACCATGAATAATCGATTTCTGAAATGGAAACTTTCAATAATCTTCTTGCGTTTCTCTGTTGGGTTTTTCAGTTGGGAATCGATATACTGTAAACTTTGAATAATCGATTTATGAAATTAATCGAAGAAGAAGAAGAAGAAACAACTTACTTGGGTTTTCAGCCCTCTTTTTAGTATTTATCTTATGCAATGGTTTTAGGGTTCCTTCATCACTTTTTAGTATTTATCTTATGCAATTGATTAGGGTTTTACTTTTCACCAGTTTTCCTCCATTAATGGCTTCTATGCACAATTGCTTTTCCAATTTTAGGGATTTTACCTTCATTTTGTTATGGCTTCTATGTTGGCATTTCCTTAGTATTTATCTTAATGTTGTTTATAGTAATTTGATTGAAAATCGATAAGAATACATCACTCTTAATCAATTCATTTCGTTTTTGTTGACAGTCATGTCACGCAAACCCCAACCTCTCCGAAACCTTACTCCACCTAAGGAATTATGGAAAATACATGTCAGAGTCATTGATGTATGGAAAGTTTCCCAAAATGACATTGAGCATCTCCAAGGGATTTTAAAGGATGAACAGGTTATCCTTCTCTCAAATTCCATTTATTATTTCTTGATTGTTGTACAATTTAATTTATTAATTATCTTTTATAGGGAGATACAATTCATTTCGTCATTCCTCCAAGAGAAATGCCTTCCTGGACACTTACATCCTTGCAGGAAAACATGACTGTAGAAATCCAAACTTTCTCTCTGCAAAAAAATGACTTCCCATATAAGGCTTCAAAGCACCCCTTTAAATTAGTCTTCAATCTTCGTACTACAATCAAACATCTTGACTTACCCCATATCCCTCCATTACAATTCAACTTTCAATATTTTGGAGACATCCTCAATGGAAAATGTCAACCTGATATGTTGATAGGTAAATAGCTCAACTTATTATGAATTTATTCTTATGTTGTCACCCGTTTACTTCACTCATACTTTTTAATCATTATTATTCTTTTTTAAATCTTATGATATAGATGTCATTGGTGTTGTTCATCAAATTCAACACAAACATATTGAGGATCATATCACCTATAAGAGAATTGGCTTTACTCTAAAAGATGCCAGGTATTTTACCCTGTTGAATATCTTACTAAACTCAATTTTAACCCCCAAATGTTGCTTAATTAATGGCTGAAATCTTCCAAATTCAATCTTAGTGTCAATGTGCTTCGTTGAACGCTATGGGGAGATTACGCACTTTCCTTTTGTAGCGCCTTTGATAACAGAACTGATGCTACACCTTTCATTGTAATCATGCATAATGCAAGATTTCAGCCACCAAAAGGTTATCTCTTCTCTTCCCCTAAATTTTCCAGAAATTCATAAAAGCTTTTAGCTTATTTATAGTAACATTGACACTTTCTTCCATTTGCATTCCTAGGAACGTACCCTCTCCAACTCACCAACCACTGGCAAACCACTAAACTCATCATGAATCAAGACTTGACGCTTATGTCGGAGTTCAAAACAAGGTTAGCTCAACAACCCATCTTTCACCTACAATTCAACATTACTTGAAAATTTTAAGCTGAAATCTCTATTACAGGTTCCCAGATGACCAAATTCTTGAGGTTTCGACCCAACCTCAATCTCAGCTCACGGCAGGCTCGCAGGTTAATGATTTTGAAAGGGCAATCACAAATGAGCCAATAATAAGTCTTGCTGAAATCAAAGAACTTAAAAAGGTATTCTTAATACATAATCATATGTAATTTATGTTTACTATCTTTCCCTCTTTTGTAACACGTTTCCCTTACCTTAATCTTCAAGTTTTGTTGGAAGCCGAAGGTATATGGATCAACTTTATTTTGATGGAATGGCAATTTGCACCAATGCTGGCTTTCCTGATTTGTTCATGACCTTCACATGTAACCCTAATTGGCCTGAAATTCAAAGAATACTTAGCCCCATGAAATTGATACCCAATGATCGTCCTGACCTCATCTCAAGAGTCTTCAAGATTAAGGTTGATGAGCTAATGGCAGATTTGACAAAGAGACAAATTTTAGGAAGGGTTGTTGCATGTAAGTACTTCTCTCAATTATAAACAAATTCATTATCCACTTAGAGTATTTTGAAAATATTTCATCTAAACAGACAAATTTTTCATTTCTTGCTTTCTTCATTATTTTTGCAGATCTATATACAATTAAGTTTCAAAAGAGGGGATTACCACATGCACATATCTTAATTTTTCTTCATCCATCTAGCAAATACCCCACAATGAGAGGATATTGACAAGATAATTTCAAATTTGAAATCCCAAGTCAGGAACATCAAAGTGAGTTGTACAACTTAGTCAAAACTCACATGATACATGGTCCATGTGGCAGCATCAACCCAACCTCTCCTTGCATGAAAAATGAGAAGTGCGCTAAATTTTACCCAAAGCCTTACCAAGAGTCTACTATTCTCGACAAAGATGGATACCCAATTTACAGAAGAAGAATGAGTGGTTTCACTATTGAAAAAAATGGTATACTACTAACAAATCAGCATGTTGTTCCTCATAATCCTATGTTATTATTGAAATATCATGCTCATATCAACATGGAATGGTGTAACAAAAGTACATCTATCAAGTACTTATTCAAGTACATCAACAAAGGGTATGATCGGATTACAGCTTCTATAGTTCCATCTGAACATGAGGTAGATTCGAATGGTAGAAATCTCGATGAAATTAAACAATACCTTGATTGTCGATATGTATCACCCAGTGAAGCCATTTGGAGAATTCTTTCTTTTCCCATACATGCAAGAAAGCCAGCTGTGGAAAGGTTGTACTTCCATCTTGAAGGTGAACAAACTGTATATTTTGATGATACCACCATCATTGAGGAACGACTACAAACAGCATCAGTTACAGATTCAATGTTCACATCATGGCTAGAAGCAAACAAAATTTATTCTGAGGCAAAAAATCTCACTTATACTACATTTGTTTCTAAGTTTGTTTATCAAAGGCGAAAAAGGTGTTGGAAACCAAAAAAGACGGGTTATACTATTGGTCGACTGATTTGGGTTCCCCCAAGCACTGGGGAATTGTTTTTTTTAAGAATGTTGTTGACTGTTGTCAAAGGACCAACTTCCTATGAAGCCATTAGAACAGTTGGTGACAAAACACATGATAATTATAGAGAAGCATGTGCTGCATTGGGCTTACTTCAAGATGATGAAGAATATATCAGAGCTATCAAAGAAGCACATCATTGGGGGTCAGGTCACTTTCTAAGGAAATTATTTGTTACCATGCTGTTAGGAAATTGTATTAATAGACCACGAGAAGTTTGGAACAAAACATGGCAATATTTATCAGATGGCATACTTTATGAAAGAAGCAGATTGGCTCGCAATAGAGGTAACATGTTTTCAATAAATCAACATTATTTTTCACTATTTCATTATGTCCATAACAAATCAGCATGTTGTTCCTCATAATCCTATGTTATTATTGAAATATCATGTCATAATATATATTTTTTATCAGACTTACAACTTGGAGATCATGAAATTAGGAACTTAACCTTGATTGAAATTGAAAAATTACTCCAAAAAAATAGAAAGAGCTTGAAAGATTATGGAGGCATGCCATACCCAAATGGATATGTCACTGAACAAGTAGGAAATCGACTCATTTATGAGGAGCTTCATTATGATAAACATAAGTTGAAGGAGGAATTTAAAAATCTCTTCTCTTCTCTCACAGGTAATAAAAGCCATTAATTACTATTGTAAATTATACAATATCATATCATCAGTACCATATTATTTTCATTCACTTAATCAACCAAAATTTTCTATATGTTCCAAACTTAATAGATGAGCAAAAAGGCATATTTAACACAATCATTGAAGCTGTCAAGAATAAAAGAGGTGGTGTCTATTTCTTACATGGTTTTGGTGGAGCTGGAAAAACATATATGTGGAGCACCTTATCAGCTGCATTGCGATCTGAAGGTCACATTGTATTAAATGTTGCATCCAGTGGAATTGCTGCTCTATTATTACAAGGAGGAAGAACAGCACACTCAAAATTCAAGATACCAATTCCAGCATTAGATAACTCAACTTGCAATATCTATCAAGGAAGTGACCATGCTGAGTTACTAAAGGCAACTGATTTGATAATATGGGATGAAGCTCCAATGACGCCTAAATTTTGTTTTGAAGCTCTTGATAGAACACTCAAAAGACATAATGAGTGGTCGTACCAACAATTCTAAAATATTTGGAGGAAAGGTTGTGGTTTTTGGAGGAGACTTTCGCCAAATCTTACCAGTCATTCCACGTGGAACTCGATCTGATATTGTTCATTCCACAATAAATGCATCTTACATATGGGATCATTGCCAGGTACTTACTCTCACAAAAAACATGTGCCTTCAACGTTCATTGGATCCTCAACGTGCAGCTGAACTTACACAGTTTTCCCAATGGATACTTGATGTTGGAAATGGGAAAATAAATGAGCCAAATGATGGGTATGTTGATATACAAATACCTGAGGAATTATTAATCACAGATTTTGAGGATCCAATACAAGCTATAGTACAGAGCACTTATCCAAATTTGTTGGAGAATTACACAAATGCCGACTATCTCACTTCAAGAGCTATTCTAGCTTCAACAATTGAAAATAGATTGTGAAATTAACACATATTTGCTTAACTTGATTCCAGGTAATCATAATAATCTTAAAATTTCATTCATTAATTTTTTTCCACACATTTATCTTCATTATTTTTTCCTTCTTTTGCCATATAGGTGATGAGAAAGAGTACCTTAGTTCGGATACAATTGATAGGTGGGACACTTATCAAAGTGAAAGTGAAGATGTTTTAACACCGTAATTTCTAAACACTCTAAGAACTTGAGCCTACCCAATCATAGAATTAAACTGAAAGTTGGTACTCCTATTATGCTTTTAAGGAATCTTGACCAAGCAGAAGGTTTGTGTAATGGTACAAGATTGATTGTAACCAAACTTGCAAATCATGTTATTGAAGCGAAGGTAATTTCAGGTAAGAACATTGGAAATGTTATCTATATTCCAAGAATGTCAATGTCTCCTTCTCAATCACCCTGGCCATTTAAGATGATTAGAAGACAATTTCCAATTATTGTTTCATATGCTATGACTATCAATAAATCACAAGGTCAATCATTAGCATCTGTCGGGTTATATCTGCCTAGACCTGTTTTCAGTCATGGTCAACTGTATGTAGCAATTTCAAGAGTTCAAAGCAAAGATGGGTTAAAGATTTTAATACATGACAATCAACGGAAACCATTGAAGACTACTACCAATGTTGTCTTTAAAGAGGTTTTTCAAAACATCTAGCAATTGTAAGTATCTTCTATTCTTTACAGCTATTTTTTTTAAATATATGCTACTATTTAAATCCTTCTAACAACATTATAACTTCAATTATCTTTTGTAACTCTATTTCGTTTTCATTTCTTTTCAATTTTTTATTTCAATAAACAGAAACTAACTTTTCTTACTATTTGTCAACCAGGTTTTTTAACACTCAATACCTACTTACATATGTCTCCTCAAGTCCAACTGGAGCCAAACCTTTTTGTAGTCTAATGTCCAAATACATTATTATCAAACAATGTAATGCTCATTATGAATCTCCTTGAATTACTTCCACTCAATTTACTTTGGATTTCTATGTTACATACATGACATATCAATTTCTCCCACTTAGAATTTTGAATATTTTTTTCCAACTTTGTTAACATCTCCTGAATATCTTCCAAATTCCAAAATATCTATATTATCACTCTCCTTCAATTATTTTTCATTTCATTACTATTGTGACTTCAATGCAATACACCAGCCATACGCTATCACTCGTGCGTATGCACGGGTAAAAAACTAGTATGTGGTAATATCTTAGTTTTCGCAATGAGGTTTACTTCATGTGTATGTGAGGGATTTTCCTTTCACGGCTCCCAACTCAGAAAATAACTCTTCAAATAGCTTGGGCATACCAAGAGGAGAAAGACGTTTTCCTTAAAACACAAAGTTGTTTCGTCCCTTCTAAATTAACCACAAAATGCCCACCAAGTAGATAGATCCACCCCACTCCCTAAACCATTTACCGAATCCAAAATTCTCCATTTTTGAAGAGCCCAAGCAATGTTATGAGCTCCACTAGGACCTCCAACATGAGATGAGAGTTTGTCTTTCTTATTCCAAAGCGAGAATCCTTGTGTCACAAAAGTATCACCACCAGATTGCATTCCATCCCCTCGCAACCTAGGTAAACTCACAAAAGAGAATTGAGATTTTAAGCAAAAGGATATCACTAATAATGCCACTAATCTCATCTTTTTGCTTTCACCTCTACAACATTGAACTAGATCCAGAGATTCAGATTCAAAAGTCACATAAGGAAAGTTGAGGTTGGACGCCAACAAGACAACATCACGAAGGGCAAAAGCTTCGGCCATCAACGAAGAACACACTTGAATCAAGCGACTGCAACCAACAACCACCCTTCCTAGGTAATTTCTAACCACACACCTAATTGCACCCCTTTTAGTTTCTTTATTAAAAATAGCATCAGAGTTCAGTTTGAGAACTCCTTCACAAGGTTGTCTCCATCTGATCACTAATCTTGGATGCGAGAGATTTTCCTTTCAACTAATAGTACGACCCCAACTCAGAAAATAACTCTTCAAATAGCTTGGCCGTACCAAGAGGAGAAAGAGGTTTTCCTTAAAACACAAAGTTGTTTTGTCCCTTCCAAATAAACCACAAAAGGCCCACCAAGTAGAATAGATCCACCCCACTCCCTAAACCATGTACCGAATCCAAAATTCTCCATTTTTGAAGAGCCCAAGCAAAGTTATGAGCTTCACTAGGACCTCCAATTAATATGAGATGAGAGTTTGTCTTTCTTATTCCAAAGCGAGAATCCTTGTGTCACAAAAGTATCACCACCAGATTGTTTTCCAACAACGGGCTTAAAAGATAATAACACAAGCAAAATGCAACATCTTTTTCTATACTATACTCTAGCCAATTGCTAAATTCATTAAACCAAGAGGGATTAAATCTTCTTGTAGAATTTCCAATTTTCTTTTGAGGAAATTTGTGTTGAGTAGGTTTACATGGTCCTTTTTGTAAACATGCTCTTTGTATCCTCTCTCGATCATTAGGATGATATGCGGATATTTTAATCCGCTTTCCCGGATCCGATGGCAAATCTTCTAAACTAATTTCAACGTGTTGACGTTGGGAACGTGTTTCACCCGATTGTTGATCGCGTGGTGATAATCTTCTCTTGAAGTAGTTTTCCATTGTCTCTTAAAATCTAAAAAAAGAATTCAATGGACAATATTCAATAACAGAATCCTATTCAATAACAAACACTACTAAAAAAAACAAAAATTAGAGATGCCCAAAATCCCTCTCTAAACAGCCAAAATCCGTCACTAATGAGTTTAGAGACGGAATTTGCGACAACCCATAATTCGTATCCAATTTTGGCGTCACTAAATTTTTTAGAGAGGGATTTTGAAAATCCGTCGCTAATAGCGGGGAAAAATCCATCGCTAACAGAGAGGGATTTTTCCGTCGCTAATAGAGAGGGGATTTTTCTGTCACTAATAGAGAGGGAATTTTTCTGTCACAAAATTCCACCAATTTATTAAACTTGAAAGTTTAAACAATATTCAATCCAATAGACTATTAAATAACAAAGAATCATTTTACCAATAAATTAACTATTCAGTAAGACAGTAACAGCGGAGATTCAATAACAATATAAACAATATTAAAAATATAGAATGCGTGTTCCCAGTGGCAGGTTCATTTTACCAATGGAATCCTCTTTCATCTTACCAATAATAGAATCCTCTTTCAAAACAAATAAACAACAATCCCAAATAGAATGCAAAACGAAATCCCAAATAGATAGAATGAAAAACGAAATCCTATAGTAGAATTAAAATCCAAATCCCTAACCAGCCTTGAAGAATGAAGAGAAGCGCAGTTCTTTCTGGGGCCCGTTTGGATAAAGCAATTCTCAACCATTGGATGACATGGAGGGCTGTGATTTTAAACAATAAATAAGAGTAAAAAATTAATAGAAACTGTTCAGTTTCCTCACTCATTTGAACGCTTCTTTCTTTCTTTCTTTCTCCTTTCTCCTGTGTTCTTCATCCTTCGTATTCATGGTGAAATTATTTGGAGTTCTGCAACTTCTTTAATTTGAAGACTTTATTGGGCATATTTTTTGGGTATAGATTTAGGTGTTTTCATATTTGTTGTATAAGACTTATCCAAGACTATCTATTGGTACTTTGATGTTTCTTATCTTTTTGTTAAATTGAAATTCATCAATTTGAAACAAATTTGCTGCATAATTTATCTCTAAGTTCCTTCATAATTTATCTGGTGGAACAACTTTAGCTCTGCTTTTTGCTTTCAATTTCTTTTTCATAATTTATCTGGTGGAATAATGGGAGATTGTTGTGATTTAATGGAAGAAACTGGATTTGTGCTGTGTGTCCGGTTTCTTTCTTTGTTGTAATAAGGCTGTACATGGAAGTTTAATTTGTGTTTTTGTGTATGAAGTTGTAGCTAACATAATGAATTGTCAAAAAAAAAATGAATAAAGGCAATAAGTATGCAGCGGAACGTGTTGTGCATTTTTTTTCTTTTCAGTTTTTTATTTGTTATTGTGTATTGAATGCATGCCGTTGATTTAATCTAATGGTCTAGAAACTGCTTTAGAGAATTGCTTTAGAGGATTTGCTTTAGATGATCCAAATATTTTCCTTCAGGGCAACAATGATATCTATAACCTATCGTCAGAGGCATAATCTTTGGTTGCTTTAGAGAAAAATTAACTACTTTTGCAATTTTTAGAGGATTTTCTTGAGAAAATAAGAGATGATCCAAATATTTTCCTATCCTCAAAGTAAACAAGCAACAATGACTTCATCCATCATTAAAAATTATAATATATTCCACCCTAACCATTTACTTTTTTGAACTGCGAGAAAAATGTTTACTAGGATAATAGTGAGGAGACGTTTATTGAACACAAACTTTACTATAAAAAAGAGAAGAATTGGCAAACAAAAAATAAATTTTTTATTTTTGTCCAAGTTATTTATTTATTTATTTTTTTGTCCTTCCCATGTGATAACCTCCCATTAGATGCTAACATGATCATATTAACTTTCATTTGACACTGCTGACATATATGGGGTTTACAAAACGAGTTGGTCGGACAAGCTAACTCTCCAATCTACTAAAAGCTGGGTGGATTGGTGCTCTTTAGTCTACCAAGCCCACCAACCCGTCGGGCTAGACGCGGGACGGGGTAGACCTATTCGACAAACCTATCCATTTTTATTTTATTTTATTTTAATTTCACTTTTTCTAAACAATTTTTTCTTCTATATTTATGTATTTTTGGCGACTTTGAACTCGCAATTTTTGTTCGGCTTTCGGCAGGCCAACCCTTCATTTTTTTAACACACTTTTCTTTCTTATTCATTTTTGTATTGATTTGTTTTATTGGTTGACTAGTCTATCGACCTGCCAACCCACAACAAGATTAAACGAGCTCAATTTCTCAACCTACCACTTATAAGCGAACTAGCTTGTTAGCTAAGCCACTTTTATGTTGACTTACGACAATTATTTGTAGACAAAGTGAAGATGTCGAAGACAAAACAAAAAATCAAGAATCTAATATTTAAGAGAAAAAAAAAGAGGGAACCAAA
This sequence comes from Oxytropis ochrocephala, assembly GCA_020916435.1. Lineage (NCBI taxonomy): Eukaryota > Viridiplantae > Streptophyta > Magnoliopsida > Fabales > Fabaceae > Oxytropis > Oxytropis ochrocephala. Next base: position 110,893,561 of record CM037093.1, read on the forward strand.
ATCAAATATCACTGGTATTAGAGAAAATTACGCTATTAATCCATAGAAGAATTTTGCGCATAGAAAGTGTCAAAAAAAGGAGAAAAAGAAGTGTTGGATCCTTTATTTGAAATTGCGGGTCCTCGTGTGTACAAGTAGATGAGACTTGAGAGGGGACCATGGATCTTCTGATAATGGGGACTTTATGGTGGAAGAGACCACATGCATGCAGAAAGTGCAGGTTTGCGCACTAAAAGGAAACTTCTTGATGTGGATTGTTCATGATTTATTTATTGTACATTAATTAATTTTAGAGTCAATAATTTTTATTTGAAATTCCTTGTTATTATACATTTCAAAACTAGTTTTTTTTATTCTTTGTTAGGCTAAATATTTTTCATGGTACTTGTCCCTCTGTCTGGAGGGCAAAAAAGTATTTTATTTTTTAACAAGAAAAACTATTTTATTTATTCATTATGTTATCTAAAACTATATTACTATAGTATTTTGGACTATTTAATGTTTATAAATAGACAATTAATTAAACGGTTGATATAACTAATTATACATAAATCTATAATATTTTTATTTCATTTATTTAAACATTTGATTAAACATTAGGTATTAAATGCAATAAAAATTAAAACAAAATATACTCAACAAATTTTATTGAACGCGAAAAATATAGTCATTAATTATTTCATATATTTCTCCATTACTACCTAGCATTTATTTTTGTCATGAATGGGAACGTTGTTCAAGTCGTCTCTCCCTTGTCGGCATGTTTCCCATGTCGTCTCTCACTTGTCGGCATTTATTAGAAGATGTCAACCCGTTAAATGAATCTCAAATACATCGATTGATTATTCTCTACCATCACGTGGAGGATACCTTAATTACCAAAAAAAATGGAGGAGGAGGAATCGGGTCTCAATTATAATCAAAAATACTTATTTTAACATTTATTAAGTGCGCTTAGTTTTCTTAATTTCATGTAAAAGTGAAATATGTACCATTTATTAAGTTACCTCTAATTAAAATGGTAATTTCCTCAAAATATTAATGAAGTGGATTAGTTAAAGCAATTATAATATTAAATAAGAATAGATTAATTGATATTTACTTATATTTGTATCCCCAAATTTAAATTTTCTTATTTATAATTGAGCTCAGCGTAGTATTTCATTTATTTATTCTACTTTAAGTACAAATTAAGTTAACCCGACAATGATTCCTACCTTAAAGCCAAAAGAAAAACAAATAGTACAGATTCTGATTGTATCCTTTTTTTTTTATTAAATTCTGATGGTATCTTATTCTATTTTTGTTTGACTAAATATTTAGATTGATCCTCACAACAATTATATAGATAATTCTAGTCTTTGAAGAATATCAATTTAGCATTATGAATTTTAAAGATAAGTCAAATTAGTCATTTTTAGGATACCTTTTAGACACATTTTAATATTTTGAATGTGTTTCAATTTTTTTACAAGCAAAATATATATTAATAAAAAGGAGTACTATGGGTACATCAGCCCTTACATGCATATACAATGGGCCTCATTAAAATCCAGGGAGGCCAAAACCCCATGGGAAAAGGAGTACCCCGTGAAGAACGAGGCAACCAAAAAACCAAACTATACTGAGTTCATACAAACTAGAGGATTTCTCCACCAATCAGAAATCTTTAAAGCTGAATTGTGGTCTTCTATGCTTCTGAACCAGCTCCAGGTTGTAGTCTTAACATGATTGACAACCACTTGAGGGTTAAATACTTGAGCTCTGAAGAGAATATGGTTCTAATGAACCTAGATAAACCATGTGACTGCTATCCAAAACAAGTACTTCAATTTACCAACCTTCTTGGAATCCAACCGCAGATCATGAGCCCTGAAATGCCCCCACCATAAAGAATCTTTAGTGCCACCTGTAGACATAAGAGCCCTCGTGAAAACATGCATCAAAGCTCCATATTAGCGAGAGATAAGCTGCTGCCAACTAGCATTAATGTTGGAACTTTGAAATTATGTGAATTGAAAAAGTCTCACATTGGATAGAGTAGACACAATGAGAGTGTTTATAACTGAGAATCTCATCCAATGGGTTGGGGCCAAAGGGGTACCCAATTTTGTGGATGGGTGAGGACACACACAAAGTGACCACCACACATGCGCGCTGCCGGTGCCGCCCGGTCGGGCCGAGCTTGGGCTTGGGTTTTGTGGTGTATTATTTTTTCTAAAAGAAAAAAATATTATTTTTCGGAAAAAGGAAAAAAAAAATTTAAAAAAGTGTTGACTGTTGACCATTTGACTCCAACGGTCATATTGACCAAGTCAAATCGTAACGGTTTTTTCTTTAATTTTTCCAACTGTTTTTTTCTAATAGAGTTGTTGGCTCTTTATGTGGTTTCCACTCTCCCCCTATAAAAAGGATTCCTCTCCGCACTTTTTACTTGCACCAAAAACTTGAAGATCAAGAATTTTCTCCTCAAGTTTTTTCTCTCTTCTCCCTAAACTACTTTCTGATTTCTGAAAGCTTAAAGCATTTCCAAGCTAAGAGTGGTTTTCATAAACCATATTGAGGGTGTACACTACAAAAAACACGGTCATTAGCGAGGGAATTTTCGGTCGCTAACATGCCCAATTTCGTCGCTAATTGCCATTAGCGAGGGAATTAGCGAGGGACCAGTTCGGTCGCTAATTCCCTCCTCGCTAATGGAAATTAGCGAGAGAAATGTGTTTCGTCGCTAATTAGCGAGGGACAGTCTCTCGCTAATTCCGTCGCTAATGCTGACAACACGCTTCCCGAGTCTGATTGGCACGCTTATCAATCTGAATTACTATTATTATTATTATTAGTATTAGTAGTAGTAGTATTATTATTACTGTTGTTATTATTATTATTAGTATTATTATTATTATTGTTGTTATTATTATTATTATTATTATTATTATTATTATTATTTTGAGAGAGGAGTGAGAGTGGTGGTGGTGTGATGGTGGTGGTGGTGGTGGTGGTGGTGTCGTAAAGAGAGAAGAAGAAGGAGAAGAGTAAGGGAGAAAAAGAGTGAGATGTATGTGGTGGTGGTGGTGGTGGTGGTGGTGGTGGTGGTTGTGTGGTGGTGGTCGTATAGAGAGAAGGAGAGAAGGGAGAGAGAGAGAGTAGTGGTGGTGGTGGTGGTGGTGGAAGAAAGAGAGTGAGAGAAAGAGGTATGTGGTTGTGGTGGTGTGGTGGTGGTGTGGAAGAAAGAGAGTGAGAGAGAGAGAGGTTGTGGTTGTGTGGTTTAGGAGAGAGAGAGGAGTAAGAGTGGTTGTGGTGTGGTGGGGGCGTGGTGGTGGTGGTGGTGGTTGTGTGGTGGTGGGTTAGAGTTTGTAGGTGAGAGAGAAGAATGAGGGTGTTGTGAGTGAAAAATAAGAGTGAGTGGTGGTGGTGGTGGTGGTTGTGTGGTGGTGGGTTAGAGTTTGTAGGTGAGAGAGAGAGAGAGAGAGAGAGTAGAGGAAGAGGAAGAGGAAGAGAAGAGGAGTGAGGGTTAAAAGTGAAAGAATGAGAGAAGAGTGAGAGAATCAGATATTTGGTAAAAAAATAACTGGACACTAGCGAGGACGTGCGGCCTCGCCGCTAATCATCACTCGCATGGCATAGTAAAGCGATCTGCAGCGATCAAATCGGCCAGACGCGTTCGGACATTAGCGAGGACTTGAAATTCGTCGCTAATTCCCTCGCTAATGGTCACATTAGCGAGGGACTTGCAGTTCCGTCGCTAATCCTCGTTTTTTGCGAGGGACAAAATTTCCCTCACTAATTCTGTCGCTAATCCTCGTTTTTTTTGTAGTGGTATTTCTAGAGCGAATTTCTCACAGTGCAAGGGAAATTCGTAACAGTGTAACTAGGCTGTTTTAACCTAGGGACTGCATGGTTGATAGCCTGCTTGCACAACTTCCAGCAGTGCCACGAAACGTCTTAAAGAGAGCGACCTAGTCCGCGACTCATCCCAGTAATCTCTTCGGCTTGATTTTTTTATAAAATAAAACAGTGTTATTTGAGGAAAGTTCTGGCTAAAGAAAGACTTGGTATTTAAGTGTGTCCATTGTGACCCACCTCTCTTTCCTGGGAACCTACTTGGATTAATATTGGTATTTAAGTGCGTCCATTGGTATTTAAGCAGTGCCAAGTAGCATTAATGACATTAATGCATCTCCATTTCCACTTGCTCAAAAGAGCCAAATTGATCTCTCTAGGTTCTTCGCCCGCAAGCCACCATCCTTCTTGGGTCTATACACCTTATCTCAAGACACCCAATAAATAGGTCGACCCTCTCTATTCCCCCCCCCCCCCCACCCTGCCCCACCAACAGGAAGTCCATCTGAATATTAACAAGCTATTGGATAACAATATTGGGGGCCTTGAAGAAAGAGAACATATAGAGCAGAATACTACTGAGGACAAAGTTTATGATAGTCACTCTACCCCCAAATCCAATAGACAAGAAACGCCCACTCCACGAAAGTCTCTTTCTCACCTTATCAATAATCGGAGTCCAAGCATGTCTTCTTCTAGGATTGGCTACCATTGGAATACCCAAAAATTTAAAAGGAATAGCATTGGAGTTGCAAGACAAGAAAGTTGCTCCCACCTCTAAAAAATTATCTTTCAAATTGATGTCATACAAACAGCTCTTGTGGAAATTCACCTTTATCCTCGAGACAAGTCCGAAGATTCTGAAGATAGTATGTATACTCCGTAAACTATCCCAGGAGCCATTGCCAACCAAATAGTGTCATCCGTGAATTGTAACAAAGAAAAACTAACACTGTTATGAACCTTGAACTCTGAGAAATAAACATCACACACCGCGTTTTGAAACATCCCGATTAAACCCTCGACACCAATTATGATAGTGTTCTCATATAAGAAAAGAGGTTTTTTTGTGTATCTGTCTCACTTCATTCGGTTGGGAGTTGGAGTTTTGGGCAAAAAGAAGAGATTTAGACATTTAATTTGGGTTATAGAGAGTTGTTTGGATGTTGTTGAGGACTCGCAATGAGATCGTCTTCAACGCTGGAAAAGTTTTTTTAGATAAGTCAAATATATTATTGATTAGGCATAAGGGGTACCTCAACCCATTTACAAATCAACTCAGTCTAATAGAGCAATACAATCGAATGGATTTTTACACCAACTATATATCATAGCTTAGCGGTAAATTACTACCAGCCCTATTTGCAAACCACCCCCAAGTTAGACCATTAATATGATGTAACATTTGAGATGTGTTTGGTACCCCCTTTATAAAAATACTATTGCGATTTATCCAAATAACCCACACCAACGCTGGAAAATTTAGTGCTAGTTAGTAGTATCAAACTGTGTTCAAATCTCCATAGAGCCAGATTTAATTCTATTTTAATCTGGGCATGGAAGGCTTAGAAAAATAAAATTCCACAAAATGCGCTATTTGGGGTTCAACTCATTCTAACACACTGAGACCAATTGGGTTGCGTTTGCATTTGGCAATGTAGGTCTTTTATTTAATACATGATACTTAATTTGAGCTCTATTTACTCATACAAAAAATATATTTTTTGAGGCCTCAAGCAAGGGCTTTGGCCGCTTTATGCTTAGGCCGACCCTACATGTTTGATCTCCGCTTTTTAGTTGTATATGGATCGGGGTACCCCTTCTACCTCTTTATAATAATTTTTTGCTTTTAAAAAAGTTCAAATATAGATGGTAAGCCGAATATAATGAGGTCAATTTATAAATTCTGATATTAATACTATGAAGATTCAATTATAAGTATAAATTACTAAATTTAGTGGACTTTAAGTATAAGTAAATGTCAACTTATCTAATATATTTAATATTATGAAAATATTATTATAATTATTGACATTTTGATGAATACACTTTTTTTTACATGAAATAAAGAAAATCATAGGATAGCTTTATATTTAATATTATGAAAATATTATTATAATTATTGACATTTTGATGAATACACTTTTTTTTACATGAAATAAAGAAAATCATAGGATAGCCTTACAGAATTCTGCCCTTTGCAGCAAAACTTTTACAAACGGGCAAAATGCTAAAGCATAGGATAGCCTTAAAACGACCGACATGATTTTGTCAAAAGGATCTCAAGCATTATGGCACCATTGACAAAACACGATTGATGTCTTTGTACAGATTTTGTATAATTAACACCGCCTTTCGATAAGATGAAAAAGAAAGTAGTTTTTTTAACCAAAAGAAATGGATATAGACCTGATTAAAACTTTCTAATACAAAATTCTCTTTAGGGAAAAACATTAATAAGGAGAAATAGTATTCCCATAAATTTTATTGATAAAAAAGAGAAAATAAACGAAAAATATTGGAGGACTAAACCAATACCCATGGGCATAAACAATATTATAACTGAAAAGAAATAAAAAGATTTCTCTAGAGGTATGTAAAAACATCACTTTAATGACTCTCATCCCAATCAATTTGACATCAAAACCATTAACAATTATTTGGAGCACGCCAAAAATAGAAAGCAAACAAAAACACTCAATCCATCAAAAGAAAGAACACTAATCCCAAAAAGGGAAATTAGCAAAACCTATAGCCAGACAAACCTAACAAATTCTTGAAAAAATTCTCAGCAATGAAGCTTAGAATAAGAACTCACCAAACAGAAACCACTTAAATAGTTTCATGACCTGCAAGCTTATCAGTGCACGCATTACCCTTTCTATAAATGTGAGTGCAAACGAAGTTCATTTGTCTAGTCAAGTATAAACAATTATTTCATCTTTTCCTAAACTTCTAAGGAACTATTTTGTAATTCTTGAAAGTAGAAACCACTAATTGAGAATCACATTCTAACGACAATCTTTATCAAATGCAATCTTTATAGCCAACATAACCCCAATAACTTCAACATAAAGCTCACATATGTTGCCAATGGAGGCAGAAAAAAAAAACCAAAATAACAAAAAGCAACGGTAACAATTTTCCTAGTATTAATATCCATGACCATACAAAATTTCTAATCTAGGTATCTACGATATTGAGGAGATTAGCAGGCCAATCATAAATTTGAAAACTGTAAACCAACATGCTCATAGTGACAGAAATTACTAGTTGAACTCTACCCATGGATAATAACAAACATTTCCACGAGGATAACTTAACCTTAATTCTATCTGTAATAGGTGATAAATGAATTCTATGAGGCTTTCTCTTGAATAAATGGACAACAAGATAAATAAAAGGGATAGAACCCTTAGAAAACCCCAAGCAAAGCTAAGATGGCAATGAGACAGAAGGGCGTTATGCTGCCAGTGAAGAACTTAGATTTCTCTTTACTAATAACTTGGCCAGAGACTTACTCACAAGAGGAAAATAGATCCAACAAACTAGAAAGACTCTCTTTAGTATCTCTACAAAAAATTATAATATTATCAGCATATAAAACATGACTTGACATACGAAAATCTTTGTAGCCTACCATATAAGCTGAAGCTTACCATCTTCAACAAGCTTGAAAATATCTTTACTAAAAACATCTCCAGCCAAACAGAAGAGAGGAGGGGACAAATGATGACTTTGTCTAACTCCTCTCTTGCAGCCAAAAAAATCAACAATAAAGCCATTAACCGAAAAAGTGAATTTAGCCGAGTGAACCAAGAACAAAATTTATCATTGAAACCATTTTAGGGAAAAAAACATCCAGAAGGCTTCGCCCTAAATTTTATTGATAAAAAATAAGAAAAAAAGACATAGAAAACAATCGGGAGCTAGACCAATACCGATAAACAAAAACAAACCAAAAGGAAATAAAAACAGTACTATTAAAAGAAAATTATTTCAAAGAAAGTCTATAATGTCATGAGTCGTATAACCGGTACATGTCCCCACTAAACTTATTCTGGATGGTGTAGTTCCCCTTTTCCAATTGTTCCCTTGTGTGATTAGGCAATGAAATCCCTTCTGCTTTGAAGAATTTTCATTTTTTTTCCTATTAGTATTAGGGACAAATTAATGTGCCAATGGCTAATCTGAGCAATGTGATCAAGGGTAGCAAACATGGTACTGGTAGTATCTGCTTATCACACTGATATCGTAGCCTAATGATCAAATCTGCTATTGAATTATCGAGTTCCTAGACAATTTTTTGCTGATATTCTGATATAATTAGAGCTAATTTTGCTAGCCTATAATGTACTTTTCTATGTAACATCACTAATTTAATAGGCACGCACTTAAGCAATATTAAAGGATCGATGTCCTTCAATTTATTTTTGGTTTTTATCAGATTATTGGCATTAATCATAAGGATAAGTAGTCAAAGGGATAAGTTAATTTAGAGTGTGTGCGATATATGAAGCATCGACAAAGACACAAACGCTTAATTTGAGAAAATAAAAGCGACTGAATATAATATGTATTGGTGTCGTATGAGTGTTGAACATCGAACACGCCTTCGATCTAAATAGTTAGTGCTACAGAGTACATAGGTTGTTATCAAAGGATTGATGGAATATAGTTGTAATCTGCTAGGAGAATGACCCTGACCCTGATCATTAATAAATTCTATTCTTTCTGTCATCTCTTTTTATCACATGCTTGTGTCTCTTGTTCCTAAGAGAATAAGTGGTTAGAATTAATAGAAACTTCCTCTAGAAGGGAGCAAATGATTCCCATAATATAAACCTTGCCTTGTCAGGTGAGATATACTATGTGGTTATTCAAGGCAAATAAAATCTTGGGCATAAGAGGTGTCCAATCTTTAATCAGGCTCTACTTGCCATGATAAGATGTCTTTAACCAAAAGAAAATGCCTTGTGTTGGAGTAAAAGTTCTATCAAGGAGGTATCTCTATCCCCCACAGACAGGAGAGAATATATCAGAGCATCTTGTTTGCTCCCACTGGAAAAATACGAAGAGTACTTCCAGCCTCATTCAAATTGAGTTGTTGGTAATGATGATTCTATTTTCATCTTGTTTGACATTTGGGAGAGTTAAAGACTCTGTAGTACAAACACTTCAGGTTGACATCGACTACACTTCAATTACGCTTATTTTTCAAATTATTAACAATATCTACGAGTGTGTGTCTGTGTATGTGTTAGTGGTCATATTAAAGATCTATAGTATTAAGATGACTTATCCAAGGCCCTTTATTCAAGTAGGATAGAAGTAGGAATTAAGAAGGGTAATGTTATTGGGAAAAAAAATCTGTTTATGCTGATTTTTGGTTAGCTACCAAGTTTGACAAATCATAATCATAACTATATTAATTCACGAGTTGTACAAGTCAGCGTCCACGTAGGATCAATCAAAAAATGACACATACATCTACTGATAAATACATGGCACGCTAGCTGTCTCTTCACCAGTAACTATCTGATATCACATTTAATCAAAATAAACGCACGGTTATTGAATGGTATTAATCACTAATAATGATCATTTAATGTGACAGTTACACAGAATTTGAATTTGGCCTGGCTCACACAAGAAGGAATTCGGTAACAGCTATGCTAAAATAGTGGATCAGAGTTCTGATCTTTGATTCAAAAAGTTTCCAGTTGGTAACACCATATGATTTACATATCAGCTTGGTAAAAAAAAATCCTTTTATGTGCAATTAAAACATAATCAATCAGATCCTCTATGAGTCAACTCCTCATCTTTCTTCTTCAAATCACATCTATGGCAAGGAGAGAATAGAGAGCTTCGAAGAGGGAAACACAAAGGGAGAGAAAACAAAAGAGAGAAGTGGAGGAAGAGGTGCGACAGAGGATGGAGAACGACCGAGAGAGACAAACGAAATCGTTGTTGAGATGCTTCTATTTCTTGATTTGCAGAGGTGGAAACTCACTTCACTCATTCAAGGTAACCATTTTTGGTTTCCCTCTTTTTCTCTCTTTTGCATTTACAATATCTTTCTTCAAAATGACACTCTCTATTTCCTGGTCTTCCATACGAAGATGAGGGTTTTTCTTCTCCTCCAATTTTGTAGCCTTTGCTAAATATTGTAGTTTACAAAAGTTGACTTTGGGGGCTAGGTTTTCGAAATAGGGTAGGAGGCATACGGGTTTCGATTGAAATGGGGATTTAGGATTTTAGTATAACACAAGTCTTGCCAATTGCTTTTAGAAATTACTTTGTGTTATTTTTAAGGCTTTCAAACATTTTCATGGGTTTATTTGCATTTGAGCTTTTTTTTTCTTTTCTTTAGGTGATTCTGTATTATGTTTTTTATTCTTATTTTATTGTTTATGCTTTTATGTAGGATTTTGTTCATGGAAATTTTGTTATTTGGAAGGATTGATAACGATTTTTGTGCTGCTCGCATTACACGGGATTCTCGGTTGCCTCCAAAATGCAATGCAGCTACAAAAATGCAGGTGGGTCATGGTTTTACTTCTATATCAAGGTCTATAACACTGATTAGAGTATATTTTACAAGTATCAAAACACTAAAATTTAATAATGTTGGTCTGTCAACTTCGCCATTCATTCAATTGGAAACAAGTGATCGATTGTTATGCACCTTCCAAGTGGTCGACAGAAGACTAACATTTTTCAATTACTACTGCTTTAAAATCAATCACTATTGTTAACAAACAAGGTGTTGTTTGTACTCTTTCGAGCTTACTTGAAGCATGCCATCTCGATACAAAAGGATACATTTATGCTTTTTCAGTACTTCTACTGGTGATATAATCTGTGGGAGACCTCCATACTGCAAGGAGAAAGGATATACTTAGTGGATTGGGTAAGAAACTTATTGAAGTTTTATTATTATTATTATTATTATTATTATTATTATTATTATTATTATTATTATTATTATTCTTTAAAGCCTCTAAAAAGGATCAAGTATTTAATGATATAGTCATATATATATATATGTGTGTGTGTGTGTGTGTGTGTGGTGCATTGCACGCAAGGGATTATCTTGAAATGCCAGAAGTAATGTCATATGTGGTGGATCCTGAGTTGATACATTTTAGCTATAATGACTTGAAAATAATATGTGAGGTAATAGCTATTTGTAATTATTCCTGAGCTCACTGAGTGTCCATCAATGCAAGAATGTATGTGCAGCATGCTGGAGAGCAGACACATCAATAAGTGTGGAGCTCAAGTCATCATCTTTGGCATGGGTGAACTAGCACTTTCATCGAATTGAGTAGTAGTTATTACTCTTAAAAGTAACACCATACAATCGTGAAGCGGACCTACCTATAACCAATGATGTTTTTTTCGACCACTTACTTTTTTATAAATTTAATCATATATAGTTACATGTAAATGATTGTTCAAAAAGGGAATGTGGAAGGATTGGTCCATGAGAATGTATACTTTGTACCTTGCTGGTTGACAAATAGAAACCTATAAATTGATATAGGGTAAATGTGAATCTCAAAGACAACAGGATGCGTGATAGGAGCCAATTTTCTTGCCAAACATTGTATGTGCGGAATGAACACAATAGTTTCTATTGCGTTGGTGGCTCACACAAACAACCCGACTCTGAGATAAATATTCATATGCTTCCTAGCCGCTAAGATCTGCGCAGTGAAGTTCCCTATCTTGCTACCGGCAAGTGAGTAGGCCATGCATGTAGAGGCGATCAATAATGCTCATGGTCTTTGAATTATCAAGGTTGTAATTAGTCCTATTATTATCAATATGCTATAAGGTGTTGTCATTACGAATTGATATTAATTTGGTCGAGAGTAGTAATCTTGAATTGGTCCTTGAATTGATTATAAAATAGTCCCATTGTGATTCTAAATTGGTCCTTTAATTATCCTTTTGTAATGCTTTCATTAAAAGGCAACAAATTATGCTTACTTCTTCATTTTCACACATATACAATTCTTCAATTTAGGATTATTTCTTAGATTTGGATTGAATTAGTTTTTATACATGTACGATATTTTCATTGTGTGATTTGAGAGTTAACTCAAATCGAAATTTCGAGTAAATTAAATGACTAAAACAGTAGATTTGGAGTCTCAATAATTAAACAATAGGGTTTCGTATAAGGTAACTCAATCGAGAAATTTCGAGTAAATTACTAAAATGGCCCTGCTTTATATTTACATACCCACAAATACCCACTGCTTTGAAAGCAAAAACAAGGTTTTTAAAATTTCTATTTCTTATCATGCATTATTTTCTAATTACCAAAGACCCAAATGTGTTTTTCAATTTACAAAATTTACGTATATCAAACAAACAATCGCTGTGTATGACAATATAAAATAATTAAATTTATATCTATACAAAATATTTATATAGATATATCACGGAACATTAGGATTTTATAAACTACGGTTTACAGAGAAACACGTACGCATCACACCATACATCTTGCTGACAAACAACTATTTTTTAATTCCCATCCCATGAATACAAATACTACGATTAAAAGAAATGTATACTCGTGCTGGCACGGGTGATACATACTAGTAATAATTAAAATGCAGGATCATTTAACTTAATTTAAAGTTTTGGGTTAGTCATTTGTCTTAATTTTTTTTCAAATTGTTCGTTTATGTTTCAAATTGTTCACACTTTCCGTTAACAAAACACATGTGGTTGTTGCATACATTATCTAGACATCTAGGTGTCTTTATATTCTTCCCTCGCATGACATGATGACACATTTAATATTTAATTATGTTATATACATTATTTATTAATCTAAATTAAAATGGTAATGATCGAACAGAATGGAAGGTTAATGCCAACAAAACTTGTTGGTCGGAGTGGTAAGGAATTATCTCTTACATAAGAGGTTTTGAATTTGAATGTTGTGAGGATATCTAAATGACTTAGTAAAGCATGATGATATGTGTGTGTGTGTGTGATAAGTTGCAAATTTGAGTCTCCATTAATCTCATTGAGATGAACAAATGTAATTCTAGTGTGATTAAAGAACCCAGACGGTTTTTTACATTCAGGCACCATCTCAAGAACCCAGACGGTTTTTATCATGTCACACTCTAATGACTAGAATGTTAAATTACTATGTGATTTGACATCTTAGTCATTAAAAAGCGTAAATGACATGCATCTTTGTGTGACCGTCTGTTAGCAAGTTGAGCAACAACTTCGGAGGAAGATGATATGAGATCATAATAGTTAAAAAGTATGACGTGATGGGTGTTTGTGACAATTCGTTAGTCAGCTAAACATCAACTTAACACTAGGAGTTGGGCTGCTAGGTGAACGGAGGGAACTCCAAAAGGGTCGAGCATTTAATATGGGCAGCAACAATGTGGAACATATGGTTAGCAGGAAACAATGTAATTTTTAAAGGAGCTGTTGTAAATGCAAATTCAATCATAACAGTCATCAAATACACTTCATGGGGATGGTCTGTAGCAAGAAGGGGGAGAAATAGTGGGTTGACTTTTTCAGATTGGTTTAATTGTCCAATAGGGTGTCTTTCATCTTTGTAATATAACCTATCTTGGGGTACTCTTTCTCCTACCTAGGTCTTTTTCCCAATGAGTTTTGGTGAGAGAGGTTTTAATAAGGTATCTTCCCCTTCCATACCCGATGTAAGGGTTGGTGCACCCCTAGTGCATCTCTTAATAAATATCTTGCTTTTAAAAAAAAAAAAAAGACCTTAAGTGTAAACAAAATACTCCATTCGTTGCACAATATAAGCAAAAATGAGTCAACCAAAGTCGATGTATTTAGTCTAAATTTAAGACCAGATACATCAACTTTTGTTCTCCCACTTTTGCTTATATTCTGTAACGGGAGATAGTATAAATAAGGACCAAAAGTTAGATAAAAATTTATTAAGGACCAAAAATAACAACTTCATACCTTTTTGTAGAGACTAAAAGTATATTTAAATTAAAAATACAAATAAAAGTTCTGTTAAAGATAATTTGCAAAGAAAAAACATACACTTGATATACTAACTCAGTGGTAAAAGTTTAATCTTGGATAGGTGCTAACTTCAAATTAACTCAAGAATAGTTCAAATTACCTCAAAAATAATTGTAAAATGCGCATTAGCGCTACTTTCACTAACGAAGAAACATATTTTTGTGTTAAAGACGACAATTTTTTAATTAACAAACATATTTCACCCGTTCGGAGTTGAAACTCTTGGAAATTGAACTGAATCTGGTGTCAGGAATAGAAGCCTTGCACTAAAAAAACTCTTCTGCATCAAAATGCATGACATTTTCCAAGTGATAGTAATAACTCTTTAAAAAAATAGTTAAGATGCGCAAACCATTAACAAATGCAACAGAAAACAGTTTTTAGTTGACGATTCTGTTTTGTAAACCTCTTCTGTTACATAATTTTTTTTAATCGTCCCGTTAAGGTGACGTCGAAGCACGTTAAATCTGATCCCCACTCCGTTGCGTGTCTCGCTCACTCTCGCCCTCGCTCTCTCTCCTCGGAAGGAACCTGCAGATTCGTTTTTTCCGTAAAAAAAAAAAAAGGCTATCCCCATTTACCAAACAAGTAAATTAGAATGGAATTTGACGGTGTTATCTTGGCATTCAACTCCGTTATTTGTAACCGACACTTTCATTGCCATGGATCCCTTGATCCGCAAGCTCCGGCGCCACCTTCTCCGATGGCTTCATCGATCTCGTTCCGGTACTTCTAATTTCCAATCACTCTCAATTTGATCCTTTCTCACTCTTATTACAATTCAATCTCTCTTATTTCATTTTCAATCACTTTTCACTACTTCACTGCAAATTCTATACAGATTGTTTAGTTTTTTTAATTTGATTTGGTTGTATTTGAAGAATTTTTTTATTCCTGTTTCGTTTTGCAATTGAATCGATTTTTATGGTTGAAATTCGATGAATGTGTTGAATTGTTCAGGTTCGGTACTTTTTGTGAGGAGAATTTCATACAAAGATGTTAGAAAGGCAACCGATGGTTTTCATAGAATCGTTTATAGCAATTCTGAAGTTTCTGCATACGCTGCTAATTTTGGAGAGGATGGTGGTGGTTTATGTTTGGTGAAAGAAGTGAAAGATTTTGATAAAGTAAATGATGACAATTTCCATAGACAAGTGCAGTTCTTAGGACGCTTGCATCATCGACACCTTCTCTCACTCAAAGGCTTTTCTGTTGGACACAATCGCAAGAGGTTCGTCTTCGTCGCCTGAGATTAGAGTATCTATGATTAATTGTTTTTCATTTTTAAAATTTCTTAACTGGTCTATTTAGAGTAGGAAAATATTCATATTTGACAATTGACATACTGTGGAATGATAATGATAACCATGAGCCTTGTCGTTGGCTTCTAAGAATGTCGTATAGCTATTTGTACTTTTCAAGCAAGATGAGAAAGAAACTTATTTTGGTTCAGTTTAGATTAGCTTTTCAACATTTTAATTGAAGTAAGTTTATGGCTATTCCGTGATGACAAAATTTTCGTAAGTTCAGAGGTTATTATGGAGAAGTTAAATGAAAGAATTTCTAAAAAACATTAGATGCAAAAGCTAATTTTAACTTATTTGAGATTTTAGTGTTTAAAAACATCATAGTCAATGTATGATTTTTTTAATATTTGTTTTTCCATAGATATTTCTTTAGAAATTTATCCAAACTGCCTCTTATATTCTTTTAGACATGGTCAATTATTATAGTTAGAGGTTCTTTTATGGGGTAGATAGATATAGCTATTTTGTAACTTCTTGCATTGGGTTATTTCTGCAGACTGCTCATATTTGACAACATAGAAAATGGAAGCTTAAAGGATCATCTCAATGGTAAACTTTAAAAGGGAAAAAAGAAGTTTTGAGGAGCATCTTAATGAATGTTGCAGTATTTTGATTTTTGTTTTAATGATTGGATGTTGACAGACCCCTTGAAGACTCCCTTAAACTGGAGGACGAGGTTGCAGATAGCTAATGGTGTTGTGGCTGCATTGGTAAGCTCTGCAAATTAAAGCATGTTAATATTTTCAACTTGAAACTACACTCTTCTAGTCTTCTATTCTGTTTTCTATTCAACTATTTAAAGAACCTTCTGAAATTTTAATGTCTGCTGAAAATCCCTGCTAACTTGCAACTGTTTAATACCTGCTCGTGTTATGCCCATGTCTAAAAGAAAATTTGCTTGGCAAAATGAGTCATGGAAACAAGGCTAAAATTGCTTTTCATGGACGATGGTAGAAGTTAGCTTCCATGTGTATCCAATTTGTGGTCAGTGTCATCTAAAAGTTGATCTTTACCTACAGAACATGTAACATGGGACAGGAAGATTAATTGCCTGTTTGTTTACTACTTTTTCCTAATGCCAGCACATGTTCAAAGGCAAACAAAACTGACTCTCACTAATGTTCAATTTGGATGCTAATAGAAAATAAATGAAAGACAAAATAAAGATCCATTAGTAAATATTGTATATTATTTGGATGGATAGAATATAGAGAGAAATAAGTATTCCTCTCTGTTTAGGTGCAGGAAAAAGTGAGAATAAATAGAATAGATAGTTGATACAAAGATTCTTCGCGTTGATAAAATGAGATGAATCAGGTGAACCTCGCACTAAACGAGATAAGAGAAAATGGTATATTTAATACTCATCTCATTTTTTTCTTCACCAAAATTTTCTCTTATTTGTCAAAAAAATAAAGTTTTTGCTTATAAACTTTTTTTACAAACATAGGCTAAACAAGTAACAACCATTCTTTCCCTCCTCAAGTCAAACAAAAATGCCTTAAAATATTGACAAAGAATTAAGATTCCAACCATTATAGGTACCATTTTCTTACTTTGATGACGAACAAAAATTTACATATGTAGCCACACGATAAATTTTTATATAATTTGGCTAGTTTCCAAGTGGCTTCTTTTGGGTGATATGACGGTATAGAAATATGAGGCAGTTTAGTTTCAAATATTTGTGACCTTGTCAGCAAGGAATGATGTAAGGTACCACATTAGCTACATTAAAATTTAATTATTGGCTATATAAAATTAGAACATGGAATTTTAAGTGTGTTTTGATACCCTAGTGGTTTAAGATTTTAAGATACCAGCAATCAGTTCAAAACTCGTCAAGCTTGTTTATCTGATTTTCGCCCCTACTTACATGTGTTGATTCTGAATGCAGGAATACTTATTTCTTTTCAATGAACAACCAGTAAGTCATATCTCCATCAGCTCAAGCAATATTATGTTAGATGAGAACTTCACTGCTAAAGTAAGGAAATAGTTCCTTCTCACTGTAAACTCTCATATTTTGGCTGAGTAATGGTGTAAAATATCTGATTGGCATGCTGAAGGCAACTAAAACGATAATAGAACTAAATGAGATTTCTTTCTGTGGTTACAGCTATCTGACTTTAGCTTCCTTGCTGGTGGAAAGTCTGACATGTTACCATGTTCACAAGGTCATTTCTCTTTGTAAATTACCCTTACAAAAAATTTGAAGTACTTACACTTTAGTTAATTTACCTATGCGCTCACCGGCCTCGTCCATTTCAGATTGCATGGGGCAGAAAAGTTGTAAGATTATATTCCAACTTGGAGTGCTCATACTGGAACTTGTCACCGGTCAGTCTTCAGAGATGGAAGGTTCTGATTTAATTGAATGGATCCAAGAATCACGATTTTTCAGTTCCATAGATAAGATGTTAGACCCTGATCTTGGAAACAGTTATGACTGTACAGAGCTAAAAAGCCTTCTAGCTGTGGCAAAATTATGTATCAAATCATGGGACAAGCCTACATATACAATTCCTCAGTTATTTCGGTATGTCCAAACGAAGATTGATTTCCCCCAAGATTAAGTCCGTTACTTGTTTTGCTTGAAAACCTTGGGTTGCTCGGGAGAATATTTGGCATTGTGTGTGTGTGTGTGTGAATAATTTCACGTTTCTTGCCTCTTGGAGAGTCACTTTCGTTAACCTCATATTTGAAATTGAATGAAAAGAAAAATGGTAGTAACATGTCTCTATTTTTGTCATTAATCAGGTGTTTTCACAATCATTGCTGTCTAAGTGGTGGTTAGTTATAAAGCCTTCTTTATGGCTACTTTAGTGATAAATAGTGTATATATGAGGTAGCAATTTACTTATTCTGTAATCAATCAACTGCTTTTAGGATAGCAATAAACTCCTTTGGCATTTTTTTCATTGTAGTGGAAAAATAAGATGTTAGTTAGCTCCATTAATAGAAAATTTATTCAGGTTATCTAGTGATACACAGGGAAACTGCAAGGATAATAACCTGAGCATTTAGAGTAAAGGAACAAATTAGTCCCTAAGGAAAAACATGTGGCCCGATGGTCCCTCAGGAAAAAGGTCATGAAATAGTCCCTGAAGATTTCAAAAGAGTGACATATTAGTCTCTCTATCTATTTCCTTCCAAAAGCTTCAATCAAAATGGTGATGTGGACAGTGATGTGATAATTTCAAGTTGATATTTCATCTATGAGAGTTTAGAACAACAATTTGGTGCTAACATATATTTTGCCTCTGGAGTTGATAGAACTGTGGTGATTTGTCATTTGCTTGATTTGAAGTCCAAAGATGAGATTTTAGTTCTCTCATCATCCTCATTTCAAATTGTGTGCAGTAGCTAAGAAAAATCCCTGCAGAGTTTCGTTGGTAGTACCAAATATTATATACAATCATGTACGTATATATGTACTGGGATAGAGTGTTTTAGTTGATTTTCTAGAAAAGTAGTATCAACCTTTCATCTTCTGAAGTCATTTTCCATTAAAAATGTACCAAGTATGTCATACTAAGTTCTAAGAGTTTGCTCAAGACCATAATACTTATCCATGTGAGCAAAGAACCTCACCCATGTTCATCTTATATGATCATTCTTATTTCCAACTAAAGAGGCAATCTTTGTAGGAGACATAAATCAAAATAATGCTTAAGTAAGTGGAAACAATGTTTTTTGAATTCAAAAAATGTTTTGAATTGTTTCCTTTCTAACATGCTTCACAAAGTGTGTTTGGAAAGCCATGATTTCCACGACAACTTGGAGCTCCAATATTGTCGCGTTTTACTTCCGATCAACGTGGATCCAAACAAGTGGACAGAACATTTGTCTTGTTCTTTATATTTGATAATCTTCTTACCAGACTATGCTTATTAAGCGTTGAAATTAAACTCAAACTTGCATCATTGCATGACTAACTTTCTAGCGCTAAGGAAATTGTTCATCTTTTACAGAAATATGGCATTTTGAAAATTAATTTGCTAAATCTTCCAAGTCAATTTTATAAAAATCGCCGTGCATCTTAGATGTAAAAAGTATGGATCCATTATTGTTCTTGATTATACATATACATTTTGTCAAGGGAAACACAGTACCCACACTCACATAATTGACTTATGCTCGGTAGATCATGCCTTAATCCTTCAACATATAACACATTTTCAATAAGTAAAGAGTGCTTTTCAATGCGTCCAATACAAAATATTTTGCCTTTCCAATTGTCTCCAAAAGCTACGTGCCCTGTATCTTTAGATTTAGCGATTTTGGGACATATGTATTTCTCTCGTCATGTGCTATGAGCAACCATTGAGACAAATGCTTGAATTTGGTTGCTACGCAAATCTAAAACAAATTGGTCTATCCTTAGGTATTGTGATCCAGTCACTTAATAATTACTAGTGGATTTTACTATTTTACCTAAGTGTACTAGCTGTTAGTATAAGAGTCATTTCATAATTTCATTTGCATTCGTTTTTTCATTTTTTTAATAAGCAAGAGATATATTGAAGACAAGTCGTGCAAAGAGATTCTGATAGTAGGAGAGGCGTCATCCTCAAAACCTCCCATTGACTAAAACCGAAATAGAGTTTGAAGCAATACAAGCCTTCATCCATTTCCTCCATTTCTCACCAAAACCCATTCTAGAAGCCCTTTTCAATTTTCTACTACACATCCTAGAAGCCCACTCTATTGTATACTAAATAGGGAATTCCCTTGAATGTTTGTACTTATAACCACCTGATATCCATGCAATCATCATCAATCATTAGTACAATTACCTCTCTCTCTCTCTCTTCACGCCTTTACTGCTTTTGTTGCATTCAATTGCAGAGTACAGATTGCACTCCAGACTCCATTCATTCATTGGGGTCTCTAGTGTGGGCTAGGGATTGTATTCAGAGCTCCCTCCCTATCAATCCAAACTGGTACCAAAGCTCCGGCTTGATACCACTATGATGACGACGCGGAGCCAATCTATCGCTGACCTAGATCGCAAAATTGATTAGAATCGCGTTGATTCAAATGCTCGTATAGCACAATTAGAGACTCGCATCAAGACTCACATGGGTGAACTTCGCAATCTCATCCTATTGCAAGCCAGTGGTACGTAGCTCAATAGCAATGCCACATCTCGCCCAGAGGTGGTCATCCCTCGTCCTCAACCCAAGAACGCTACCAGACCTCAACTCGATGTGAACCCGGTACGTAATTACTCCACACACCTCTCAAAAGTAGATCTCCCTGAAGTTGATGGTAAGAAGGTTAAGGATTAGCTCTACAAGTGTGACTTCCTCATGTATGAAACACCACCTGAATCACAGGTTAGATTAGCTTCCATCCATCTTGAAGGATTGGACCTTCAATGGCACCTTAATTATATGAGAGGTAGATTTGACCAATATCCCCTCTGGCCTCAATACGCTGCTGATGTGAAGAGGCGCTTTGGTGACTTATATGAGGATCCATTAGCTGAATTGATCTAGGTAAAACACTCAAGTTCTGCTCAGAACTATATTGATGAGTTTGAACTAGCCCAAACACAAGTTAGCATTCTACCCAAACACGCTCTTAGCATTTTCTTGGCTGGTCTTAACCCTACTACACAGGCTCGGGTGATTAATCCCACCACGATTGCACATGCTTCTAATGTTGCTAAACTATGCGAAACAGCTAAACCAGCAAATCATACCCATACTCCTCTAACCAGCCATACCATACCTTTAAATCCTAAACACAAGCTAGTAAAGTTGTGTTTATAATTAATGAAGGATATGGATAGTTGACTATGTTTCTGAAGTGGGGTGTTTTCAGAACTTTTTTTTATATTTGTTTCAGAACTTTTTTATTTATACAAGTACTATTGTGTGAACAACCAAAAAATTTCAATCATTGATACCAAAAGTGCCTAAATATTAACGGTTTTTTAGTATGAACTAGATTTATTATTTTATGTGCAACCAAATTTGTTCAATTTATTTGTTTAATGTGAACTTGATATATTTTTGTGTGACACGTAGAAGCAAAATTGAGCTTTCGGTGAAGAAACGTGTCTTTTTAGATGCTATAACCACAATTAGGCTTGCTTCACTGGTACTGAAAAATGAATCCAACACTACCTGACTTAGGACGGCACGGTCGTACATACTGATAGAGTGTGCAAACTTTTAGGCTTTGAGAGATAAACGACTGTACATGTTGAAGAATGGTTGTACATTATTTTTCTTTTCTTTTTAGTCGGGCTGTACTTATATTTTTGTTACCAACTTTGTGAATCTGACTCAGTTACCACTCTGACGTGAATGGGTTGTACATTATTATGCCCTCAGTATTAGATAGAGTGCATATTCATAAGCACTTGCATTGGAGTTGCGGATTTAATCAGTTCATGAGATGCATGTTTTCATGTTTCTGTGATTGATTTTTTTTCTTGGTAGGCTTAATCTAATTAAGGCCTGACCAACCTTAATGTAGTTGGTTAAATAATTGTTGGCAATTGTATTAGGCTGAACTCTAGGAATAATTGGATTCAATAATTATGTTGGACAAAATTTTCAATTAGTTATTGATTATCAAGCCCGTTATCGCTAAATTGTTTTAATTGCTAATGCTAATTATATTACATAATCATGGGAGCAATAGACTAGAATAAACACCAGAATAGATCCTCAGTGCAGCACCGGCAGCGGAGTGCAGCACCGGCAGCGGAATTCTGCTGCCTGCTGCAGAGGCTCCGGGTCCCAAAAAGACTGTTATATCAACCTCATTGAGCAGCAGAACATGATATAGTGTATAACACCCTCTGTTCCTGATTACATACCGTTTAAGGTGTTTTTGTAGATACCAAGGAAACAATTTGAGAAGAAAACTATTCCTAAATGGAAGTCTGCATTTAAATGTTAATGCGAATCATTCATGATTTGAACGACAGGAATAATAATATAAATGAAACAATTAGCAGCCCCCCGACATTTTCGTCAACATTTTCCAATATTCTAGCATGCTAGTAAATTTGGTGTATACTTAAATATCAAATTTAAAAAACAAACAACCTGCTTGAAAACAGAGACGGTACTGCAGACACAAGGAAACAAGAAATGAAAATTAAACATTTAGAATATCTTTATACGGAAACTATCTCTTGCTTTCCATAGTCATTTGATCAAACCCAAAACTAGTCTTTAGCCCACACACAAGCTAAGAACACATCCATCAAGAGCCACTTGTTTTTTTGAAAGGAAGATCCACTTATTCTACCACTCCTCCAGAAGTCATTACTGCTGAGCGCATTGTACTCTTTGAGCACCACCACCGTGCATATCATCATCCTCATCATATGCCTCCTGCTGCTGAGCTTGCTGCCTCCTTCTTGCCTCTTCCTCTATGTTGACATCATGAAGTGTAGTCTCCTCACACTCATCCAGCTCCATGTCTGTCAACTGTGATACAGGCCTTGGTGGCAAAATAGTCTCTAAAGCCTTCACCTGATCAAGACCAAGAGAATCAGGAAATTCCACAGTGAAGTGAATGTAAAGCTTCCCCTTCATGAAGGGCCTCTGGTACATTGGCATTCCCTCATCATCTATTGCCTTGTATGAATCTGAATTCAAACAGAACATAAAACATTTCAATAACAAAGCCAACAAATAAATCTAAGTAATCAACAGCAAACTAGATATCATATTGAGTAATCAACATACCAGGCTTGACAACTTCTCCAGGGTTTGATTTAATCAAGAGTTGTCGGCCATCCAAGTGGGTCAGCACAAACTGGAAGCCACATAAGGACTCGGTGAGGGAAAGTGTGTGCTCTACAAAAAGATCTTCACCCTTTCTCCTGAACTTGGGGTGTTCCTTCTGTTGTAGTATAAAGACAATATCCCCAGTGATTGTATCAGGCTGCAAAACACATAAAAGGTCAAAGTCAGTGGCTAAATTCAGTAATCCAGCTCAAAATCAAGAAAAACTATGATCCCCCCAACATACCGCCTCATCAGCTTCACCAGGGAATGTAATCTTCTGTCCATTCTGCATTCCCTTCTCCACAACAACTTCAAGTACTTTCTTCTCTTGGACAACCTTCTCTCCCTTGCACTGTGGGCATCTATCTTTGTCATTGATTGTCTCTCCAGTTCCCTTACATTCATTGCAAGGATGTTGCATTTGTTGAATCATAGAGGGACCCAAATGCCTAATAGAAACCTTCATACCAGTACCTTGACAACCAGCACACTTCATTGAAGCACCAGACTTTGACCCTTTCCTGTAATCAAACACAACCAGTAGTGTAAGAAATAAGGCAGTCATTAAAAAAACAAACAATCATACAAATAGACCTTGAATGATACACACCCACTGCATTTAGAGCACAAGACATTTCTTGAAAGAGATAGCTTCTTAGATATCCCAAGGTAAAGATCTTCCAAAGAAACCTTCAAGGGGTGAACCACATCTTCTCCCCTTCTCTGCCTCCTTCCTCTACCACCACCACCTGAAGCATACATAAACAAATGCAATGTTTCCTTTTAACATACATTTATTTAAACAATAATTGAAAAACACCTATCTAAAAATACCAAAAAGAAGCCATACCACCACCAAATGGACTTCCACCACCACCAAAGAATGACGAAAATATATCAAATGGATCATGGCCACCGCCGCCACCGCCCATTCCTTCCTTGAGCGCATCTTCACCATACTGATCGTATATCTCACGCTTCTCGGGATCATTCAACACCTCATAGGCTTGTGCAAGCTCTTTGAACTACAACAAAAACAAACACACACACACAAACACGTCAATTCCTCGTTTCATCGCTTTCATAATCAACCACTACATCAACTAATAAACATCAATTCATCGATTCGTTCGCTTATGTAATAAACCACTACATCAACTAATAACTCAATCATCTAAGCACACTAACTGATATAATAACCAAACAAAAATTAGCATATATCATTGTAGCATTATCCCCAACCCTAAATCAATCACACGATCCTAAATCAGTTTATCGCAATTCTAACAACAACAATTATCGAATCAGATCATCGATATCAATACAACAAACAATAATCATAAAATTGAATAGAAACATATCAATTAATTGTTACATAATCAAAATCAGAGGCAATATTATTAATTAATTTGATTTGGTAAAAGAACAAAAGATATCGTACCTTCTCAGGATCACCGCCCTTATCAGGATGATTCTTGATTGCGGCTTTTTTGTAAGCCTTCTTCAAATCATCCTGAGAAGCGTTCTTTGAAACGCCGAGAATTTCATAATACCTCGTGTTATCGCTTTTCTTCGGTGCTCTCCCAAACATCTTTCTTCAACACGTTGATCGAATCGAACACCAAACCCTAGTTCTGAAGAAGAGAATTTCTGAGTTCTTCTCTTTTGGTTACAGCAATAGATCTCAAAGGAATGTGGAGGATGTGGAGTAGTACAAAGCAATGGTAACTTCTCGTCTCGTGTATATATAAGGGTACATGATTTAATGGACGGCTAGGATCGAGCCTTGGGTTTTTTAGGTCACCCTGCCTGCCAGAAGGATCTAGAATCGTTTATACGCCAAGTATTTTTATGTGAAAGCGTAGACCGTTGGATTCGCAACATTGGTGGATCTCGAGTTTTATTCTAGATCCTTCCTTGCAGGATTTTCATTTTTATTTTTAATTTTAATATTTAATATATGCATTTTTTTCTGTTTCCCACTTCTAAGCGCCACACACACCGGACCTTCTTCGCTTTTGCATGAGTCGTTAAAATAAATAAATTATTATATTAAACATTAAACATATGTTTTCTTGTTGACTTGACTAGATATCAAAAATGAGTTGTTACTAGTATGCACTAGGACGATTACCCGTGCGATGCACGGGAAGGTGATTAACAGGTCTACAGATGTAGTTTTGAAAAAATATCAACATTTTATAAGGGGGTATAAAAATACGCAACACATATATATATAAGACGAAGAAAGCAATAATAATTTCTTGGTGGGATGAGACAACAATGTCGGTCCAAAAATATAGAGTGGGGTATATTGGTAATGAGTGGGGACAAAAATGAAGTACATTTTGATAATAAAAAAAGTCTTGACAAAAAAAAAATTGTCGTGGGTATGTCGATCCAAAAATATAGAGTGGGGTATATTGGTAAATAGTGAGGTACAAAATGAGGGTATATTGGTAAATGGTGAGGTACAAAATATAGAGTGAGGGTATGTCGGTCCAAAAAATATAGAGTAGGGGTATATTGGTAAATGAAAAGTACAAATGAGAGGTATATTGGTAAATGGTGGGAATAAAATTTTCCCACCAAAAGTGGATAAAAAAAAAAGAGTGTTGGACAAAAAAAAAATTGTCAGGGGTATGTCGGTCCATATAGAGTGGGGGTAAATTGGTAAACAACGAGGTACAAAATGATGGGTATATTGGTAAATGGTGGGGTACAAAATATAGAGTGGGATATGTCGGTCCAAAAATATAGAGTGGGAGTATATTGGTAAACTGTGGGGTACAAAATGAGAGGTATATTAGTAAATAGTGGGAATAAATTTTCCCACCAAAAGTGAGGAAGTCAACGATCCTCTATTAATAGTTCTCGGATTAACCGTGCGCTGCACAGGTATACATGTCATCTAAGTTATAATTTTTAATTTATTCTTTCAGCAAAAATAGTCAGTTTTATGTTTTAGTGTGTTGTATGATTAAAAAACTGACTCTCGTACATTTCCCACTATAAATCTATTACGAATTATATATGATAATATATATATATATATATATATATATATATATATATGTATATATTTGAGAACTCTACTTCCAACAGAGTAGATGAATTATCACCTATGATGTTGTTCCTTCTCTTTAACACACTCCGGATGGATGTATAGTATGCAGCAAGGCAAGATAAGACAAAGAATAAACAAATAGATCTTGAGGAGGAAACATTGAATTCATCTCAAAGGGATTTATGTGTCTAAACATAATTGTGTCTCTTATTTATTGCAATGGAGGACGATGTTGGAGTATTGTGACCATTCAGGTACAAAAAAAATTGCATCTTACTTGGGTTTTCATTATGATGAATTAGGTATCTCCTATGTCGACACTCTATTTGCTTTTCTAACGCATAGGTAAGATGAAAAAACAAGCATCACCTCCACGTTTGTCGGCATCACGTTCAAAGATTAGAACGCTATTGGCAGAGTTACGGAGTCCTAACTATCAGGAACCGCTTAACGGATTACTATCCCAATATCATGGGCAGCCTAGCAAAGGCCCTCAAAAAACAAATTCAGGTCAAAGCCACTTTCTTAACAAATGGAAAAATAATAAAACTACCCTGCCAATTATGCAAGCATTACCTCTAAGCTTTCAACACTGCTTTCCGCTATCGCAGGTAATCCACCATTTCCTGAGGTTCTAACTCCTGGTTTGTTCCATCCTGCGGCTGTGACAACGTCGTTCACACAACATTCATTCAATGTTACTTCTAAATCTGCAGGTATTAACAAATATAAACTAATTTAGTAAATTCACGTGTTGCAAGTATTCATTACAATTCTTTATATCGTGCTACAGATGAAAACAACCGTCCTCTTATGGATCAAACACCGGATATATTGCAGACACCTTCCCCCTATCAGACGACACCTCTTTCTGGTGTTACCTATGGTATTGTTCGATAGCCAACCATAATTTGTGCTTTTTATAATGTTTCATGTCTAACATTAATTTAGTTGAACAGTTGTTCTTCAAATTATCCCGTGACACATTTTTGGATATATATATATTTTATATATATATATATATATATATATATATATATATATATCCGGTAAATGGAAGGACTGAATTCATCAATGCTAAAGTATTTACAATTTGTTTTATCATTCACTATCAGGGACTGAAAGGAGCGGGTCACGTCACCTTCCGGTTAACCAATCAATATTTTATGAACCAAGTAGTGTCCTCACTGGCCAACTGTGTTCGGGAACTACTCAGTTTCAGAACATCAATAATCCGACCCCTCCTGTCAATCGTCGCAAGCGTAAAGTACAAGGCATAACGAAACTGCAATCGGTAGGAGCCACTAGATTATTCTCTGATGAGTTGCCCACCGAAATAACGCATTCAGAAGGTATTTTCAATTTTGTAAATAAAATTATTATGAGCGCTGAATACCCAATTTCAATAACCCTTTTAGACGTATTTTTTGTGTTTATAGTTTGGTTGATGGTGTGCATTTTCTAGGAGTGCTTCCTTTGGGTGATGTCACCAATATCACACATCAACTCTGTAATATCACGGCTAAGGAAGCTTCCCAGCAAGCACGCGCAAGACGAAAGCGCTATATGCAAGATAGAGAAATACAGAACCTGACACCACATGAAGGTACATCAGTAACATTCTTGATCCTTCACTTTTCTAATGTCATGCTTCATTATGGTGGAGTTTTCAACTATATGCTTAGGCACTAATTTATATCTTGGTATTAAATGATATCCTATTTAGATGATATTCACATATCACATTCAACTCCACCTGTTAGTGCACCCGAAGTCCCTGATCAAAGATCTGCCCTATATGACATTGGGGAGAATACTGGTAAATAATAAAAATAACTTTCTTCCTTTTTTTAATTTGTTTACATAACTAGATTATCTGTTATGGTCATTCACTCTAAAAAGATATGGAAAATTAAAATGTTTTCAATATTATGCAGATTTGTTTAACCTTGGACAACCATCTCATGTGTGCTCAAAATGCACAGCCATAGTTTGGTTTGAAGAGAGACCTGAGAAGTCATCCAGGAAGGTTGATGAAGGTTTTTCAATTTGCTGTATGAAGGGTAAAGTCCATATACCATATCTGGACAATACACCGGATCTGTTACTTAATTTGTTCAACGGAAGTGATAATCGCAGTTCACATTTTCTTGAGAATCTAAGAGTTTATAATAGCATGTTTGCGTTCACATCGATGGGCGGAAAAATTCAGCACCACGCAAACGATGGTGGTGGCCCACCCCAATTTATTATTAGCGGCCAGAACTGTCATCGGATTGGATCGCTGATGCCGGAAGAAGGTGGTAGAGCCAAATTTGCGCAGATGTATGTGTACGACACCCTGAACGAAGCACAGAATAGAGTTGCACACTTTAGGTACATTTGTTTTGATAATTCATTAATAAATACTTTTTAGTAGTGTTGAAAATTTCAGAGCTCTTTATTCGACAATTGTTAGTCAGTATTTTAATTAGCAAATTTATCGTGTTGTGCATTCTGACAGTTCCAACGATGGCTCAAAGTCACTCGACTTAACTTTGGTCAAAGACTTGACAGTGATGATGGATTTATGTAATCCTTACGCTCAGTCGTATCGTCAAGCTAGGGACTATATTGCGCAGAATCCTATCAGTAATTGCTATCTCGGGTTAATAAGAGGTCGATCGAAGGATGCAAGGATGCACAATACTCCAACATGTGATGAGGTTGCGGCTCACAATAATTGGTAATGATGACATGTTAGAAAGGGACGAGACATCATCCGCACAAAAATTGGTGGGGACTTCAAAGTGCATGAGACACACACTTCTTTTATTCCGTTACAATACCCATTGTTGTTTCCTCGCGGAGAAGATGGTTACAAAGAAGATATTGAAATAGCAAATATAGGAGATAATAGCACACGAAAAAAAAGAGTATGTGTTTCTTTGAGAGAGTGGATTGCATTCAGAATACATGAAAGGGTATGTGAATTTGGAAGGATTGTCAATTCTAGGAGATTATACCAACAATTTTTAGTGGACACATACACCATGATTGAGTCACAAAGATTGTCATACATAAGGAATAACCAACAAGACATACGAAGCGAACTGCTTTGTAACCTACAAGATGCCATGACAAGAGGTGAAGTGGACACTTCTATGGTGGGTAGGCGTGTTGTGCTACCACCATCGTTCACAGGTGGCATGAGATACATGTTTAATAACTGTCAGGATGCAATGGGTATTTGCAAGAGGTATGGCTATCCCGATTTGTTTATAACAATAACTTGCAATTCCAACTGGAAAGAGATCAAAGATTTTGTTTCCACAAGGAATTTACTGCCTTCCGACCGGCCA
The DNA here is from genome assembly GCA_020916435.1 of Oxytropis ochrocephala. Lineage (NCBI taxonomy): Eukaryota > Viridiplantae > Streptophyta > Magnoliopsida > Fabales > Fabaceae > Oxytropis > Oxytropis ochrocephala. The sequence continues at coordinate 110,922,935 of CM037093.1, forward strand.
GATATTGTATGCAGAGTATTCAAGATGAAACTTGATCAGTTGTTGGCTGACTTGAGAAAAGGAAAAATGTTTGGTGAAGTGGATGCAGGTATGATTTCCCCTATTAAGCTTTTATTCGATTACCTCTATTCTTAAAGTGTATACATTTTTTCTTTATTATATAATAAAAACTTATAAGAATTTATGTGCCTTTCAGTAATGTACACAGTTGAATTTCAAAAGCGGGGACTACCGCATGCTCACATTCTTTATGGCTTCATGGTGAAGATAAGTTAAAAGCTCAGGAGACATTGATAGGCTCATTTCAGTGAGAACTACGATCCAACAATTTATCCAAAATTGTCCGATCTGATTCACAATTTTATGATACATGGACCGCAAATGCGGGTTTGGCTTTCCCAAATCACCTTGCATGGGTGATGATAAGAAGTGCACCAAGTACTTCCCAAAGTCATTTCATCGGTTTACCAAGATTGATGATGATGGTTACCAAAAGTCACACTGTCGCGATACTGAGTTTATTTGTCGAAAAAAAGGGTGTGAAGTTAGACAATAGGAATGTAGTCCCCTACAACCCACAATTGTTAATGAGGTACAAAGGTCATGTAAACGTTGAGTACTGCAACAAATCAAATTCAATAAAATACTTATTCAAGTACGTCAACAAAGGACCAGATCGTGCAACACTTGAAATATGTCAGGATAATGAGCAAACAGGTCAGCCAGAGGTAATAGATGAGATCAAACAATATTATGACTGTAGGTATGTGTCTCCATGTGAAGCTGTATGGAGAATTTTCACATTTGATATTCACCACCATTGGCCTCCGGTGCAAAGGTTGACATTTCATCTACACGCCCACAGAGACTTACGTTCAAGAACAACGACAAGATCAAAAGAGTTGTTCGCAAGGAAGAGTCATCTGATACGATGTTCCTTGCGTGGTTTGATGCAAATAGAAGATATGATGAAGGGAGGAATTTAACGTATGCTGAGTTTCCATCCAAGTTCGTATACGACTACGAAGGTCGGTTTTGGAGGCTGAGGAAGAAGGGAATAAGTGTAGGAAGATTAAATTATGTACCACCGGGAGTCGGAGAGTTATTTTACATGCGACTATTACTAACTGTGCAAAGAGGTTGCAAAAGTTTTGATGACCTCAAGAGGGTAAACGGAGCTGTTGAGGTTATGTTTCAGGACGCATGTGCTAAACTGGGGTTATTGACTGATGACAAGGAATTTATTGATGGGATAACCGAGGCAAGCACATTGTATTCTGGGCATTAGTTGCGAAGACTATTTGTGACTCTTTTATCTATGCATACAATGTCAACACCAGATAAGGTATGGAGCAGCACATGGAAATTACTTTCAGATGGGATTGTATATGATAGGCGAAGAGATTTACACATGCAAGGTTAATTTTCTATATCTCCTGTCTATCACTCTCTCTTTCGTGACTTCCTTATTAGTTTGTTTAATAAATAATGTGTTACGTCTAACCAATTAATGTTTGTACTAGCAGATCTTAATATCGAAGATGACCAGCTTCAAAATCTTTGTCTTATTGAAATTGAAAAGTTGCTACAAGCTAATGGCAGATCATTGAAGGACTACTCATCTATGCCATTTCCAGATATTGCTGACATTCATCAATTTGAAAATAGACTCATTGCTGAAGAGCTCAACTATGATCGTAGTGAAATGGCAAAATTACATTTTGAAAGCTTGGCAAAGATGACCGACGAGCAACAAAATGTGTATGCCAAGATAATGAATGCGATCATGACAGGTTCAGGAAAAAATGTATTTTTTGTTGATGGTTTTGGGGGAAGTGGAAAAACATTTTGTTGGAGCACACTTTCTGCGGTGTGCGTCGCTGAAGGACTAATTGTGGTTAATGTTGCATCAAGTGGGATTGCAGCTCTACTCTTACCAGGAGGTAAGACAGCGCACTCTACATTTGCCATTCCGTTGAATATTGAAGAAGAATCTACTTGCAACATCAGTTTAGGTAGTCAACGTGCAAATTTGCTTATACAAGCGAGATTGATTATCTGGGATGAGGCTCCTATGCTGAATCGTTACTGTTTTGAGGCATTAGACAGAACTTTAAGAGATATTATGTCATCTCAAAACCATGCAAACCAGGAAAAAGTTTTTGAGAGGAAGGTTGTAGTTTTGGGTGGGGACTTTTAGGCAGAGATCTTGCTGTTATCGGGGAAGGGTTCAAGGCTAGACATTGTAAGTGCAGCTATTAACTCTTCCAAAATTTGGGGGAGCTGTGAGGTCATGAGGCTTACTAAAAATATGAGACTTCAAACCTCAACTACTTGATTATGACCTGTGCTCACTTGCACGATTTTGCAAAATGGATTCTCGAGATTGGAGATGGGATAGGAAGTGGAAAGCGAGAATGGTGAGTGGAGATTGATATACCGGAAGATTTGCTAATCAAGGAATGTGATGACCCTATCGCGCCTTTGGTTGATTTTGCATATCCTAACATTTTGCAAAACATGAGTGATTTTCGTGATTTTAAAGAACGAGGAATCCTAGCACCTACTTTAGATGCGATTCACAAGGTTAACGATTTTTGTGTTGTCTGTCATACCCGGTGATGAGAAGGCGTATCTTAGTTGATTCGAGTGTGTCACTCTGATGAACAGGACGAGGTCAGGGGTGAGTGGTTTACAACTGAATTTTTGAATGAAATTAAATGTTCCGGTATCCCAAGTCACGAACTGCGATTGAAGGTCGGTGTTCCAGTGATTCTTATGAGAAATATTGATCGATCCGCGAGGTTATGTAGCGGTGCAGGTTAGTAGTCACACACTTAGGATCTAATGTCATTGGTGCCCAAGTAATAAGCGCACACATGTTGGGGATAAAATTTTGATCCCTAGAATGAATCTGATCCCATCTGATCCAGGCCTACCTTTCAAATTCCAAAGAAGACAGTTTCCATTGTCACTCTGTTTTGCCATGACTATAAACAAAAGTCAAGGCCAATCACTTTCACACGTAGGGTTATATTTACATAGACCTGTTTTTACTCATAGCTTGACTTTACGTGGCGTTATCAGAAAGTGCGGTCAAGGAAAGGATTGAAGATTTTAATAATAGATGAAGATGAATTGGTGAGTAGCAGTACGAAGAATGTGGTTTACCCCGAAGTCTTTGACAATCTATAGTTCATTCATCAACAGAGGATAGAATTCTTATTTATTTGTTTTATCTTATTCGCAATTGTTTCCTGCCATAACTTTATGTTTTAAATTTTTTAGTGATGTTGGGTTACTACAACATAATTAATTCTTGGTGTACTTCAAATAACATCATTATTTATAGACCAAATACATCAATTACTCGGTGAACTCCGAATAGTGTTTTTTTGTTTATAAATGAGACCAGGAGGAGTATTGTTATTGTTATAAGGACATGTTAAAGTTTTTTTAACTTCCAATATTATCTACACAATATTCTACTTTTCCGATACATTTTGCATAATGTATGATTAATTCCATAAGAACTATTTTTTATCTTCTCTGTACTTTGTGTGCTAAACTAGTTCATATGATATATATATATATATATATATATATATATATATATATATATATATATATATATATATATATATATATATATATATATAGTTGTTTATATATACACTATGCGAATTTTTGTATATGTAATTTAGTCGGGGATATTGGTCCCCGTGCATCGCACGGGTTCCATACTAGTGTTTAACAATGTAAAAGAAGCATAAAAAAGTTTTAGAAGGGGCTAATTGAAGACTTTTCGGTTTTCTATTTCATAGTGAAAGTAGGTTGTAACACCCCAATTCTACCCGATCGTTTTATAAAATATCAGAGTGCGGAAACTAAATTCAAAACAGAAATTGGAGCGTCACATTCGACATTTTCAAAATCCAGCGACGTGTAAATAAATAAAACGTGGAAAACAAAATACTTCAATTTAGTTTACATCCCGAATATTTGTTCCATACTTCAAAACCACAAACTCGTGTTCAAAATAATTAAATGCAACAAATAAATAAAAAAAGATAGTGTTCATCCCCCCGGGTGCTACATATCAAAGACGACACTGACTCAGCTCATAAAAGACCTTGATCTTCATTCGTGATTACCTGCACGTTACCGACATCGAGGTAACATTTTAAATGCAGAAGGGGTGAGTCTAACAGTATAAAGGAATGCATAATAAGTAACATACTAGAGTCAAGACAATTATAATTACTACATCTCAACAACTTCATTGTACATCAGCATCATCACATAGCAACAACATCATTACACCGCAGCGTCAATGTACTACAACGACAAGCAACCACAAACCAACGACAACACCATGACATGAAAAATGGATGAGATGCAACCCACAACATGGGTATATGCATGTGGTACCAATCAACACAACTAGCCTCTGTGGCTTCAACATTCAACACTGAACAAAGTTCTAGGACCGCAGCCCACAACAACGTAATATGCTTTATGTCATGCATGCGGACTCCATGAACAACATTCCAGAAAAACATCAACACATATGCATACAATATGCGCAGCAACGTCATCAACATCATTAGGTCACATTGACCCAACAACAACACTACAAGATTTTTGTCTCATTGACCCAACAACAACAAAATACAATTCTTGGTCTCATTGACCCAACAACAACAAAATACAATTCTTGGTTTCATTGACCCAACCACAACAATATAAAATTCTAACCTTAGGGACCCAACAACAACCACATTAAATTTTAGTCTTATAATATAAAATTCTAGCCTTAGAGACTCAACAACAACAACATTTGTTTTAGCCTTATGATATAAAATTCTAGCCTTAGAGACTCAACAACAACAACATTTGTTTTAGCCTTATGATATAAAATTCTAGCCTTAGAGACTCAACAACAACAACAACATTAATCTTTTCCGTCTTGTTAGACACAACCAAACAACCGGCACTAAGGCAGCACAAAGTGGCGCCAAGTGACACATAAAACGAGACAAAACAACACCTAAGACCGCACATATAACAACGACAACCTGGCGCTAATTAGCAGCAACACAACGCTAAAAAAGCAGCCATACCGCACTAAAAACAGTAGCATTTACAAAGACAAAGTAACAAGCATTTACAAAGACAAAACAAAGAAAGATTTACAACACAAAAAGCGAGAGCATTCTGAAAGACAAAACAAAGAACATTTACAAAGACAAAAACAAAGAATAAAGAACATGACAAAGATTTATAAAAACAAAGAAACAAAGAACATGCATAGTACAGCAACAACAACATAAATAGGTGCATAATTCTTTGCAATAATTCATCAAACACTTGGTGAGCAATAATTCACCATCAACCTAAACATAAGCAATTCAACATCCAGAACGAACTCGACACATGTCTACACATCATAATTCATATAAATTTTTCAATCAAATATCTAAATTGCATCGTAGATCTTAATCTCCCCTATGAAACTCATTATACACCCTTTTATGCTATAAAACCCACCATTACCTTAGAATTTGATGGAGAAAAGAACCCTTTTATGAATCACCAACAAGAACCACGGCAACAAGTTCCTTCTTTCTTCCTCCTTCTCTTCGCGATTTCTCCTCCTTTTCTCTCTCTCTCTCTCCTCTTCTTTTCTTTGCTTGCCGTGACTCCTCTTTCTCACACTCCCTCTCTTTTTTTTTCTTCTTTTCTTTTCTTTCTCTCCAAGTGTCTAAGATACTAACCCTAGCTTGTGTCATTGGGCTCACTTGACTTGGGCCCTTCTCACCACCTAATTAATTACCAACACTACTCCTTTTTCTTAATTAAATTATCACTCACTTATTTACTAAACACCACCCTTAATTTAAATCAAATACACTATTATTATTTTAATATAACCAGCCTACATACCACTTAAATTAAATTAACTAAATGAATACTTGAATTATTTTTGGGGCGTTACATAGGCACTGTTCTATATCATAGTTCCATATCAGCAACCAAGCTGATAATACAAAAAATTACTTAAAATAGACACTATCTTCACCTATTAGTCATACTATTTCAAATGAGTTTAAGGATCCATAAGAACAAAAATAGTTGTAATTAAGAAAATCAACAAAATTAATAGGAATTAAAAGAGCTAAACAATTACTATAGATTTCGCAATGAGAAATAGAGTGAGTGAGGGAAGTACGGATTTCTTGATGTTATTATCGGTGTAAGATTTGAGCGCGTGATTAAGGAGATTGACATTGCGTCCTCTCTTCAATGGCCTCACATTCTCTTTGAAGATATCCCACTCGTTCCCTCTCTCTCTCTCTCTCTCTCTCTCTCTCTTCGACGCTAGAAACTCTGTGTCTAGATCTACCTTTGCTATCTCGCACTCGGCCATTGTCGTTGCAGTTCAAGCTTCTCCGTCCGTCTTTTTCTTCTTCTCCTTCCAATTCTGAGGGAATGAAAAGGAAGTTCTAGTCGAACAAAATAGTCATGCAAAATCTCCTAATTGAACAAAAAGTAATGGAAATTCATCATTCAGACTAAATATTTTATTTTTATTGCATGTATGAAGGAAGAAAGAGTAGATGAAGGAAGAAGAAGAATGTAGAAAGGGAAGAAGAAAGAGATATGGCGAGAGAGAGAGAGAAATGGAGGTGGGATTGATGAAGAGGGTTTAGGGAAGAAATGAGTCAGTTTTTTCACATATTGGTCTCTAACCGTTAAAAAAATCATAATTAATTGTAATAATTTAAATTGAATTGAAAAAAATAAATCATGATAATCGGCATTTAATAGGAATTGAATTGCAATTATGTACAATGTTTTCTTGTCTTTATCTCAATAAAGGAGGGCGCCGAAATCTAAAAAAATAAGAACCGTTGATTTTCATTGATGTGCGTGCGTTGATTGAATCGATGGGTGCAACATCTAACGGTTTGGATTACAGCTGATGGAAGAGCGTGGTAACGATCGCATGTGCATCAAAGATCCAATTGGTTGACATCCGTTTGATTATTTCTTCCATTTCATCGCGTTACATCTTCACCGTCCACAATGCCATGTATTATTTTGTAGTGACGTGGAAATGACGTAATGCATTGCGTCATTTTTTTGTCTGCTGACGTGTCATGCACACATCAGCTATTTATGGTTATATATTATTAAGATGTACAAACAACAACAAAAATTGTAATATATACTTCGATTGAATATATTTTTCATTTCTATAAAAAAATCATTTTTATTTTTATTTTTATTTTAGTATATACAAAATATTTCTCCAAGGGTATGTTTGGATACTTTAAAATGAACGGAGCGGAATGAAATGGAGTGGAATGGAATGGAGTGAAGTGGAATGGAGTGGAACCATGGTTCCCTTCCATTGTTTGGATATTTTATGATGGAGTGAAATGAACTTACCATTCCATTGTTTGGTAAGTGAACGGAATGGAATGAGTTATAATCTTTTTATTCCTTTTTTACCCTTACTTCAAAATACTTTATTGTTCAGAATTAAATCAAACATATTTCTATTGATTTTTTTTTACTCAATATTTTTTTTTGAAGGAATTGACTCAATATTTCTATTGATTTATAAATTGGAAGAAAGATAAGAAATAATTAAATGTTAAGCACAGAATATATATATATATATATATATATATATATATATATATATATATATATATATATATATATATTTAGTATGTTTGACGTCGTGCATTTGCACGGATATACATTTTTTTAGTACAAAAATATGTCATAACAGTCAAAATTATTAAGTTTACCCTCTGTTGTCAAGGTCGATCGTAAGCCTAGTGCTGGGGCCGGTTGGTTTCCTGACCTAATCCAGTTAGAACTCCAATCACATCAAAATGGCTAGTAACAACTCGTTAGGAATTATCAACGTCATATATAAAACTACCCAAACAATAACCAATTTAAAAGATACTAACCGCATAAGTAATTCCGGTCGAACTCCTTTTCGAAGCACTGCTCCGGAGGCGTGAAATTGTAGGCAGGAATTTGTACAGCAACTTGGTCACCGCATGAAATTTCAAGTTCACCTTGAACTTGTGTGGTGCGACATGGTACGCCCCATCATTAGCACCGGCAACAAATTTGGAAATGTTATATAAACAAAACCTTCAAGCATAAGTGAATCGTGCTTGTAAATGTAGCACCGGTCGATGCGACCAAGAATCTTGGTTCCCTATGTAACACGGAAAAAATTCTTGGTGACTACGTGTTTATGTTCCATATATGAGAAGCACTATTGCTCAGAATAATAGTCCATATAAATTATTTTAACTGTAAAATGTCACATTTAGTAGTAAGGTAAATCATAATGTGGGTACATAATCAAAGTTATCGTAGTCTAAATATTCCAGAATATGATTTTTTATTTTGCTGGACTCATAGCTAAATTAATATTCAAATAATTGTGTTTCCCTAATTGACTTTTTTTTATGGTAAATTGTTGTTATATTTATAACTAAATTGTTCAATTAATATACAAATGCAAGCAATCCACCCGACTGTATTAGTCTATATAAGCCAACAATTTTTGGATTAAATACAATGTAAATTAGTTTACATTTTAATCAAATTTGACAATTACATTTATATAAGGTTCAAAAAACCAGACGTGAGCTGTACAAAAAACTGGGAAGATTGCAATATAAAATAGTTTGCATTTGAATCAAATCGAAGAAAGAAAAAATAAGACGTGCAGTAAAAAAAATAGGGTTAAAGTTGTAATTTGATAATTATATAGTTACATTAATGAGCCATTTCATTCCATACCTCCCAAATTGTGAGGGGAGCTAAAATGGGGGTAAGCAATGGAATGAGATGGAATACATTCCATTGGGTTCCATTCTATTCCATCCAATTTTTTAATTCCCAAACAATGGAACATCATGCCACTCCATTCCATTTCACTCTATTCCATCCCATACCACCAATCCAAACATACCCTAAAGTTTCTTTACCAAAAAATTTATTACTACCTTTTGCTCGCTTTTAATTCCTTGCTTATTTGGAAAGGTGCTCTAGAACGCACTTAGTTGCCATATCAACAATGTCATGTCAGCAAAAAAATTGCAATGATTTAAAGAATGTGTCTTCTAAGGTGAGTAATCAATTAAGTCAATCACTAGTGTCCCAGTCAAATTAACCATAAAATATTATGAATATGGTTTGAAATTAGATCAACTACTAGCATAAAATCTCAGCTAATCATAATATTTTATAATATATACTACGGTCAAATTAAATGATACATCGATAAGAGATTTAATTGATTTCTCACTCTAGAAGCCACTCTTAAAAAAGGATTATAAAAGTTTTTCCTCTTTTGTACAAAAGGAGAGCCACTCATTGTGATTAGTATCCTTAGAAGGATATAGTTAAAACAAGTAGAATAAAGTAGGAATTAATTAGGTTAAATTACAAAGCCCACAAAAGAGTTTCAAGGAATGGAAGAACCCTCATCTAGTGGGGATGAAGTTGTGAGTTGTGACGCCCTACACAAAGATGTCGTGACACAAACAGTTCAAATTTTGAGAATGACAACTGCACACTATCCTTAGAGAAAAAAACCCCATTTACATCCCAACGAAACACTATTTTTCAACCAACATCTCCATTAGATGAATGGGTAATCATTGAATTGGTAACCTAATCAACCTTCTCATCTGAGTTTAGAACACTTATCGTGTTAAGGACCTCCAAGCCCACCTACAAATAGTTGCATGTGTTTTGAGACAGAGTGAGATCTTTAACTGATAACTCACGATGGCAACTTACTCATCATAAACCTACAAAAGATATGGGTTTTAATTTTTGTACCCCCTCCTTTGGACCCTATACCCCCCTTTTGTCCCAAACTTCCAATTTTGTCCCTACTAAAAAACAAAAACGTAACTATTTTTGTTTTTTCCGGAAACATCCCTTTGAGATAAATCCGGAGTCAAAAAATTGACTACGGATTTATCTCTTGAGGATAAATCCAGAGTTAAAAAAATTGACTACGGAAACACCCCCCTTAGATAAATCCGGACTCCGGAAATACCAATCCTTTGATAAATCCGGAGTTGTTGCATCTGTTGTTGTTCACCGCGTGTTGAAGGTTTATCCGGATTTATCAATTGAGGATAAATCCGGAGTAGAAAAAAGTGACTACGAATTTATCATCAATTGATAAATCCGGATAAACCTTCACATAAATTCCTAAAGAGTATGGCTTTTATCACATGGCTACCCATTTGTCATGACACAACGTAGCAGCAAGTTCACTTTTCTATTGATTGGAACACAACTGCTTGTCATTCATGGCCTCAATTGATTGGAACACGACGTGGCAGCAAGGTAACGTTAATTGATTGAAAAAGTGTTCAAAAGTGTTAAAAACCAATTGATTGAAAAAGTATTCAAAAGTTTTCAGAAGGGTTAAAAAATAAGACTCTGGATTTATGTCAAACGATGATTCCGGAAAAATTCATAAAAATGACTCCGGATTTATGTGTCAAACGATGATTTCGGGAAGAGTGCATTTTTTGAAGGTTTAAAGTGATTTTGGGTGAAAATGAGAGGGGTATTTTGGTATAAAATTGTATTATGGGGGTATGGAGGCTAAGGAGGGGGGTACAAAAATTAAAACCCAAAAGATATTTGTAATAAATCATTGTCATAACACGCGTTAAAAGAAGACTCGTGTTGTTGGGACAAGGATGCCAAAATAAACCAACATATTGTACCGCAAGCGGTAGATACTTGGGTCTCTTAACTATTTGGTTCTAGGTTCGATTATTGGTCAGTACGTATTGAAAAACGTTTGTTGGAAGAGGTCAACTCCTTAAATAGATATTCGATACCTTGAACGATTAGCTTTTACGATCGTCATGAAGGATTCCTTGATTTTTTTTTAAATGGCAAAATAAACCATTTATACATGATTGGTCTCATCCATCAATTACAAACAAAAAGCAAAATGATGGATAGGATCCGGTGCTCATCAATTTAATTTAGTGGATGGTTAGTAATTTATCCACAACTTTAAAAAATTAGTTGGATTAAACTAAATGATTAAAAAAGATGGTTCAAGTTTTAACTTCTATTTTGTTTTACTTCCAAATTTGAACAAAATAATTATTTTAATAAAAAATGCGGCGTAGATAAGGTTATTTTACCAAAGTATCATACCATTCTAAAATGCAGCGTAGATAAGATTTCATGCGTGTTCCGTGTGAGAGCATTTCTAAAAATTTTAAAATTTGAGGGTGTGTGGTTACTAGGTGAAGGTGTGTAAAAAGTATGGACCTTATTTCCATCACCAATGGCCCAATAGCTATTATCATTAACAAAGGCCCAATTAGCAACTTTATATATATATATATATATATATATATATATATATATATATATATATATATATATATATCAATTATATTGTGACAATAATGATGAAATGTCGAATTAAATTAGGTTTAAATATATGTAACCTCCCGCAAATATTGTCATTATCCATTTACTCCCTACAAAAAAAAATGTTGCAAAATATAAATTATCTTGTTACCTCCGTCTTTTCAGAGGGTAAATAGATGATTTTTTATTTTTGCTAGGGGGTAACTGGATAATATTATATTTTACAATATGTTTTTTAAACTTTTTTTTTACAGGAAAAAAATGGATAATGACAATATTTGTAGTGGGTAACATATATTTAAACCATTAAATTATTGTCAGGTAATGAATGCACCCATAATATTGTAAAAATTATGCACTTACAAAACAATTCTTAAAATCTACTTAAGAGCATAATAATGTAAGACATTAGGCTCGAATTCAGGCTTGGACATGCATCAATGTTTTAAAATGTTAATAATAATAATAATATTGAATAATAAAACAAATTTTTTAATTAATTTTTTTAATTAAGTTCTACCAATAGTTGTAATACCAAAAAATGTCCAATTAATAATAGCAAAAATAACGCAAAATCGCCAACAAGAACATAATAGCACATGTTAACGATAAAAATTTAAAAGTGCGCAAAATGAACTATTTTGTGATTTTTATAAAAAAACTGAAAATATCGTTAAAAATTGGGTGTTTACAGTGTTAAATCTCTTGAAGGAAAGCTTTACTGCCCATTATGGTCTTACATGACTTGAAGAATTAGTCTCTGCAATTGCGAGCAGACGATACCAATTTATAAATTAAAAACGACAATTCCTAAAATCTAAAATCTTAAATAGGAATTGATGTGCCCTAGTCATCATCATATGATAACTTCTGAATGGTGAATGAAATCACTTTTATCCTATATGGGCGGTTAAAGAGGATAACATTAGTATATATAACTTATTTTTAGATAAGTTTTTTATATTATTTTGAAATAGGTATATATAGGATAATTAATAGATAGATAATAGTATATAAAAAAAAAGATAGATAGGTAACTATATGTTTTTTTTGGTTTTTTGAAATTATGTTTTTTTGTTCAGAGGTTGATAATTATTTGTAATACCATGTCATTATTATTTTCTGATAACATTTTTGAGGGTTTATTTATTGACAACTTGCAATATCATATTAGTAGTTATATAAATAGACATTTATGACCTATATTAATTTTAATTGAGAGAGAAAAAAATGTAATTTCCTTATTAATACTTTTTTTTTATAAATTGGGTAACCTCCACGCGCAACTGCTGAGACTAATCTCTCGAGCCGAGTAGGACCACAATCTCTCAAGAGATTTAAACTGCTGCATGTTTTTTGATAAGCAAATGTTAGTGGGGGTGGTGAAATGTTAGTTTCCAGTATTTAAACCCTGGACCTCCTTCTTAGGGATGGCAAAACGGGTTTGGCCCGCCGGGCCGGCCCGCTAACCCCCCAAAAAAAGACGGGCCGGGCCGGAGTATTGAGACCGCCGACCCGCTAAGACCGCCCCGCCAAAAGGAAAAAAATCGCGAGCTAAAGCAAAGACGGGACGGGTCGGCCCGCCAACCCGTTTTTTATTTTTTAAATAATAAAAAACTATAATGATTTATAGTATTAGTGTTTCTTCACCTGAATGATAGTGTTTTTTGTTTTGAGTTCTATACACTTATGAGGTTATACTCTGCAATACGAACATTAAGATATTTTGATGATTTCTTATGCTGGTTTTAACATGTTATTAATTACTAGTTATCAACGAAATGGATCATTTGCACTAACATTGAAGATTAGAATTTAGATGTTTCACTTTTGTTTTGTTAGAAATTGTTATGTTTTGTTAACCAATGTTATATAATTTGAATCTCTAGACTTTGACGTTACTTATTATGGTTTTTTGGTTTTTAAAAATATTTATTTTGGTTGCTTGATGGTTAATCTCTAGTTATCAAGCAATCAAAATACTAATTTCGGTTGCTTTAAGATCTTCTAGGTGACATTTCTTAATGGTTAATCCTAGTAATTCCAATGCTATTATTGTTTTATACTTTTAGTTGCTATATAGTTAATCCTAGTAATTCCAATGCTATTATTGTTTTATACTTTTATTTTGAATATATCAAGAGTATTTAAAAGTAAAAATTTGTTAAAAATGCTTTATAAAAAATCTATTTTAAAAAGCAAGTGAAAAATCTTATTGAAATTGAAATGTTAAAAATATATAAGTTTTTTGTTCAAAAACTTTGAAAAAAAAATATTCAGGCGGGCCGGACCGCCAACCCGCCAGTCCATCACTTAGCGGGCCGGGCCAGTCTTTTGAACTCGCCGTTTTTGGCGGGCCAACTCGCCCCGCCCCGTTTTTAGCGGGCCGAAGGCAAAACGGACCGGGTTGGGCCGGCCCGGCCCGTTTTGCCATCTCTACTCCTTCTAGCAACTCCTTCATGTCCCTTAGTTCGTCAACTGAGCTACTTTACTGGGACAAACTGTTGCATTTCTTGTATTCGAACCCAAAACCTTAGTTAAGCTGAAAGAGACCCAACTTGAATTCTTTATCAATACTTTTGTTATCATTAATGATAATCATTTTTTTTTTGTATAATAGCAACATTTTTTTGGTTAAATTATAATGACAAATTAATTTAAGAGTTTAATTCGTAGTATTCACTTTTGGTGTACTTATTTTATGTCAATCAATCAAAAATCATTATATAATTTTATGAGTGACTTTTAAATTAGTTAAAAATTGAATCAAATACTATTTATGACATATCATTCTGTAATTAATTGACAATTTTAAAAATACTTTACTCAATTTTTCAAAAAAATATATTTTAGTCTAACTATTTATATAAATTAAATCCTTAATTTAATTTTTTTTGATCAATCCTTAATTTAATTTAAATCCGTTATGGCTAACTATTATCAGAAAAAATATTTCTATTGTGAAGGAAGTCAAGAAGTCATTGGTGAAAAACCAGTAATTACCTCTCTATCCATTTTAATCTTGTTGACTTCCTTTTAAACTTCGCTTATTTTTGGTATATTCGGATGATTTTACTTAATTCAGTTTTTACTTTGTTTTTCAAATTAAATTAAATTCCGCCCATAATAAACAAAGGACGTAATAATTGTTACAGTCGTCGTCAAAGAAAGTTAGCAATAAATAAATAACCCCTATCGTACGCACCCCGTACCCACTAGCCTACCCACCCACCCGACTTAACCCAGTTTTTCATCAACAAAAAATCATTAGTCTATCTATCTATTCACACTCTCTCTCTCTCAACAAAACCCCCCTTTTTCTTCGTTCGTCTTCATCATCTTCTCCTCTCTGTGTTTTGTCCGTTGACAAAATTGTAACAGAAACAGAAACGGCGATCAATCTGTCTATGAAACAAGAATAGAGAATCACAAATCACAATTCCAGACCATCACCATTCTCATTCCCCACGACTGTTACTACCTAACTCAATGTTCTCAACTCCATTCGTTCTTACTTTCTCTCTCCTTCTTTCTCTCCCTATCCTTTTCTTCCTCGCACCTCGTATTCTACCACCACACCCTCACCCTATCCCCATTTCCCCTTCCGATGAACTCGATGATATCAATCTCTTCAATCGCGTTATTTCTAATACTCACACCCCTTCTATTTCTTCCTCTCACCCCTCCAAATTCTTTCATCTCTCTTCTAAAAACCCTTCCCTCAAAATCGCTTTCCTCTTCCTTACAAACTCCGATCTCCACTTTTCCCCTCTTTGGGATCTTTTCTTCCAATACACCCCTACTAAACTCTTTAACATCTACGTCCACGCTGATCCTTCTCTCAATATAACTCACCCTATCAATCCTCTTTTCAAATTCATTCCTTCTAAACGTACCTATCGTGCTTCTCCTACTCTCATCTCTGCCACGCGCCGCCTCCTCGCCTCCGCACTTCTCGACGATCCGTTAAACAATTACTTCATCGTTCTATCTCAATATTGTATCCCTCTTCATTCCTTTTCCTACGTTTACAAATCCCTATTTTTTTCTCCAACTTTCGATTCTTCAGATCCAGAATCAATTAAATTAGGTGTTCGTCTCACCTACAAAAGTTTCGTTGAGGTTATTTCCAATGGTCCAAGGCTTTGGAAACGATACGTTGCTAGAGGTCGTTATGCGATGATGCCGGAGGTTCCGTTCGAAAAGTTTCGCGTTGGATCTCAGTTTTTTACCCTAACGAGAAAACACGCTCTGATGGTTGTGAAAGATAGACAGCTTTGGAGGAAATTTAAGGTTCCTTGTTATCGTGATGATGAGTGCTATCCTGAGGAACATTATTTTCCGACCTTGTTGTCAATGGAGGATCCTGGTGGTGTTACTGAGTATACGCTTACAAGGGTTAATTGGACCGGTACCGTTAATGGTCATCCTTATACTTATCGGCCGGATGAGGTGTCGCCGGAGCTTATTTCCCGCTTGCGGCAATCGAATCATTCTGAGTCTTATTTATTTGCTAGGAAATTTGCACCTGATTGCTTGGAACCCTTGTTGCGCATTGCTAAATCCGTCCTTTTCAAGGATTGAAAAGATGAAGAAAACAAGATCTTGATTTGGTATGTTCTTATTATAATGTTAATGTGTTTTTTTTTTGTTTTGGTTCTGTGATTTGTGTGTTTCCAATGAATTGGTTTGATGTTTGTGTTGGGTGTGTAATGGGGAAAGTTTTGAGCTTTGATTTCAGCTGCTTTAGGTGTTTGAATCTTGATTTGATGCTCCTTGTGTTGTGCTGTGTTCTATGTGTCTGTGCTATTCTTCAGGTTTTCATTTTGTTTGTGTTCTCAGAATATTCCTGATATTGTTGGTGGATATTGTTAGGGGTTTGTTTGAGATTTACTTGCTGAAATTTACTAGTCTGAATCAATGCCAATTTGAGATTGATATTTGAGGAAGGGAAAGTTGGAGGGACTTGTAGTTGCTTCTTGATTTGCGTGTGTCTGTAAGTGCATTTGTACTTTCTAGGAAATGAGGTTCTCTTGCTGATTACGGAGCGTATAATTGCTGTTAGTGTTTGTGGTGAGAATAAGGTTTAGGAAATGTTGTATTATGAATGTAAAAAGCATGGTGCTAGAGTGTTAGGTGCTTTTTTCTTCAGGACTAGAATGCTAGATTGCTGGGTGCTTTTATCTTCTTTTGGTGAAAACTAGATTGGATGATGGTTATTGGGCGAGCCTAATCTCAAAACAATTATGCTTTAGGTTCTAATTCACAATCGTATTGCAATCGTTGACAATGTGAAGAATTGTGGTCACGTACAATTGATGTGGCTGCAATTGCAGTCGTATTGTTGTTGCAGAAACACGAAAAGTCTTGATGTTGTGGTCTAGATTACACTTACAGGTCTTTTGTTTAAAACACTGATTATGCTTATGGATAATGGAATTTTCTATCTGCTTGCTGGAAGATATTTGCTTGATTTTTTCCCCTCTGTATATGATTCTTTTTCATTAGTTTCTTTATCAGATTTCTGCGGTTGAGATAATTTTGTTTTATTCAATTTTAATTGTTGCAGATGGGAAAAAAGGTCGTCATCTAAGATATTTATGATGAGATGATATTGCTTGCTGTTGCTGTGGCTATAGCTTGATGGGGGTATATAGTTTGAAGAGGCATGAACGGCTCAGAATCTATATACCTGGAACTCTCTGATGGAGAGACTCGTATCTCGTTAACGAGGAATCTAAATCGAAATAGAAAAGAAAGAGATAGGTAGAGATATACCTGCTTCAGTTAAAGAAAGAAATGCAGGTTCTTTAGTGTCAAGTGTATTCAGTTGGTGCAAGTGGTTAAGTGTAATTGCCACGGAAGAATGTTTAGGTAGTTTTGTTTTCTGTGGGATCGTTTTGTACATACAAGTTTTGTGTAAAAGAATTTTACTACTTTTGGGTGAAACATGAGCTGTTGCCTAAACATGGGGCAGCAGTGATTTGCTGTGAGATGGAAAAAAATAGAAATTCTGCCCAAATATTGGCAATGGCTTGCGCATTCTTCTTCTGCTTCCTGATTCTATTGGAAGCCCCTTCCTTTTATTTTGTTCTTTTTGGTTCTTTCTATTACTCTCGTGATCCCTTTCTTTCGTGGAAAGTATCGGATAGTGGTCTTTATTCATTGTATTCGATTATTATTATTATATGAAAGAAAATAGTAAATCAACTTGCCCAATGTGTATAGTAGATCCCTTTTCTCGTGGTTATGGCAAGACAAGATATTATTGTTTATATGTGCATATAGAAGATTTGACTATAGATATAGCTGTATCCAGTTGAATGTGTAGTCTGTGTTCATTGTTCATTTTGGAACGATGTGAATCGATGGCAGTCTAAATAGTTAAAACAGTTAGGCCGGCCATTAAGGTACATCTGAATGTTAACATTAATGCTATTAAACTTTGTTTAAAGAAGTAAAATACGTGAATGTAAAGAATGATTGTCACGGATAAGCTTGGTTGCAAGTGACGACAATTCTGAAGTTGTCGGTGATCGTTCTTTATTCTATTCTCTCTCTCAACAAGAGAAGGGCCCGCAGTACGATTTTGTAGTGTGTTAAGGACAAAAAGTCATACACCTCTTTGTTTGATTTGCCAACTTGGGGGACCAGACAGGCTCCCATGAGTAGCACGAACATACTGGTTGGTTCCCATCTCTCTTGCATTGCACTTCAACATTTTTTATGCACGTGTTCTGTTCAGCACCATAAACGTACGCTCAACCCTTGTTATACCATGGAAATTCAGAAGCTCTAATGGGTAGTGATGGGTATTTGCATCAGGTAGCTTATTGGTCAGTTTGGCAAAATAGAGTGAACAACATACTATATAGAGTAACTAACTAGTTGGTAGTGAATAAGTTGGTAGATTGAATTTAAAATATTTAATAAAATTAGCAGTTGAATTAACTTACAAATATAAATTTACATAAATGGATATTTATAATTAATACTAAAAAATGAGAGAAAGAAGATTCACTTAGTGGAGGATAGATGGATAATTTAATTAAAATAATCACGATAAAAAAAGCTTATCCACCATAAGCTATATGCTAAAAGCTAGTAAAAAATGTTATAAATTAGTCATGTCAAATACTTATAATAAACTTATTCGTCGTAAGCTATCCGCTATAAATTAGTGAATTGAGTTTGCCGCCTATATGTTACAGTGGAAATTTTGTCGTGGTTGAAGCTCAAAGTTTAATATGTTATATGCCACCTTAAAAATCATCTGAAGGTTTTAGGTGAAAAAGTTGCAACAATATTTACTCAATACGTAAAATAGAAAAACTAAAATTACTCTAGAAAATTTTGATTGACCAAGATGCCTATAGCTCAAACTAAAAAAAAACAAAAATGTAATTGAGCCTTATATATAAAATAAAAAACTTACAATA
This sequence comes from Oxytropis ochrocephala, assembly GCA_020916435.1. Lineage (NCBI taxonomy): Eukaryota > Viridiplantae > Streptophyta > Magnoliopsida > Fabales > Fabaceae > Oxytropis > Oxytropis ochrocephala. The sequence goes on from CM037093.1 coordinate 110,941,837, forward strand.
AAGAGTTAAAATATCATAGTCTGCAATTAGATTAGACGGGTCCTCTGTAACTTTCACCAACCGATATTCTCCAACAATTTCTTAAATCAATTTCTAATTAATTTTCTAATCCTCTACATAACATCTTACAACTTTTATTATTATATATATATATAAAAAAATCTAAACAGATGCTGGTTCTAATAACGTAGGACGCTCTTGTTGACCACCATTAGCCCATTTTCGCGTCTAAAAAATGATTGTGGTTGGCTTAGTTGTTGTGATGTTAATATTAAAACTAGGACACACGCCCACGCGACGACTTATGCGATGACAATGTGCCTACAAATGTAGTTTCAAAAACATCAACATTATATAAAGGGCATAAAAATACGCAACACATATATATAAGATTTAAGAAGCAACAATAACCCTTGGTAGGATGAGGCAACAATTTTTATCCAAAAATATAGAGTGGGGGTATATTGGTAAGCATGGGGTACAAAATGAGTGTACATTTTGATAATAAAAAAAGTGTTTGACAAATAAAAAAATTTGTCGTGGGTATATCGGTCCAAAATATAGAGTGGTGGTATATTGGTAAACAATGAGGTACAAAATTAGGGGTATATTGGTAAATGGTGGGGTACAAAATATAGAGTGGGGTATATCGGTCCAAAAATATAGAGTGGGGGTATATTGGTAAACAGTAGGGTACAAATGAGGGGTATATTGGTAAATGGTGGGAATAAAATTTTCCAACCAAAAGTGGATAAAAAAAAGTGTTGGACCCAAAAAAATTTGTCGAGAGTATGTTTACCCAAAAATATAGAGTGAGGGTATATTGGTAAACAGTGAGGTACAAAATGAGGGGTATATTGGTAAATGGTGGGGCACAAAATATAGAGTGGGGGTATGTTGGTCTAAAAATATAGAATGAGGGTATATTGGTAAACAGTGGGGTACAAAATGAGGGGTATATTGGTAATTGGGGAAAAAAAAATTTCCCACCAAAATCAGGTTATCTCACGTTATAGGATTAATATATAGAGATATGGTTTAGACCTAACTCAACCTCACAAAATCGGCTTGTAAAGTGAGGATTGTCTCTCACTTATAAGCTCTTTTGAGACCATATCTCTAGTCAATGTGAGACTTGGGTTTTTCTCGATACAACCCCTTACACCCAGCACGATTGGGCTTGGTACGTGGATAATAATGGTGGGTGGCCCGAAGGATCTAGGCTGGGCTTTGATACCATATTAGAATGTGGTTTGAGCCTAACTCAACCTCACAAACCCGGCTTGTAAGGTGAGGGTTGTCTCCCACTTATAAGCTCTTTTGTGATTATATCTCTAGTAAATATGGGACTTGAATTTTTCCCAATACGCCCCTCACGCCCAACACTATTGGGCTTGGTGCGTGGATAATAATGGTGGGACTTGGGTTTTTCTACCATGGAACAAGATTCAAATAGTTAAATCTTATTATTTCATATATTATATTTAACTAATATAATAGCATCAATAGCAGGATTCAACTCAAGTACATTGTTTGTTTCGTCAAATTTTCAATCTTCCCATGTGTATTGTTTGCCTGAGTTGGTATTGTGATTTATGAATGCTACTATTTTTCCTCCTCACTTCATTGATCATCTTTAGATTTGGACCTGTCAAATTTTTGTTCATAATTATACTTTGATATTGATATTGTACTATAAATTTAGTTTACAACAGCAAGTTTTTTATTCACCAAAAAAAAGAAAGCAAGTTCTTTTCCCCCCACATATGTACACTAGATCATAGTCCATTTCCCTTCCTAGCTTGATTACAAAGTTGCAAACGTACAATCCTATCTCCTTTCCGATGAAAGCAATTTACAATAATCAATGAATCTGCTTGCACTCATTTACCAAAAATAAAGGCTTCACAAAAATGCCATGAAAATTTTCAAGCACTATGAATTGTAAGAAAAAGAATACCGTGACTATTTCTCTCTCTCCACATGCAAAATATACTGTGGAGAGTTAGAAATAGAGAGAATGCAGTGAATTGATGTCAAAATATTGCAGCTTCTGTAGCTTTTTCATTCAATCTTCAATAGGACTTCATCGCGGGATGATAAACTACGAGAAAAGGACCTGTGGATTAGAGGAATGCAATAGAGTTTTGCAACCTTGTGCGCCTAAGGATCTCATGAAGCAAGGTTGCTGAGGCCAAAATAGAGACTCCTTTGTTTAAATGCATTAACAGCATAGTCAACATGAAAATGACCAAACTGTGATTTAAATCTAAGTCCATATCCCAATCCAACACCAGATCCTGGTTTACCTTGCCTTAAGGCTGGATTACCTGAATTTCCAACAGATCAACAGCATGAGAGTACATTCGACATAGTTACGGGGTAAAGACTCAAAAATAATGTGTGTTGAGCACAAACATGAGCAAGTAGACTAATTTAAGAGTAAAAACAGAAGCTATGGCAACTAAGCAGCTATGCTCCAAAGATAAGAAAACAAAATGTCGATGAAAACATATGCTTAAGTGTGACTGAAATATAATAGCCAATGTTGGATCAATTGTTACAATTAGGAATATGCTTAATTCTTTGAATATTACCGTCTCGTTATGTAGTTTAAACTTCCTCATAAGACCCTAAAACTCACATATTTAATTATGCTAAAATTGTTGGATGCAAATATCAGTAAGATGAACAAGGAGAACATTTAAAATAATATGAAGAAAATTTGCAAGTAGTTCGAGTAATTTGAACAAAATGATATAACTTACCAGGTACATGATAGCCAGACCGCAAGTCTGTTCCACAATCCATGAAAATGGCACCCTCCATCATCTTATTCTATAGTAAAGAAGGCATCAATTAATTTAGTACAGCACATTTATATCAACAATAAGTGGAATAAAATTAAAAAAAGATAATGTGTAGTAGTTCTGATTATGTGTAATGGAGAAAAGGTAAAACAAATTAGTTTTAATGAAAGAGATGAAGTTAGTTTATTATGACTTCAGAGTTTCTCTAAAGATAAAGAATGCTAACTTGTGGAAGCGTAGTGGTAGTGTGTGCGCGTAGTGCTTATTTGTCATTTCGTCTAAACTGACAAAAAAAAGTGCTGAACATTCATTAAATCCAGGGAATTTTATGCAATAACTACAGTTGTAACAGCAGTTGCCAGAGATGGTGAATATGAGATCGCATGTACTAGCATCTTACAAGACATGGTAGCACTAGATCAATTAAAAAAAATCAATGCAACTTATTCGTTAAAGAACGATCCTCCAATCACGTACCAAAGGGAGAGTAAGTTCGCTATTAGCCACCAGACATGACCTACCAGACCCAACTGCTCCTTCGCCATACCCTCGCACACTCCCAAGCCCTCCAATAGAAAATGCTTGGTAAGGAGCCATGTCCCCGACAATTGAACCACCTGAAAGCCTGTCAGAAGAAGTGTTAATTCGATAATAAAAAAAGGACAGAATCACAGAGTTAAATTGTCTGTCAAACAACAAAAAGAGGAAATGTAAATAGGGTAACTGGGTTTCAGGTTGAAATTAGTATTGAGGTAGTAAAGTTTGTGTCCATACGTCATATTCTTGAATCCAAGCACTAATGTACTCGGTAGCACCAACACTTTCAGTTGAAGACGTGTCCGGTCCATGTTGTATCCCCTGTCTGTGTCGGTGTTTCATAGCTAATGTATTCGAATTTGATTCGATTCCTAGCTGGGCATGGTTGTTTCTCTAATAGCAATTAGTATGGATTATTTCATGCCTCCTAACCACTGTCAATTAGAAAAATATAATCTAATTGGAATGTCAGAAAATACCAACCTTGTCAAAAGAAATGCTGGTCCAACTTTGATTCCTTTCGAAGCAATAAATTTAAATCGGTTGAAAATTATCCACTTCGGAACTGGTATACCTTGTTCTATTTGAAGATTAAACTGAAAATGCAAGGCATTTAGTCAGTGGAATAGATTCGCAACTATTTATTGTGATAAATTCACATACACAGCTAATTGATTCAAAACTATATATATAGGAAGTACGAAGCAAACTGGAAATAGGAGTATATCTTATTACATGAAAAAAGCTACGATCATTTGCCTTTGCAAATCGAGTCTCTCGCTTTAACACTACCATATTGTCGTGTGAATTGCCACTGCAATGAACATTGTACATCACATGATCAAAATCAGTTCAACATTTTGAAAACTATAATACTAGAATCATCGTTTACCTGCAAGTCAAAGGAAACCCGTCACAATCCCTACTTATAGAGCGACCATCATCGTTCAATGGACGAACGTGCTGCATAATGGTTTACAAAGTAAGTTTCATTTCCACATTGGCTATAAAATATAAACAAATCAAAGAGTAATTTAAACACATGCAAGTTGGGCTATTATATTATGCAAGATTCATGAAAGGTCAATCTGAACCTCAAATTTTATGCTCGTTGTGCTGGTCCATTTTGAACTAATGGGTTCCTTCAGGTCCATCCCCACTGATAATCTAGATAAATTTACACCTCCACTTCCTGAGCGGGAGAAATTGTTTATAGGGATACCGTGAATTCCAATCTCGGGTGAAAGAGAATGCTGCAAGGGGAAAAAGGACGACAACAAGTAGAATTCATGAATTTGCTAAAAAAAATTCACCCAAATTTGTAGGTTTCACAGATTAAGAGCTTGTTTGTATCAGCTTATCTGGACTTATCTATTGGCATGGGCACTTACAAGACTGTTTCGGAAAGCTTGCGAAAACAGCTTATAACATGTTCTAAGTTGTTTTCAGCTAATTTCCATAAGCTCCCTAGGATAGCTTATGAATACAACTTATAGCTTAAAGAAAAATAGTTTAACATTATTTTATCCTTAACTACAGAAACAATTTATGCATAAACTCCTATATGATAAGCGCTTATGCTATAAGCGCTTAATTAAGCTGTTTATCCAAACGGAGTCTAAATGACATAAATATAGCCCGAGGTTCTCTGACTCTAACTAGCACAAATAAAAAACTATTTAAACACAAGCTTATTGGCACAGCATTTCCTTGCATCACATCACATCTCATAAGTCATAACCCATACCACAAATCAAATGATTGAAAAATGAACAAAACCAACCTGCAATACAAAAGACTGATGAGCAAGCCATTCTGGCCGCGGCATTCTATACGCTACTAAGATATTTGAATCATACAGACCCTTGTCCCACGAAACATCGAGCTTCTCCCTTCCACCAAATAAGTCTGGGTGTTTGATACAAAGACTAATCAGAACAAAAGAAAGCTGAATTATTATTCGTTACAATATATTTTACCAATTAAAACTAGTGTCTGTGTGTGTTTGTGTCTGTGTCGTGTCCGGTGTCCGCGTCTGTGTCGGTAATTCATAGGAAAGGACACATTGATTGATGTTTGAATGAAATTACATGATTATTAGAGAGGAACAACAACCTACACCAATACCCTCAACAACCCAATGCACAACACAAAGATATTTAATTTTTTTCATACAGATCCTGCCAATACTCCACATATATAAAATCATAACCCAAAGGAAGCAAAGTGAAAATATTACCTCCCAATTACCAGTGAAAGAGGATTGCCATAACTCCTGAGGAAAAATACAAAGTGATAAATTGATAATCATATTTATAAGTGTAAAATAAATAAATAAATAAATCAATTTTTGCTTAAAAACCTGAGAGTAGGAAGCATCAAAGAAGCACAAAGCTTGTGAGTAAAATCAACATTAACGTCAATCTTTGCTGCAAAACAACAGAGAGAAGAATAAACACTGTTAGTATAAAACAAAACAAAAATGTTTTTCAATTTCGAAATGAAAGATATTTGAGGATATGAAATCGCTAACCTTTGCCAGCATGGATGCTCTTTTGAGCTCCCATCTCATTAAAAATGCATCAACCATTAATTAAATTAAACAAATTCGTAAAATCTGAAGCAATACAAGAGGCTTCAACGTTTGAGAGATTATATAGAGTGCATCGTGGAGACAATGTTGTTGCGTTTTGTTTCGTAACGTTGGGGGAATCAAAAGGCTTTAATGGTGTTTCTGTGTATGTGAGAGTGTGTGTCTGTGTTTATTCTGTTCCTAGCTTTCAATTTCTGTTATCCCTTTCGCTTCTTCGCACTCCACACCCTTCGCTTTGCACGTGCCACGTGATACGCCAATTACTAGCTATTGGGCTTAGTATTTCTTTGAGGCCCGTTCTTATTTGACTATCCCCTACTCACTAAACACCTCCTTCTTTTGGGTTTTTTTAATACCCCCACCCCATCCCCTCCCACCCCCACCCATTACTGTTATTCCAATTTTACCCCTGCCATAATTCCAATTTTGACTTTCATTAATTTTACTCTGACCGGGACCCACAAGTTAACGCATCGTATATACCTTCATGGAAGGTATATACGATTACATTAATTAATGAACGCTGACCTGAAAAAGTACTCATCGTATATATGTCCTTCAAGACATATATACGATTGCACTATTTAATGCTTCGTTGACTACTCATCGTATATATGTCCTTCAAGGCATATATACGATTGCATTATTAAATGCTTCGTTGACTACCCATCGTATATAGGTTATATACGAGTGGGCTTTGAAGATCCAATCGTATATACATCCGGGCCATGTATATACGATGTGAAAAAATACCCATCGTATATACATGGTTGAGGAGGTATATACGATCGGGCTATTTTTTCGCTTTTTATTGAAAGTTGCTATCTGTTTTGTTGGAACAGATATTGACCCGCCTACAAAGCAGCATCATGCCGACTTTAGTTGGCTCGCGTTGATATTGATACTACATTGACTTTCACGCGGATCACGGTATATTTTTGTTACTCAAGTTTGGTAAATGGAATTAATTTACTTAAGTACTTAGTAAATTATATATTTTGTAGATATTTTCTACACGCGGGTGTGGAGGAGTGGGCCACATTTGTTGGTAGAACTATCGGTGTAGTTGTTATTAAAGTGAGATCCGAGAAAGCGGTGGAAAGAGGAAAGCGAGATAAGATTGATTTTTTTGGTGCGAGAAACATGGCGAGTTTACTAATGATTCAAGGGTTTCGGTTCTAAAAGGAGAGGTCGTCCTTTTAGATTGAAGGCTACTTACTGCAATCGTTAGCCGTGGGGTTGGTGTGTCACGGTTAAATGTGGTAGACACACGCACGACTTGCTCAAAACTTCCATTGGTACTTGTTTTTTTGGGCGCCCGTCTGGCGCGCAAAAGGATCCGTTAACCAAAGATGCGGATCTTGATGTCGGACCAAAAGCTACTATTATCGCTTTGAAGAAGCTAGATCCGGAGAATGTGACTAGTCTTCGTCAAGTTTATAGCAAGCGCAAGACAAACACCTGGCCTATTAAAAGAGGGTCCTAGAACGGACATTCGTGAGGTGTTGAGATTGATTGAATCCCATAATTATCTATGTTGGTCTAGAAAGATTCCGCAACTGATGTCGTCGATGATATCATGTGGGCTCATCCCACTTCTATAAAGTTGCTCAAAGTTGTTTCCCAAAGTTCTCATTCTTGACTCAACCTACAAGACCAACAGATATAATTTGCCTCTTCTACAGATTGTGGGAGTCACAAACACTGAGATAAGCTTCCACGTTTCTTTGACACTTGTTTATTATTTATATCCGTTACTCGATTTTTTTTGACACGTGGACATATTTTTTTTCGTCGATTAAATTTCTTTGACACTTGTTTATTATTTATATCCGTTACTCGATTTTTTTTGACACGTGGACATATTTTTTTTCGTCGATTAAATTTCTTTGACAATTGTTTATTATTTATATCCGTTACTTGATTTTTTTTGACACGTGGACATATTTTTTTTCGTCGATTAAATTTCTTTAACACTTGTTTATTATTTCTATCCGTTACTCGATTTTTTTTGACACGTGGACATATTTTTTTTCGTCGATTAAATTTCTTTAACACTTGTTTATTATTTCTATCCGTTACTCGATTTTTTTTGACACTTGTTTATTATTTCAGAGCGGAATCCTTGCATTGGTCTTTGAAAAGACAGTTGAAGACTTCAAAGGGTGATCTATCAAAATGTTTGGTATCTATTGATGACATGCTGGCAATACATTTTGATCAAATTATCGGGTCTTTTCAACGAAGCATCAACAGAATTGAAGTCAAGTCCAATATTCCTTTGTTTAAAAATCTTCAAGGACTTGTTTCTTTATCCGCCAGACCGAGACACATGGTTAACGAGTTTGAAAGATCGAAATCGGGGTTGGATACGACAAAGGGCGATGATGCTTGGTGCATTCAAAGGAAGACACATCTACTTCCTTGTGCTTGTGAGATAGGTATTTTTCATGCTTCCTGGTAATTCTATTCCGCTCAATGTTGTTGATGATCACCGAAACATTTGAGCTTGGATGCGATAGATGATAAATCCACTCGGGATAAATCATCTACCGTGATATTTCTTACCGATTCGATGCTATCCGGGCGATTTGATAAAGTGAGTGAGGAGGAGAAATTTCTTATCAAGAGCGGTGAATGAGATAGCTTTTCCTTCTACTTTCTTCTATGGTTGCACCTAAATCAAAAGTCGAACGAAAGGTGCACCAAAGAAGAAAAAAAGGAAATTTTTTGATGCTAAGCGTGATCCTTTCGGGTGGGAGCACGTGGATGAGAGGTAAAACAGATCAAGAAACCGGGGCTTCCAAAATTCCTACACAATGGTCAACCAAATTATCTCGTGGTGCTTACAGAGTATTATCACGCATACGGTGAGACTAAAATCCACTTACCGTTTCTTCCACCACACGTGCGCAACTATGTTGAAAAAATTGTTGATGTTGAAGGTGACGAGAATCGCGCTTTTTAGAGCGATCGGGGTTGGACTTGACATGGGTGAGGACTCGCGGCCTCGATTAGGCAAGCTTTGATTCGGGAAACAAAGGACAGGAAACCTTGTATTCGGACATGTTTGGGAAGAACCGACTGTTAGAGCTTCGCAAAGCTTTAACTATTGAGTCATACGGACGTCACCGAGTCAAAGTGGTTTGATTTTACCGAGATGGGGTATATGGTTGCAACCGGTATAATGTTGCATTGGTTGATTTTCTTTATCTATGAATTTCACTTATCCGCTTTGAGAGGCCGCACGCACAGTTCATCTAAGTTGAAAATCATATCTGTTCTGAACGAGCAAAATGTACACTGGTTGAATCTTCAATCTCTCCCACTTGTCCATTGCCTCCTATTGCCCCACAGTGGTACCAACACTACTTACCGGAGTCTGCTTCATGGTTGCATCCGTATGCCGGACGTTTTACCCTATGGCAGTCTATGTGTCCTCCCGTGCAGCCTCCCACTCACACTGATGCGTCTAGATGTATAGATTTAGCCGATGATTCTATTGACGGCTTGTAGATAGATTCACACATTTTTTGTATTACACGTGTATATATGATTATAAGCGCGTTTTTGTAATTATACGCGTTTATTTTATCCAATATATGTACGCGTTTATTCAAATCACGAGATCAGTAAATTATAATGTTAATAAAATGTAATCATAACCAAAAAAAGCCCATCGTATATATCTCGTTTGGGGCATATATACGATGTGCATTTTTAACGCATCGTAAATAGGTTCCTCAGCGTATATACGCTTGACTTAAAACGCATCAATCGTATATACGCACAATGAACATATCTACGATGTCAAAATTGTACCCATCGTATATAGGCCCCAAAAAAGATATATACGATGGGTGTAATTTTGTGAAAAAAACAGATTTTTTGAAGGGCATTTTGGGAATTACAGTGTGGGTGGGGGTATAAGGGGAGAGGGTGGGGGTACCAAAAAAAAAAACCCCTTCTTTTTTGGTACTATTACTTGCTGATCAAGTCCTTGACACTCACATGCAATGATTTCTTCGTTTTAGGGCTAAGTAATCTCTTCGAATGCAAACTCAATTTCCTTGAGATCTGGTTTGTTGAGAGAATCTATTGTTGTAATCGGAGGTTCGTGGAGTAATTTTTCTGTGATTTTAATGTGTTGGTTGTTGATCGAGTTTTTTTTTTTTTTTTTTTGGTCAAGTTGTACTGATTACCATAGATATGGGCAAGGCCACAACCAAATACAACAAACAAAGAACAGATGCCCCAAATAGAACCAATACAAGCAAAGGATCTAAAAGGGGAGCATCACTAGAAACATAATAGGTTCAAATATAACAACAAAAACACCCAAGGCCCAACAAGAGCAGGCTAGTAAACGGCCCAAATGATCAAACAAAAAAACCAAAACAGAAAGTCAACAAAACAAAGAGAAAAAAACCAGCCAGATTCACATCGACAACATTTCGAGCAAAAAGACGCTTCTTCTTCCACCCCAAAAAACCCTAGCTCTACCAATCGATACCACCAACGCTAATCCATCAGCTCTTCCACTCTGAAATCCGGCAAATCAAGATGAAATCAATCACACACCCTTCAGCACAACATGAAAATCAAAGCCGCATGAACCCTAACAGCAACAACACTCGTCAAGGAAGGCTACCGAACCTCAAAGCTCCTGGATCAAAACACTCCTTACAATCATCAACAATAATTCTTCGAATCACATCAGGAGGCCTAGACGTCCAGTTACTGAGAAGATTACCCTTTGAAGCTAGAGAAGCAACCCTACGAGCCAACTTATTTCCTTCTCGGCTAGTCCAGGTGAAACTACTCTCTCCTAATCTCACTTTCATATGTTCAATATCCCTTAAGAAGACACTAATCTCAGCATTATGTTTTTCATTTTTGCACAAGTTTACTATTTGAAGATTATCTGACTCAATTACTGGACGATGAAGACGGAGCGCCAAAGCAGTGGAAAATGCTTCTCTAACACCAATTGCTTCAGCAACAAGAGAAGATCTTGCAAAAATTCTTTTGTGAGAAGCTGTAAGTATTCTTCCTTGAAAGTCTCTACAAATAACTGCTATAGCATCTGTGCTTGTTGCTTTGTTAAAAGCAGCATCACAATTTATTTTCGTAGCAAGCCCCAAAGGAGGCTTCCACTTAGATAATTCTTTATTAGATAGGATGTTTTGGGGACAAGGGTTATGAGCAACAGGACCATTAGACACATCAACCAACTCAGACCAAAGAGCTTTAATCCTATATAGAGCCTCTAGAGGAATAGGACTCTTTTCATTAAACATTGACTCATTTCTTGTTTTCCAAATGTTCCATAGGATAAAGATAAGCTTAGACAATTTATAATCTGAATCTTGTGAAAAACTAAGGTAGGTGTTTAGGAACCAATCAGCAAACGTAGATAAACCAATAGGAGAGGGGGGATGGATAAGTTGTAGACCAAACCAGAGAGGTTGGGTCCAAGGACACAATAAAAGAAGGTGTTCTACTGATTCATGTTCAGTTCTACAGAAAGGACACTTAGGAGACATAGCTATTTTCTTTTTAAACAAGGCTTCTTTAGTGGGAAGATAATTATGAAGTGCCTTCCAAATAAAGTGTTTCATTTTAGAAGGGACTTTAGCACTCCAAACTATTTTCCACACATCAATAGGAATTCCACTAGATGAGGAAGCATTACAATTAGCATGAATTGGATTCAGAAGCAATCTATAGCCTGATTTAACAGAAAAATTCCCATCTTTAGAGTGAGGCCAATTTAAGACATCTATAGAAGAGGACCAAGAGATTGGAGTTTTAAGCACTTCAATAGCAGAACAGTGAAAGTTATCCTTAAGCTTAGACATTTCCCACTTATGAGAACTATCTATCAATTCACTAACCTTAGTCAAAGAAGATGTAGGTAACAAAACTGCTTTCTCCCCTGAGGCTATCCATCTATCATTAGCAATATTGATACTGCCACCAGATCCTATATCCCAAGAAGCCTCCTTAGAAATCAATTCTCTTCCATGCAATAAACTCCTCCACACCCAAGAACCATTCCTCCCAACAGTAGCTTGACCAAACTGACAATTAGGAAAGTAAATAGCTTTCAATGTTGTAGCCCAATAAGAACTAGAATCCTTACTTAATCTCCACACTTGCTTAGACAACATAGCAGAGTTCATCTTTTGAAAATCCTTGAAACCTAGACCACCAAGAAGCTTAGGTGAACACAATTCATCAAACTTTCTCCAATGAATACCTCTACCACCAGTAGAGGATTTCCACCAGAATCTTGCCACAGCAGCAGTAAGAGATGCACAGAATGTTTTAGGAAGTTGTAAAATTGACATTATGTATGTAGGAATAGCTTGGATCACTGCTTTAATCAGAATTTCTTTCCCAGCTTGATTTAGAAGACTTCCTTTCCAACCCTCCATTTTATTTGTAACTCTCTCTTTAATCCAAGACAAACCTTGCACCTTAGACCCTCCCCACTCTGCTGGGATACCAAGATACATCCCAGGATGATCCCATAAAGGAATATTAGCAATTCTACCAATAGCCATCTTAGTATCAAAGCTGACCTTACTCCCACAAATAATTCCAGACTTACTTAGATTAATTTTCTGCCCAGAAGCTTTTGTAAAAGTATTAAGGATTTTTATCACTTGATAAATATCCTCTTCAGTATCTCTAGTGAATAAGATAGCATCATCTGCAAAAAATAGATGAGATAAAACAGGAGCAGAACTAGCTAACTTAATACCATGAAGATCCCCTACACTGCAAGCTCTAGAAATCATCCTAGAAAGAACATCAAATACTAGAATAAATAGATAAGGGGACAGTGGGTCTCCCTGCCTCAATCCTCTCTTAGGAATGACTCTTTTGGAAGAAAAACCATTAACTTGATAAGAATAAGACACTGAAGAGACCAAAACTAGGACAGAATTTACCCAAGATAGAGAGAAACCATAAGCCAAGAGGACTCTCCTAAGAAACTCCCAATTGACTCTATCATAAGCTTTATTCATGTCTAGTTTAAGAGCAATTCCTTTTCCTCTATTCCCATTCTTCTTTTTGAGGAAATGAAAAGCCTCATGAGCAATGACCAAATTATCCTGAATTAACCTACCCCCCACAAAAGCACTCTGTTGAGGTGAAATTATAGCTGAGAGGAACGGTTTTAGCCTAGCAACAAAGATCTTAGCAATTACTTTATAGATGAAAGTGCAACAGCTAATTGGTCTAAGTTGAGAAATAGATTCAGGATGAGGAACTTTAGGAATAAGAGCAACATTAGTGAAGTTGACATCTTTTCCCAATTTCCTTTCAGAGAAAAACTGACTGACAGAACTGAAAACATCATGTTTAATAGTATCCCAGTTTTTCTGAAAAAATAGACCATTCAATCCATCTGGTCCTGGAGCCTTAAAAGCCCCAAGATCAAACACAGCCTTCTTGACCTCATCAAACGAAACAGGACATTCCAACTTATTATTGATAGAGACATCAACACAGTTAGGAACAAAATCAAGACAAATATCAATACAATCTGGAGTTTCTTCAGAATAAAGATCATCATAAAAATTGAAAACTCCCTTCATAACCTCAGATTGACCCTCAAGCCAAACACCATCCCCATTCTTGATTCTTAAAAGCTTATTTCTATCCCTTCTCTGCACAGTAGAGGCATGGAAAAACTTAGAATTTTTATCTCCATAGTTGAGCCACTTGATTCTCGATCTCTGCCCCCAATAATGTTCCTCCTGTTGCCATAGTTTATCAATTTTACTTCTCAACTGAGCAACAAATGCCCAATTAACCAACCTAGGAGGAGCATTAAGAGCCTGTTGAAGATTAACCTTAAGAGCATAAATCTCTTTATCAGCATTTTTAAAAGTTTTATTATGCCAAGATTGAAGCTCTCTCTTACACTTAACAACCTTCTTATCCCAAGATTCCCAAGGATCAGAATCATTAGTTTCCTTCCATGCATCAGAAACAACTCCTTTACATTCACCATGTTCTTCCCAAAAGGACTCATACCTAAAAGATTGACCACTAGACATAGGAGGCTTAGGTTTAATAATAATTGGAGAGTGATCAGAATTGATTATAGGGAGAGCAGTGGCCACAGCATGAGGGAAGTTAACCCTCCAAGCCCAGTTAGCTAGAACTCTATCAATCTTTTGTCTAGTAACTAACCCATCCCTAGGATTACTCATCCAAGTAAACCTATTCCCCTGCAAATTCATATCCATCAAATCAACTTCACTAAGGAAATCTTTAAACAACCTCATTCTAATTGGCTCAACATCATTAACACCATCTTTTTCATGTTCAGAAATCATCTCATTAAAGTCCCCTGCACAACACCATGCTCTATCAAACAAAGGCTTCAATCTTGCCAATTTAGCCCACAAATTTCTCCTCTCTGCAAACGTAGGATTACCATAGATAAAAGTGAATTCAAACATGAAACCACTTCTTCTCTCTTTGGCTGCTGTGTGAATAAAATTTGAGCAAGACTCAAGAACCTGAATTTCATAGTAATCATTCCAGAATAAACAAATACCACCAGAAATTCCTATAGATTCAACACAAAAAGAATTCTGAAACCTAAACTTCCTTTTAACTCTTTCAACTCTCTCCTTATGGGCTCTAGTTTCCATAAGAAAGAGAATGGCAGGCTTATAGACCTTACATAGGTCTACAAGCTCTCTATTTGTCGTGGATGCTGCCAATCCACGACAATTCCAACTGATTGCAGTCATTGAAACTTTGGGGGCATGGAAAGACCCGCCTCCTCAGTCATATCTTTAGCATCCATAAACATTTGTCCATCAATCACAGCAATTACTCTAGCTTTCTTTGCACCTTCTTGTACAGTAACAGAATTCTCACCACTTGAAATAAATAAATTCTTACTTTCCCTGCTCCTTTTAATATTTAAACCTCGAGATAATTTAAAGCCAAGAGCATCTTCTACTTCAGGCAGGATAATATTATCACTGCTCATCCCACCCCAAATCACTAGGTGGAAATTCAACAAAATATGGAGGAGAGGATTGAGAAGGCATCTTAAAATCATTCCCAACAAAACCTACGGATAACCCTTGATTGAGGAGGATTAACAAATGTGAAAGAGGATACAATCTTGCCGAGGACAATGAAGATTGACCATCCGAACTCTATTATCATGTATATAACTAGTTTCAGTTTCACTCCTCTCATTTGACTCATGATTAGGTTGGTTGTGATTCTCAGTATCAGTAGGTTCATAATCAGTATTAGGATGATTTTGATTGTTTGAAAAAGATTGGCTCCCCTGATAAATATTCCCAGTAGGGACCCTATGGAAGGCTCTAGGTTTAGTACCAATCAAAAAATCCCCATACTTTGGAATTCTCTTATCATAAGCAGACATTAACCTAGGTACCTTACAGTGTTTCAACTCATGACCAAACCAACCACACCCAAAACACACCCCTTGCAACCTTTCATACTTAAAACTAACCCAAATTTTCTCAGAAACAGATCTTTGTAACCAACAACCAGACCATAAGGCTTTTTTGACATTAATCAATACTCTAGCCCTTAGAAAATGAGTAGAGGCTGATCCTGAATTGAAATTATCATCTACTTCAATAATTCTACCCACTTTCTCTAACAGAATATAAACATTAGAAGGATTTATTTCATGTTTTGACAGACCATGAACTTGTATCCAAAAAGGAACCAAATCAAAGTTAATATCTTTAAAAGCTATACCTTCACCCCATCTCTGTAAGCTGATGAGCTGATTCATAACAAACCAGGGCCCTCTTTCAAGAACTTCAGCAGCACTCTCCATAGAAGGAAAGGTAAAAAGATATTTGTTGTCCCCCATATCTGTAATTTTCAGATTATTGTATTGATCCCAAGTTTTGAACATGATAGATCTTGTCACCTTCTTGTTTAGAACTTTGTGGGAGATAACCTGAGCTACTAGAGCTCTGAGAGCATGCTCTACATTACTTTTTGATGCCGGAGCAAGCCCTCCCAGAATAGGTTCTCTTTCATCTTCAGGAATTTCATTTTGATACCCTTCAGCCATAGCAATAAGGTGATAGCTATGAGGAAGTAGACAGAAAATATAGTTTGCTCTTTTGCTCTTTTTTGCAACTTTTGCTCTTTTTCTATGCTCTTTAGCTCTTTTATGCACTTTTGCTCTTACTATTTTCTTACTTTGTATCACAGATGAAAGGAAGATCTGCTGGAATAGAGGAACACAGCAGAAACCTAGTCATTAGATATAGATTGAAACCGATAATTTCCTATTTGATTCATGAAGATATGTAACAAAACCACTTAGAGACTCAGAACCTATGAACTATACTAACTTGTTGTTTCTTGTACATATCTTCGTTTAATACTCTCAAAAAGCTATGATATGCAGATTTGGAATATTATTGATTGAAATTTTGGTTGATAAATACTATGAGAAGCAGTGTGAAGTTATGATATTTGAAAACCTAACCTTACCACCCAACGTTAGATCATTAATGAGGAGAAAAGCAAGCAGATCTTCATTAACTTACGAAACCTTTGAAGAAATTCAATAGAACTTAACCGAAAAGTGAAGAAACTAGCGTGTAATACTCATATCTCTCAGGAAGTCTAATATAATGTTGACAACACATAACACTTAATGGATCATAGTACAAATCAAAGCAAGCAACCAATAGGTAATACCCAACCAACCCCTTAAGATATTTAACTACCCAAGCGGACCTTATCTCTCTAACATTAACTAGAAAGAACCTGGTTGATCGAGTTAGATTGGGATCCTTTGTTGAGGAAGCTTTTGTTTCGATGGTGGTTGTATTTGATAAGCTTGTTTAGTAATTGGATGGATCGAGTTTAGTGGTTATAGCTTTTGGGCTCCGTTTCTTTAGCCTGCTCTTGTTGGGCTTATTGGTGCTTTTGCTATTTTAACCTTGTTTCATTTCTGTTGGTGTCCCCTCTTGAGCCTATAACTTGTGTAGGTCTTTTGGGGCATCTTGGCACACTTTGTTGTATTTGGTTGGGGCATTGCCCATATCTATGGAAGTCAGTACAACTTGATCAAAAAAAAACACCTCCTTCTTTGACAAAAAAACGACTTGTTTTATTGGTACCTGTTCCAGAGTGGGCTCAAGGCCCAATGCAGTCCAGCATGGCCCAATAACTACTACTATAAATATGGCACGAATCTCAAGGAGTTAGGTACGTCATTTATTACTATTCACTATTCACTATTGATTCACGACTTGGCGTCTGAGTGTACTCGCGCAGTACCACCCAGGTGCGACCTAGACTTTGACACCAAGACGTTCAGCGACCGAGCTACAAGACTACATCAGAATCATACCTAGAGATCAGGACGGATCATTGGCGACCACAGTGGGAGAAACTGAACACTTCCACCATGCAACAAAAGAGGCACGCCACGCGAGCCTCATCGAGCCGACCTTCCGGACGGAATGCAATCCTCAAAGAAACCCCGAGGGCGCCCCACCGACCATTCACGAATCGCGGGACAACGCTGCGTCAAGAACCTCCGTGCGGGCGGCGAGGCCAATCTTGGAGCAGATATCGCACCGCCAACAAAGAATCGCCGACCGAGCCGGTCGATGCGCAGAATAGATGCCTCCGTGTTCGCGCGCGACGTGACTCAAAGCTTTCCTACAGATTCGCGCAAAACAAAAATCGATTATCGCCGACCGGGAAGCACTTCTTTCTCACTACGAAAGGGGATCCATCCTCCTCGCGCGCGTGCGAATCGGAGAGGACCCTCCGCATAAATGCGCCCTTCCAAAGAAGCATGCAACTCCTCCTGGGCGGAATGACCGACCTTTCCGCTACCGCCCGAAGACACCGATCCCCAGCGCGCAGGTTAGGACTAGAAGGTCTCCCACTCGCAGGCGTGCGCGCAGCCGCCGCTCCAGTCATACGGCCAAGATTATGAAGACTCAAGTTACAACCCGGAATCGCACCAGCTCCCTACTACTAGGTATTCCTCGGCCGAGTCGTCCGGTTCACGCAAGTCGAGGAGCCGATCGTGGGATTCGTATGGTGATTTGGACAACTACAAAGGCAGGACACATCCCACCGGGCCGAAAAGAGACGTGCTCGAGCGAGAGAGAGGCAATCGCTCCAGCCCCTCCTCAGACGGCCACATGATGGCGGCACACGAGTACCCCGCCAATGAACTACGCGCGATTACAACCTTATGGAGCGGGGAGTTGGCGACCAGGGCATGGGCCGTTCTCAAGAGAAATCGACGTTACCGCATCCCCGTGGATTTTGAAAGCCACCCAACATGAATAAGTTCGACGGCCGCGCGATCCGGATAAACACGTCCGTTATTTCAACAACTATCGCGGTATAGAGAGCTAAGCCCGACGATGAAGTGCAGACTTTTTCCTCGCCGCTCGATGGGAGAGCGCTCGAATGGTGGGAATCATTGCGCCCAACACCATCACCTCTTGGGAAGGTTTCGTCGCAACCTTTTGGCCAATTACACCGCCAACCGCTGTTGTCAAGACAAATATGAGGAACACTTGACACGATGCGTCGTGGGGAGAACGAATCATCGAGGCATTATATTGATCGCTTCAACACGAGCGCAGACTATCCGCGACTTGACCGACAAAGACAAACCGAAATATCTCAAGCGGGAATACGAGCGGATCACAGATTTGCAGAGGAGTTCATCCTCAACCGTTACATGGATCTTGGGGTATTTTTGAGAAGGGCCAACGACCACATGGGCTACGAGGAGACGCTCGCAGCTAGGCAGGGCGCCCGTGTGCGACCCAAGGAAGAGCATGGTAGGTCGGCAAAAGAGCCAGAAGGGCGCAAGGAAGGTCGGTCGGTTTTTTCGTCGAGTAAAAGTTCGAGCACCGCACCAGGTGAATACGCCATCGCACAAATATATATGGATCGCCGAATAACGAGTTTGCCGATGTCAAGCGCCCCGACCCACTCGTTCTTAAGAAAGGCGGCCGGTTTACGAAGAAGTATTGCAGGTACCATAAGAGCAAGGGCCACGATACTAACGAATGTATGGCCCTAAAAGATGACATAGAAAACCTCATTCAGAAGGGAAAGTTGACCAAGTATGTCAGGGAGGAAGGAAACGACCGATCGGAAGAAAAGACTGAGGGCCGAGATGGTCGCTCAAAAGAAAAAGTAACCACTCAAGCAATCGAGGTCGCCGCGAAAAAGAAACTTCGGAGGAGGGCGGCGCAGCGATCCAGAGGTCGCAGGTCGTAATGGTCATCCACGGAGGAACCCTTTAGATCGCTTGGATTCAAAGAAGGCGACCAAGAGAAAGTGGAACGAAATTCTAATGGTCGGGTCTTCTTCAAAGACGACCAATCTCTAACCGCATCGATTTCGTTTGGTGGCGAGGATTTGCTCGATGGGCGGGTTAACGATTATGTTCCTCCGGTCATATCTGCGGTCATGGGAAACTCCAAGTCGGGAGAATACTTGGTCGATCGTGGAAGCTCGGCAGATATCATGTTCAAGAATTGGTGGACAAATTGAGTATCGATCAGAGCGAAATCATCCTCGAACGACCCAACCCCTCGATCGGGTTTTAACGGAGCAATCACTTACCATTGGGTACCTTGGAGTTGTTGGTCACGTTCGCGACGATGCCAATGGGAGTACATCTTACGTGGGGCCGGACGACGCGTTCTTAGTATTGCCAATCAAGTCATGCTATCATTGCATTATCGGCTACCGACTTTGGGGAAACTTGAAGCGATCGTGTCAACAATAGTCACTTAAAGATGAAGTTTTACGATAAAAATGGCGTGTCGCTACCTTAGCGGCAGATATGGAAGCGGCCAAGAAGAGTCACTACATTTATCGGGACATATGTGACACTCGGGACTTTGGACCGCGCGCTCACATCTCGGGAAGGACACCAAGTAAACCTAGCTGATCCGGATGCCCGCTATAACTCGGATAGCGACTCGGAAGAGGAGATGATGATTTAGCCGTGAGCTAAAGAAGAAACTCAAACGCCGGAACCCCATGGGCAATTTCTCGACGTTCGGTTGGGGCGATGACCCACCAAAATCAGTAAAGATTGGAAGCGACCTTCGAGCATGTGTCAAGCGAGGATTAATCACTTGTCTCGAAAAAATATGCCGATTTGTTTCGCCGCGTGCATCGAGATATGCACCGAGTTCCTATGGAGGTCGCTTGTCATCAACTATCGGTTGATGCAAAGAATAGAGCGTCGCTTCGCGAAGAAGAGTCCAGAGAATGA
Organism: Oxytropis ochrocephala; assembly: GCA_020916435.1. Lineage (NCBI taxonomy): Eukaryota > Viridiplantae > Streptophyta > Magnoliopsida > Fabales > Fabaceae > Oxytropis > Oxytropis ochrocephala. The sequence continues at coordinate 110,962,091 of CM037093.1, forward strand.
AGAAGGCGCAGCAAGCGGCCCGAGCAAAGGAACGACTTGGTTAAAGCAAATTTCGTTGAGGAGATTAAGTACACAACTTGGCTTTCGAACGTCGTGCTAGTAAAAAAGAAGAACGGGAAATGGCGAATGTGCGTTGATTACACCGACCTAAATAGTATGTGCCCTAAGGACGCTTTCCTGCACTCCGGATTGACAAGTTGGTCGACGGCGCCGGGTTACAAGTTGCTTTCCTTCTTGGACGCATACTGTGCTACAACCAAATCGCTATGCACTGCTTAGGATCGTCACAAGACTGCTTTCATGACCGACCAGGGTAATTTTTGCTACAAAGTGATGCCTTTTGGATTAAAGAACGCTGGGGCGACATACCAGCGTATGATGAGCAAGATATTTGAAAAGCAGATCGGCCGGGTGGCAGAGGTGTATCTCGATGACATGATCATAAAGAGCAAATCAGATGATGAGCACGTTAGCGACCTTAACGAAGTTTTTGAGGAGGCAAGGAAGAACTCTCTTAGGTGAACCACGAGAAGTGCGTTTGGGAGTGCGGCCGGGAAATTCTTAGGTTTCCATTTAACGGAGAGAGGAATCGAAGCAAACCGACGACAAGTGTAGGGCGATCATTTGAAATGAGACCGCCAACCACTAAGAAGGAAATCCAACAATTGAACGGCATGGTCGCCGCCCTCTCCAGATTCATACCCCAGTCTGCATGCAAGTCGCTCCCTTTGTTCAAGCTTCTGAAAAAGGACGCTGATTTTGAATGGATCGATTGCCAGCGCAGCGTTGGGCGATCTAAAAGCGCCCCGACTAATCCGCCTCGCATGACCAAGCCGCTCCTGGGGGGACACATCGTGATCTATATTTAGCAATTACGGAGGAAGTCTTAAGTGCCGTCCTGGTCAAAGAAAGCGACACAAAACAAAGTCCTATATACTTCATTAGCAAAGTCCTACAGGGACCAGAATCCCGTTATCAGAGGATCGAAAAGTTGACGCTTCGCACTACTGGTAGCCGCCCGCAGGTTAAGGCCGTATTTTGTTGCGCATCAAGTAGTGGTGAGAACTGATCAACCAATACGATGCAGATTCTCCACAGCCGGACTTGGCGGGCGCATGATTAAACGGGCGATCGAACTAAGTGAGTTTGGAATAAAGTTTGAGCAAAGGTCGGCTAAAGCGCGCAGATTTTGGCCGATTTCATAGCCGAGATGACCCCAGCTCAGTGGCAAGCGCCCAATCACCACCGGACGTTACACGCCGATGGCTCGTCAAACTCCAAAGGAAGTGGGGGTAGGGCTAATTTTGGAAAATTTCGCAGTTTGGTCGTAGAGTTGTCACTTACTTTCGCTTTCCACACTTCAAATAATCAGCAGAGTATGAGGCTTGCATAGCGGAGGTTATTGCTCGCCAAAGAATTCAACGTCGAACAAGTGGAATTGCACTCGACTCTCTCTTGGTCGCGTTTCCCGGATCAAAGAGTTATATGATACCAAAGATGAAACATTGAAGCACTACTGGCTAAGGTAAGGGAGTTGCTCGATAAATTCGGACCGAGCAGAGGTGAAGCACGCCCCAAGAACGTAAAACGTCCGAAGCGGACATTCTCTCGGTCGGCTAGCACCAAAGTGCGGGAACCACGAAGCTTGATACAAGAAACCCTTACTCGACCGTCCGTGTTGACCAAGATCGACAAACACGCTTCATGTCTATGCATTGACCTACAAAAGATTGGATCACTCCCATATTACAATATATCTTGAAGCGGTGCGGGGCGACGATCAAAAGGAGGCAAAACTTTTAAGGCAATGAGCAACAAAGTATTCCGTCGTTGCTCGCGGAAGCTTTATAGAAGAGGTTTCTCATCCCCCCATTGTTGAGGTGCTTAACGTCACGTTTGGCGGACCATGTTTTAAGAGATATCCACGAAGGTTTATGTGCGGCCACTGGGAGGTCGCTCGTAGCAAAAGCGGGCGTTAAGAGCGGGTTTCTATTGGCCAACCATGGAGGAGGACGCCAAAAACTTGGTTCAAAAGTGCAACAAGTGTCAAATTCACGCAGACGTCCACATCGCCCCTGCTTCCGAGCTACAGAGCCTAGCGTCCCCTTGGCCGTTTGCCTGGTGGGGGATGGATCTCCTCGGGCCGTTCCCGCCTGCCCCAGGCCAATTTAAATTTCTGATTGTAGCAGTTGATTACTTCACCAAATGGATAGAGGCCGAGCCATTAGCGACCATCACAGCGGCCAAAGTGACCAAGTTTTTGATGCCGCAATGTTTTAGCCCGCTTGGCGTTCCCCAACAATTGATAACAGATAACGGACGCGCGCTTTGCGAGACAGAAATTCGGAGAGATGCTGGCAGATTTGGGTATAAAGCAGCGTTTTACCTCAGTCGAGCATCCACAGACCAACGGCCAAGCTGAAGCGGCCAACAGGGTCATCCTGCGAGGACTGAAGAGAAGATTGGACGAGGCCAAAGGTAATTGGGTAGAAGAGTTGCAGTCGGTCCTTTGGGCGTACCGAACGACCCCACATTCAACGACGGGTGAGTCGCCTTTCAGGTTAGTCTATGGTATGGACGCCGTAATTCCAATCGAGATGGGCGGTGAATTGGAGGGCGACCAACCCACCAGGTGCGGAAGAAAATGAGCGAGCCACCAGAGAAGAGCTCGATCTAGTAGACGAGCTACGAACCAAAGCTTCCCTCAAAGAACAGCTAGTCAAGCAGAAGGTCGCTGCAAGATATAATTCTCGCGTGCAGAAAAGGGAATTTTCAATTGGTCAGCTCGTTCTCAGACGGGCGGACGTGGGAAACAAGAACGCTCGGCAAGGGAAGCTCGCACCAAATTGGGAAGGACCTTATCGCATAATCAACAAGACAGCAAGGAGCTTATGAGTTAGAGACTATGAATGGAGCGACCATCCCTAGGACATGGAACGCAGAAAAGCTGAGGAAATACTATGTATAGATGCCAAGCATGTTTCAAACAATTCAGAAATTAATGAAAAGCAGACGGGCGCTCTTTTTCCCCACAGGGGTTTTTTACAGAGGCCCGACCTTTTAAAAACTTGTTGTTTATCTCATGCACGATTGTATGACCGGCCGCTCATCATGCAAGTAGCAATAGAGCGACCGAGATGTCACCGAAGTTGACTAATGCCATCGAATGGTAAAACGCGAGCCGCCCGAGTAGCGCCCGAAAATTATAAAGTGCCATCGAATGGTAAAATGCGAGCGCTTCTCGAGTAGCGGCCCATAAATTATCAAGTGCCATCGAATGGTAAAATGCGAGCCGCCCGAGTAGCGGCCCATAAATTATCAAGTGCCATCGAATGGTAAAATGCGAGCGCCCGAGTAGCGGCCCATAAATTATCAAGTGCCATCGAATGGTAAAATGCGAGCCGCTCCGAGTAGTAGCGACCCATAAATTATCAAGTGCCATCGAATGGTAGAATGCGAGCCGCTCCGAGTAGCGGCCCATAAATTATAAAGTGCCATCGAATGGTAAAATGCGAGCCGCTCCGAGTAGCGGCCCATAAATTATCAAGTGCCATCGAATGGTAAAATGCGAGCCGCTCCGAGTAGCGACCCATAAATTATCAAGTGCCATCGAATGGTAGAATGCGAGCCGCTACGAGTAGCGGCCCATAAATTATAAAGTGCCATCTAATGGTAAAAAGCGAGCCGCTCCGAGTAGCGGCCCATAAACTTGCAAAGTCGCCATCGCATGGCCTAAGACGAGCCGCCGCGAGTAGCGGCCTGCAAACTCGCGAACTTTAAAAGGCGAAGTAACAACTTTCGAATATTGAAGGTCGTAGAATGGCCGACAATTTAAACGAAGGAACCGTGGACATTCATTAAACCGAGATTTCCAATCGAAGTTACAAGTTAAAATCAACCGCTCGTCGGCGGGCAAAGCAAAATGATTCAAAATATTTAAAAGCCGCTCGCAGGCGGGCTAAACAAAAGAAGTAAAACTACGTACTAAACACCGCTCGCAGGCAGGCCAAACAAAAGCAACTAAAGCTAAGGCTGATCAACAGGAAAAACAACGACCCGTTCACGGACGACTTTCCCTTTTTCGATTTTTTGAGGAAGAACGATCTCTTGACCGACCACGCAATGCTCATAGTTGACCACGGCCTCATCAACAAACAAAGATGGGTTTACAAGCTTTATCTGGTCAACCGCATTGGTAAATTGGTATTTGGCCGCTCCTAAAGCCCCGCACGGGCCTCCTTGAAGAGATCCCTATACTTATCTTTCTCCTTCTCCACAGCGTCCAGACTGGTCTTCAAAGAAGTAATCTGATCAAACAATTCTTGTTTCTTCTCGCTCAGGCGCCCGACCTCTTCTTCAGCTTTAATTTTCTCGGCCGATCGCTTTATCCTCGGCAATGATCGTGATCGTCCCGAGCCGCGCGGCGCGGTTTGAGCGATCACCAAGGCCGCCATCGAATTTTCGGCTTCACGAAGTTTCGCCGAATGTAGCAACTCGCTAAACCTTTGGTTCGATCTCTTCGAGTTTCTTGAGCGGCCGATCCCTTTCTTCTCTCATTTCGTCAAGGACAACAAAGCGATTGCGGTTTAAACGACTTGTTCGACGGATCGTCTTCAAGATAAGAAATTTTACTTAAGGCTCGCTTTACCTTTCGACGGTCGGCTTCCCCTCTTGATATTTTGCGAAGAGTTGGTCGCGCGCCTTCATCGTGATCACCATCACCTTAAAAGGCTCTTCCTTGAAACGAGCACGATCCGCCCCCGAGGCCAAGCGAGATCAAGGTTAGACGACCCATTGGAATGACCTTTGCCGGTGGCTCTTGTGTTTTCTTCTCGCAGGTCGCAATCATCTTGGCGCCTCCTTTTGGTCGATTTTCGATTGCAACAGCGAGCGGGAAATGAGCGTTCTCGTCGGGGTTGGTCGCAGGCTATCCAGATTAATCAGTAACGGCCGTCAACCACCGCTTTTTGAGATGCGTCCCCGTCCCAGGGGAGAGTTATCCCCATCCTCACCAGACCACTGGGAAAAGAAGTCAAAATCCTGAACGCCCGCCATTTCAGCTGCAGAAAACAAGATGCGTTAGCAGTTACGCAAACAATTTGAAGAAAGCAAATAAATCTTAAAACTTCTACCAATAGCTGCTTTGACCGCCTTTGTGCCACGGGCGTCTACTATCTTATTGATTTTAATGCGACCACCTTGGACGCAAGAGGCGACCCGCCTGAGCCTGCGGATCGTATCAACGTCCCCAATATTGAGCTCGATTTCCTTATAAGAATACGCCCCAGGTTTCTTTAAAAAATGGTCATATGACCGGGCCGGTGCAGACGCGGGCGCCCCAAAGATTTTTCCGGTATCAAAGTGGCTATCCCTTTCATCGCTTCCATCGTGCTAACGGCCCGGAAGAAGTCGCTTTTTCCACCCGCTTGGCAAAGACTCCATGTGCGGCTTGAAAAAGTTGTATTGCGACTGCTTTTTCGAGAGACGGCCTCTTTACGGATCCCTTTGGTACCGTGCTCATAGAGATAGCTCATCTCCATGAGGTAAAAAATAGCCTCAATGAGACCGCCGCCCAAGCGCTGTTAGGACGTCCTCGTAACCTTGAATGAACGCCTGGCGTTCGGGTTTAAGTGGGAGGGTGCGACCTTAAGGTGGCGGAGGACTTGTCGTTGAAATTTCGTAAAGGAGGACGATCCCCATCCGCTCAAAGACGACCGGTGACATCGTAAATTTTAGCTCATCATGCCAGTCGCTATGTTCTCATCCTTTTCCATGCCCTCCACCCGCATGACCTTCAACATAAAACTGCGCGGTCAAGTCTTGTTCGTCCGAGGAATGGCGGCGGACTTTACTCCTATGATTCCTTAAGATTTCTGAAACCCAAGACATATCTTGCTCGGCCGCCATGTCAGGATCAATCCGTTCTGGCCCCAAAGCCGCGTCTTGAACCCGCGCCGGGCACGACTTGCGCGGCACGGGATTCTCAACGGCTCAACACACGATCGTAGTCTCGGAAAGAAAAGAGGTCGAACATTCCGCAGTTTCCCCAGGGTTTGGAACCACCTCAGCTCGGTCAGACATTCGAGAGGACTCGGAAGACGACATCGAGATCGAACTCGAAGTTCCGGGCGACCCGCTTTTGGATTTCGAAGACGACCTATCTCGTAGGGTGATTCATCTCTCGAAGGGACGGCGACTCATCGGAGGAGTGCTCGGTTGAGCCATTGCTTTAGCTATAGACACGGCCGGGCTCCCGGAGATTCGGCGAGTTTGTTTTGTCCGGGCCAGAGTAAACCTGCAGAGAGGGAAGCGGTCAAGATCGAGCACACAGTTAGAGGGGGCGACCTGGTCGTCCCCCGACCTGCTACCCCCTCCGCTGGTTGGAATGTAAAAAGAAAAAAATATATATATATAAGCGATCAAAGTTAAGGACGTTCGTGTTACCGAAAGGCCTAAGATGAATCGGCGCAGGGGCACGCGCGAGGCTGTTCCTCGTGAGCGGCGACGAGCGGTGAGACAATGAGCAATGAGGTCGTTTCGAACTTTCAAAGCAGAGAATGAGGCGAGTAAAGGGTGATTTTCTCCAAAGCCCCACCACCTTATATAGTGGGCCAATGGGCACTTCAGCCCAAAAGCGAAGAGACGCACCTCTTCTTCACTTCTCTCATTAATCATCATTAATCATCGGGGAACGAAGAGACACGCCTGGGGGGAAGCCAAAGCGCCACCTTGGAATGCGTGAAAAATCACAGCAGGAAATCAGCTGTCCCCTCAGTACTCATAGTCAGGTCGGCCGCAGCTCTTAGGCCGCTCATTGGTTGCAACTGTTTTTTAACATCACTCAGGTCAGCAAATCAAGCCTTAGCCCGCCTCTCAGCGACCCAGGCTTGGGGGGCAACTGTTCCAGAGTGGGCTCAAGGCCCAATGCATCCAAAGATGGCCCAATAACTACTACTATAAATATGGCACGAATCTCAAGGAGTTAGGTACGTCATTTATTACTATTCACTATTCACTATTGATTGCTGACTTGGGCGTCGGAGTGTACTCGCAGGTACCACCCAGGTGCGACCTAGACTTTGACACCAAGACGTTCAGCGACCGAGCTACAAGACTACATCAGAATCATACCTAGAGATCAGTACGGATCAGTACCCCTACGAGCCCTGCGAAAAGACCAAAATACCCTTAACAAAATTTAAAAACCCCAAAATATCATCATCAACGTCAAAAAAAAAATATAAATTGTATATACCCCCTAAATCGTATATACATAGTCGTATATACCAAATGTGGGGGTATATACGATTTGTAAAATTACAAAGTCGTATACACCCCCCCACCTTTGGTATATACAACTATGTATATACGATTTATATATATATATATATATATATATATATATATATATATATATATATATATATATATATATATATATATATATATATATTTGTAGTTAAATAAAAAATTATTAAATTATTTAGAAAATTTAAATTATATATTTTAAATAAAAATAAATTAGATATAAGTAATTTAGGGTAAAAAATAGGTTTAGTGTGTAGTTCGTTAACACGTGACGGTGTTATACGTCGGACGAATAATTTAGGCTAAAAAATCGGTTTTCGGGCAATCCACTCCGATTGTAAAAAAAAAAATGCATCCACTTATTTTGGTTTTGTTAGATTTTTAGTGGTATTTTTATAATTTTTGGATTAGTTTGGACTCTTTAACGGATTTTTAGTAGCCTTTTTATAACATTTTTTTAAAAATTAAAACAAATCATATTAACAAATAAAAAAACTAATAAAAACAAGTCGTATATACCTCCACACCTTGGAATATACTACTTGTTAAAATAAAAATCGTATATACCAAGGTGTGGGGGTATATACGACTTATTTTAAAAAATCCAATCATATTTAATTTTTTTTAACATATATATGATTTTACAAAATACAAGTTGTATGTATCTAAGTGGGGGTGTATAAGATTGTTGTCAAATTTTTTAAGGGGTAGTTTTCGTCCAAAAAATTATCGTGGGGGAATATGGGAAAGTGGTGGAGGTAAAATAAAATCCCACCTTGTACTTTGACCTAAAATTTCTTTGAGGCCCATACTTAGTACCTTGGTATCGGATGTATAATTTGCAAAAAAACAAACAAAAATAAATATTTTTAAATGTACGATATCTTAATACCGTCTACTTTCGATACTATACCAAAAATTGAAGAAATAAAAAAGAAATGAGAAAAATTCTTTAAAATTTAGGGATATTTTAGTCTTTTCACTATTGTTAGAGGGTGGTGGGGTGGGGGAAGAGTAATAGGGTGGGGAAGGGGATGAGGCTAAAAAAAAAGGGTCTTTTTTTCGCACCCCCTCATTCCCTATCTCACCCCATAATTCCACACTTTTCCCTTTTTACCCCTGGTTTGTTAAAAAAAAATTAAAAATTTCGGAATTACCTCTAAAAAAGGTAATTCCGGTTCAAAAAATAATGGAATTTCGGATTTACCTGTAATTCTGAAAGATTTTGAATTACTCAGAATGAAGTAATTAGGTTCACATTTGTGAACCAAGGAATTACCTATTTTGAGAGTAATTCAAAATTAATATTTTTTCAATTATTAATTTTTTCGAATTATTAATATTTTTATTTCGAACGAATAATTTAGGCTAAAAAATCGGTTTTGGACAATATACGATCGTAATGAAACCACACCATTATATCCGAAAAAATCAAGAATCAAGACTCGTAGAAGGAAATTCTTACGGGACTACGGCCTCAAAATCCCAAATTCCATCGTTTACTATTTTTTACGATTTTTTTAAATTTTTTCATAGTCTACAAAAAATCTAAAAAAAATTGTATAGCCTTATTTTGATTTTGTTAGATTTTTAGTGGTGTTTTTATATTTTTTTTAGAGTAGTTTTGACTATTTTTAGTAGCCTTTTAGTAATAAAAATTAAAACAATGTGAACCGGAATTACCTCATTTCTGAGATAATTTCGAAAATCTTTAATTTTTTGAACCGGAATTACCTTTTTTAGAGGTAATTCCGAAATTTTTAATTTTTTTTGAACCGGAATTACCTTTTTTTAGAGGTAATTTCGAAAAATTTAATTTTTTTTTTTTTAAAAGACGGGGTAGTTTTGGGTTTTTTTGAATTATGGGGGTGTAGGAGATAATGAGGGGTGGAAAAAAAAAGCCAAAAAAAAAAGACCCTTCAATCTTTATGGAAAAATATTTTATTTTTAATATTTTTAAAAAATTGTGAATGTTCAATTTCACGCACAGCCGCCCTCCTCCGCTATTTCAATTTCTCCAATTGACGCACGAGCAGCACCACCACCACGCAGAGCAGCGTTGACGACTTGACGCACACAGAGGTAGGGTTCAGCAGCGCCTTCGTTTTCTACATCACTAGCGTAGGCAACTCTAACTCAGTCTCTAGTCTATCGCCGTTCAGGCTCTCACTCACTCTCGAAACCCTGAATCTAGCCGTGTACTGCAACTGCGTCCAGCGGCTTCAATTCATTGCGTGTGGTGCGTCTCTGCGAGTCTTCTCTCATCTTTTTGTTTATTTTAGTCTTAGCCTTCAGGGATTTCACTATAATTTATTTCCTATTATTGGAATATTGTTGCTGCTGTGTTGCATTGATATGTTTAATTTTAGGGAGATTGCTGCAAATTTAATTCTGATTTTAGTGTAACTATGTTTGGAATTCTGTTCTTTTAGTACTTATCTTATGTTGTTGTTCGTGATGATGAGTGGATTGATTTATAAGCAATTTGATTATTTCATGGATTAGTTCATTTTCTGATTTGTTCTGATTTAAATATCATACGGTGACTTGAGAGTGACACAAAGGCTCACTATATTTTGGTGTTGTTCTTGTGCAAATGCTATGTGATCTTTTGGAAAGCTTGACAGAGTGCACTTTGATAGGAAGGACTTCAAAACAGTAAGTTTAAGAGTTGGTAGAATTGAATTCACTAGTTTTTTATTCAACAGGCAACTTCTCCTCCACCTTTCTCTTAAGTAAACATGTTTTCCTTTGAATTTGGCAGTGTTCCATTCTCTCTTGACTGTTATGCTATCTGATAGAAGATTGCAATACATTTCATCTACTGCTCTATAATCTAATTTATATTTCCAATTGTAACATGAAACTTTCCCCCCTTCTCTTTAATCATGGAATTTGTTCTAGTATTATGTGAAGACTGTGAACTCTCCCCCAGTGAATCTTTCTATGTTTTCTTCAGAGAATTATTGCCTGCCAGTTGTAAACTGCTAGCTGTTATACTACTTGTTTATTTTATTAAAGAATAAACCTTTTCATTGCTTCATCCATGAGTTTATCTACAATGCTTGCGATTAGAGAATTGGGGTTTAGATCAGAAAATATGGCCTAATTGAGTTTGGATGTTGCGCCCATCGGTTGCTTTTTCTTTGTAGTTCTCTGTGTGCCTGTTACAGAAGGAAAGCAGGCAATGACAAATAATCACCTAATTATGCACATCCCGGGCGAGCAGCAACACGACCCTCGCGATCAACCCACTGGTCATATTATCAAACCCGTGTTACTTCAAGATTTTTGTTTCCTTTTGGAATTCTGTGAGCTCAAACAATGCTGATTCATTTGTTTGTTTCTGTTCAGAGAGTGTTTTCGTTTCAGCCATCGACCCAAAGCATGCAAACCAAATTGTGAGGTAAGGTTCTCGTTGAAAGCGGAATGTGTATTTGCTGTGTATGCTTCATGAACTGTTATATCAAAAGTTTCTTAAATTTTTTGTTAGGCGTTTGAATCAGACAGCTCCACTTGAAGATCTTCGACATGTGAAGCGAATTCGGAAGGAAGTTATGGAAGGAGGTGAATATCAGTGCTAACTCTCCCAACTAAGGTTTACTTTACATAATACGAGAAAAGCTAAAACAAGAAAAGGTCTTGGCAGTGAAGCAGTGTTATTGAAAAATGTCTGTGTCTAAAACCTTTGAGCCCTGAAAAGCCGTAATTATTAATTATTCTGGAATTTATAGATGATGTAATAACGTGTACGCGATCTATGAATGAAATAAACTGAAGTCATAAAACATTTTACTTCCAGTTGGAACTAGATCTTCTTTGCTTGTGAACACAAATGTGGAGTTTTTTACTTATAGTAGAAATTTAGCATATTTTTGCTTCTATTTTGCATTAGCACGCTGTTATGTTGCTTTGTTCTATGTCAATATGAGCTATGGCTAACAGACCTACACAGGACGGATACAGCTCTCGGTGATCTTGTGTCTGGCCTCTGAAGGTGACAGGCAATTGGGTAGTGTGGCACCTCATCTCCAGGAGTTGATTAGTTCCTATCAGTTGAGTCCTTTTATCACAAAAGTGGGTCTTTGTTTTTGCCCCTTACACTTAATGCCTGCTTAGATTATATTTTAATCATAGAAAGATATAAGCAATGCATCAGATATTGATTTCTTATCAGTTTTGATGAGTTTTGACTTGTTTTAGTTTGATTATTGTTATTTATGTTATCACGAAGCTGCAAGGCTTGTCTTACAATAATAGTCAAATGCGTGGTTAGTTACTTCTCATTTCATGTAAAACAATTCCTTATTTTAGTTTATGGTACTGAGTTAATCATTAATGCTTAGTCTTGAAGCACTGACATTTCTTTTTTCCTTTTTTGTCCTCTAAAACTTGCTAACCAAATCACTGTTTAAAAAAAAGTAAAAAAGACAACTCCTCTACATTGGAAATCAGTACCTTATATATGAATGGAGTTTGTTTTATCACGTGTGTTGTATGCAAAGCTCTAAGACTATGTTGATAAATGGCCATCCAATATTTTCTTAGGTCCACTGTCAAAGAAGTCAATGTAAGATTCGTGATTGATTTAATAGATTATTGTGAGTTTTGATTGGTATTCTGAGGGCCCTTTGTCTTGTTGTTTTTATTTTACATGAGCTACTATGTGCATTAAATTCAACTTAATTCTCTTCAGGTCTGCAAATATGCTGCAACATCAAAAGAAGAGTGGCAAGAGCAATGCAAAATTTGGCCAACGTCATATCATCCAAGGACTTAGTAAGCTTCATATTGCTATTTATTTAATTATTTATTTATTTCTTTGCAATATGCTGCCTTTTATCGAAATTCAAAAACTGTTGGTTCATTTAAGTAAATTAACTTTCAAGAAGCTTAGCTTATACTAGTATATGAAATCTATCATCAGATGAATGGTTACCATATTAAAATATGTACTGTTGAGTGTTGAATGAAATTTCAAGGGTTGCATTCTTCAATTTGATGAGCTGATTGGCTATATGGAATGACAGCTACTATTAAACATTGAAGAGTTCTATCACCACTCTTTTGAACACACACTCTGCTATTGTTTGAAATCAAGTAGGGCTCATATGATTTGGTGGAATCTATTCACAAAAATACTGGGATTCACTTGAATTGCAATTAATAAGAGAATGTATGTTTAAAAGAATGTTAGAGTGTATTGCTAACATTTCTCTTTTAAACATTTTGTCCATAAGAGTTACAACTTACAAGTTAGCCATTGTGTCTAGTTGGCAATAATATAGACAGTAGTTGTACTTACCCGTGCTTCCTAGATGTAAATCATAAAGTGACTTGAATACCCTTGTATTTATAATATCCAATGTGTAATTATTGTGTTCTATTTTCTTGAATAACCTGGCCTTGTTTACTTTTTTACGATATTTCTTATACATTATCTGCAGTATTGGATTTGTAGTAGTTTGTATGAAGCTTTGATTCTATGTACCGATCTAAGCATTGCATATTTTATAGGTAAAAACTCTCGGGTCTTGGGAGATTGACTATGAATGGGCCAAAGGGGTTTTTTGAAATTTTGTACTTAGTAATATAGGATACGTGGTGAATTTTTAGGACCATCCAGTGCATTGAGATCTTCTAGTTTTGCTTGTTTGACCTATGGGGAAAACTTCTGATCATCATCAAAGCTTTACTAAACATATTAGTATATGCTGATTTTAGGATGAGGGTGTCGATGATATATGTGTTGTCTTGACATTCTTTATCAAATTACAGTAGCATTGATGGCATTACTGGATTTAACGAGGAGGACTCACAATCAGTTTTGAAGTTTATGCAATCTGCTGTTGAGTTGGCAACATCTGCAGGCTTGGTAAATGTGCTAATTTTGCTTTTTCATACAATTTGTGCACAAAAAGGACTGGACAGGCTTAACCTCCATTGCTTTTTTTTTTTTTTCTTCTGATTATTCTTCAGCTTCTGCTATGTTAAATGCGGTTCCCTCTATCCCTTGCCAAACTAGTAAAAGGGTATCTTTGATTAAGGTGGCCTACTATTAAATTTTACATTCAACTGCTACTTACCTAAAATTAGTTTTATTTAGGTAGTCAATGCTGCATTGATAGTGGATCCTTCAGCTAAGCAAATAATTTCAAGTGCACGTGATGGGGTTTTTTCTTGGAACACTTGCAAAGATGAAAGGTCCTATAGAATGCCAGAATTATTCAGTTGCCATCCTACTTCAGATAAACTTGATCCCCAAGAACCATTGTATTCAAACAGCTCCTCCAATAAGCTCAAACAACCATATACCAACGTTGCTTGTTTATATCCTTGCCAATGGGTTGAGCAGAGACCACATTCACAGAGTCCCTATTATTGCCATCCTTTACGACATGCTGCCGTTGTAGCTATAGAATCATCTGCTGCCAGGGATAGATGCCTTTTTCCTAGTGAGTGGAAGAGTTTGGAATTAGATCAAGAGAATCCTTCTTGGACAAGCTCTCCTGTAAAGAGACAGAAAACTGCTTGTGCAAATGTAAGTTTACTAACATCTGATATTAGGTCTATTTGGATCCCAATCCCCGGTCCTAAATTTAGGCAAAGAGATTTTTTAGCAATGTTCAAAAATTTAGCAAAAAAAGTGGAGCAGCTAACACCAAATTCAACATTAGCAATATAAAAACATAAAATGCATATGCAATGGCATTTACCTTGATTATGTTTGTCGTTATTTCACCTTTTCAGTTTAGTCTATAATGTTGAAAGCTTTAATTTGGCATTGTATTATGGCATTTCAGGTTGAGGATGCTCATAGTCAAACTTCTAATCAACTGTCAGCACGACCGTACTTATGCACTGGTTATGACATATATCTTGTTTGGGAACCTTGCACAATGTAAGCTTGCTTGCAAGATACTCCTGTAACTCTGAAGCATTTCTATGTCTTTGTTGAATTTCTTTGAAGTTTGAACTGGTCTTGTTTCCGCATATATGAAAAAATATCAGGATAAGAGTCTAGCAGTAGCATTAAATATCACAATTCTCCTTTTCTTCTTGAACACCATGTGCCATATAGAATGGGAGAATTTCTCTAATTGCATTTCTCCTTTAAGATCACATTTCACTTTCTGATGGTTGAAACTTACCCAAAGTAGCTGTTTTCTGATATATTTGCTTTCCACTATGTCAGGTGTGCGATGGCCCTTGTCCATCAAAGGATTAGGCGGATATTTTATGCTTTTCCAAACCCTAATGCCGGTGCCTTAGGTAGTGTTCACAGATTACAAGGAGAAAAAAGCTTAAATCATCATTATGCTGTTTTCAGGGTTTTGTTGTCTGAAGAAGCCCTCTATAAATGTCATTCTCAAGTTGCAGAAGCCGATTCTGAAGTAGCAAATGAAGCTTCTTGAGATGCAAGTGAAGATGAAGGCTTTTAGCTGAGGTGACGGTTTATTAGTGAATATTAAATGTTTGGTAATTTATTAATAGAGAGATTTGCTGAGACTACTTGCCATTCTAATATTTTATGTCAGTTTTGTGAGCTTTTTGTATCATTGTCGAGGATAGCAGGGTCATGGAAATAGATCTTCTAACTTCACCTCCTCTAACTTTTTCTAACTTTAGTGTTTTTTTGATGAGAGAGAAAAATAAAAATGGAGGGAAATAAGATGAGAGAGAATGTATTGGAAGAGAGAGATAGATATAAAGTTAGAGGGAAGTTCCCTCCAAATATAGCCATGTATTCAAATTTTGCTTAGGTATAAACTAATTACCAATTTAATATATTTTCTGAATCCAATTTTCGCTTTTGCCGAAACAAGAAATTGGAAGAGGTAATTGAAGAAAGAATCTACAATTTTTGTTATTGTCAAATTTTACAACTACAACTATTATGAGATGCAAAAGAGACAACTGGACACAAGGAGGTGCATTTTTTTTAAAGATTAAACGGGGCTAAAGCCCAAAAGAGAATTATAGAGGAATCAAACTGGGAGGCACATTTTAACTATAAGATTAGGTGTTGAGTTATTGATTTTCAAGGTTCCCAGGTTCCTTTTCCAACCAAAATAGTGTCATCCGCGAACCAAAATCCTGAAGATAGACTATACACCATAAATTATCCCAGGTTCCCTTGCCAACCAAAATAGTGTCATCCGCGAACTGAAGCATCGAAAAGACTAGTATGGACTTGAAACTCAAGAAAACAACCTCCACGCACAGCTTTTTGTAGATACATTCAATGAGACAAATCAAACGATACTCCTTAAGGTCATGGGGATTCTCTTTCTTGAGAATGAGAGCAAGGAAGGAAGCCGAAATGACTTTGGACATCACGACATTAGCGTGAAACTCACTCGAGAAACCCAAGATGTCCTCCTTCACCACCTTCCAACAGTTTTTAATGAAATTAACATTGAATTGAAGCCATTGGACTTTTATTCCCATCACAACCCCACACTTCCTCTTTCACACCCATATAAGGTGTTAAGAGAACATTATATTATCTATTCGATAACTTTTTTTTGACCAAGTCTATTCGACAACTTGTAAATGATTAAATGCTAGAGCTTCATTTGTTTAGTGTTAGTATGTTCATATCGAGTTTCTCCTTTTTTTTGGGTATGGTTAAAGCATTTCTAGTTTCTAGTGCAACTATCAATATATTTGTTGTCCAAAATTAAACTAGAGCTTCCTGCGAAAAAAATAGATAACATTATATGCAAAATGTAAATGTTTATATTTGAGAAGTTTTAAGAGGATTGAAAGTAAACTCTTATCTAACAATTGGTTTTGGTGGCAAAAACTTGGATCTATAAAGCATTTGTTAGTGGTTTTGTTTGAATTTGGACTCTAATGAATGAAAAACTTAGTTAAGGGAGTCAAGAGTAATCGTCAAGCCCTATCATCACCCTCATATTACCTAACTTTGTTATTCATCTTGTTGATAGGTACCACAAGGGCACGGTCCTATCGTGTAGTAAAATATTGTTTTACAGAGACTTCGTATCGATTACTAATTTCTTCTTATTATGGTGATTAGTTAAGGGATTAAAGTAGAGTGAGATCATTGTTTTTGGAAAGATGCACTTAGCTATGCCAGTAGTCCTAATGTGCACTTAGTTATGCAAGTCAGGGTGTAGTAGCTTAAAGGCGCACTTAGTTGTGCCAGTAGCCCAGAGGCACACTTAACTATGCAAGTCTCCCATAAGGGTCCTAATAGCCTAGAGGTGAACTTAGTTGTGCCAGTAACCCAGAGGTGCACAAGTCGCCCATAAGGGTCCTAGTGGCCTAGAGGTGAACTTAGTTATGCCAGTAATCTTGAGGTGCACTTAGCTGTGCAAGTCACCTATATAAGTGTCCTAGCAGCCCAGAGGTGCACTTAGCTCAGCAAAGTCACCCGTAAAGGGCCCAGTAGCCTAGAGGCTCACGCTTAGCATGACCGGTCCATACTGGGTAGAACCCCAACCGGGCTACAACATTACCCAACTCGCCCTTCAATGGGCAAAAGACTTAACTAAGGCCACATAAACAATAAGGAGAAAATCACTCTGTAATAAGCGCCCCTGCTTGTTGAGAGTAAACCCTATTTAAGGGCCTTTCGGGCACAAGACAAAACTTTTCACTCTTATACCTAAAAACACCACGTTGCTAAGGAGTCGGTCCTTCCACTTCTACGAAAGTAAACTTATACAAAAATGTATAAATATCTCACCAATATAGTATAATGCTCATCAAATATTCCATTTTTACATTTAAATGAATATAAAAACATCATTTTATTAAACTAATCAGTAACTAATCAAAAAATAAAGTAATTAGTAAAAGTAGTTTAGAAGAAGAATAGGAAAAAGATAGTATGTAATATGGAATAGCAATCTAATATCAATTTACATTTGTATTTTTTAGCGCATCATCAAAAAGGGTGTGAATTATCTACCTTGAGGATGGGAAAAACCTGTCTTTGTCTCTATCTCTCTCCTATTTTTCCTCAATATATTTTTTTATATTCTCTCTCCTCTTTTATGCCTAAAATCACGTAAAAGTATGCGTCTTTTCTCGCATAAAGGTACAATCCATTTCCCATAAAAAAACTAAGGTAAAATAGTATATTTACATAGTCCACTGTCTTTTTTCCTTTTGTAACTTTTTCCCACTTTGTCTTCTTTCATTTTGTAATGTTTTCCCCTCTTTCTATTTCTTCTTCCTTTTCACTGTATTTTGAAAGCAAAAAAAAGAGAAATGGAGCATCGTTAAAACTTTTCGATACAAAACTCTCTTTAAGAAAAAAACATCCAAAAAGATCAAAATCGTCATTTTTTCAAATTTTGTCATAGAGGTATTTTTTTTTATAATTCATTATTTTGATTTCCATTAGAAAACATAATTTTTTTGTCAAAATTATTTTTTATATTTTATTTTCATGTGTGTATATTTTGCTTTGAGTTTCAACGAGAAAACTAGTTCCGACAACATGCATCATTTCCTCCTTGGAATTCAAAAGTAAAATATACATATATGAAAATAAAATATAAAAAACAACTATTTTGATAAAGTTATGTTTTCTCCACGGGAATCAAAAGTAAAATAGCGATTTATAATACAAAATATAAATAATAAAATATACATTATGCTTTGTCAAAAAAAAATACATTATGTATAATGTTGCATTTTAAGTTGACTTAATACAGTTCAGGGGCGGCTCCTCTATATATAATGGGGTAGTCTTTGCTATCCAAAAATAAAATAAAAGATTCAAACTAAATATAAGAATATATAAGTCATTGCTACCACACAATTTAGTTATATCTTGTTATTTTTATAATTCACCTAACTTTTATCTCTTTTCTATCATATTTGTTTAATAAAAGAATCTTTCATCTCATAAATTTGAGTTCATAATAATTTGATTGTCACTCTATAAAAAAGTACAAACAAAAAAGTTCTATGGATTAAGTGTAAATTTAATTTAAATGCATAGGTTTTTTTTTGCTTATAATTTGTTACGATAAGAATAGTTCTGTTTTTCGTTTAATGAATTTCATTTTGTCTATAAAAAATTACTCTTTAGTTTTAGCCCACTCATAAAAAACAAGCTAGCTCCACTACTGATAAAGTTGATTCGTGATGGTACTGAAAAATCAAATATTTAGACTAGTTAGCATGGGGTGCACATTAGGAGCTCTAAACGGAGGAGAACTTGTTGCAGTGAGTATTGGGTTGAATAACAATGGAGGTAAAGGATGATTGAATATTGAATGAAGAGCTAGAAGACTCAATGCTGGTAGGAGAATTGATAATAATAGTGTTTTGTGGGGATTAATTTGGGTAAATGGTGGGAGTACCAAATATAGGAGAACTAGCCCCACGACCCGTCCGATGGACGGGTTGGCTAGCGGTTGATTAATTAAAACACATTGGAATAAAAGCAAGTAGAAATAACAGTTTGTGAAGATTAAAGGTTAATGTTTGTTGAAGACATGCATATGTGATACACAATGAGAATCAAATAATAGCTTAGTCAAGTAAAAATCTTTCAAATTTAAACTTAGATATGAAACAAATAGGAAGAATGAATAATAATAAGAAGTATGTTTAAAATAGTTCAAAAGCATAGACATTTGTTAATGAATATCCCATGATTTGGATATTTAAAGGCCAAGGTCTATTGTTTGATAGAAAGGTAAGTACTACGATTAATTATTTCTACCAGATTTCCTAATGATATCAACAAAAACAGATAAAAGGGAGTCACCAATTTCCAATTTCAGCAAATCTTCTACTCGCAGTTTTTCCCCCTTAAAAGGACACCCATGTGGCTCCTGTTATGTATTTTTCATCTCTTGAATGTTTGGCGGAACGTAATGTGCAGACATCAAACAAAATCTAAGTATTTTTTTGGACTAAACAAATTCTAAATATTAGAAGGACCTCACATTTAAAGACAAAAGTCACACATATTAGATCAAGTCATAACACAAACAGTTTAAAATTGGAGCATAAACAACAATCTAATCACACAGATTAGATGAAGTCATAACAAAATCAGTTTAAAGTTGTAAAATAAACAACAACCTATAATAACATTATCCATATTCATCAAATGTAACCATAAAAATTTAACCCATAATACCGTCTTACCGGTTTGAGGGTAATAGAGTTCTTGGGTAGAGGATACCGGTTTATACCAAAAAAAATGTACACATGAAAACTTAACTCATAATTAAAGAGAAAAGAAGACAACATAATTAAAAAGTGAACACGTACGTAGGTCTCATGCAGAGATTGATTTAAAAGTAAATATCAATTTAATTATGCTTCTAAGACTTTTTTATGCGAAATTATCTAAATAAAGAAGAAAATACCAATTAGGACATCTAATTTTTTTTCAATATTCTAAAGAACCCCAAAATACACTGCCTAGAATCACACTTTATGTATTTTGCCACCAAATTATTTTTCCATCAAATAGATTATTGGCAAGCGAAGTTTTTCAATAGTTAAAAAATTTCTGAATACTATACAGTAACCCAAAATACAATATCTAACATTTCGCGTTAAAAGTTTTGCTACAAAATAATGTTGTCCCCCATCAAGTATACTAAAGCACACTATTTAGCATCCCACTTTAAAATATAAAAATATATAAAAAAATGTAGATTAGTCATCGGTAAAACTCTGTTGGGAGGATATAACCACACACGCCGACAAAACCGAGTACTCGTGGTCAGCCAACTTCTCTAGTGTACATTAGTCATCGTTAAAGCCGATGAAAACTGCACACTAATGAGATGGTAACAAAAAAAGTAAAAGAAAGGAAACAAAAAAAAAACCAAAGTGAAAGAAAAAAAACCAATTGACTCTAATGGACGGGTTGTCTAACTATTGATTAAATAAATTACTTTTAAACAAAAACAACAGTAAATAATAATATCAACAAATTCTAAGTATTAGAAAGACATCACAATTAAAGACAAAAGTCAAACATATTAGATCAAGTCATAACACAAACAACTTAAAGTTTGAGCAAAAACAACAGTCTAATCACACATATTAGATCAAGTTATATCACAAACAACTTAAAAGTTGTAACATAAATAACAATCCATCAAGAATGACTATTCTGGCTTAGTTTGCTCTTGAGGTTGATAGATCTGTCCTGAGCCGGTTGAAGGATTCTGTCGATCATGCACGGTTTGATTTAAAACTAAACACAAATTTAAGAATGCTTCTAATACTTGTTGATGCGAAATTATCTAAATAAATAAGAAAATACCAATTTGGACATGTAAGTACACCAAAATACACTGCCTAGAATCACACTTTATGTATTTTGTTATGAATTTTTTTCATCAAATAGATTATTGAGGAACGAACTTCGCTTATTTTCACATCTAAAGAACCCCTAAGCACACCGCTTAACATTTCACTTTACACATTTAGTTACAAAATGATTTTTTCCCCATCAACTACACCAAATCACATTGTTTAGCATCACACTTTATGTGTTTTGTCATGAGCTTAAATAGTTTTCCACCAAAAATTTGCATATTTAAACATCTAAAAATTTTCGAGACTGTAAAGTACCCCTTAAAATATAAAAAATAAAAATAAAAAAAGAAAACCTTCAAATATAAAAAAAGAACTTTGGATGTGGTAAAAACTTTGTTGGGATGGGAGACTCGTGGTTAGCCAAACTCCCCAGCGTAGATTAGTCATCGACAAAGACAATGAAAATTACGTACCAATGACATGGTAAAAAAATAAGGAAATAACAAAAAAACAAAAATAATAGAAGCAAGAAACAAAAAAGAAAGTGAAACAAAGAATGAATAAGAGAAAAAAAACAACCAAAAAAATGAACCAACAAAAAATCATGCCACATTACCAAAAAATTATTCCCACCAAAATCCAATCGAATTTAGATACCTATGCCAAGCTGCTGCATAAGGTATAAGATTACAAGTTGGGGCCAGAGTAATGGGAAAAATTCAAGATCCATGTTGACTAGAGGTCAAACCTTACAAGAGTTTATAAGTAAGAGTCACTCGTCACCTTATAAAGTGATTTTGTAAGAGTGAGTTAGACTCAAAATATTAATATGATATCAAAGTCAACCCTATATATTGGTTAGGTTACCCATTGCATTATCACACACCAAACTCAATAGTGATACACATAAGATGATGTATTGGGAAAAATTCAAGCCTCACATCAACTAGATTGAAGACCTGACAAGGATTTATAAGCAAGAGAACCTCTCACCATATAAACTGGTTTTGTAAGGATGATTTTGGCAACAAAAAAAATAGAGAAGTTGTAGGCATATATAGGCAATTATTTGAGATGGGAATCAATCCATAAATAGGGAAGTCAAATTTATTTGCAAACAAACAAAAGGATTTTATTATTCCAACGGTCAAATCAATAGTTCTAATTAAATAGATTAAATATGCAAATTTGCATAAATTTCATAAAATATTTGATACTAGATCAAATAAATTCAATTCAACATATATTATATTATTCAAAATGAGCAAAGTATGGAATACAGGATTCTATAGCTATATATATATATATATATATATATATATATATATATATATATATATATATATATATATATATATATATATATATATATATATATATATTCAATTTCAATAATTTTTGGTATACACAATCATTAAGATTATACTCTCACTGATCCACTTTATAAGAGAAAAATCACTTTTTAGATTCATTCAGTAAATGATGTGTTTGGTCTACTCCCCCCGGACCTATTTATAAGCAAAAAAACACTTTTAGATTCATTGAAAAACTAATATATCTAAACCCTAAACTAGTTTAGATAAGGCGTTCGGGGTGGTTTCTGTTTTGAAATTTTCAAAACCAAAACCAGGTTTTCATTTAAGAAATTTTCAAAAACAAAATCACTTTCAAACATGAACATAAAAATAAAAATTCCTCATAAGCTTATTTTAATCAAAACAATATATAACATTAAGTTCGAAAAAATTAAAATATTATAACTATATAATCTATTTATTATTTAATAATAATAATAACAAAAGTTTTTTTTGACAAAAGTTGAAAGTACTAATTACCGATATACGCAGGTTAGAATGGTAATTAGTAGTGGTCAGATTGGTGGTGATGGTCATAGTGATAGTAAAAGTGGTGTTTTGATGATGGTGAGTGATGGTTGGCGGTGGTCAAGCGGTGGTAAGAAGAAGTAGTTCACGGTCGCCAAAGTGGTGGTTACTGGTGGCCAGAGTGGTGGTCGGCGGTGGCCAAAGTGATAGTGTTTGACGGTGGTCAGAGTGGTGGTTGATGGTGGTCAGAGTGGTGGTTGACGGTGGTCGGTGGTGGTTGGCGGTGGTCGGAGTGGTAGTTTATGGTGGTCAGTGTGGTGGTTGACGGTGGTCGGAGTGGTGATGGTTGACGGTGGTCGGAGTGGTGTTGGTGGTGGTCAAAGTGGTGGTTGACGGTGGTTGAGTGGTGGTCAAAGTGGTGATTGACGGTGGTCGGAGTGGTGGTTGGCGGTGGTAGTTGGTGGTGGTTAGTGTGGTAGTTGACAGTGGTCGGAGTGGTGCTGGTGGTGGTCAAAGTGGTGGTTGACGATGGCCAGAGTGGTGGTTGGCAGTGGTCAGAGTGGTGGTTGGCAGTGGTCAGTGGTGGTTGGCGGTAGTCGGAGTGGTGGTCGGCGGTGGTCGATGGTGGTTGGCGGTGGCCAGAGTGGTGGTCGATGGTGATGGTTGGCGGTGGTCGGAGTAGTGTTGGTGGTGGTCAAAGTGGTGGTTGACGGTGATCGGAGTGGTGGTTGGTGGTGGTTGGAGTGGTAGTTGGTGGTGGTCAGTGTGGTGGTTGACGGTGGTCGGAGTGGTGTTGGTGGTGGTCAAAGTGGTGGTTGACGGTGGCCAGAGTGGTGGTTGGCGGTGGTCGGTGGTGGTTGGTGTGGTCGGAGTGGTAGTTGGTGGTGATCAGATATATTGATGATCAGAGGTGGATGAAACAAAAACAGAAACAAAAATTATAAAACCTATTTTTGTGGTTTTGAGTTTTGAAGGAAAACTGTTTTGAAATTAAGGAAAAAACCAACTCAACTCCATTTTACTGTAACACGTGTTTTCATTTTGAAATTGACTTTCAAAACCAAAAACCAAAAACTCAAAACCACCCCGAACGGGCCATTAGTTTTTTAATGAATCTAAAAATTGTTAGTTTAGATGCATTAATTTTTCAATGAATCTAAAAAGTGTTTTTGCTTATAAATAGGTCCAGAGGGAGTGTATTATAAACTAGATACATTATTTATTGAATGAACCTAAAAAATGATTTTTCTTTTATAAAGTGGATTAAAATTATTATAAAACTATTAAACGGTTGGGTCGATAAAACTTAATGTGTATACAAAGAGATATTCGCTAGAGTAATCGTTGTTACAAGAGTTATTGGTGTAGTAAGTTCATCCCACACTTTTATTATACATAACATTGCATCAAAGCTCTTGAAACACCAAATCATTTATTTGTAGGCAATCATTGTGTTCATAATCAATGAAGTAAGCTTAACTCATCTTTTATCTGCATGCTTGAACTAAAGAAGCTATAAATTTAACATTGTCAGTTTTGTTTTAAATTTGTGCAAACATCTAATCTAATATTGATCAAATTTTTTGTGTATTGAAATCACCAGCAGATTCTGAACATGAACATGCTAATTACTTCATGCATAATAATGCATCTTCTGAGTACTGCATTCTATTAATCTCTCTCTCTCTCTCTCTCTATATATATATATATATATATATATATATATATATATATATAATACACACACTTTATCATATTGTTGTTGAATATAATTCGGAGCTCAATTTACTATTTTCAATTCTGCCTGGAATCACTAACAATTTTGTTATGTGCAAACTTGTGAGATTCAAACATTGCATGGCGCGTGCCCTCAATTGCTACGCTTGTTTTTTGTTTTAATTAACGGTACCGTTTTGCCCATTGCCGTCTTCCGCCGTCACGCTCTTATCTGGGCGCCGTCACCGCCACTTCTTCCGTACATACCTTAACCGGTTGATTTCAGTCACCTCTCTTTCCTCTTATTTCTTTCTAAACAGAAAACTAATAGATAAAAACAGAATATACATAAAAATAGATAAAAACTAGAAAAGCAAATATCATATCTAGAGAGAGAAAGATATAACACCAAGGACAGAGAAAGTTTATTGGATTCTATTATTTATTTATTTTTAATTTTTTCCGCTTTGGGGTTGTGAGTATGTGTGTTTTGTTGTGGCTTTGAGATTGTTTGTCTCCGTTACAGCTTTTTTCTTCTCCTTTCTTTTCTATTCTTTTCTTTTCTTTCTGGGTTTCAACTTTCAATACAGAGAAAGAGAGGGAAAGAGGAAGGAGAGAAACCTAACTATTTTCTCTCCGCCGCTGCGCTGGTTACTTTTTTTTTTTTTTTTTTTGAAGATTTTCGTGTATTTGATTTTCGTCTTTGAAATTGAAGAATCGAGGATCTGAGCTTCGGGAAGCTTTTTCAATTGCGAACTTTTGAGTTTGTTTATTTGTTCGTTGCACGAGTTCGTTTGAGGCGTTTGGATTCCGCAAAACGAATCGTAATGTTGATTCGGCATGTGATTTTGCGAGAATTCTAGCTCCGATCTTGACGAAATTGCTTGAATATTAGGGTTGAAGTAATGGATGTTGATTCCTCGATGGTGTCGGAGGCCGATCATGATCCGACGGTACAGAACCAAGCTGATGTTACTCCGGTTCCGGCTGCAGTAGAGGGAGAACAGCTACCGGAACCTCCGCCATCCGGCGATGGATCTCCGGCGGTGTTGCCGGTGCAGCAGCAGCAAACGCCTGCTGAGGTGCAGCAGAATCCGGTGGTTGGACCGAGGCTGGCGCCAACTTACACAGTGGTTAATGCAATTTTAGAGAAGAAGGAGGACGGACCGGGGCCGAGGTGCGGCCATACATTGACGGCGGTGGCAGCTGTCGGAGAGGAGGGGACGCCTGGGTACATCGGTCCTAGGCTGATTTTGTTCGGTGGGGCCACTGCACTTGAAGGCAATTCTGCGGCTTCAGGAACTCCTTCATCCGCTGGAAATGCTGGCATACGTAAGTTTTGAAGCATGAAATTATCTTACTGTGTTTTCTTACCCTATTGCATATTAACATTCCTCCTCGGGGTTATTGTGGTTGAGTTGAGTTTTAATAAATGTTAGTTTGATAGCTTTACCTATACGCTTTGCATACTTGGAATTTTTAAGTTGAATTGAATGGTAGCTGCACACGTGCGGATTTCTAGTTATTAGTTATTACGGCTGTTAAAATGCAAAGAACCCTAATTGCTTTGGTGTTTAAGGAAGTGTTGTTAAGTAGCATGTAGCAACACCATGGTAGGATGGGGTGGCAGGCTTTGTGCTAGCCGCCATAGGCAATTTTCAAAGTGCCACTACCCTGGCAGCATCATAGGTCGCTTCCTATGTTTATATGGTGTAATTGTGGCCATTCGCCATTGACAGCATTATTTAGGTCATGAAAATGCATATGAATGGATATAGTATTTATGATCATTCATTTATTGAGTAGTTTAACTTACAAAAACAATGACAATCATGCTTTATTCCATTAGTGGAATATGCTACATGGATCACATTACTTTGGAGTACTCTATCTAAAACTAAAATTTCAATTAATTCATGAGTTAAGCCTTTTCAATGTGGTCTTCTATAGTTTTCCTTGACCTCCTTTACTCCTCTCAATTAAACTATCTTCCGTTTTGATTTACTATCATATTGGGCCTCTGTTGTTCTTTTGTTACTTTAACTTTATCCCAAATACTTCATATCCTATTCTAATCTTAACTCAGAAAGAATACAAGCACATGTTGATGCAATTAAGTGGATGAATTGAGTATTTATATCATAGCTTTGTTTCTACTTTATGGTAGGTTGATAAGTGAACTTAATAAAATTTCATGCAAAAATCTTTCCATTTCTTCGGTTTTTGCCTATTCTTAAAGGGGATAATAAGTTGAGGAAATGTTCATCCTAAGGAGCAATTCGTTCCATTCACTTCCTTTCCTTCTTTCAATATAATGCATCCAAAATATGGATTTAGTGATTCCTTCTGTTTCTATCTCTTTCCTTCCAATTCATTATGTTCCGTTGAATTCATCCAAAAGAGCTTGTCACGAAGTAATTGTCCTATCTGCTTAGGCTCTCTTAGGGGAAAAACCTTAAAATTAAATGCTCTTACATTTCTAACACAGCCTTTGAGCCAGGCCCTTAGGTTTGAAGCAGACAATGCACAGACCTAATTTTCTTTGAGCTAAAGTTTACTTCAGTTATGAAGAATTGGGGGGAAGGGGTGAAATTCTTAGGTGAAGGTCCTGGAGTGTAACAATGAGGCTGGACCAGTACTTTCGTTTCACATATAGTTTTCCGTTTATCATATATGATAAAATACTAAATCATATTACGTGACAACATGACATCTTTGGTTCAGTGGTATATGAACTCTATGAACCCCTTTTTTAACTTTGTAAAGAATGGTTATATTTCAGTTTGTATTATGAAGAACTGAAGAGTATACACTTCAAGTAATTTTGAAAATTAGTATTTCTTGAAAATAGGAACAAGTTCTTGTTTCCATACCCTTCAGTTCAGTGTAAGTAACTAAGAACGTAGTGATTTTATTCATTTGGAGCCCTAATGATTTGTTCTAATTTGAAACTTCCGAATGGAATAGTACCTGTAGCTCTCTATTGATGGTGGTGCACACCAATGTTAGTAACTAAGGGCATGCTATAGTAACCAACTTAATTAAATGCGTATTCGATAAGTAATTCTAGGGAGTTTAATTAAGCACTTATTCATAAGTTGTTTCTGAGTACTTCTTGAAATATGTTCAAAACAGATAATGGGCATGTCATAAATTATTTCTATAAGTATTTCCAAACTATAATGCAAGTGTTTATGCCATGAGATAAGCCCAAATAAGCTTTGAATAAGCTCTTCCAGACACTCGCTAAATACTGAAAATTTGATTTGGTACAAACATTCTTGATTATTTCAAAGTTGGCAAGATCTGCACATCGTCCTGTGAGGAATAGTAATAGTTGAACAACTATCTAGATTTTATACAATTTTTCTTGGAAGAGTCAAATATATAATTGAATTAAAGGTAGCTCCTTTTGTTAGCAAAATGACATGTATTATAGCTTTAATAATTGATTGGTAAGTGTTTATGGCTGAAATTTGTCATGACTGCTAATATATCATTTGCTCTGCAGGTTTAGCTGGTGCGACAGCTGATGTCCACTGTTATGATGTCTTGACGAACAAATGGTCTAGGTGAGCTCAGAACTAGGTTATTCTTGCCCACCTTTGTTAAGTTATAATTAATGCTTTTACAGCCTTACATACTTTTCTCTGGTGCTTATAAGGGAAATATAATGCAGGCTAACTCCCTTTGGAGAACCCCCAACACCAAGGGCTGCACATGTGGCAACTGCCGTAGGAACCATGGTGGTTATTCAGGTTGAACTTAGAGAACATTTCTTAAGTTATCTTAATGTGGTGAATTTATTTTCCTTTAAATGATTAGCTTAATTCTCAAGGGATTACTGACTTGTTACCTAGGGTGGCATTGGTCCTGCTGGTTTGTCTGCAGAGGACCTTCATGTTCTTGATCTCACTCAGCAATGGCCCCGCTGGCATAGGTTAGATGCGTAACCTAATTGTTTTTCCTGATAACTTACTGTTTCCAATGACATTTGTATAATAAAAAAGGTTCTGAATTTTATAGAGTGTCTGTTCAAGGCCCTGGACCAGGGTCACGCTATGGGCATGTAATGGCTTTAGTGGGCCAGAGATACCTTATGGCAATTGGAGGCAATGATGGTACACAATGCTATCCCTTTTGCATTTTATGCATTAATTGTTTTGTGTGTGAAAATTTAATGGACGCCACATTTCTTTGGTCTCTGCTTTCTAGGAAAGAGACCTTTGGCTGACGTATGGGCCTTGGACACAGCTGCCAAGCCTTATGAATGGCGCAAGTTAGAGCCAGAAGGAGAGGGCCCACCTCCATGCATGTATGCTTCTATCTCCATGAATTCTGCCTTTCTAGACTGATATTTAGACATCACCCCATGTACATACCTTAAATTCTTTAGAACATGCTTATTTACTTTTTTTAACCCTTGACTTCCTGAACTAGGTTTCTAAAGATTGTCACCCAAGTTGTTGCACTAATCATCAAACAATTTAGATGGTTATATCGAACACAGAAATTCTGGTTTGACTTATATAGAAATCTGAATTGATTAACGTGATATGTTTTCATGGTTTTGATTTAGTTGCTAACTTTGTTTCATGTTATTTATAGTTTTTAAATTATTTTCAGGTCAAGCCTTTGATTTGTTTTTGTTCTTTTTATCTGCAATTCTATAAATAAATTTTACTGTATTTATACGAAATTAATGCAAATTGAATTATCTAAAACTATCATTAGGTTTTGCATGTGTATCGATAATATCCATTGGTTTGCTACTGCTGTGCAAAACTGGCCTGGTATATTAGTTTGTGCTTGTTTTTTTGTGAGCATTATGATCGTAGAGTAGGCTCACGGTCATCTTCATTTTCTTGTGGTTTTATGCGAGAAAACTTGAAGAGTTAATCTGCGGAGTTTGAGTAGGGTTTGAATTGAAGACTTGAAGTTTATCTGAATTTGGCAGTTTTGATTAGCATTAATATTCTGTTTATGGAATGAATTTGTCTTATTATTGCTGTGTTTTTTTGTTAGTCTTAGAATTTGAACCTTGGGCCTAACTCATCCCCATAAAACCGGTTTCTAAGGTGAGGACTACCCAAGCTTTATAAGCATTAGTAAAGCCATATCTCTAGGCAATGTAGAATTAAACTCACCCACACACACCCGGCACAATGAAGAGGCTGGAGGCTGCAACGAAGGCAGCTCTAAGTTGCCGTAATTAAGGCGGTTGGGGGTGGACTGCAATTAAGTTGCCACAATTAAGGCGAGTTTCCAACAGTTAGTGCAAGAGATTAGTTGATATCACCTTCGAAGGTGCAAACATATAACTCTGTAAAGTGTATACCGACCTTTCCTTTTTTTTTGACAAAAATACCTACCTTCCCTTATATTTATGATGAAGTTGGCTATCTTTTGGTGCAACTTGTCATCATGTGCGGTTGATTTGTCAATTTTTTCATTTGTTTTACTAGGTATGCAACTGCAAGTGCACGCTCTGATGGGCTTCTTCTGCTGTGTGGAGGGAGGGATGCCAATAGTGTTGTAAGTATCTATTCATTCTGTTGATTTGATTTTCCTGGGAAGCTTTTGATTTGTACAATTACAGATTTGTTTTTGATCTCCTTTCCTTGCATTTCCTTCCATATGGCTTCCCCTTTTAGTGGTGAGCTAATTATTTTTGCGGAATATTTTTGTTTTGTAAAAAAAGAGAGATGTACTGTAAGATTAGAGAAACAAGTGCACTACTGTGAGGATTGGTATCCTCAAGGGCTGGGAAAAAAGGTTAAACAAAACGAAATTATGAAAAAATCCAGGAAACTAAGAGTGTCTAGCATGAATAGCGGTGGTAATCCATTCCTCCAATTCCAATCTAAACCATACCTACCAAAGAAAAATTTAATAATAAACATTTCCAATAACTAGTTGCCTTTCATTTTTTTGGTTTGCAGCATAACTCACAACTAATGTAATCTCTTCTCTTTTCAAGTTGTCCATCTCTGACCAAAGAAAGTCTCTGTTTTCTCTACTTTTATCTTTTAAGCCACTCCTTTCATGCAACATAACGCTGCTTATCTCCATACCCAAGGTTTAATTGTATAATCTGACTGGCCCATGTAAAATAGGACAGTTTCTGTTAATAACTAATTGAAAGTTTTTCGTATTGATATTTAAATTTAAATGAGTACCATCCAGCAGCTTGATCAATTTGCTCAAGCAGGCTTATCAAATAGGTGGCAGTTTAGTTATGGGCATTTTATGTTGAATTAAAACGTCTCGATAAGATTCTTATCATTTAAGGCGTATTCTCAAACCAACTCTAGTTGGTAGACATATTTAATTTCTGTTAGCCACTTGTGGTTTTTTGCAAATTGTTTTCTCCCGAGATTAATTGGAATTATCATTTCGTCACTTGTATTGCAGCCATTGGCTAGCGCATATGGACTTGCTAAACATAGAGATGGTCGGTGGGAATGGGCAATTGCCCCGGGTGTCTCACCATCTCCAAGATATCAGCATGCAGCGGTTGGATTCAGTTTCTTATATTTTATTCTCATGTTTCTTTAGTTGGGATATATTCAAGGATCATGCTTAATTTAAGTATTTTAGGTATTCGTTAATGCAAGACTGCATGTGTCTGGTGGGGCTCTTGGTGGAGGACGGATGGTTGAAGACTCATCAAGTGTTGCAGGTAACTCGATCATGGTGTTGCTTAAATTATTTTTTTTGTTGACTGGATCTCTGAGTTGATCAGTTATAATCTTCTTCCCCCACTACATATCTGTGTGTATATGTTTTTCATTCTTTGCCAGAAGAATGATTTTTAATTTCTGAAATATAGGAATATCAAATTCTTGTTTCTCCCATTCTTTTGGTGCCATAACTATTCTATTTACCAATGATCGATCCCTTTCTTGTATTAATTTAATGTTGTATTTCAAAATTTTCCGTGTTTGTAGTTTTGGACACTGCTGCTGGTGTTTGGTGTGATACGAAATCTGTTGTTACCAGTCCAAGAACTGGTAGATACAGTGCTGATGCAGCTGGTGGAGATGCTGCAGTTGAGTTGACTCGGCGTTGTAGGCATGCTGCCGCTGCTGTTGGTGACCTAATTTTTATTTATGGTGGTTTACGCGGGGGTAAGCTATATATATAACTATTTGTAGGTTCATCTTATTGGTTCCTATTGCTTGACGTCTTCTGATATTTTTATCAATTTACTAATGGATATAAAGCATGGTACTTAAAATTAAAGGCGTGCTTGTGGATTTTTTCAGTGCAAATACCCACGATTCAATGCATAAAAAAAATGTTGCGATTACTAAAATTTAAAAATAGTTTGTCCCATTCTTTTGGATAATATTGACTTTTTCAGTATATTATGGATTCTTTCCCTATTTTCTGTCATCTAGATAATCTTTTCCTATTACCCCTTGTGTAGATATACCTCTTCCTTTCCTTCTTTTAATTTCGGTGTTTTCTCGTATTTAATTTTCTGATTTTATTTTGATTTGTTATATGGTCAATTAAGAAATCTGTTTCTCTTTATGTACAAAAAAAAAGCTGTTTTCCTTTTATATATATATATATATATAAATATATATATATATATATATATATATATATATATATATATATATATATAATGTACTCTTTCCTGAAATTTATATAAAATCTTGTATCCCTGCTTGTACTTGTATCCGTCCCTGGTACCGTACTAGTATCTGTTAACATAGAGTGATGGCTATTCAGATAATTACTTTGTGCACCTTCCAATACAGTCTGTATCTCTCCTGCTATCTTTGATTTACATGTTCAGTTAACTTGGTAAGTTTTGGTTTCATTGGTTTGGGTCGAATTGATTGGGGACATTTGAATCTTTCGATTTCTGTATTTAATTATTTGGACTTGTGCAAATAGTAGTATAGTATGAGTTTGATGCCCACCATTGATACAAAAGTTATTGAGTACTGCTACGAGTTTCAGGAGATAGAAACTGATTATGGAATTACTCGATTAGTATGGATAGCCTTGGCTTTCACGCTGTTGAGCAGATGCATGTTCAGCAAGATGATTTAAGGAAAAATAGGGTTGACCAGAACAAAGCTAAACTCGTTAAACAAACTTGGGCTGTACCAGTCATCTAAGTTATGTTGACTGCCACTGGTGTCACATTGAGTGAACAATCATGAGAGCAAATTCCATTTGACTGAGTTTTCCAAATACTTTCTTCTTGATAAACATATTCTGTTGGTTTTCTCGGATGACAGATTTACAGTATAATTTGACCAAGATTGCTTCCATCCATTTTCTTTAAGAACTACCAAAGTCTGTTTTCCTTTTGATCAAGTGGATTACATTTTTTCTCTCCCTATTATTGTTCATGAAAATGAACAGTTAATCCCTGTTCATTTTGCAAGCTAAAAAGCCTGGTTTCATCTATTATTGTTTACTAGCTGTATGTCTGTTGTAGATTCTTTGTAATATTCACTTTGGGATATCATTTTGTGATCTAACCAACTCACCACTTCAACAGCTAGACTGACCAGAATGTATTGTTTTTATACTGCAGGGGTCTTGCTAGATGACCTACTCGTTGCTGAAGATCTTGCCGCTGCTGAAACAACTGCTGCTGCTTCACATGCTGCTGCTGCAGCAGCTGCGTCTAATGTACAAGCAGGGCGCTTACCTGGAAAATATGGGTTTGACGAGAGGGCAAGGCAAACAATGCCTGAAGCTGCTGCTGATGGTTCTGTTGTATTGGGCAATCCAGTTGCACCCCCATTGAATGGTGATATTTATACTGACATCAGCACTGAAAATGCCATGCTTCAGGGACCTCGGTGAGAAAAAAGTTTCATACACATTGCACAAAGTATTTTAAGTACCTTCTGTGGATTCATTCATCTGACGTACTTTGAACAGGCGAATTTCCAAAGGCGTTGAATATCTAGTTGAAGCATCTGCTGCAGAAGCCGGCGATCAGTGCCGCACTGGCTGCTGCTAAGGCACGCCAAGAGAATGGAGAAGTGGAATTGCCTGATAGAGACCGTGGGGCTGAGGCTACCCCAAGTGGCAAACACTCATCTTCCTTGATTATGCCTGATTCTGCAGGGCCAAATAGCATTGCTTCTGGTGGAGTTCGGCTGCATCACAGAGCGGTGAGTTTTTACATTTTAATTAGCAATGAAAAATTATGCTGTGTATAAATTTCCATAAAATATTTTAGCGCAAGAAATATTTGTGTTGAATTTTCTGCAGGTAGTTGTCGCTGCAGAGACTGGTGGGGCATTAGGTGGCATGGTTAGACAGCTTTCAATTGATCAATTTGAAAACGAAGGCAGACGGGTCAGTTATGGGACTCCAGAAAATGCAACTGCTGCTAGAAAATTATTAGATCGTCAGATGTCCATCAATAGTGTGCCAAAAAAGGTACAAATTCATCTCTATAAACAACTAGTCATTAAACGTGAATGAAATGATAATCATCAAAAGTCATATTATTATTAATTAATAATATTAGAATAAATATAATTTATTACTGGGTCATGTTTATTGACCATTTCATTGCCATTGCTTACTGCATCTTGCAATACAATTTTCTGATTTCTTTGGGGTTTCCACTTTCCACATTGTGTTGACTCAGCATACATTTTCTTATACATTCCCTTCTTTGCTTTATCATACCTTTAATCGAAGCATGCTTGTTTTGTATTCATATTTGTTTCTCATGGAGTGTCCCCACCACCTATATAGGTCATAGCACACCTCTTAAAGCCTCGTGGATGGAAACCACCAGTACGCCGACAGTTTTTCTTAGATTGTAATGAAATTGCTGATCTCTGTGATAGTGCTGAGCGGATATTTTCAAGTGAACCTAGTGTCTTGCAACTCAGTGCACCAATTAAAATATTTGGTGATTTACACGGGCAGTTTGGGGATCTCATGCGCCTTTTTGATGAGTATGGCGCACCATCAACCGCTGGTGACATTGCGTAAGTTCCATAGCTCTCATTAGCTCCATTGATGGTTTTATTTGTTAATAACGGATATTATGTTGGTGTCTTCCTATTGGTATGCAATTTGTTAAAAATTTTCAATTGGTGCAAGCTTCTGATTCAGCTATTAATCAGGGTATTTAAGCATGCTTATTGATATATAAGATATCAAATCAAAACCACAACCATCGTTCTATATTCAGTGGGACATTTTTCTTTATTAGTTATTATACACGTGTTGAAAGGTTCTATATTCAGCGGGGCATTTTTCTTTAATAGTTATTATACACGTGTTGCATCTTTCTAAATTCAGTGGGACATTTTTCTTTATTAGCTATTACAATGGAGTACTTTCTACCTAATTGGCTAATTGCCCTTTACTCACTATATATAGGCAACATGCCTTAACAACTCATAACAACTCCTACGGGCCTAATAACCAACTCACTAACTAACTGTAACAACCAGCTATAACCAATAACAACTAGCTGTAACTAATTAATCATAAGAGACCTATCAACGTGGTATATTGTTGATTTCCCACCGCTGAGCAACGTTTAATTGGTCACTCCAGATGTACGTTCTGTAGATATGTCATTTCATTTTCAATTTTTTTTATGGCACCGTTTCCATACCCAATTATCCCAACCTGATATTCTTTAAACGAAATGATGCTTGTCGTCACATAATGCTTAGCTAGCACTGAAGAAATGGTATAATACATTCTTTTTGTATGTTTTGTTTTTATATGTATTTTAATATGCTCTGACTAGGATTTATCCTGGAAATTTGCATTGGATACCCTAGATTACTATGTTGATCTGGGGGTTTATTGATTGCAAATGGAACAGAAGAGGCAGTTAAATAATATGAGGACTATTTTTATTTTTTAACAGACACGATTATTGTCATGGTTGATTGGTTGTAAAGGTGGTGCTGCACTAGAACCAAATAAATGCTGAAGGAGTGTCGAGAAATATAATTTGTTATTGAGTTCCTAGTATTTAGGAAAATTTTCTTGGTTATTTTTGTTATAAATGAAGGTGCTAGTAAACTATATTTTCTTTTGCTCTGTGAACCCTAAACCCTTAAACTTCTACGAGGCTATTGTAATACTAGTGACATAGACATTTGATTTTCTCTATTACTGATATTATATAAATGTTAAATGACTATCAGATATATCGATTATCTATTCCTAGGAGATTATGTTGACCGGGGACAACACAGCTTGGAAACTATAACCCTTCTTCTTGCTCTGAAGGTACTCTTAAATTTTTAGGTTTTCTTTCTACATTGTTGGTTTGGTGGATTCGGGTTTATGCATGGTTATATCATGTGAATATTGCAGGTTGAGTATCCCAACAACGTACATTTAATACGTGGAAACCATGAAGCTGCAGATATTAATGCCCTTTTTGGTTTTCGAATTGAGTGCATTGAGAGGATGGTAAGGAATCTCATGTACCAGAAATTGTTTCTTATTTATATCAAGTACAACAACCAACCGTGAAACTTTTTGATCAGGGTGAGAGAGACGGAATTTGGACGTGGCATCGCATTAACCGGCTGTTTAATTGGCTTCCTCTAGCTGCTTTAATTGAGAAAAAGATTATTTGCATGCATGGTGGTATTGGTCGTTCAATAAACCATGTGGAACAGATTGAGAATATTCAGCGTCCAATTCCAATGGAAGCAGGGTCAATCGTGCTTATGGATCTATTGTGGTTAGTGCTTTCGTGCATTATTGCTTGTTTGGGACCATACTGTGTCCTGGATATTAACACCATGAAATGTCCCTCTCTAGGTCTGATCCTACAGAGAATGACAGTGTGGAGGGGCTGCGGCCAAATGCTAGAGGTCCTGGATTAGTTACTTTTGGGGTGAGTGCTCCTTGTCATTATAAATGAGTAATTTTTCAGTTTATTTACTGCATATAAATACATAATAATTTGTTAGTTTCAGTGCTTCTAGATGGTAAATCTCGTAATGCATGTTAATATGCTGATGCTGGTTTTGTGATAGAATTTAATAATTGAGAATACTCATAATGGAGGATTGTTTCGAGTGTTATTTTCATTCGCAGATAAATCAATGAAATATTAGACACTTAAACTTTCGATACATCAGCAAGGAAAATTCTAGAAATGGTGAGGCATAATTATAGGTGTGCATCGAAGAAAAGTGTGTCAAAAGGCTAGGAGATAGGATAATAATTCTGAATTTATGGAACGAAACACTGTTAATGCTATTTGTGCAAGTGCATATGCACTAGTAGGGTTCAAGTATTAACATTTGGAGAAAAGGCTTTTAGGTGATCTAAATGGTTATGTGGGACAACTGTTTGATTTTCAAGCATCCCTTGAAGCTTGAATATATTTGAAAGTTGGGCTTTATGTATAAATTTAAATTTGGAAGATCATGAAACTGATTAATGCGTGTAGATTCTCATTATCTTCATCCCATACGCTGGTATTATTATGGTGATGGGTGTTATTTCGTCTAATCCTTATTGGCACTTCTTAATCCTTATTTCGTCTAATCTGAAATTTGTCTTGGTGATGGGTGTTATTTGAATTGTAAATCATAGGTATAATTTCCTTGTTTGATGATGTGGATACTTTATTAATATTCTGACTTGTACTACCTGTTAGTCTTATATTAATGTTGTCATACTCATTTTAATGGGGTTTGATACTTCAGCCTGATCGAGTCATGGAATTTTGCAACAACAATGATCTCCAGCTAATTGTTCGTGCACATGAATGTGTGATGGATGGGTTTGAGCGTTTTGCCCAGGGCCATCTGATAACGCTTTTCTCAGCTACAAATTATTGTGGTATTGTTTGTGACCTCTGCATTGTATTTTCGTCCTTAGATCATGTTGGCTTCCTTATTTAGGCTCTTCCTCATTCCCATAGGTACTGCAAATAACGCTGGGGCAATCTTAGTTTTGGGTAGAGACCTTGTTGTGGTTCCTAAACTTATTCATCCGTTACCACCTGCAATTTCTTCACCGGAAACGTCACCAGAACGTCATATTGAAGATACATGGATGCAGGTAATCCTACAAGTATTTTCATTAGATAGTTACAAATCAAAATCACTCTTTTAAAATAATTTCCGTTTTTGTTGCAGATTATTAATTTGAAGATAAAGTCACTTCTTTTTTTTCTTTGTACAAGCTTTTAAAAAAACGGTTTTCATAGTTAAAATGAAACGCTACTTTGATTAGTTCTTGCAATAGTTTTTTTTTTTAAAGTTATTTTACATTTTAATTCGTAGCAAATAGCCCCAAATTAGCTCTTACTTTAACCATAAAAAGGGATTTTATCATCAGTGTACACTCATAATATATTCACATCCATCAAATATATCAAATATAAATGAACGCATTTAAGTGAGTTTATAGTTTTCACAGTATTACGTTGCCTTCCATGAAAATTGAACATCATTACTACTAATATGTACAGGAGTTGAATGCTAACAGACCAGCAACACCAACCAGAGGCCGTCCCCAAGTAACAAATGACCGAGGTTCGCTCGCTTGGATATAATCATGGATGTCTCAGTGGTTCGTGGCTCGTGCTATCGCCTTGTTTTAGTGATTTGTATATAGGACGATGCCATCTATGGGAGTCTCTAAACTTGTGATCTAATCCCTGCAGAAAGCCTGGCTTTCTTAGTTTTGGTTCTCACCCCTCAATCAGCAGGGCTTCATATGATATAAGTTTGACATGCAAGGTTGGCAGCCACTGCTAGGTTTACTTTGACAAAGCTAGAAGTTGCAGTTCGGGTTCACGCACCCGTTGTAAAGTGAGCATAGGTTATAAAGTCAAGGTTGTGATATTCTGTCAGATGTGTTGGTTATTTTTGTCATTAATTCTTACACATTTTTTACTTATTGCCCTTGGCCTATTATTATTGGGCTTTAATTTAATCAAGAGGACGAGGGTTTTTGTTTTTATGTGATGGTGAGATATATATAAATCAGAAATCTAGAGGTCCTTGTATCATAGTCGTGTGTAATTTGTCTTTGTAAAATTAATTTTGTGAATCCATATTCTGATAAGGAATGTTAGTTTTGATATAAAGATATGGTGTTTTTCCATTTTGATAAGATTGGACTTCCGGATCATGGCAAATCATTCGTATGAACCAAATTAAAATAAATGATGTTTGTAATTACACGCATACTTGTAAACGCAAAACCTATTGCATCATCATATTGAAGAAACCAGCCAACTTATCTATAGTATTGACGTAATTTCACAATAATCTTTATATGGGCAATACAACTTAATAATTCCTATGTATCAGTATTAGGGTGTGATATCCTAAAATGGGGTATTCATTTGGGGTGATATCCTAAAATGCCTCTCATGACCCCGTAGATGAATATGCATACAAATGTCAAACTGATACAAAGGAAAGCCAGCATGAATTAGTTTTCTCTGATCCCTCGTTGGATTGGATTTATCGTCTGTGGCCTAACACAATGGCAGCGCCCCCTAACCTTTTTTTACAGGTCTCTGAACATAGGATTTGTTAGGGTCTTCTGTCTTAAGCTTTGGTGGGCGAATTTCTCCTTTTTTATTCTGCAACCATAATAAAACGGTAATATTAGTCAAATAATTTATTGTGTCCCAAGGTACATAACGAAAACCAGCAAGCTTTGTATCTTACCTTCTTTCCACCCTTCATAAAATCTCTCCAGCTGGATACCTGATTATAAATTTATTTTGTCAGTTATACATATTTTTTGATGGTTTAAAAAATTTCTGATAAGAAAATATTCTGATAAGAAAATATACTGCACACCAACAAAATTTGGTACAGGTTCTTTTATATAAAATAATGTCCATAGACATCATTTGGATTATTTTTAAACTGATGGTGTATGTATCGTCAAAGATTCATAGGCACAAACACAAGCACACACAAATTACCAATAAAAGAATGAAATTAAGACTTACTTTTAGTCAAAGATTCATAAAAATAACTTGCAGTTTAATGTAAAAAATAAAGTTAAACGAGGAAATTGAAAACTAACCCTTTTTTCTCTTGTTCCTTCCCATTCCTCTTCATGCTCCCGCTTTCTTTTCCACATTTCCTTCTGTTCCTCTTCATCCCTTTTTAATCTGCCTTCCTCCTCTGATATCTACACAATATTTAATAAGCTATATGGTCACAAAACAATAATCCCCACATGTAGAATAGAGGCCAAATTCACATAAATAAACAGACCCCTATTGATCTCACTTTCTTATCAATTTCACTTTCAAAGGACATGGCAAAATGCGGAAAGGGATAATAGGCACTGCACCGTAATGTTACCATATTACATCCTACTGACCTCAGTCTCTTATCACTAGCACTTTCAAAGGACATAGGTACGATACCACACCGTATGCCCATACCACATGAATAGGGGATATGATCCTCTCCTGTGAACTTCTCTCAAGTTTTCGTTAGTGATTAAATCTCTGCCATTGAAACCTCATACCCTTCGTTTTAAAGTTGGACGTCTCTCTCTCTCTCCATGTTAAGTTAATAGCTCACATTCCACTGCATGGAAATGTGACTGGAGAGAATCCCCTCCCCACAAATAGATTGCTAATGATCTCAGTTTCTTATCACTAGGACTTTCAAAGGACATTCAAAATATGGAAAGTTTGACGATCATCATAGGGTGAGTGCACGTGTGGGTGGATGAGGTGTAATTAGAGCATACCCTCATTTGCATCTTTCTTCTCCGCCATTCTTTTTCTGTTAATAGTTCACGAACTTTGAGTTTAAGCTCCCGCTGGAATTCCTCTGACTGTTCATATTGTTTATCATATTTTCCCTGATATAGTAACAAAATAGATCTTTTTAGAAATATACAAACCTTACATGAACAAAGTCTGGTAATCTCAACATTTACGAGGTGCAAGAGAGACATCCGAAAGGAAGCATAGTGATATGACAATGGGGAGAACCCTAGTAAAACTAAACATACCTCTTCAACCAAAGATTTTAGTTTTGAAGCTGTATCTTTCTTCAGCTGTTTCTTCCTCTTTGCTCTAAGCTCTTCTGCAGTCCACATCAATGGAAACGGATTAATTTTTTTTTTAACTTAATATGTCTCTAGCTTTCACATGAAGAAGCAAGTTTCTTCTACATAGATAGAGTTCCAAAAAACAGGAGGCAAATAAGGGGGAAAAGTGTTTAGGGTTTAAAACACATTAAATGAACTCCCCAATAGGGCGTATGCAGACGTTAGAGCAAGTACATAGACAGACAGCCTAACAAAAACTTCTACCATCAAGAGTAAGTCACAGCACTCAGCCTCAGCTGAGAAGGGATCAAGAATGAGCTTTTATCATTTAACCAAAAGAACTGAATGTGGGGAAAAATAATGCGGAATTTTTTTTGACAATGAGATTGGTAAAGATAGCAAACCAAGTGTCACCATAGTTAAGAATAAATTCTCCCATATCCTCTAAGATGTGAGTACAACTCTTACTGGAAAGAGTTTGCCCAATCAAGACAGGTAACGAATAGACAAGCATAAAAGACAAGTTGAACAAACCTTTTGCTGAAGCAACCTGGCTAAGAAGATAATCTCTTTCGTTTTGATCGAGTAATAGTAGTTGGGCTTTTGCTAGCGCTGCATTCAAGTAAATAGCACAGCGAAAATTTTAAAAATGGTTACAAATTTTCACATGAATTTTCGAGCTGCAGAAATTATGAAATATAATCATAGCTGATATCCATTCCTCAGTATGTTTAAAAATAACTTGCTATTTTACATCATAATGTCCGAAGAACATTGCATAGAAAAACAGAATCAATGTGATATTGCAGAGAATTAAAATATGATCCTGCTTCCTGACTCTCAAATTGCAGTGGTACCCAGCAATGTTGCATATTAACAAAAATAACACTTAAGTGACATAAAATACCAATGGTAGATTCTGTAGATTTCCATCTTAGGCATCATATATGTAATTGACATAGGAAACAACATCATCAATGGATTGGTCAAGCTTAAGTCCAATAAAGATGGCAGTATAAAAAAGTATTTGAGACAGTATGTAATACTGGACACGCAAGTTAGTGCAAAATCAATTGATGACTGTTTGTAAATATCTGAGAGGAAATGTGAGGTACCCATACACAACTAGTTGAACTTTAGAAGGATATCAATCACTATTTATGCCAACGAAAGAAGAAGTCTCTCTCAATCCCCATAATTCTTTTGTCTAAATAATATTCTAAAAGTAATTCTTTCTTGACCCAATTCCCACATCATAGTAAAGTATATTACATATTTGCCCATATTTGCCCCTTTTTATAGCGACGCAGTGCACATATTTGCCTAATGGAAGGAAATTGACATATTCCAAGATACACTACAGTGACAAGTTTTGTGACTCAAACTACCTAGTCTGAAACTCATTTAGTAAACAACGCCCTAACTTAATATTGCTCAAATAAACAATAAACAATGATAGACAACAAACAAAATGTTCACTTTCGTCAGCATGTCTCACTTACCTCCAAAAGCCTCCTTTGCTTGTGGATGTTTACATTTGTCAGGATGAACCATCAATGATATCTAAAAAAGATTAGCCAAGAGCATGTTATAAGATGCGAACATCACAGTTAAATAGAACAGTTCTTAGCTGCAGGGAGAAGTTACCTTGCGGTACTGCTTTTTCACATCATCAATCGATGAATCAAATGATAGGTTTAGATGTTCAAATGGATTCAACTTAAAACAAGAGAGAATCCTGTCAAGAAAATCGAAATACAGAATGTTAATCAGCAGAATACATATACTTACCTAAACTATTAACAGAATTTATTAATCTCAACATAAAATTTGTAACAAAAACCAATCATCTATGAATATCTAAACAACGCCAATGACATATAATTAGGCATCCCCATTCCAATAACTAAAACGACGCAGTTTTTGGATCGTGTAGAAATCTCCGCGCAATAAGGTACAGTGATAATCCTAATCAAACACAGATGAAAAACAAATACTCCAAAAACTCAACAAAATTGAAGCAATAATTACACAGGAATATGAATATGTATCAAAAAAAAACCCTAATCAAACTCATAACCAAAACATAGTAGCAACAAAGAACGAATACACAAAAAATAAGAGCGAGAAGAAATTAAAGTTGAGAAGCATATAATCAGATAGCGAAAGAAAGAGATAGATACCTAAGGACTTCGTTGTCCCTCTCAACTTCGCTAACTTCGGCGAAGAAATTTTTGAGAAGTAAATCGTCATCGATTGTGGCCGCTGAGTTTGCCTCTCCCATATTCTCAGAAATGGAATTCAATTCAATTCAATTCAGTTTCAGCTTCAAAACCAAATTCGGGAGCCAGAAAACCAGATTCGCCAAGTGCTTAGAGTTAGAGCCTTTCAGAAATGATAATAATTCGATTAAACGACAATGTTCTACCTTCGAACGACACTAAAATTCAAAGATATGCTCAGCTTTTTATTATTATTATTTTAATAAAATAAATTGACATCAATCAGAAAAAATAAAATAAAAACATTTTGTTTAAGTTTTTTAAAATTATGAATCTACAAGATTATAATAAAAAGCTATTTTTAGTAGTTTATTAAAAATTACAAATAATTTCCCTATAAAAAAAATTAAAAATAATTTGATTTCCGTGAGTACAAAAAATAATTTGTCAATATCGTTAAGTATCAGACCTTCCTCTTTCGGTCGAATATTTTGATAATATATCGAATTGATTAGTTGAACCGAATGAAAAGAGAAACATTTAGTTTAACGGTTAGTTCAACCCTAATTGAAACGAGATCTTGTTGAACTGTTTAATTGGCTTGAACGGCCTAAAACTAGCTTGAACTGCAATCAAATCGTTAATTGAACCAAACTAACTAATTAAAATGATTTTTTTTCTATTTTTGTTTATTTATTCTTGGAAATATGATATTTATTTATTGGTCATATGGTACACGCATTGATGAACTAAATGAACCAATTGAACAATTTGGGAGGGTTTTGAAGGGGAAGACTTTAGAAGGCTTGGTCTATATTTAATATCTGTTTAAGAATTTCAAAAATTGAAAAAAAAAAATAATATGATAGATAATGATAAAATATTGTTAATCACACTTCATTTTTCTTTAGAAACATTTCATACTTTCCTCAATTTAGAACTAAAAATTAAGCCCCCTCCCTCCCCTCTTAAACCCTCCACCCAAATGTACCTAAATGAACTAATTGAACCGTAACTCAGAAATCTCATTGTTTTGATCGTTGATTCAATTTTAAAAATACTGTTTTGACTTAGCACTGACTTTCTAACCATGACATAAGTTTTGTTAATTAGTAGCTTTTAGTAATTTGTCGTGTATCTTTTTCTGCGGTTTCCATTTATTCTATAATAAAAATGCTATTTCACCGGAATGTTTTTCTTCGAGATTTTTCCAAAATTATTTGGATAATTTTATTGGTTGTTTTTCTTTCACCATAAAAGAGAACTTACTTAAAAGTGGAGACTTAAACTACTTGAGAAAACTTGAGAGTTTTCCACTTGAGACGATCCATTCTCATGATTGGTTATATGGGAAGGGGTAATGGTCCAACCCACTTTCGAGAAAGATTTGAGAAATTATTTCGGGTGAAATAGCAATGCTCCTTTACAAACTCATCATTTTTTGTGCTTTAGTATTTGTACCTATTTTCATTTTTACATTTTGTTTGCCATTCAAAAGACTTGGAAACTTTTTGATATGAAAACCACATTCCTTGCTAATTGGTTATTGCTACATTTGTGTTATTTTTTGAATTTACATTTGTCAAATCAATGTTTCATCAACCAGAGAAAATACCAGATAAATGCCTAAAAATATGATTCACTTTGAATGTCATCGTTTCCTCTCACTTTCTTTCATGAGTAGGTAAATTTAACTTTAGTTTAGAGATATAATGGAGAAGTTAAGAATCAGTCAGAAAATAAATAAGTAGAGAAGTTAAGAATAAAAAATGAAGAGCTAATATTGAATATCATTTATAATTGACATTTCAAATGATGTGATTTTTAAATAAAAAAACTATGATGTAATCTTAAATTTTAAAAACGAAGAAGAAAGTTAGTTTGTTCTTGTTGTATGAACATGTAAATAGCCTCTGTATTGAGTTTGACTTCAAAGACAACATTTCAAGAATTCGGATTGTATGCGGTCACTAATTTGGTGCATCCAAACAGACAACATATCAGGGTCGTTCGATATTGATCATACGGTCCAGATTTTAACTTTTAAATTTGACTTATAAAGTTAAAATATGAATCGTCAGATCAAGATTTAGGACCCAAATTCCAATGGCGGAATTTCTTGGGAGCCGAGAATAGCCACGACTCCCCCCAAATTTTAAAAAATTAATACA
The DNA here is from genome assembly GCA_020916435.1 of Oxytropis ochrocephala. Lineage (NCBI taxonomy): Eukaryota > Viridiplantae > Streptophyta > Magnoliopsida > Fabales > Fabaceae > Oxytropis > Oxytropis ochrocephala. The sequence continues at coordinate 111,006,635 of CM037093.1, forward strand.
TATACATATATTTTATACTTTTAGTTTGATTATATATATTAAAATGAACATCAACATAAAAAGACAGCAAGTGGCGCAGTGGTTTGTGTTGATCTTAGCAACTCCCTAATTGCGGGTTCGATTCTCAAGTTCTTGGTAGGGTTATAACCTTGTACCTTAAGACTGACATGTGTAAAATTAGCCACCAAACCACATGAGTAAATTATGAAATAGCTTTTATATCTTTATTAATAGTTTGGCCCGCTTGGAATATTTTGTCAAGTATATATTTATTAATAGTTTGGCCCTCATGACTGCATACGTCAACGGTTGCACACAACCCCAATCCACATTTCAAGGATGGTTTTCCAAAATATAAGGCCAATTATGCATGACATCACCAATTCTGGACATATATAGATTATAATTTGTACTAAATACATCAACTTTTATTGATCAATTTTTTTTTGCTTATAAAAAGATGAGAGAGAGTATACAAGAACCTGTTCAAGGAGTTCATTTAATCTTACAAATGAAGCATTTTCTCTCACTATCCCTTTCTACTTTCTTTTATTTAACCACAAGAGAAAAAATGAAAGATTAAGTAGTATATTATCTAGCAATGTTGGTCATGCTTAGTCAACATTGTCTAACTCTTTCTTTTACATCTCATATCTGAAACCATTTTGAAAGGGAATGTGTAAGTAATAGTAAACTGAAGGGCATCTCAATATTGGATTCTGATTCCCTCCTATCACTCCTCTCTATCTCTCTCTACTTGTGATGTTTTTTTGTTTTTTTTTAAAATAAAACAAATGAATGGCTATTATTTTTTTCAGCATATCCAATGGTTAATATTACAGTGACGACAGCCACTACAGTCAAATACTGACTGCAGTGGATCGTGGTTCGTTGGCATTATCTTCTGATCTATTTATTACTCAACTCTATGATGGCCTGCATCCAATTTTTTTAGCGCGATGGTGGCAATTCAGATTCAGACGGTAGATGAGTGTTGCGGGGAAGTTTTGTGTTGTGATTCAAAGCACACATTGTACCGTTTCGTCTCTCACCCTTCTGGGTTTCCTTGAGGTTGTGAAGTTGAAAATTGGAAATGATGCATGAAAACTTAATGTTGTAAATGTAAGCTCTACTGTGGACCACTAATGAAAATCCACTACTATAAGAGAGTAATGAGAAGATGGGAGAAGAAAGGACATCCACAAATAATAATATTCATAACACTCCCCTTTGGATGTCCATCAAGGATATGCCTAATTAAAACCTTACTAGAAAAAACTCAGTGGGATAAAAATTTAGTGAAGGAAAAAGAGTACAATATCCTATCAGTGAGAACTGCCTCGTTAAAAACTTTTTCAGCAAAACCCAGTGGGACAAAACCATGGCAAAGGAAAAAATAGTGCAGTTTTTCTCCCCTGAATGAAGCGTCACTTCAGAATATGAATTTAAACTTCTGGAGTTTCTCCCTGAATGCATATGGAGCAATCTTCTTTGTTCCGTCACTTGTGATATATCCTCTTTTAATGGAGCTTTGCGGTCATTATTATCTTCAAAATATCTTCCTTGAATTGTTGGCAGTTGAACTTGAAATGAAGAAGCAAGAACCATAGATTATTTCATATATCATAAGAATATTTCAATGTCACCACACATAGATAATAGCTGACTTGTTGACTTGATCTAGATCAGAAAAATACTTTATATTTGCATGGTTAATTTGTGTAATATACATAAAATGATTTATTCATTACAATAGCTAATCATAAATATGCATCTTACCTCCCTTTTTCTGATGAATTTTGGTTTGTATAATGAACTATATTGCAACTAATTATCACATAATATTGTCATATATAAGGGATATAACATTTGGTAATATACATGCTTCATTGTCTTCAAGATCGGGGTATTTCATATGTACTCAATATAAATAATTTCTACAGATCAATATGAGAAATTGTTTTTCAAAAGAATCTATTTGAAGAAATTTCTTTTTTATCTTTAATCCTTCTGGGATTTTCCATGTAGAGATCAACTACAAGTTCAACCTCAAAATCTATCGGATATAATTTGAGATCATTCATCTAGAACTCTTTTTTTTTTTAAAAAGTCTATAGTTTTTGGAAGCTCTACAGGAGTTCCGATAATATTCATATCATCAACATAAACATCAATTATAGCAAATGTTTTTCCAAATATTTTCATAAAACTATACAGAAGTGATGTCATTTTTGTATCCCTCCTTTAGAATATAAATTGAGACGATTGTGCCATATGTGTTCAAATTATATTATCTTATGGGGGTACTGATTCAACTTGAGTAATCATCTCGAGAATCCGAAAAGTTCGTACTGGAATATCAAATCCTTCATGGATCTTCAAAATATTATGACTACCAAATGAGTCGTACAAATAAGTTGTAGTAACATTCACTACAAGAAACACGGTCATTAGCGACTGAAAATTCCCTCGCTAACATGCCCAATTCCCTCGCTAATTGCCATTAGCGAGGGAATTAGTGAGGGACCAGTTCGGTCGCTAATTCCCTCCTCGCTAATGGAAATTAGCGAGAGAAATGTGTTCCGTCGCTAATTAGCAAGGGCCAGTCCCTCGCTAATTCCGTCGCTAATTTCGACAAAGACGCTACCCGAGTCTGATTGACACGCTTATCAATCTGAATTTATTATTATTATTATTATTATTATTATTATTATTATTATTATTATTATTATTATTACTACTGTTGTTATTATTATTATTAGTATTATTATTATTATTGTTATTATTATTATTATAACCAAAAGAGAGGAGGAGAGTGGTGGTGGTGTGGTGGTGGTGGTGGTGGTGTGTAAAGAGAGAAGAAGAAGAAGGAGAAGAGTAAGGGAGAAAGAGAGTGGTGGTGGTGGTGGTGGAAAGAAGAGAGAGTGGTGGTGGTGGTGGTGGAAGAAAGAGAGTGAGAGAAATAGGCATGTGGTTGTGGTGGTGTGGTGGTGGTGTGGAAGAAAGAGAGTGGTGATGGTGGTGGTGGTGGAAGAAAGAGAGTGAGAGAAAGAGGTATGTGGTTGTGGTGGTGTGGTGGTGGTGTGGAAGAAAGAGAGTGAGAGAGAGAGAGGTTGTGGTGGTGGCGTGGAAGAAAGAGAGTGAAGAGAAGAATGAGGGTGTTGTGAGTGAAAAATAAGAGTGAGTGGTGGTGGTGGTGGGTTAGAGTTTGTAGGTGAGAGAGAGAGAGAGAGAGAAAGTAGAGGAAGGGGAAGAGGAGAGGAGTGAGGATATTATGAGTGAGAAAGAAGAGTAAGTGGTGTGGTGGTGGGAATGAGAGAAGAGGGTTAAAAGTGAAAGAATGAGAGAAGAGTGAGAGAAGAGTGAGAGAATGGGTGAGAGAATGGGGTATTCGGTCAAAAAATAACTGGACATTAGCGATGGACGCCCAATTCCGTCGCTAAGCGCCATCGATCTGGCATAGTCGAGCGATCTGCAAGCAGAATCAAATCGGCCAGACATCTCATTTCCGTCGCTAATTCCCTCGCTAATGTGACCATTAGCGAGGGACTTGCAATTCCGTCGCTAATCCTCATTTTTTGCGAGGGACAATATTTCCCTCGCTAATCCTTGTTTTTTTTGTAGTGATTTATCTTGTGCAGATTGTGCTCTTCATGTGCTACAAGGCTAATTAAGTATTGAAAAGTGTACTTGCATCCATCCTTGAGCAACATGTCGCGCTTTGAATCTTACAGTTTCACCATCCTCATTTAACATCTGGTTTCACACCTTGTGTGTTTGGACTCTGAGTCCAAAAATTTATGTAAAAATGAGCTTATTTCTGCTTCAATTTCATCTTTCAATTTTGTTCAATTATCATTTTGTCTACAATCTTTAATAGACTTTCGTTCTTGATCCTCTGTATCATTTATCACATTTAGTGCTATATTATGTGTAAAAATATCGTCAACGTTGACTTTCTTTCGGTTCCATTGTATTTCATTCTTGACATAATTCATTGAGATCTCTTTAATTTCAGAATTTTTCAGCTACCTGATTAGTTCTTCTGGAACTAAAATTTTAATTATGTCTGAAGACTCTTTTAGAGTTTCTATCTCCTCGCTCATCTTTCCTTTTAGCTTCTTTTCTTGTTCGAGGTTTTTTATCTTTGGAACCGATTGGTCTACCACGCTTCAGGCGCGATTGAGACTCATTTGCAATATTCTATTGTCCATCAGGGACATCCATATTATTAGAGCATTAGCAGCTGATATCTATGATGTGGTCACTCCTTTGGATTAATGAATGCATTTGGTAGATGATTTTTTGAGCTTTGCAAATGAATTATCTTTTGAACTTCTAGTTCACATTGTTTACTCTGAGGATCAAGATGAGACAATGATAATTCATTCCTAGTGATCTCTGTTTCCAGCTGCTTATTCTCTCCTCCTAATGTTGAGAAATTTAATTCACCAAATGATAATCATAAAATTGAACTATAAACAAATCTCCAATTGGCTCAAAATACTTTATTATACATGGAGATTTATATCCAATGTATATTCCCAAAATTCTTTGAGGACCTATCATAGTGCATTGTGAACGGAGAATTTGGATCATACACTGCACATCCAAAAATTCTAAGATGGGAAATTTTAAGTTGGTGACCAAAACCAAATTCAAAGGGGAAAAGTTGTGATAACTTGTTGGCTTGATGCGAATCAAAGTTACAGCATGCAAAATATGTTCCCAAGTAGAAATTGGAAGTTCTTATCTCACAAGTATTGGACATATAATTAACTTTAAACGTCTAAAGAATGGTTTTTCAAGACCATTTTATGAGTGAACGTATACTAAGTGATGTCCAATATCATACAACACTTATCAGATGCTTGTAGGGTGATTCACATAATGACCTCTTACTCAAATTAATTGAACATACAATCTCACAAACTTCCGGTTGTGAGTTGACGATATATATGTGGCCATATATTTGATTTATCAATTAAGATCACAAATATCTAAATGGCCCACGTGATTTGTGTACTCATTTACAAATATTACCTTATATAATTTCTAGAATTACGAGAGACTTATTCTCTCAAATTACCAATTTCTTTTGGGAACTAGTGAACACAAAAATTAGTAGATTGAAGAAACTACTAGCTCTTCAAAACAAGTTCACATTAAAAATTTAATCATTTTTTGCATCATTATATACTTGGGATGGTCCAACCGATATTGCCAACAACAAAATTATTATGATATGTAAACTCCTGGTTCACAACAACTGTGTTTCAATTGCACATATATAAGTGTAGTACAAATCAGAGGAAAAGGTAGACAACTTTTTCACTACACTTATTTCATTTATTGTTTCAATATGATATCCATTTGGACTGATATCCTTAAAACTTAATAAATTTTTATGAGACTTTAGAGATTATAATATGGCACAATGTGTAAAAATTGGTCCTCTAGGTAATTAGATATACACTTAGCTCTTCCGGAGCTTTAAATTACATTTTGCAAACTTCTAGTTCCAAGTTGATAACAATGACACATGCTACTATATATATGACTTCTGGTCATAGCTAGATAATGTACACAATCTAATATAAAGTACACATATTTAAGTTTATATTCTAAAAACTTAGAATAGCTATCAAATAAATCTATTTTAAGCTAGCTAATCAATAACATTATAGTTAAAAGGCATTGAGAGAAAATGACAGATAAAACTTCAATTATATGAAAAATATTTTACTCCTTCAAAACGTCAATATGAGATGTCATTGCTACTTCATTATAATCTTGCTAAACGTATAAAACTATGCCGACTACCAAACATTAGGTTTGAAACAACGCTTTATTTTGCATACGTGCATATCAAACTTCTTGGTTCACATAGCAGAATCTTAACCGCGCTCATATTTATTTAAGAAAAAATAATGTATTAAACTTTGGCCATTCAAAAAAAAATTATAAAACTACTAAGTACGTGTATAACAAAAATTACCATATATATACAGAAAAATTGGGGACACGCAATTTTCTTGAAGAAACAAAACTGTATAAACCACCATACTAATTTAACAAAAAATATCATTTATAGATAAATATGAGCGACAATGGATTTGATTATTTAAATTGTTTAAGACCCCCACTTTTTTTTTGACGCAAATTAAGACCCCCACTTACTCTTTTACTTTATTTTCTCTTTCTTTGACCCCATTTACACTTTGACCTTTATCTCATTTGAGAACTTAGAAAATGAAATCAAAGACAATACATCTTGTTGAGTCTCCACATCACCTTTGCCATGTCATTCCCGCCAAAAACGCCAGCCACTCACTAGCTACCATGTGTGCCACATAAGCTCCATGTTGGATTTGGCTTCCTTGCCATGTGATATGCTGTCACTCCCATGTGAATATGTCAGGTGAAAAGACAGATACATAGGAAAATAACAGATACATTTTCTTTCTTCCTTCCTCACGCTTCCTTTCTTTCGATCTCTCTATTCTCTTCTCTCTTCCCACTCTCATAGATCTCTCTCTCTTCTCTTCCGATCAGCCACACCCATCTCGTCCCCACCCTCTTCTCTCTGTCGCCATGTCTCTCTCTCTCTCTCACCCCATCTCCCTTCCCTTTCCTTCCCCCCTTCCTTCCATCTCTCTGCCAACACTCATGGAACTTTCTTTCATTGAGCATCTTGATTTTGGAAAGATGGGATAAGGGTTCTTCTCCTTCTCCTCAAAGTTACTTTTTTTTCATTCATTCAAACTCCAATTTCATTGTTTTCATAAATTTCATTATGTGGGTATTTGATTTAATTATGGTTTTGTAGGTGCAAGCATCATAGAAGAAGATGCTTGCTGCAATGAAACACACCAGAAATCGCCTATCAATGGCTAACAGGAGGAAGGAAAACTATACATTTCTCAAGGAGAAAGAGAAAGAGAAAGAAGGCTTCACGGCGGCGGTTGCGACGGCGATTTTGGGTGAGCGTCGACAAGAGGGGGTGGTGCGATGGTGAGAGGGGGAGGTCACGGCAGCTATTTCGGGCAGCTGCGATTTCGGGTGAGCGACAGTGTTGGTGGTTAAGGTGTGGTGATGACTGTGAGAGTTTCTCTTCTTCCCCTTTCACCTTCACCTTTTACAAATTCTTATTCCTTTTGTTAGTTTGCAGACAAGGTGTTTGATAAAATGTCTGCTCCATACATGTTTGGTGTGGTAATATTTTAACTCACAATTTTGCTTGCTAAACTTTTGATTTGCAGGATTTTGGTCTTTTCTTTTTCTCTTCATTTTCTCAGCTCTCACTTAGGAAGAAGTGGAAAGGGAGACAAACATGGAAATGCAAAAATTAAGCTCTAATTTGATCTTACTTTGGTTCTTACTCCAACAATGTCTTTGTTGGGTGATGTAAGTGCATGTTCAGTCATTTTCTTTTAATTTGCTTAATGTTTGAATATGCAAAAATTGTGCATCAAGGCTCATTTCATTTCTCTCGCTAGATATTGATCATTTAGAAAAGTTGTTCACTAAATTGATTCTCTTGATCTTTAAATGTTTTAAAAGTGAAATATCATTTGTTTGGATCGGTGTAATATCTTATAGCCTTTCATTAATATCTCAAGATCTTGTAGGGCATCTCACTGCTTGATCAGTCTCCTTTCTTTTTTCACACTTTTCACATGCATAATATGCTCTGTAGGAAGACTTTGCATGCAAACTTTATCAGAACCTGAGAAGAAAGGATGTTGCTGTGAAAATGCAAAAGCGCGTACGCAGAAGAGAACTTAAGATACTGAAAATGGTAAGTTTCTGGATCTTTTAAGATTCTTATATGATTTTGTCAACTATTCCATCATTGAGTAGAACTCTCAGATGTAAAAATGCTACACTTCCAACCAACATAACGCAAGCCATTCAAGGAAGAAAGATAAGTCGATATGGGATCACAACACACACCGTCACACCAAGGAAGAAAGATTAGGTAGCAGCACTTGATAAATGTAATTGAATAAAAAAATCACTTCAGGGCCTCAATTTGTTTTGGATTTTAGCATTTATGTTATTATTACCTCTTGATTAAACCAATACTATTAATGTAATGGGTTGACCATTAAACACTATAAGTTGATGCTTGATACTTAACTCATTTCAACAACTATTGATAAAGAATTATATCTGGTATTGTGCTTCAATTTCTTGCCTCTTATTATATTTCTGCGGCAGCATAAGTATTACAAATAGTGCTGATCATTGTTTCTATATATATTTACTATGACATATCATGCATGATTGGTTGTTTGCTTCATAGAGAGGCATGGAAGCTTCTTCTCCATTCATATGGAAAAGTCTTTTTCAATATTAATGCTTCTTCATATCATTTGTTTGTGCTGGATTTGTTGTTATTACCTTTGTTTTGTTTGTGTATCATGGTAATGCTATTGCTACCTATTTAAGAATCCCATTAAAAAGTCTTTTACTTTTCTTTGTTTTAGCAACTGCTCTTCTACCGTTTCCATCTTCTTTGATATTTTTCGTTTGATTTTGTGGTGGTTCATTAGATTTTTGCTATTTGGAAGGATTGATATTTTGTCTACACTACACAGGATTATTGGTCGCCTCCAAAATGCAACTAAGAAAATGCATCAGGCCATGCTTCTCCGCTGACTCTGGTATTGTTACTTTCTTTTTGTCTAATGGTCACTGAATCCGTTAAAAAATGTAAATTTCTATATTTCATTGTTGCAAATTAATCTGTGTAGAAAAAACAAGTCTTGGTTTTTCTATTGTTTTTGCTTTATTTTCAAAAAATTGAAACAGACGTTAGATTATTGGATGCTGAAAATATAATTATAATTGATTAATCATAGTGGCTTCACGAGTAGTTGGTGAGGTAGAAATTTATGTCCTTACATTTCATTTTTCACTTGCTCAAGATATGTAATTTGAATATGTACTCTACTGGGTGGTGGTGTGTTTAAAAGAAAAGGTGTTGGGAGGAAAAATATAAAAGAAAAATGTATTCATTGTGCAACCCCTACGACACTTATTGCCTGTGTGTATGTACCTCAGATGTTGATCTCATTGCTCAAGTAGATGGTGCTTATTTGAATTGCCATGCTATTGTTTTGATAGTAGACCTTATGTTAAGAAGGTATACTATAGAAAGAATAGGGACTCAAATACTAGCTAGAGGAGGACATTTTAGTCTTTCTACATGTTGTAATATAAATAAACCGAATCCACAAAGATGTGAGTAGTTTTTGTGATTAAACACTTTGTAATGAATGATCGGTTGTATTGCATTTTTCCATTGAATTCAATACAATTTTCCCTCCCATTCCAGTTAAATCTTTCATGTTTATGCCTAAAAATCAGGTAATTTAGCATGCTTTACCTTGAATAGAACATGTATAAACAAACTTGCTTTTGTTATTGTGCTCTAATAAATGTTGTTTTTTGAGTGACTCCTATTGCTTATTATTGTGAGTATGAAGAGCTAAATTAGAAAACAACACTAAACAATGTGTCAGAAACTTACAGGTGATGATCTGTCTTTCAAGAATGACTTGAATTTCAGGCTGTGCGAAAGGAGCTTCATGGTAGGCACCTTTGACATACAGTTTCACACTCACGTTTTTACCTTAAATTTCCTTGCTCTTAATCTTTTTAATATGATCTAAACTATTATCTAACTATATCTTTGTCCTTATCATATCATTTGATTGTATTCAAGTAGGAAGGGGAAGCTGACCCCAAGACATACCAGAAGATTTAGACAGACTACTAGCTACTAATTAGCTAGGACTTTGGCTCTTAGAGTCAAGGTTGAACCACAATAAGGTGAAGAATCTGTCATGATGACTCTCATGAGAGCTTAGGAGGACAAAGCCTTAATCCAATGATTTTGGAGAAAATGGGAACTAAGGAGGTGATAATCCATTTTCATTCATTTTATTTTATATATACAAAACACATTGTTTTAAATGTTTAACTGAAGAGGTCAAAATCTATTCATAGTCTTCTTCCACAGATGGCAAGGGAAGATCTATCATGAGCCAAGCTGTTTGTATTGAAACTGAGTCCTCCTTTGTAACCTCTAACATGTGTAAATTGTTGCAAAGGATAGCAGAACATATTTTAATGCAGTCTTCATTCAAAGAGGATAGGGGAAATTTTGTCATGAGTAAATATTATTGCTTTGAATGAGTGAGTTGATCTTATACGCTTCATTAGCATCCATTTTGCAGTCCCCTACTTTGCCACATGCACACCTTCATGCTTTACATCTATTTGGTTCCTTTCATGCATGACATTTAAAAACTAACACAATGTTTTTTTTTGCATAATGATAGCAATCATCACTATTGGGGACTGGAGTCAAGGACCCAGTTAAGTTGGCTACAATAACACCAGTCAAGAGATGGTCTGGTGACAGCAACTCTGATGCACTCATGAGTCTAGAAACTTAAGTGCAAAGTTTTCCTCCACAACGAAACCAAAGACAATCAAAACTGAATAACCTTTGATTGGTCGAAACTTGATTGTCGGAGTTGAAATGTCTGTCAAAGTTTAATTTGGGACAACTTTTAGTTACTTATTTTTTTGTGTATGTAACTAGAACAATAAGTGGGAACAATTAAATATAGTGTAATTAAGGTTCTTTCAACTTGCCATTATTTCTGATGGCCTAATATGTGGTATTTTCGAATATGACTATAGAACATGTAGAGCTCTTCTGGGTTGTGACAGTTCTATGAATGTGATATGGGGTTATCAGAGTACGCCCTTTTAATTTGTCCAAAGTTGATCCCAATTTGAAGAACAACACCCTTATTCTCTTGCTTTTTGTTTATTTCTACTTCTATTTGTGAGAGTTGGCAAATCAATATGATACTTTCTTAATTCTGTGGAAATTTATATTGTAGTTACACTTGATTTGTAAATTAAAGTTTAAGAAATTGTTACTTTTCACTGATGTCCAATATGGAATATTGCTAATTCAACATTAGTGATATCTTGATATACTGATAAATTTTCATGTGATGGTTGTAGCAGTTGAAAATTAATATAGTCAGTCCATCTTTGTTACAACAAGTATAGAGCGTCCAATGTGCTATTATCAAGGTTTAGAGTTTAGGCAATGTAATATTTTGTACCTCCAATTTGTGTCATTTATGTCACTTAAGCTTTGTCTTTAATATATCTTAAAGTGTTGCCCCCAGTTTTCATAGAACCTCTTTAATATAACTTAAAACATTGTCCTCACCTTCCATAGAAATTGAAGCATTGACCCCGTCCATCGGACGGGTCACCCCACTAGTATATGCGTGAAAGCGTCTAAGCCACGTGCTCTTGTTGTGGGGTTTCTGCTTTTTTTTGTTTTATTTCTTTTTCACTTTTTTATAAATAGTTTAGATTTTTTCCCTCTCATGACCATTAATGTGTGACAAAAAAAATAAAGAAATGTTATTTATTGACAAAGATTGTGTGATCAACTCCCCAAAATAGATTGAGCTTTTAAAATATTCCTTTTTCACCAACTACTACAAGCACGCTTCTACTTCATGCAACAGCTTTGAGTAAATTGTACACATGGTCTCCTATATTTTCAAGCTTAGAGTCAAATAACCTTTCTAGATGGTTTTACGCTCTTTCCATTTTTTTGCAAACACAAAACTGCGGCACATGAAGAGACCATGTGTACTTCATGGCCTCATTTGTCCAAAAAAACAGACCTCTAAAATGAGATAATTATAACTTGTAACTACATAGAAACTTTAAGTTCTTCATTAGTCCGCATGGTTTCACCCTGCCTTTATCCTTCCAATCACAGGTTCAATTCTTGTATTCTGGACAATATTAATTTTATCTTCATTTTTAATATATATTTGAAGGATATGGGGCTGTTTTCTCACATTCATTTTAGTTTTTTAAAAAATTACAAATTTGCTTTCTTCCTTTCATTTTTGTTTTAAAAAAATTTGCAAGTTTCAGAATTCTAATGTTTTTTCGAATTTACTTTTGCAAAGACAAAAATGAATTTATAATATGCATACAAAATCCAACTAGCTTTGAGTTTGGTTTTATCTACTTCTTTAGTTAATAATTTTTATTTTAGTTATCATTTTTCAGTTTTTTTTATAAACATCATTTTTCGGTTTAAGTGACTATACTTCTTATCTCTAATATTTTATTTTTAGATTCTAACAATAAACTTAGAAGAAGAAAAATTTAATTGGATTTTTAATATAAATCAGTAATTAATAAATTTCCATTTAGGTTGTAGCAAAAAATTTCATTATTAATTTTAGCCTATAACTTTTATTACACTACAAAAGAATGTTTCATAAATTTTTGTTTTAGGCCTCAACTTATGGTGGGTCGGCCTTGTAGCGAAGTAGAGTTGAGAAGCACATCTCTCCTCCACGCCACCAAGCACCAACACAACTGTTTGAGCCATTACATTGAGTTTTATTATAATTCTAGTAATTGAATTTGATATTTTATTCATTGCGAAGGTAATTACATTTATTTCATCCTAAGTGGACTAGTGAGAAGTTATAAACTCGGGACCTCTAGAGTACAACTCCTGTCATGCTCTACTAGACCAACCATCGGGGTTAGTTATGCTTTCAAGTTTATTTGCACACCCCCTAGTCAAGCAGCAACACAAGAGGGATCCCAGAACAAAAAAGACCTTCTAAAATCCTTGCAATTTTTGAAATTCTGAATTAAGTATTCCCCATTTTTCCCTCTCAAAACCACCAACTGTTTTGTCTCATTTGAATTTTGTTCAACAACGTTGCTACTAATGTTGCTCTTCTTCAAGGACAAGTAGTTATTTTGTTCATGATTAGGAATAGAAGCAGCATTTCCTAAAGGCATAGTTCGCCAATAATATTCATAAGCATTAAAAACAACCAATGTTAATGCCAACCTAGGAACCAACATAGGTGTTTGTTCAATCAATTTCACATCCTCATCTTCCTTTTCAACACAATCTTTCTCTTCTTCATTTTCACTAGCAAAAGTGAGAACAAGGCGATCATTTTGTCGCTTAGCGAGGAAGTTGTTATGTGAAGTAACAGAAACGGCTTGCAGTAACAACCTTCCGTTATCACGGTGGGGCCTCATTTGGAGTGATGGAAAAGAGAGTGAAGGAAGTGGAGGAGGGAAACAACGTTTCAATGACTTGTATTTTGATACTTGCACCTCCTCTTTTTCATTGTCACAGGCTTCCACTAAAAACCCATCAGAGCCAGTTTCGGATCCAAGACTTTCAGTGCATATTTCGAGACTCTTTTCACTCATACAACTTTTTGAACTTTTCACAATATAAGGAGCACTTAATTTGGAAAATTCATCGTTGGCTTTTTGGTTTAAGATTGAGCTCCATACATCAAGAGGTTCATGTTCTTTTGAGTGTGGGAGTTGTTCGGAGGAAGAAGCTTTTTTCATGAGAGAAAAGACGTTTTGAGAAAGCCATTTTTGAGAAGTGGTATTAGCAGCACTTTTTTTGTCACCCAAAATGGTATTGACAATATTGCCCTGCTTTTTCATCAGCATAGTTTTTTCGTCTAACCTCAGAAATTTATTTAGGCCTTTCCCTTGGATCATTTGGTTCACACAAATTGACATCTTCAATAAGCCAAAGATAACCTAGTACAAAACACTTCTTTAGCTGCATATATACAAGTAAGCAAAACTTAGGAAAATGTCAAGGAAAAAAAATAAAAGTAGTAAGAAAGAACAAAATATTTGCGATTTATGATATTATAGAGAATCACAATCAAATGCAATTTAAATCACACCGTTGTAAAAATATTAAAAGTCCATGTCAGCTATAGAGAAATCTTATTAATCAAAGAGGTACTAATGACCATTTTACAACTGTGTTTGAGGGAATTTGAACTCAACACCTTAAAGATATAAGACTAATATTTTACCACTCAGCTAGCACACCTTAAGTGTGTCGATTTAGAAGGAAATAATAACAGAAAGATTGAATAATAAATTGGATGAGATGAATTACCTGAGGCAACAAAATAGCATACAAGTACAATACAACAGAGGTGTGCTTAGGAGACAACTGGGGTGGATGTTAGAGGAATGAAATGGTTGTGTGTTGATGGTACTCAAAGTTGGAGAAATGAGGGGTATTTATAAGGTGACAAAAAGATACTTTACCGTATCTTGGTCCCCTACGCCACCATTAAATGAAAAAGACCCTCTTTATTTGCTTCTACTGTGTTTTTCATCCCCTTGTAAATAAGCTAAAACTACTCAACATCTTGGAAATTTACATCATCTTTTATTTACAATTAGTATATTCTTAAAGAAATTGTTTGATGATCATAAAAAGTGTTATATATTATTGATGGTGGTGTAGAAATATTTGATTGTATAAACTCATAGAAATGTGAAATGAAGTCTTGATTGTGATCGCGATCGTCTTCGTTTTCGTTTTGACTTCTCTGATCATGATTGTCTTCTCGGTTGCTCATCTTCTCAGTTGCGGGTCCTGATTTCATCTGCTGTGAAGGTAACCTAATTGGAACGCTAACACACCAATGATTCATCTTACTTTTCTGATTTCATCATGTGTTTGCTATTAATTTAGGATTTGAAAATCTAATGTTGTTTATATGTGATGATTAGATGTGTAACTTTTTTGATTTCATCATGTGTTGAAAATCTAATGTTGTTCATCATGTTATTTAAGAGAGAATTATGATGATATAATGAACGGATTTTATGATATGAAGCCTAATCATATTCTGAAGGGAAACTGTGTTAATCTGTTTCTGTAGGCATTGACTTGTTTTTTACCACAGCATAATCAAATAAACATGAGAGGAGGGAGGCATGGGATTGATCCATCTATCCCAGGTTATTCTTAAATATAAATTTGTTTCCTAACAGATAGACTTTATCTAATGTTAAGATCTTAGCATATATGTTTGGCATATAATTATGATTAGGAATATTGGAAGAAACCACTGATTATATAATTATGTGCTAGCAGGATATTCATCTGTAAATCCTCATTACAGTAAATTATACATTATTATTCCCTTTATCCGTTTTTTATTTTTCATGTTCAATTCATTTTCTGAATCCTGAGTACCTACATTATGATTTATGACATTGGAGTGTAAATTTAAGCTTAAGAAAAGATTTAAATAAAGCTGAAGTAGTTGGTATGGCAAGAAGGCTTCACACTACCTGTATAACATATATTTGTCTTAGTTTGTGAAGCACTTGGTTGATTTTGATCTAATATAAGCATTGTTGTTACTGTTGGTTTTAGGCTGTGATGCATCAAGCAAAAGAATGGCTTAACAACTTAGAGTTATTACCCTTACACAGCAAATGATGGATTCTGTGATGCATCAAAGGTGAATACCATGCTAAACTTTTATTACAGACCAAAACAATTGACTGATAGCTAGAGAGGAACTTATGATGCAAAAATCATTCTTATGTTGCAGGAAAATGCCCCAACTGTGTCAATGGATGGCCATGAGACTGTCCCTGCTAACGATGAAGACGCTTTTCTCATAGATGCTTCGCGACATGATTAGAATTTCAATGTTACTATTATTTCTTTCAAGAAATGATGATTTTGATATATTCTGAATATGAAGCATAATATATTATTACCAGCAACTTATTAAATATCTGTGTTATTGCAGCTGCTCACCCAATCTTATAAGTTACCAAGTTCTTGTAGAGAGCATGGACTGTGAGCGTTCACATATTGGGTTTTATGCAAGTAGAGATGTAAGTACTCTCTATGATGCATATTTGTATACTTGTCTGATGGATTGGATAATGAACATCTCACTTATTTGACAATGTTTCATTTTGTTTCTTGTTAACAGATTGCTATGGGTGAAGAACTCACATTCTATCTGGAGAAGGATCTCCTTGCCTCTGTGGTTCGTCGAAGTGCCGAGGACGCATTTAACTTTAAACATTCTTGCTGTTGCAATTATGTTATTTCCAGATTGTTCAATTTTTGGAACAAATTATTTCCTCAACATTTAGAGCATCATTGCTGTGTACATTATTTATTCAACATTTAGAGCATTCTTGCTGTGTACATTATTTGAACAAATAGCTATCAAAGTTACATTGCTTTTAGTTTTTGCCTTGTCTTGTAATGATTACTGTTAAATATTTTATCAGATTTTACTTACAAGACAAGTAATAATTACTTACTGAATATTTTACTATACTTGAAAGGGCTTTGCTTTTCCCACTCCCCCTCCTACTCTTTCACACCTCTTAACAAATTTTATTCCAAAAATAACCTTGCGTGAAACGCTGTGAGGACGTGTTTAATGATTGTTCGAACGACATTGTTCGAACAGGTTCGCATGACCTCATGCGAACAGGTGAAAAACGCCCAAGAGGGTGTGAAGTCAAAATTTAACACACTCGAACGATGTCGTTCGAACGTGTTCGAACAAGGTCATGCGAACCTGCGAACCTTATGTGAACAGGTGAAAAACACCCTAATTGGTGTGAAGTCAAAATTTAACACACTCGAACGATGTCATTCGAACCTGTTCGACGTGTTCGAACACGTGAAAATTCTTGAAAAAAAAGACGTTTTGACTGGTCTTTTGGTCATTTCACACCCTTATGGGGTGTGTTTTGAGTAAGAGGGGGCGTGGGAAAAGCAACACCCTACTTGGAATATGCATTTTCATCCAAGTAATAGATGATTTACAAAGAGGAAAAAATGTGAGCAAGGCTCTGCTCATATAAGTTTTATCAAATTTTGGTTTCCTGCGGAATTTCCTATGGAATTCCTGCCTGTGGAGATTTCCTGCGGAATTTCATGCGCAAATTATTTATTTCGTGTGGAATTACCAGCGGATTTCCTGCGGAATTTTCTGCAGACTTTCTGCGGAATATCCTGTAGAAATTTTCTGCCGACTTATAAATCCGCAGGAAACAATTATCCACGAACGAAATAACTGGGAATCTTAATCCGCTGAAAATTCCGCAGGAAACGTTTCCTGCGAATTTTTAATGAAATTCTGCAAGTAATTCCGCAGGAAATAGCGAAAATTCTAGTAGTGATGTGCTCTGTCCCTGTATCTTATCCGAACTGTGATTAACATGCAAGTGTTAAGTTTTGATCAATTTTTCATGCGTATGTGAATTGAGTTCATACAAACATATAAAAGCTTAGTTCACATACTTGCATAATATATTTTTGAACGCTTGCGAACTAAGTTCACATAAACGCGTACCTAAGCGAGGTCATACAAGTCATTACTCATTTTCATTCGGTTCACGAGAAATGTATGTATTTGGGTTCACCTACGTGCATAAGTTATGTGAGCTTAGTTCAAGACGCTGCGAAATGAATTCTTAGACATTCAAAATAAACTATGCACATACATAAACTAAGTTTAGAATGTTTGTGTGAACTCGTTTTTTTTATATTCTTTGTGTTATTGATGCGCAATATCTAATGGCTTCGCTGGTGATTAATCTACAACGAGAAACTAACAGGCTACATATACTTGTCTTTGTTGGTTCACGTGATTCTCCCCTCCCAATTGAGCTTTTTCCACATCGAAGACTCAAACTTGAGACCTTGGAGTGAGATCCAAACTCAGTTACCGCTCGAATAAATCTTTGTTGGTTGTGTGAACTCAGTTTAATTAGGTGTATAGAAAATAGAGAGTAAGAAGATATTAAAAACTAAAGATACACTTTTTTAATTTAGTTATGGTGTGGGTAATTTGAATGAGAGTGTTAATAATCCGGGCAAATAATTTTCTAAAGATATTGAAGTTCATATAACTCATTTAATGTTATATAAAATGAGATAAAACTTAACTTGATTTTTTTTTGTTAAACCAAGGTATCCCTGCGTGCATAAAGCAGAGAGACTAATTCTCAGATTGAGATCCACTTAAGGGGTTAACCTCTTCCACCAAGTATTTTTCCATACGCATCGATGAGGATCAAACTATTGACCAAAATGGTTAAGGAGCCCAAGATCTACCACTTGTGTTATACCATGTTGGTAAACCTAACTTGATTTCTTTCTAATAGAACGTTATTCCATATGCACCGGTCAGGGATCGAACCACTGACCAAATGATTAAGGAACCCAAGTATTCACCACTTGTGCTATACCATGTTGGTAAACCTAACTTGATTTCTTTCTAATAGAGTTATGTCTTTTTTTATTTCATGCGCAGTTGTGCACCCTTTTGAAAAGTTTGTTTCAACTCACTAGCTAGCTTTTAAGATGAAAATATTTATAAAGCATAACTAATGTTTCACTATTTTAGTGTTACAAAATTCCTTTTAAATTAGCAATGGATGGAAAGATGATTATTTGCCATATAAAGTATATATGACCTCCCCGACAAGAAAAAATTAAAAAGTTCATTGATAGAGAAAGCACAAATGAAACCATTACAAGGAAAGTGAAGCAATTGGCACCATAATCATATACTCAATGAAAAAATGCATGGCTATAATATAACCAATTAGATAAGATCAAAGTGACATTTGTTGGATACAAATGGCTTAAGAAGAAAGCAAAGGAATCAGCTGATTCAGCTATGGGAAAGTCTAATAATTATATAATTGGAAGGCTATTTAGAAACCACAAATTTCATTGCTTGAAGGAGAATATATGACACTTACATCTATTAATTTTTAAACTATATTATGATTTAATCTGAAGGAATAATGTATGTGGAAACGAAATGAACGCGCGTCACGCCCTTGCTTTTTTGAACCTCCTTTTGAATACACAAGAATGCTTCATTTGTTTTTCATTCTTGTTATGTGGCCTCGTTCGTCATTGTAATTTTTTGTTATATCGTCCACCATTAATTGCACTTTTGAAAATAAAAGGTACTAATAATGTTAATCAAGTCAAAACATAGTATTATTGTTAAATGAAATCATATTTATCTAATCACTAGTGCAGAAAAGACTTTTTGAATTGGTTGTGTGTTTGGTTTTACGTTGATTTGAATGAATCTAACGTCGCAATGTTAATATCATTGTGATATTACGCAATTACGTACATTTTGTTGCTTATACGTGACCGCAAGTCTACATTGATCGTACTGCACAAACAAACACTTGCTTGCTAAATTGACCATTTTGGATCAATTGTACGGATCATTTCCTATTTTTTGATGTTGGAAATAAGGCATTTTAATCGGTTAAAAAATCGATACAAAACATATTTTTTTAGAATCATTTAGACTTAAACTGATTATATAAATATATGTCCAAATGTACCACCCTTTGGTTAAAAAGAACATTTTGAAACAACTGATCCAAAACATAGAATTTGGAATAGTTATTAGTTATAACCGATTTCAAATATCCTTTCTGGACATTTGAGATCAGTTGTCTAGACAAGAGGTGTTGGAGTCTGTTGATACTTTTAGCCCAGTAGTAATATCTGACATGCGAATATATACTAAGAAAGTTTTAGGGGTGAGGTGTCAAATGATGTTGTTTTTTTTATAAGTCAAATAATTCATTTAAGAGGTACAAGGGGTACCACAAAGCCATTTACAATCATCAAATTTGTATTACAATCCATTGGGTTGTATCCAAGACTCAGAAGAAGAAATTGAGGCAAAAAAAGAAATTGGCTGTTGGATATATATAATACTTGTCAAAAGAAAATTCTGTCTCTATCTCCTTTTGATATGATTTTGTCATTTAATCTATCTTATATTTTGTCTTTAGAGTGAATTGTTTTAGGGAAGGTTCAAGTTAGAGTTCCCCATTATTGTCTTGACTTTATTTTTTATTCTTGCCAAAGGTATTATTAGTCTAGTTTCCCTTGGTCTCTCTTTTGTCTTGTTTCCTTTTTCTCTATTTTTTTTTAATAAAATCAAGGAGAAGTACTTTTTTTCTTCTTCACCAGCATTTTGTTTTTTTTCCATTTGAGGCATTTAGGAATTTGAAGTCCTTAAATGTATTTGAATATCAGAGGATTTTAATGAGACTTCTTTTATTATATTTTAAAAAAAAAGAGATGTTTATATGCACCCCTTCCATTGAAACAAATTTTACTATAATTTTAGTGGGAACATCATACAGGACATAAGAGCTTGTATGTAAGTGCTTTAGGTTATTCCATGTATATAAAAAAAAGTGAATTGAAGAGTAACGTAGCTATCACTATCATTTTTGCATAAGCATAAGTAATATTCTCTATTGTATTCACAAGCATATTGAAAATTAAATTTTGTGGCACTTATAACTTGATTCGAACAATAATCTGTAACCACGTATTTAGTTTAACGAACGTCATTGTCAACACTTGGATTCTTTCATTTTTTGGATTCCATTCCATCTAGCCTTATTCTTAAACCTCATATGTATTGGATTAGCATGCATCAATTCTGGACCTAAGCTGAATTTTTTTTTTTAGATAAAGTTAAAGATTTCGTTCTGATAAGCAAACAAAGGCCCAACCATTACACTGATGGAAGGGAGGCCTCTCAAAACCCCTAAACCAAAAACCCCTTGGGAAAAAGACAGTAGAGGAAAAGAAAGACTCACACGAGAGCGCGTGCACAAGTGGAAAAAAACAATCCTAGTCCACTACTTCTCCCCTACTACGCTATAGTTTAATAGATACAGTACATTAATGAGTTACAACATTGAGAAAGCAGCCATTTGGGCAATTGTACCACTCCACTCCGCCCAAGTCGCAATACAATTTCTTCCTCTCATTGCTTTAAACCGGCTCCAAGCTATGTCTTTAATTCCCCTAAAATAGTCGAGATGGACTCCACCTCCCACTTGAAAATTACCTTATTAAAATTGCATCCATAGTTTCCAAATAAGCGCCATCCGGATAAGGTGTTTAACACCTCTTTGCCGCTTACCTTTCACCAAGACCCCAAACTCCATAAAGTGAGTAATAATATTATCAGCATCACAAGTCGCAGCCCCCAACCAAGAATAAACTCTCCTCCATATCTCTTTAGCAACACCACATGACACGAACAGATGATCCACAGTTTCTTCGTCCCTGGAACACAATACGCATGTAGTAGCATTTTGTGATAAGATTATACCTCGTTGATGTAGCGCAACACGTGTTGCAATTCGCTTCCGTATAACTCTCCACGTAAAAATTTGAATTTTGGACGGCACGTCGCTTTTCCAAATCTTCCTACAAGCAGTAGCCACTTCGGTTTGTGCAGAAACATCCGTACCTGCAACAAAACCCAGCAGCAATTCGTAACACCTCTTTACAGTGAACCCAACCAACGAATCCGGAAGCCAAATCTATCTATCTACACGTTGAGCCAAGGCTATCGGTTGCAACAGCTGCTGCAACGCCTCCAATTGTGCAGACATCACCGAAACATGTTGTGCAGACAACATCTGTTGCTCCTGCAGAATATTAACAGCCCAATCCCACGACCATTTCCAGCCACAGTCCGTCCATTGCCCGAATTTCTCAACCGTGTCCTCTTTAGAGGTGCAGCAATTATAAATGTCCGGAAATAATTCTGCTAAACTTTCCCTCCCAAAAACTCACCACATTGCCTTTGCCTAATTTTATTTTTACCAATCCTCCAAACCAATTTTCTTGCAAGCACATATCCTCACCAAGTAAACATAAATCCCTCCACCAAAGAGACTTCTTCTCCCACCCTCTTCTACTCACGTTAATTAAGCTTAATATTTGACCTAGAGTCCTAGTTTTTAATTGGGAATAGCTATTAATTCATTCATTAAAATGGAAAAGTACTACTCAATCCGTTTCTAAATTTTAGTCCTTTTGGCCTCATTTTTTTTTTCCAAAACTTTAGTACTTTTGAGATACCAATATACAATTTATTTAATTTTTTCAAGTTTACCTTTTATTTTTAATTAATCTCTAAATTAAAATTAACTATCCCAATATTCTTCATTTGAAGTTCCAAAGAAAGTGGACCTTTCAAATTACATTTACATCTACGGTAGATTTTCCGTATCCTTTCTCCTCCAATCTTCACTAATTCCAATTCCATCACTTGTTTGGACTTCACTTAAACTTGTTTCCCAATGGAGTTTTCTTTTACTTTTAATACTACGATACTAGTATGATGCTATTGTTATTTCTATCATTTCAAAGTTCAAACAAATTTACGTAAAGTAAGTCCCACTTTTGGATTAAGAAAATAAACTATGTAAAATGGGAAAACATGGCAAACCAGTACAAAAAAATTTAGATGCAAATGAGTACAGGATGATGTAGAGTTTTGTTGTTGAGAAGTTCTCCGTGGTGGAATAACAATGGCTCCAGTTCAATAAAAATAGCGCTGTTTCTTTTTCTCTTTCCAAGTTAATACTATCAGACACTTTCTCTTTTCAACAATGACAACTTCCAAAAAAAATTATAAATTAGGTGTTAATGCTATAAAGGGGTGTTTTAGTCTTTAAGTGATGCAAATTTGTGTTTTCTTAAACTGTGTGAAACTTGTCTAAATAACTAAAGTTTAAGAACGGAGGGAGTATTTCTTTAAGTTAAGTATTATGGGTTTCTTCAATAATTTATTATATTATTTACTTTAAGGGTCGATTTGATGGATCATTCACAGTCTCTGAGAATAGTGGCACAAAAATATAGAAGTGGTGGAGTGAGATTTCTTCTTTATCTTAATACAATATTTTTAGCGTAAGATCTCATTGTACATTTTGTTCTCATGATAGTTGCTTTTTACATTGTATTTAGCTATGTACTTTTCTTAATTATAGTCTTTATGTGAAAGTTGTGACGGGCTTTCGATGGATTTCCGACGAAAAAATCAGTCGAAAAGTGTTTGCGACGAGTGTTTTTGCGACAAAATTTTGTCCGTTGGAAATTCCGTCAAAGATGGCTATTAGTGATAGAATTTGCTTCATTTGCGACGGATTTTTCCGTCAGAAACAAGCAAATTTCTTGTAGTGTTCTTTTGGTCGGAGATGCAACAATATTGAACCGTCATGTCTTAGTAAGCTTCACTCTTATATTTCGCTCTAAAATATGGAGAATATTTCGACATATTCATGTCAACCCGTTTTTTTCCTTCTTATACACTATAAGAATAATTGTTTTTACCTACGAAAATTACATACGAACTTAAGTCTATTGCTAAAGCTTTCGTTTCTGATGGAAAAAGTAGTTGGTACCCGTTCTGTGAATGCGCGCATGTTTTCCCACTTAGCGTTTTGACAGAATTAAATTCAGTCGGTAGTTTCTGATGAAAAAACGATCATTAACTTAAAAAATCTGTTGGAACCTTTTGCCTGTTACACCTTAGCCCTCCCCTCTCCTTCGGCCCCATTCATTCACCACTCTCTCTAACTCTATTCTCTCAAACTCTCACTCACCCACTCTCTTCTCCCTCAAGCTCCGTCGTCCTCCATCGTCACTCTCCCATCATTTCACCGCCACAAATCCATCTCTTCTCCCTCAATTTCTCTCCACTTATCCTCCTCCGCAAATCCTAACCTCTGCCCCCCGTTTTCCTTCTCCGTCACACCTCCTCCACTGCACCTTCGTTGTATGTCTCACCTCTAGTCGTAACTCATCGTTTCATTGCTTGTATTCTCTACCAAGTAAATCACACTCTCTTATACCTATAAATCTTGTAGGTTCTATTTCATTCACTACGCCAGAATTGTAAAAAGAGATCGCCACCTTTAGTAGCGTTTATAAAAAAACGCTAGCCATTTTAATAACACGCTACACCATTAGTAGCGTTTTAAAGTAAAACGCTACCAATTAGGTAACACGCGCTAGACGGATCTCCTAGCGCTTTTGCTTTAAAACGCTAGCAAATTAGAAAACACGCTAGAGACGGATCCTAGCGCTTTTATTCAAAACGCTAGCCAATTAGAAAACACGCTAGATAGATCCTAGCGTTTTTAGAAAGCGCTAGCTATTTAGAAAACACGCTAGACGGATCCCTAGCGCTTTTATTCAAAACGCTAGCCAATTAGAAAACACGCTAGATAGATCCTAGCGTTTTTATAAAACGCTAGGTATTTAGTAAACACTCTAGACATATCCCTAGCGCTTTTACTCAAAACGCTAGGTATTTAGAAAACACGCTAGATAGATCCCTAGCGTTTTTTTAGAAAACGCTAGGTATGGTTAAATAATTTTTTTGTTTCCCATTGAGCTACTTCCTCTTTCACCTAACACTCTTACCCGAAACGCAAAATCACTCACCCGTAAAGCATAAAACCCTAACACCCTAACTCAAATTAACATCATCTCTCTCAACGAAAATCATCTCTCTCAGTGAACATCATCTCTCTCACTCGGACAACATTGGTGAGTTTTTCTTTCCTTTCTCTGTTTCTTGTTAGATATTAATTGTGGGTTCTAGCTAGTTTAGAAATATATTAGTTTTGTCACTTGTGCACACTAGACTCTTCTTATTTTTTTCACCACTAGCCTCTTCTTCTTTACACATAAATTAATTATTTGGAAGACTAGATTATATGGTTCCTTTGTTTTTTTATATGAATTGATTCTTCATTATATTCGAATTGCTTGATGGGTCATATGTTAAAGTTCTCTTCTCGAGGATTTTATTATAAATATTTGGCAATTATGGATAGAAATTGGATGTCCGCCAATCGTCTCATCCAAGGAGTATATGCATTTGGAGTGGATTATTTTGTGAATTTGTCTTTGTTGAACGTTTAGGGACTTCTAGTGGTATGAAATGTCCTTGTTTAAGGTGTTGTTATGTAAAATCGATTCATCGCAGAGGAGTTGGCACGACATTTAAAAGCGAATGGAATTGATCAAAGTTACACTTGTTGGATAATGCACGGTGAGAAAAAGGTGAATCTTCAAATATGAATGATATTAGTAAAGAGATATGCGCCGGTTGACACGGAACACATTCATTTGATGCGAACGAATTTGAAGAGATGGCAAAGGTGGTTGAAGAGGATCTTAATGATTGTCTGAAATGTTTGAGAAGTTGATAAGCGATGCGAGAGACACCATTGTATGCGGGTTGTAATGAATTCACAAAATTATTGGCCGTGATCAAGTTGTATAACTTGAAAACTCGCCACGGATGGACGGATAAGAGCTTTACCGATTTACTCTCACTACGAAAGAAATGTTGCGAATGATAATGTGCTTCCTTCTCGGACGTATGATGCAAAGCAAATGTTGGGGTCTATTGGCTTGAACTATGAGAAGATACACGCTTGTCCGAATGATTGCATTTTATTTCGGAATGAACATGCGTTGTTAAAGTCGTGTCCTAAATGTAATGCACCGCAGATATAAGAAGAAAGAGTCCGCTCCACAAAAGGTGTTGTGGTATTTTCCTATAATTCCTCGATTTAGGCGCATGTATCGTAGTTCGGAAGATGTAAAACACTTGACATGGCATGAGGATGAAAGGATTAAAGATGGTATGCTACGACACGGCAGATTCTCCGCAATGGAAAAAATCAATATTGAGTATCCTAATTTGGGGATGACCGAGAAACCTACGCCTTGCATTGTCTCTGTGATGGATTTAACCCGCACGGTATCCGTGAGTAGCTCCCACAAGACATGGCCCGTGATTTTGGCGATTTATAACTTCCGCCGTGGCTTTGCATGAAACGCAAATATATGATGTTTGTCTTTGTTAATTTCAGGCCCAAACAACCAGGAAATGATATTGATGTATACTTGGCTCCTTTAATTGAAGACTTGAAGCAAATGTGGGAGGCGGGGTAGAGAGGTGTATGATGGGTTCAAAGAAGAAAGTTTCACCACGAGGGCTATGATCTTTGGCACAATTAACGACTTTTCCGCATACGGCAATCTATCAGGTACAGAACAAAGGGCAGTGTGCATGCCCTATATGTGAAGATAACACAGTTGGATGTGGTTGGAACATGGTAAGAAGAATATCTATCTTGGTCATCGAGATTTTTGCCATCAACTCATCACTATCGATTGTGGAGAAAGGCATTTGATGGGAATACAGAAACACGTAGAGCTCCCCGCCTTTGTGGCGAGCAGTATTTGAAAAGGTGGAAGATTTGAACATTAAATTTGGGAAGCCTTTTGCGGGAGAGATTGCCAAGCGGGGTGGAAGAAAAGTCGATTTTCTTTGAGTTGCCATCTTTGGAAGTCATTATATGTAAGGCATTTCATTGATGTGATGCATGTTGAAAAGAATGTCTTCGAAAGTGTCATTGGTACCTTACTCAATATGCTTGGGTAAGACTAAAGATACCATCAACTCAAGGTTGGATTTGGTTAGTATGGGTTTGAGACACTGAATTGGGTCCGGTAAAGAAGGGTACACGTACATATCTACCTCCGCATTTCATACTCTATCTAGAAAGGAGAAGACATGTCTTTTGTGAGTTTCTTCATGGAGTTAAAGTTCCAGAGGATACTCTTCAAATGTGGCGACTCTTGTATCGATTAAAGACCTCAAGTTAAAGTCTCTAAAGTCCCACGATTGTCATGTTCTCATGGAGAATTTGCTACCCATTGGTATACGATCCATTTTGCCTAAGAAAGTGCGTCGGACCTTAACCAAACTTTGTTTATTCTTTAAGGCGATTTGTAGTAGAGTGATTGATTGACTGGAAAGTTGCCAACATTGCAAAGAGAAATTATCTGTCACTTTGTGTGAGCTTGAGATGTATTTCCCACCTTCCTTTTTCGACATAATGATTCATCTAATAGTTCATCGGTTAGAGAGACACAATTGTGTGGCCCATGTTACATGAGATGGATGTATCCGTTTGAGCGTTACATGAAGATATTAAAAGGATATGTGAAAAATCGATCACGACACGAGGTTGTATTGTTGAGCGCTACATAGTTGAAGAGGCTATTGAGTTTTGCACGGGCTATCTATCTAGTCTTGAATATTCAATGGGGATTTTGCAAGGTCTCGTCATGCGAGGAAGGATTAGTAAAGGGATGACAGGAAATAAATTAGTGATGGTATCAAGGAAAGAACTAGAGCAAGCACACTTGTACGCGTTCTTCACAATGATAGTGAGGTTGATTCATATGTTGCCAAGCACAAGGAGATTCTTAAGAGTCAATTCAGGGAAAGAAGCAAGTTTGGTTAGCAAAAGAACACAATAGGAGTTTCATAGTGTGGCTAAAACATCACATTGATGGTGAGTGTGTTTGAATCCTACTTGATTTCAAAAAGATTGAGATGGTTAGCAAAAGGTCCAAATATACATGTCTTCTCTTACAAATGTGACTATCTAATGAACGAGTGCACTTTCTATACAAAAGAACAAGATGATCGAGTAAAATGCAAAATAGTGGGGTGACTCTTGTAGCTCATTCTATGCATGCATCCAAAGTGCAAAGATAGAAATCCCATATATGCGAATATGTCTTACTTTGGCTTCATTGAACACATATGGGAGTTGGATTACAATATGTTTGAGAGCCCGTGTTCAAATGTGAATGGGTTGACAATATCTTGGTTTCTGATTGATGAATTAGGGTTCATGCGGGTGAATTTCAACAAGTTAGGATATAAAGATGAACCTTTTATTTTAGCATCGCAAGCTCAACAAGTGTTTTATGTCATCGATCCGATTAATATCAATTGGTCTATTGTTCTATTGGTGACAAAAAATTTGTGTATAACAACGATGATGATGAAGCACCCGATGATGTTGGTGTTGAGGACGACCCGTTCTTGAACATCGAGAACCAATAATAGGGGAAAATACTTCTATAGAGGATGTTGTATATTTTAGAAAAGATCATAATGATGGAATTTTTATTAAATCGGAAAAAAATACCAAGACGCGAATTGCAAACAAAATTTTATCTAGGAAAAGGAAAAGGTAATATAGACTTAATGATTTCTCGTTATTTTTATTAATAGATAATTATTATATTGTTTTTGTAAATTTAACAATAACATGGATTATGTTATATTGCAGTCGGATGGCATCACTTAGTGATCATGAGATCTAGTGGTCAAGGCAGTAGTCATTTATGTTATATATGGTATAGCTTTAATTTGTAGCTACTTTTGAGTTTCATAATGTAAGTTACTTATTATGTTGTATGATTTGTAAACAAAAATATCTATTAATAGGTTGAATTTTGTGTGTATCTATATATTGGATTGTAATGATATTGGCTGAATTTTGTTGGAATGATATTTGATAAATTTTCTTTGGAAGGAATGAATTAATAGGTTGTAATTAAAAGGAGAATAAACAAAAAAAAAAATAATTAAAAAAATCAGTCAATAGGTAGCGTTTTAGAGTGAAAACGCTAGAAATGAAGTTAAAAATTCATTCAATACCTAGCGTTTTAAAGTTAAAACGCTAGGAATTGTAAAGAGGAGCTAGAGGATCACTAGCGCGCTTTCTGTAAAACGCTAGGAATGCTAATAAAAGGTGCTATAGCATCCCTAGCGTTTTACATAAAACGCTAGGAATGCTAGTAAAAGGTGCTATAGCATCCCAGCGTTTTTCTAAAAACGCTAGGAATGCTATAGCACCTTTACTAGCATTCCTAGCGTTTAACGCTAGAATGGTAAACACGGCGCTAGTTGATCCCTAGCGTTTTACATAAAACGCTAGGAATGCTAGTAAAGGTGCTATAGCATCCCAGCGTTTTTACGTAAAACGCTAGGAATGCTATAGCACCTTTACTAGCATTCCTAGCGCTTTCGTAAAACGCTAGGAATGGTAAACACGCGCTAGTTGATCCTCAGCGTTTTATGTAAAAGCGCTAGGAATGCTATTAAAATTTTTACAAGGCGCGCCTCTCATCTCCCTCACACACTCACGCACAACCCGAACTCATCTACCTAACTTTTCTCCACGAACAACCCGGAACTCATCTTCGTTCATCTTCGTTCATCGTACCTTTGCGAACCTCCACGACCCAGAAACCCTCTTCGTTCATCTTCGTTCATCTCCTTGGTGCTACGACCCGTAAAACCCATAAACGCGACCCAGAAGCGTGAAACGCGAGAAACCTATCCTCTTCGTTCATCATCTCTCTCGTTGGTGCTATCTTACCACGCAGCTCACTCCCATTTGTTTCCTTTTTCTGCACTCTCTCTCCCTTTCAAAAGGTATTTACGCACTCACGCACTCTCCACCTCTCTCACCGCAATGACTATTTGTTATGGTTTTTTATGGTTTGTTATGTATCTTTTGTATGGCTTTCTCTGTTACTTAGCTCAATGTTGTATCTAATTAGTTGTTAGATTAGTCTAGCTTAGATAGCATTATTAACTTGACTAGTGCATGGCTTTCCTAGTGTATGGCTTTCTCTGTTTACTCTAGGTTACTTAGTGCATGGCTTTCTCTGTTTAGTGCATGGCTTTCCTATATATGTTTAGTACTCTAGGTTATATACTTAGTGCATGGCTTTCCTCTATATGTTTACTCTAGGTTACTTAGTGCATGGCTTTCATCTTTGTTACTTAGTGCATGGCTTCTTCTATATTTTGTTAAGTGTTTGTTGGTTCTAAACAATTTTAAAGCTAAAACTCACTGAGTCTATTTCATTTGGGTCATTGCAAGTCAGATGGCATCACATAGTGATCACGAGAGTAGTCAGGGTGGTGATGGGGGTGATAGAAACACAAAGAAGTTCACTCCCGAGGAATTACATCAAAAAGAATATCGTCAATCGGATAAGTAAAGGACACGAGAAATATAAGGTAAGTTAATTACTAATTATTAATGTTGTTCTCTACCTTTCCAAGTTATCTAATTATTTAATGATTTAATTATTTAAGGTCAGATGGAGTGTTAAAGGTTTGCCAATTGGAGACAACGGCACAAATTTAATTAGCTTTATTGGTACTAAGGTGAAGCAAATCTTTCCAATTTCAATTAAAACTTGGAATGAGAAAGATAATCGAGTTTTGCCTAAAGCTGAAAGATGATTTTTGGGACTTAATACGGTATATAATTTTAGACCTCTTTAATAATCTTATTTAGTGATTTTTAGTTATATTTATTTAATCCATTTTTATGTATAACTAGAAACACTTTGATGTCGATGAGTCCCGAAGAGATTGGATCTTGAAGGAAGCGGGAAGGTTGCATAGGGCTTACGTAAGGCGATGTGGGGAAAAAGTATTCAAACGCGTCTGATGGGACCATCGGGACAGAGCCTCAAAGACCTTGTATGCGGAATTATAACTAAGGAGGATTGGACCAAATTTGTAGATATACGCACTCTGAGATCCGGATTTCTGGTTAGTATATTAATTATTTAAGTTATATATATATTTCACAAGTAGATATCATTCATTAATGTATACTTATCTTTTTAAATAGAAAAGAGCAAAGCGAATAAAGAAAGAGCTTCTAATCCCGAAGTACCCTTATAGAGGAGGTTCTAGTGGATATCAAATTCTCGAAGAAAGATTGGTAAGACACAATTAGTTTAATTTATTATGATTTAATGAATCTTTTAATTTACTGATTGATTAACAATTATTAAACTTAAATAGTTCTTTGAAGAGGGAAAGATCCAACTCAAGAATCCCTTGATAAATGCGATTGTGCGGTTAGAGGCCCGACAAAACAAGGATGGGGAGATTGTGGATCCGAAAACTAAGGAGGTCAAGGACAAAATTGTAAGTATTCCAAAATTCATGAAAAAATTGCAAGTTGGAATTTGTGTCGACTAT
Organism: Oxytropis ochrocephala; assembly: GCA_020916435.1. NCBI lineage: Eukaryota > Viridiplantae > Streptophyta > Magnoliopsida > Fabales > Fabaceae > Oxytropis > Oxytropis ochrocephala. Next base: position 111,037,312 of record CM037093.1, read on the forward strand.
ATTTTTTTAATCCAGTTACTCGATTTTTTTGACACGTGAACATATTTTTATTGTCGATTAAATTTCGTTGACACTTGTTTATTATTTCTATCCGTTACTCGATTTTTTTGACACGTGGACATATTTTTATTGTCGATTAAATTTCTTTGACACTTGTTTATTATTTTTATCCGTTACTCGATTTTTTTGACACGTGGACATATTTTTTATTCTCGATTAAATTTCTTTGACACTTGTTTATTATTTTTATCCGTTACTCGATTTTTTTGACACGTGGACATATTTTTATTGTCGATTAAATTTCACTTGACACTTGTTTATTAATTTTATCCGTTATTTATGTTTGTGCATCAACAAAGCATATCACAATCTGTATCACAAGGAGATTTAACAGATTGTGATGGTCACCAAGATGTCCTTGCTCGTGCCTTGGGAAAGGAAGAGAGAGAGTCGGATCGGATTAGAGGTTATGGATATGAGATTCCTCCGACAACCGTGTTTGGGCCAAAGAAGAGCCAAAGCAAGGAGTGCGGGGATTGTAAAGTCATGGCGGAAAAGTATGACGAGCTATCCAAGAATGTTCTTTGTGCTAATGGAAGAGAGACAGATGTTTAAGCGACTCTTGGCACAAAGGATTGGTGCACCATCCCTTTGCACCACCCCTGCTGAACCTATTGAGCCTCTTGCACCCCATAGCGCCTTAGAGATATTTTGCACCATCCCTTCAACACGTGTATTTAACAAAACTCGACTGTTTTTGTACATATGTATTTGATAAAATTATCATGTATATTTATTTTTCTTTATAATTGATTTAGGATAGCTGTGAATGTGAGCTATATATTGCAAACCCACATCGAAAGGTTGCAAAGTGGGTTTGATATGTAACCAATTGAGTGCCACATGCTGCACAATCAGGCCATGCACGAAAACCATTTGAGAGTTAGGGTAGACTATTCAATAGAGGGTGTCGCACCATTGCTGCTCCAATTGCTAATGCGGATATATTTCATCGTGGATCAAGCACTTAGTACTTTTGTGGCATGGCACGAACAACTTGTCGTTGTAAGTGACAATATTTTTGTTAATAATTAAATGACTATAATGTGTGTTAACTAACTAGCTAATTAATCATTTTTTTAATATATACTAGGTACCCCATGTGTCCCGACCTTCCCCTTCCATGAAAGTGTCCCAACCTTCCCCTTCCACTACCAAACTCTCTCGACCATCTTCTATACCGGTCCAACATGTTGGTCAATTTCCCAATGATGAATTCAGAACTACATCGATTCTCTAAAGGTCCACATTCAAAAAATGAACCAGGGCGACCAAATTTTTTACCGCCCGATAACATTGTGGGCACAGAAGCGATTGGTAATGATCAACATCGAGGATATGAAAGCTATAGTTGAGATGGATTGGGCCCTTGCCATCGATATTAGAGTATACGGAGGTATGTATTAAATTATTTGTACACAATAGTTGTTTATATTAGAGTATATATATGAGGATCCGAAAGTTATATATATATTATTTATAGGTTTTTGTACAATCGTCTTACTGGTCCTTCTCAGCGGACACGAAGTATTTCTTCTTGTGTCGGCGTGTATCGTTGTGTTTAAGCAAGGTAATACAGAGGAACGTATTCTTGTGATTAAGAGTGAAGTACAAAGTTATATCCATTCACGCTTCATGGAAGCCAAGCATTTGAATGGCGACTCTTTATTTTTGGCACCACTCAATAATGGGTGAGAAATTTAGTCTTCAATCACTTGTTTAATTATTTTGAGGATTGTATTATAGTGTAAATTAATGTGTACTCATTCGTTTCTTCATTTACTTGCAGGCAACATTGGGTACTCTTTGCAATAAACCCTAAGCAAAATGTTGTCTATTATCCGGATTCACTTCAAGGCCATTACAACGTCTCACGAAGACTTCGTGCATGGATGGTTGAGAGGTGTGTATGTGTAACCCTCTCATTTTAATTTGTATAATTTAATATATGTATTTTGTTCAACTTAACGTTATATATATATATATGTATGGCGTTACGATTGCTTTGAAAGAATACTTGGGATTATCTACGACTAAAACAAGATGGCTACCCATAAGCGTAAGCTTTTTAAGAATCATTCTTATAATTTTAATTGATTTTTGGTCATAAAAATGTGACAATTAAGTTATAATCTTTTGCTTTGTAGTGTCCTAAACAACCAAATAGCAATGATTGTGGGTACTATGTTATGAGGTATATGAAAGAGATTATCACTCATGACAAAGTAACAATCCCAACCAAGGTAACTACTTAGATTTATTTTTATATTGATATTATAATACTTACTCACATTTAATAAACATTTTAATTCTAATTTTATTTCATTTTTTTCAATATTTTTCCGACTTCAAAAAAATCCAGAATTACTCTATTTGAACAACTTACTGATCGGGGGAGTGGTGCCATTTTGTTTCTAGCTTTTTGTAGCAAGTTTTGAGATTCATAATAGTTTAGTTATTATTTATGTTGTATATATTGGATTTATATTATGTTGTAAGTACTTCTTAGAATGATATATATTGGATTGGAAATATTATTTGATGAATTTTGTTGGTGAATTTTGTTTGAATGATATATTGGATTGGAATGTATTTTTTGAATTTGTTGAAAAGGGAATGAATTTATAGGTTGTAATTAAAATGGAGAACAAACCAAAATAAAAAAATATTTAAAAAAATTTGATCAATAGGTAGCGTTTTAGAGTGAAAGCGCTAGAAATGAAGTTAAAAAATTCATTCAATACCTAGCGTTTTAAAGATAAAACGCTAGGAATTCAGAAAGAGGAGCTAGAGGATCCCTAGCGTTTTTCTGACGAAAACGCTAGGAATGCTAATAAAGGTCTTTATAAGCATCACTGGCGTTTTATATAAAGCGCTAGGAATGCTAGTAAAAAAGGTGTTATAGCATCCCTAGCGTTTTTTTATAAAGCGCTAGGTATGGTAGTAAAAGGGCTATAGTATCCCTAAGCGTTTTAATTTAAAACGCCCGGAATGGTAGTAAAAAGGAGCTATGGGATCCGCAGCGTTTTTATTTAAAGCGCTAGGAATGGTAGTAAAATGAGCTATGGGATCCCTAGCGTTTCTGTAAAACGCTAGGAATTGTAAAAAGTATTTGGGTCAATGGCTAGCGTTTTATATAAAACGCCACGTATGTCTAAAAATTTGGGTAAATAAATTGGAGTTTCTTAAAACGCTACTAATGGGGTGTACGATTAGTAGCGCCAGAACTTTCTAGCGTTTTAAAAGCGCTACCAACGCCCAAAAAAAAAATGACAAAACTCATGCATGTTGGCGTAGTGATTGGTTGGTTCTGTAATTGGTTGATTCATGCGATGCTTTTTAGGGTTTTGAATGTTCTTATAGATTCCGCATTTTGGGTAAATGGTTAATTAGTCAGTGCGAGAGAGAAATGTAGTTTTACAATCCTCTTTTGCTTTATCTAATGAATGTAGTTGTTTAACGTAAAAAACCAAATAAACACAACATATACACTATTATTAATTTATCAACTGATGTAGTCTAAGCAACATGATCAAACAAGTAAACATGCAAATTTATAATCCCTACTATTATGAATTTCTAATATCCGCACGAATCACGAACCTTCTAGTTATACATATGGCCGGTTTCTGCACTTGCATGTTCTGACACCATGTTAACTTGTATTCACACAACTAATTTGTTTAATTGCAATTTCTGGCCATTACTATCACGAGGTACACAGCTCATATATGATATATAGGACCATATCTTCAGCTGAGTTGAATCGCTGCTGTGTTTGACCATTCACGGTTTCAATACCCACGCAATTCAACGTACCTAATCAAATAAATACATATAGTACAGAGATCACTTAAAATATGGCTTTATGTACAAAGATCAATGGGGTAATTCATTTCTATAATGATATTGATTTTTTGTGAAAAACATCCAAACAAAGACAAACTATGATATAAATTATAGTGAAGACAAATTTATTCCTCTTATTACATCTATGATATACAATTATGTGATCTGAAAATCAACTCTACTTGTTGATGTCACCTCTCTTAACGATAGGGACGTAAACAACATTCATCAGAGGGGCTGCATAGCCATATTTAAGAAAGTCAGCGACTTACAATTTGTTTTCTTTGAGAAATTCGATATTGAAGGATGAAACAATTTATCATTTAATTTAATGTCCAAACACCTAAACATTTTTTTCGACTCTAAAGTACCAAAAACACATTATTTAGCATCACACTTTACGTATTTAGCCATGAAATTATTTTTTATTTTTATCAAACTGATTATTGAAAAACGAATTTCGCGTATTTAAACTGCTGAGTTTTTTCCTGGACTCTAAAGTACCCCAAAACACACTGCTTAGTGTCACACTTTACATATTTTGTTATAGAATTATTATTTTTTTTCACCAAAGCGGTGATTGAGGAACGAACTTCGCGTATTTAAACATCTAGATTTTTTATGGACTCTCACACTGCTTGGCACACACTTTGCGTATTTCGTCACAAATTACTTTTTCTTTTCACCAAACTGATTATTGAGATACGGACTTCGCATATCTGAACAATTAAATTTTTTTAGACTCTAAAATACCCCAAAATACACTACTTAGCGCCGCCCAAAATACCTCAAAATACACTAAAACTATTTTTATTTTTTTATTAATAAACATATGTGACGTTTTCAACAATTTGGGCATCAAATGTTTGACATGTGTAAAGTGGAATAGTGGCATGTATGGTAATCAAATGTAGTCGATTATAGAAGCTGTAGCACTTGATTGCAGGAAAACATTCACATTATATGTAGGATTCATTTATATTCATGTATTTGATTTTAGCAAAATCAGATGATTTATCTTACATATAAATGAATTCTTTGAATTTGTTCATTTGGAATCTGGACTTTATCTATTGCACTTTTATTTACTTATTTTATATTCTTCCATAATTATATTTCTTAAAGTTCCACAAGTTTGATCCGTTAGAATCTGACCCATTTTCTCATTGAGCTAAAGTAATGGGGACACATAGTTTAAACGAAGTTTTCAAACAGTTGATTTTTTCTAACTCCAAAGTCCCCAAAACGATATACTTAATGTAAATGACTTTACGTATTATGTCACCTTACTACGAGTATTATTTTACACCAAACTAGTTATTAGGAGCGAAGCTAACTCGTATATCTAAACATCTAATTATTTAGATGGAGTATAAAGTATCCTAAAGCATCCTAAAGCATGTGAGTGACAATCATCATTTTTGCAGCACATGATTATCGAGATCAGATCGTCAAAATTGACTAATATACTCCCTCCATACAATATAAGCAAAAATGGGTCAACAAAAGTTGATGTATGTGGTCCAGATTTTAGACCATATACATCAACTTTTGTTGATCCATTTTCCTTATATCATGTAATTATATATTGTGTAACGGAGGGACTATATATATATATATATATATATATATATATATATATATATATATATATATATATATATATATATAAAATACATACTTGTCCATTGGTTTCTTTATTTTCTTCGAAGACATGCAGCATGGAATATTGTGTAAGAAAAGTCCAAACAGTACTCTCATGCAAGCGACAGCTGTGCATAAGATTAAAATATGTGCAGATCGTAATGCATGCAAGAATATAATTGTATATTTTTGCTTCATTCATGCGTGATTTCAGTGTTACGTATTCTTTTTCGCCTGAAATACCTATTTTCTGCGTGTATCTGTATTATCCATTTTGATTCTCTACAGCAAACTGTTGAGTTAAATACATATATAAGAAATACAAAAGCACATGTTATTTTTACAAAGATATATAAGAAATGCAAATATTTAGCTGTCGGTACATGTTACATTTACAAAAATACGCATGCATTTTTATGTTTTAAATGGAGGCTTGTCATTATATTTGGAGTCAGAGCATTTTTTAGTTATAAAAAACAAAAACCAAAGGAATCCTTCAGTGCCACACATACAATGAGTCAACGGAAGTGTAGGGATGCAAAGGAACATAACATTTAGAAACAATAATCAAACTTGTTATAAGAGTTAATTTGTCTTCCTTTTGTAATCAAAAAAAGAGTTTGTACCAATAATAATTCAATTAGTCAAATTGCCCATTTTGGGATTTAATTTGATAGTAAAATTTGTGTTTTATTTAAAATAAGGACTTAAATTATATTAATTATATATTATAGTGTTTTTTTATAGGCAAATGTTAGTGGTAAGTAGTTCAGGGGATGGAAGTGTTAAACCCAGACCTTCTGCATGCATTTTTTCGATATCTCTTAACTCACCAACTGAACTACCCCTATTTATGGTGTTACATATTCCTAATGTGTAGAAAGACCACTACAAAAAAAAACAGTATTAGCGAGGGAAATTAGCGAGGGAATGGAGAAGGGTCGCTAAAAATTATTTAGCGAGGGAATTAGCGACGGATAAGGCCGTCGCTAAAGGTGCGCTGTTGTTTTTTTTTTTTTTAATATTTCCCTCGCTAAAATTTAAATTTCCGTCGCTAAATTTAAACGCAGCTGTTCCCACCTAACACGTTTTTGAATTCCCTCGCTAATTTCCATAATTCCCTCGCTAATCTCATTCCCTCGCTAAATCAAAATTTCCCTCGCTAAATTAATTCCCTCGCTAACGCAATATTTCCCTCGCTAAATTTTAAATGTAACCGAAGCTTATCCCTCCTCCTCCCACTTCTTTCTCTTCTGTAACTCAATATTCATTTCCTTTCCTTCTTCCGTCCCAAACACCACCACCACCCATTTTCTCCATTTTCGCCACCACCACCTCCACCACCGTCACGCCGGCACCACTTCCTCCACCATCACTTAAGGTTTTTTTTTCTCACTCTTCTCTCTCTCTTTCTCTCTCCGAACTTCCCTCTCTCCCTCTAATGATTTTTCTTTTTTTCCTCACCCATAGGAACGATTTGTTGCTCACCAACGCACCGGAGTGCACATTGTCACCGTAACGCCAAGAGATCGTTGGATTCGTGACTCAAAACGGTTAGTTTTTCTTTAATTTTGATTTTAGTGTTTAGGATTGATTTTTAGAATGTTTGAAAATTTATTTGATTTTAGTGTTTAAGATAGATATTGACATTTGTGTTTAGGAATGATTTTTGAAATGTTTAGAAATTGATTTGATTATATTAGTGTTTAGGAATGATTTTTATTTAGAAAGTAATAATTTTAGGAATTTGATTTGAAGTTATTGAAATATTATTTTTCTTTATGAATTTGATTGATATTAGTGTTTAGGATTGTTATTATGTTGAATAATAATGTATGATAAGTGTATGTTGTTGGAGATGTTAAATGAGAAGTGTATGTTTGTTAATTTGGAATTGATAATTGTTGTAAAGTGTACGTTAATTTTGAAATTGAAATTGTGTTAAATAGTTGTTTTGATGTTTGATGAACCCTAGGTTAGATGACTATATCGGATGTTTTTATTGTGTGTTGTTGATGGAAAAGGGTGAGGTCTTTGTTTCACTCACCCCCATATTTTGCTCGAAATCATCTCCATTGAGATAATTGCGAGACAATTCTAACTGTGGTAAGGTTGGGAGTTAGAAATAACTTCCTTCACTACTTGGATGGAAAAGGGTTTTGTCTTTGTCCTTGACCCCCATATTCGGCTCGAAATCATTTCCACCGAGATAATATCGATGCCACTAACTTGATATGTTATATGTTGGGAATTTTTATGGGAATCTAACTCGCTTTTTAAATGCGTGTAGATGAATTGGAATCAATTAAATCGTGGTTGGGTGTATGATAGGTTATATCGGGAAGATCTTTTTGAAAGAAACTTTTGTTAAAGGGGTTGAAGAGTTTTTATGGGTAGCGTGGCAACATGAGAAGGCTAAAAATGAAGGAGGGTTAGATGTCCATGCCTTAATTGCAATGGTGTACCTATTAGTACCGATGATGAAATTAGGGAGCACTTGTATCATGAACGGGTTTAAGCCAAATTATTTTATTTGGGAGGACCATGGAGAAACGACTTCCAAATTTTGACTTAGGGGCTTCAAGTAGTTCTAGTTTTCGTGTTCGGCTAATGAGCAATTTCGGTCGATGGAAAACATGATTTGTGATGGTCTTGGGGTGAATGTACCATTTGATGAGCCTCAATATGACGATCATGATGAAGCTCCAAATGAAGAAGCACAAAGATTTTATTTCGTGTTAAAAGAGGCAAACACACCGTTGTTTGAAGGCTCGCCAGAGTCAAAATTATCTATGTGTGTGAAGCTTTTAGCTCTCAAGTCCATGAGCAATATTTACGAATTGGGTTTAAATTTTGTGACTCAAATGATGTTGAGCAGGACACCTAATAAGGATAATTTGCCAAAAAGTTATTATGAAGCAAAAATGTTAGTTTCAAAGTTGGGATTGGAATATAAGAAGATTGACTGTTGTGAGGATGGGCACATGTTGTTTTACGACAACGAATTTGGTAAAACCGATGCGGCGCTACAAGCGCAAGCGATTCTCGTGGAAAGTCGAGGTATCATGTTCGTAAAGGAGACAAAGGTAACTATAAACCCATTCCTGTAAGGTCGATGTTCTATTTGCCTATTGTTCCAAGGTTGCAAAGAATGTTTGCATCGGCTGAAATTGCGAAGAAAATTACTTGGCATTATGAGAATAGACATACCTCAGATATTTTACGCCATCCATCTGATGGTGAGGCGTGGAAACACTTTGATCGAGTCCATCCGGATTTTGCCTCAGACCCACGAAATATTCGACTTGGCTTGTGCTCTGATGGATTTACTCCATATATCCAAGCATCATCTTCTCCCTACTCTTGTTGGCCGGTCATTGTTACCCCTTACAATCTTCCTCCTGAGATGTGCATGACTAAACCGTTTATGTTTTTGACTTATCGATACTGGTCCAAAAATCCAAAAGCTAACATAGATATATTTTTGGAACACAGTAATTGATGATCTCGAGAGATTGTGGAAGGGTGTTTGGACATATGATGCAAAGCAAAAAGAAGAATTTTTGATGAGAGCGGCATTGATGTGGACAATTAATGACTTCCCGACTTATGGTATGTTGTCGGGTTGGGAACTCATGGTAAATTAGCATGCCCCACCGCATGGAACACACAAAAGCGTTCTGCTGAAGCACGGGGAAAGAGTTCTTGGTTTGACTCGCATCGTAGATTCTTCTTCGCGGATCATGTGTTTAGAAAGAACACGAGGGCATTCAAGAAAGGGGTAGTTGAAAGAGATGGCCCGCCGCCTTTGTTGACATCGGATGAAATATGGAGTAGAGTTATGAATTTGCCACAAAGCCACGAGAGGAAGGTGAGCTCCCGAGTGGAAGGATATGGACGGGATCATAAGCTGGACAAAAGAAGCATATTTTGGAATCTCCCATATTGGAAAGATAATCTATTGAGACACAATCTCGATGTTATGCACACATCGAGAAGAATTTCTTTGACAACATATTTTACAATTGTGATGAATGTGAAAGATAAAACCAAAGACAACAATAAGGCTAGATTAGATGCCGCTCTATCTCGTAGCAATACCAACATTCGATCTAATTTGAATTTGGTGCCATTGGCTAATGGCAAAATGCTAAAACCCAAAGCCAATTATTGTCTAACACAGAAGAAGCAAAAGATGTTTGTCGATGGTTGAAAGGATTGAGGATGCGGATGGCTATTCTTCTAATCTTGCAAGATGTGCGAGATGTGAATACCGGGAAGATTCATGGGATGAAAAGTCATGATTGTCATGTATTCATGGAGTGTTTACTTCCAATTGCTTTCAACTCATTGCCAAAGTGTGTTTTGGAACCACTAACTGAAGTGAGCCAATTTTTTAAGAATATATGTTCTTCAACATTGAGAAAGAATGATCTTATTAAGATGGAGCAAAATATTCCTTTCATTATCGTAAGTTGGAGAGAATACTTCCCCCTGGTTTCTTTGATTCGATGGAGCATCTTAGGTTCACCTTGCATATGAAGCAATGCTTGGTGGACCCGTTCATTATAGGTGGATGTATCCATTTGAGAGGTAATTAACAATTTCAACATTTTAACTAAATTGCATATTTAGTATGACTATTTGTTTAATTAACTCCACTTCCTCCATACGTTTAGATTAATGGGTGATTATAAACGATCTGTGAAGAATAAAGCTAGAGTCGAAGGATCTATCTGTGACTTACTTGCAAGTGAAACCATTTATTTCTGTTCTCATTATTTCAACAACTTTATGTTGTCAACAAATAATAGAAACGAAATAGAGGTTGAAGAAGATAGAGACTCACTCACTTTATCCGTGTTTAACAAACCCTACGCCTCGGAAAGAAGAAGACTCATTGGTTATCACAAAAGGAGTGGACATCGGCACATGTTCATGTCTTGATCAATTGCCTTTGAAGTTAAACCATATCTTGAGTAAGTGTGCTTTCAATTTAGTCTTTAATCTTTACACCTTTAGAGTATGAAGTTAAATCATGGTTTGATCAACTTTCAATTATACCATTTCAAGTAGCATTCTTACAAATTGAGGGTATACGGTAGAAGAATCTTTTGTTCGTATACATGAAAGTTTTCCAATCTGGTTTAAGGCTAGAGTAAGTAAATAAAATAATATTTTAATGCCAAACGTTTAAAGTAGATATGAGACATTACTTATATTTTTTTCCATATGTTATTAATTAGGTTTATGAAGCGGAACCAACTCCCTAATCCAACATCCGAGGAACTTAGCTAATGGTCCTTTTCGTGAAGTTAGTGAGTGGCACACGTACCTCGTTATCGGTTATAAATTTGACACTCAATCATGGAGTGAGGAAAACAAACCATTAATAGTGGTGTATATGTTAAAGGGGAAACAGGAGGAGGTGAAGATGACTACTACGGTGTCATCCAACGCATATATGAGCTTGAATACTTGTATTTAGACTATGAAAAGAGAATAGTTTTGTTTTATTGCAGTTGGTTTGATCCATCGGTTAAAGGAACGAAATTGAATCCAAAATGTAATACGGTCGACATTCAAATGGATAAGAGGTATAAGCTTTATGATCCTTTTATCATGCCCGAAAATGTTAGCAGTGTGTATTATGTTCCATACCCATCAACTCGCAGAGGATGGTGTGTTGCAATTAAGACAAAACCACGGGGTCACATTGAAGCCACTGATGTGGGGGATGAGGTTGCTTATCAAGTGGATGAAATGTCAGGTGTCAATGAGGTAATTGAAGTTGAACCAATTAATACCTTATGTGATGATCAACACCATTTTGAAGAAGTTGAACCGGTATTAGAAGAAGAAATTAGAGAATATGAAGAAGAGGAACAAGAAGAAGAAGAGGAAGAAGAAGAAGAAGAAGATGAAGAATATGAAGAATTTGATTAGTTTGAATAGTATTAACTCCATGGATCTATTGTTGTTATTAGTTTGAATAGTATTAATTTCATGGTTCTATTAGTTTGAATAGTTGCTTGTTCATGTAATTTTAAAGATATATATCATTATGTGTTTCGTTTTCCATAGACATGGATCCAGGAGAAGGTTCTAACCCACAGCGAGCTAAAGGGAAGAACAAACCACGGAGGCATCGCCCAACTCGAGAGGTGCCTAGTGAGAATTATTCAATGCTGCCTCATACCACCACTACTGCTGGAGGATCTGGGACTTCTCATTCCGCTCCGGTTGACCCACCGCGTGGTTCTTCTCCCACCGGAGCTAATTGGTATCCTATCTCTTCATCTAGCACATCATCAACATATAGCCAGACATCAGCATCCTATGGGTATTTTCCAGGCCCACATCAACATCCTATGGCCACACCACCTGGATATGTGGGCCCACATCAGCATCCTATGGGCCCACCTATGCAACATCCTGGGTATATGAGTTCACAATTTGGCCTATCAATGCCTACACCTGAGGTCCATCCTCAGCCTGTACAGGATGATGCTGACCCTGATGTTGGTGATATTGACGCTGATGATGGTGATATTGACGACGCATCATCAGAGGAAGAGGTTGTTGTCGACCCTGTCAGTAATCGACGTCGCAAAGTCATCAGGCCCTGTGGCGATGTGTAAGTATTGTTTTTCCTTTTACTTAATTTAAATTCATGGTTTGATGCATATATATGCTTGTTAATTTTGCAACAATTTCAATATGCGGAGTTTCTTAAATCGAACACTTTGGTTCACAAGCGGTCACTCATGTGATTAAGAAATATTATTTGTGAGTTTCGTGAAAAGTTGACATCCATCTCTCGAGGATGTGGAGAAGGAGTGTTTGAGTGTTCTCGGTAAGTATTAATTATGTCATTTCTTATGTTGTTGATTTTAATTTATTGTTTAATGGTTAATATATTCACTAATACGTGTTTTGATTTTGTTTAATATAGACCATAGTGGCTTGGAAACACGAAGATGAGGAGGAGGTCAAGAGGGTTTTTGGATTAGAATGTCCAAGCAATTATCGATTTGGTGTTACAAATTGAGAGCCAAAAATGAATGCCCAAAGTATATGTGTGAAAATGTTTGGAAACAATACAAGGTGAATGGGAAAAAGACACATGGAAAGGAAAATTTGAAAAAGCCAAGCGAGAATAGGGCATCGAGAAAAGGGTGGCTCGCTTCATCGCTTTGCCCAGCTCAACGTCGCTGCCTCATCATGCTAATAGATCGTAAGCTATTTTAAAATTTTGTTTTACTTTTTAGTTTACATAAAAATTGAAATTTGTTTCATTTTCTGAGTCTAGGAAATCGTGGTCGCCCTCACTCATTATTCTGAGTTGCATAGAGTCACTCATTTGAGAAAGGATACCAAGGAGTTTGTTGTGACGAGCGCAAAAATGACTCAGTAATTATGCAACTTGATTTCTATTGTATTTGGTTCTTTTCTTAATTAATGGAGACCTAATTATCATTATGTTTTGTGGTTATGCAATGTAGGAGAAACATCTTTGAGTTGATGTTTGAGCCTACTCGGGAGCTGGAACCACGACTCACTTGGTCCACTTTCTCCGAGATGATGGCTTTAGCAAACAACAGCTGGGAAGAAAGCGATAGAGCAAGTCAAATAAAAATCGATTGTATGGTGCGGGGCCCTTGGCGAGACTTGTGAAATATTCTCGATCACTATGACACGAGTCTAGTAGTTACGATGCTTCTTCATCGGTGAGACACGCAGACTCAAGCGGCCAGAGTAGAGCATTTGATGGCCGAGCAAAGAGAGGTTGATAATGAGCGGCGAGAAGAAAGAAAGACTACTATTGCGAGATGCAAGCAAACGATTGAGGATGCGGCGTGAGCGAGAGAAGTTGTTTGCTCTCTTTAATAGCTTGGCGCCACAAGCGATCGTCACGATCAAACAGAGTCTGATCATCCCGATCATCCCTCTTCCCCCTATTGATTTGGATTATGTTATTGTACACCATTTTGGATTATGTTGTTGCTTTCGGTTTGGATTATTTACATTATGCACATTTTAGATTGATTATGGATTTTATTTGAGTATTTTAAAAATATGAAGTTGCATATTTATGATAAGCAAAAAAGCAGGAATTTTTTAAAAAAAAAAAAAAAAAATTCCCTCGCTAATCATCCATAATTCCCTCGCTAATAGTTTTAAAAAAAAAAAAAAAAATTCCCTCGCTAATCATCCATAATTCCCTCGCTAATAGTTTTAAAAAAAAAAAAAAAAATTCCCTCGCTAATCATCCATAATTCCCTCGCTAATAGCATAAACAAATCCCTCACTAATTCCCTCGCTAATTTCCCTCGCTAATTCCCTCGCTAATTTCCCTCGCTAATTCCCTCGCTAATTTCCCTCGCTAATTCCCTCGCTAAATTTAGCGAGGAGCATTTTAGCGAGGGATTTGGATCCTCGCTAATTCCCTCGCTAAATTACATTAGCGAGGGATTTTTGTGCTTTAGCGAGGGAATTGTCCCTCGCTAAATCACGTTTTTTTTGTAGTGGACATGGAACTAACACAACCCTAGTTGCCTCGCCACAAGTTTCTCTCTACTCTTCTCCTTCTTCCCGCCCATTTAACAAAGAGGGGTGATTTTGGGTCATTTTTTGGGGGTGGGTCTTGTTACAGTGTTTGTTTGATCATATTGACAGATCAACTTCGATCAATTACATGTTTAATTAATGACTCGGGCATCAACGTCATGAATCTAGAGGCATGGATATTCCGGTGAGTTTGATTTTGTCATATTTGTACGCATTTTTCCATTTTATATGCTATTAATCCGGATGATGTAAGTTTATTCACAGATTTATCGATCCTTTTTGGTTTTAGCAATATTGATTTTGTATCATTTTTGATGTAAACAAATATTTTTTTGTCTAAAAAAATCTAATATTATATTTCCATTTATGGTTTTATAAAGACCTAATTTTCTTTTTTGATATGTATAAAGACTTTCAACTCTTTCGTTTTTGATGGAAAAAAAATTATGGTGAAGGAATGACACCGGTCCAAGACAAAATCTTTGAATTTTGGCATTTACAAATAGGATTGTGTTTATTACTTAAGGGAATTTCATTTTTTTCTTTATGACCAAATTGTCAAGTAACTTAAATTGATCTTTTTAATTGATCCATATTTTTCAAATTCAAAATTGCTAAAAACATAAAGGATGATTCCGTGAACATATTCACAGCACTCAAGTTAATAGCAAAAAACGGTAAAATGCCTACAATTTTGACAAAATCAAAGTCACCGAAGTACCCATATGCCTCCAGATTTGTAACATTGGCGACACCCAATTCATTTATTGAGTTGTAATGGCCGAATCTGATTTGTCAATTTGAATCAAACGAACACTGCAACAATACGAGAAACCAAATAGCATCACACTAAAACGACGAAATAAAGCAAAAACACAAAAGGAAAATTAAATTTGTGTAGGAACCAAACTAACATACTAAGACACTTGAAATGTATTTATAATTTCGATACACTCAAGGACTACAATGATAGAACCTAAAACATGTACCTTCGTGAACTAAAATAATTGTTTACCCTTCAAACTTGTGTTCTCCTCCTCATGGGTCAAGATGTTTACCGCTCTTTTTTTATTTATTGTTATTGTTTGTTACCTGCCATGAAGTGTGGTCCAACGCTTTCAACGAAAGTTTAATCTCTCTTTCTACGCCAAGAGCAAATTTTGTAGTAATGACCAATATCGAGTTTATCTAACGCGAAAATCAAACTCTACAGAAAGACCAGTGTCGACTCTTCGTGTAGCTTATGTCACTATGTCAACACATAAACGAATCATCAATTATAATTGAGTAGTAAGAGTGTGACCATTTTGAGTAAAGAAGCATTGATGAATGAAGCCGTGAAAAGCGTGAGTAGTGCATACAATAATGTCAAAATACATGATCCCCATCACAACTTGTCGGCAACACCCATGCATACGCACACATCTATTACTATTGCCATTTGCAACCCCGACGACGTTAACTCCCTTAACACCAGATATTATAAATTTCCTAATTTCCCTCTTTCCAAAGCATTCGAAAACCTCCCTCCTCATTAATTCACCCTCTCTCTCTCTCTCTCTCTCAATTTCCGTGTGTTGACTTTCTCGTTCACAACACCTTTCTATATAAAAATTTCCCACTCTCTCTATAGTATACCACAATTCTCAAACTAACATTTTTCATTTTCTCTATTCTTGTTTAGAACACCAAATTATTATGGATGAAATTGATGTTCCTGCTCATTTTCTCTGCCCAATTTCCTTACAACTTATGAGAGACCCTGTTACACTTTCAACAGGAATCACTTACGATAGAGAAAACATAGAAAAATGGTTATTTACATGCAAAAACAAAACTTGTCCTGTTACCAAACAATCACTTTTAGCCACTGATCTTATCATTCTTACTCCAAACCACACTCTCCGCCGTTTGATCCAATCTTGGTGTACTCTCAATGCTTCTCATGGCATTGAACGTATTCCAACTCCAAAGTCACCTATTGACAAATCTCAAATTCTCAAACTCATCTCTGAATCAAATAAATTCCCAGATAAACAACTCAATTGCCTTAAATCTCTTCGCTCTATCGTTTTCGAAGGCGAAAGAAACAAAAAGTGCTTGGAATCTGCTGGAGTAATAGAGTTCTTAGCTTCAACCATGAAAGATTCTTCATCAACGGTTCTGATTGAATCAGCTATTGAACTATTGTTTCATTTAAACCCTTCAGAATCTCAAATCAAGAATCTGATAAACAATGAAGGTGTTCAATTTATGGATTCATTGTTTAATGTGTTGCGGCTTGGAAACTATCAATCTAGAGCTTATGCAACAATGCTAATGAAATCATCATTTGAAGTAGCAGATCCAATTCAAATGATAAATGTTAAAACAATATTTTTTGAAGAGATAATGAGAGTGTTACGTGATCAAATTTCACAACAAGCTTCAAAGGCTGCATTGAAGTTAATAGTGGAGTTATGTCCATGGGGAAGAAATCGAATTAAAGCGGTTGAAGGTGGCGCGGTTTTCGTCCTCGTTGAATTACTTCTCGATGTAACGGAACGAAGGGCGTGTGAATTAATGTTAATAGCTTTGGATCAACTTTGTGGTTGTGCTGAAGGTAGAGCTGAGTTGTTGAATCATGGTGCTGGATTGGCTATTGTGTCTAAGAAAATTCTGAGGATTTCTCATTCTGCTAGTGATAGAGGGGTTAGAATATTGGCTTCTATTTGTAAGTATTCTGCGAATTCTAGAGTTGTTCATGAAATGTTGCAAGTTGGTGGTGTGTCTAAATTATGTTTAGTGCTTCAAGTTGATAGTAGTTTTAAGACAAAGGAGAGAGCTAAGGAGATACTTAAGTTGCATTCTGGTGTTTGGAAGAATTCTCCTTGTGTTCCTCTTCCTTTGTTATCTTCCTATCCTTGATTTAATTGGGTCATAATTCATTTTCTGTATAATTCATTTTTGATTTATGAAAATGAATTTTCATAGTTATGATTATGAAGAGAAACAATTCTTTATACCAATGGGTCATAAATCATGATAAATAGTAAGAATTTCAAATTCATGATAAAATATTGATTGATATAAGCATGTTCTCCAGATAAATTGGTCAACTGTCACCACCTTACATTAAAACAAATATATACACACTAAAATTGACTATCAAGATATCAACTGATAGATGTAATTCTACAGAAGTGAATAAAAACAAATGCTATCATTGCTGAGTTGCACATGGTAGATAAGGGAATTCCATATTTTCCTCTCAAAAACAACCCTTTAAGATATGGCCAATAGCACAACACCAAATACACACTACATATCAGTTCACCTACTCCACATTCACTCCCATCATAAGCTCTTCTAGCAGCAGGTTGCAACCCCAAAATCTTAACAAAAAGTGCAGCCAATTGCACTAGCAAAATTGTTGTACCAGCTATAAAAACAGGGGACTCATCAAAAGTGAACCTACCAACATCTTCATCAGCAGCATCATTAGTTGTGGGGTGTTCTTTCTGTGTTATCTCAAAAACTGTGTCAGATATCCCCAAGAGCTTAATAATGGCACTCAAAAGTCCAATTAACCATGCACTTGTTGTCCTTATTATGCTCATTCTTTGATTATTCCACCAATATCTTACCGAAAATCCCATTTTTAGATACTCCAATAGACTATGTATGTAGTAAATCACAAAAAGAGTAATAGAAATCCACAGGCAAATCCCCTGAAATAATTACAAAAAGTGAACAAGAGTAGTAGTAGTAGTACTTGTATGGTTTAATATATATATATATATATATATATATATATATATATATATATATATATACTTTTTAATTAGAGGAATAGAGAAGTTATTATTAATTAAAGTGGCACTATCCTTGAAGTGATTTAAATTCTCTCCTTGAGGTTATATAGTAAAGCCTTTCGTCGGGTTGACACCTAGAGTTGTCAGAGTGGGTCGCCCGCTCCAGCATAGTCCAATAGGCCAAAATGTAAAAATGAGTTGGGCAATCCATTTGTCTATTGGGCTACATTTTCTATAGTCCAACCTAAAACAATGGGTCAGTGGATCGGCTTAGCTCAGTATGATTTTTAACAAAGGAAATAAATAGCCATTTAAAAGCGAGTCTAGCCTAGCACATGAGCCGTCCAAAACGGCTCGGTTGTTTCCTAAACCTCAATTTTGCAAGCTCAACCCAGCTCAAAATACTGGATCATTGGATTGAGCCAAAATTAACAGCTCTGCTGACACCTCATCGACACTAGTGAGTAGTATGGTTAAATTTTTTTTGGTTATAGTATGGTTTAATTAATATAACCTTGCAAAAAAAATTGATTTAAGCATTTAAGTATCTAACCTTTGGAAAGATGTTGGTGTTGGTAATGATACACCGTGCAATGAGAGAGGCATAAGAAACTTCAAAAACAGAACGCAAGCCCCAATTGGTAAGCCAACAATAGGACAAAGCTGATCTGAGTTCAATCTTACCAAAGAGAGTGGCCATAACAGGAGAATGCTTTCCAAAGAAAACTACAGTTAAGCCTGAGGCCCATCTCTTTTGTTGTACCATTGTATATAATAATCCTCCAGGAGCACAACCAGTAAATGCAGTTGGATCTGGTGTACAACATTCTGATCTCCAACCTCTTTTTTGCATATTCAACCCAGTTGGTACATCTTCTGAAATTGATCCATATAGCCACCCCACCTAAATTATCAAAGACAGCTACAATTTTATAAACAATTTGTCTGAAATATATAGACTAAGCCCTTAATTTAGTCTACACACTTACATAATTTTTCCTAGTCCCTAAAGTATATGAAAATAATAAATAGTCTATTAAGTTTGCGACGACTGATCTACATCGAGGCATTGGCGGATCTATATATATTTGAGGGGGTTCAAGTGAACCCTCTCAAATAATAAAATTAGCACTGATACCTTAGGGAAAAATATTTTTGCATCCCCTGAAAAATATGTTTTGCACCCAAGTTCTTAGTTTTGCACCAAAGTTCCTAATTTCGCTCCAGTCTAATGCACCACACTCACACAATCACTCACACTCTTATATTTTATTTTAAAAAAGTTTTTGTATCTCTATCTCCTTTGATCCGTTCTTGTTCCTATTATTCTAATTTTGAATCTGTTGGTACTATTTAGTTTGTATATCGTGTTAGTGCTATTTAATTTGAATTTTTTTACCAACAACAGCTGATCTGAGTGGTAACTTGGATCCCATCGCAATGTCTCAGGTTCAAATTTTGGGTGTAACAAAAACTCAGTTGGAAGGGGAGCACCAATATATTGATTTTTTTAGTGCTATTTAATTTGTATTTAGGAACTAATTTGTGCTATTTAATTTCTGTTGGTCTAGTGCAACACAAGTTGAGGCTGATAAAGTCTTCTTTTGAAGCTGTCACTAGTTTTGCGGTTGCAACAGTAACCGTAGAAATAGCTTTCTCATCTATATGAATATTGTGAATAGGTTGCGTGACCGAATGTGGAATACATGGATGAACGACTGTTTGGTGACCTACATTGAGAGAGATGTATTCAATAAAATTGACTCTGAGCTTATTATTCAACTATTTCAGAATATGAAATCACGAAGAGGACAATTATGAAATGTATAATTTATTTATTTAAATATATTATAGTTGTTTTTAATTATATTTTTAGTAAATTGTGTATTTTAAAAAATTTGACACCTCTGACCCCGGAGTCCTGGGTCCGCCACTGCACCGAGGAACTTAGCTGACTGGTGTACCCGGTTTTGCCGGTTCATGTGATTCTCCTCTCCCATAGAGTTTTTGCTACATTCAATATTTGAACTCAAAACTTTGAAGTGGAATCCGAAATCAGTTACTGCTCCGACCAACTCTTGTTGGTGACTAAGAGCATATTTGATTATATCTTTTAGAAATAGTTTTCTATTTTTAAAAGTTAGCACATAATATTTTTTTTTAATATTTCAAAAACATAAAGTTGTTTGCAGCATACCTGTTTACCCCAAGTAGTGCCAAATTCATATATGCAATCAGATACTTGAATTGCTTCTTCCATAAAGTTGGAATGATTACTGTCATTAGTAGAATAAGAACTCCCTTCGAATGCATGTGCTGCTGATTTCACAAACTCCTTTGAACTTCCAAATTGTTGTATCAATACCTTTTCTGCTAATGTATATCCTAGTTACATAACATAATGGAAAAGCTACTAGTATCATCCTTATGAAATATGGAATAATAGATGTACAATGAATGATGGTTTCAAAATGCAGCCTGCAATGCGCATTGTGGCCACAATATTACTGTTGTGGTGGCTGTCGCATTGTATAAAGAGTTAAACTCTATCTAAGAATTGAAGATAAATTTTATTCAAATGAATGATGAAGTAAAAACTTAGTACAATATGAAGAGGTGATCACTATATATAGTGCACCTTCTAGTGAAAGAAAATACAAAAATTCAACTAACTAACTAAGAAAAGTAGTTACAATTGAAAACTAACTAACTAAAAAAATGGTTACAATTGAAAACTAATTTAACTAACTTGTAAACTAACTTTCTAATACTCCCCCTCAAGTTGGAAGAGAGATGTCAAGATCTTCCAACTTGGAGATGAGATGCTAAAATAAAGCTTTCATGCATCTTGCACTACCGGCCAACCAAAAATTCAAATACACTAGGCCACATGAATATGAAGTCCATTCAGGAGCCATTGTAGACACTTTAGGAAACTTAGGAAATTGAAATCTCATTCTACAGGGCCAAACATCAGTGCTACTATGTTGATGGCAATTGAAAACTTGCAAGAAGCCACATGTCGACAAAAGAAGATTGAGCAGTCTTCAAAAAAACCCATACAAAAATGTGGATCCAAGAAATCAATCCAAGAATCCAACAAGAAAACAAGATGACATACAACCAAACAGTGAATTCCTCATCAAACATAGCAAACCTTGAATTCTATGGAAAGGAGAAAAGCTAAGAATAGTATGAGCAAATCCTAAAATGTACCAAACATATCTAAAAGACCATTCCAATGGTAGCGCCGATGATGGAAAAAACACAACCAAATGTTGAACGGATTTTTAATTTGCAAAAATGAACAATAGTTCTGGCAAAAAATTGGATTGTTAGATATATGAGTTGAAAAAGATTTCATTTGCTGGTTCATTCGCTCTTCCATTGCTACACAGCTTGACTAGGAAGAAACAAGAGACAGAAACACAAATGAAGCTGGCTCGAGGGATAATCGGCGAATAAACTTCAATGAACTTCTTGAACACATGCAAGAAGGGATAAAGAAAGCGAAACATCGCTTCTTTCGAGGAAAAAAGTTGTTTCATTAGTTCTTCCAAGGCTACACAGTTGGACCGCGAAGAAACAAGAGACAAACGTAGTAAAGATGATGAAGCGGGCTCGAGGGATGATTGAGGAAGTAGCTTCAAAGAACTTCTTGAATACACGCAAGAAGTGACAGAATTTTTCCTTAGGGAGATGTTGAGATACCAACACAAGAGCGGAATTATCCGAAGGATGGAGGTATAACGCGTCATCATGGTTCTGTGGAGGATTTGTCATGGCAGAGATGAGTTGAACAACAACCAAGCAGGTCAAAGAACAAAGAAAGAATGATGAACGCGGAGAATCTCAAAGAACATATGGAAGAAAAAATCAAGAAATTTAAATTTCTTTTGATACCACGTGAACACTATTGTTCATGAATCGCAAAACAAAAGAAGAAATTTGCGAGAAGACAATGGAGGAATCACCGATGAGAGATGAACGCGGAAGCTACATAATCGCTCCTGATACCATATAAAGAGTTAAACTCTATCTAAGAATTGAAGATAAATTTTATTCAAATGAATGATGAAGTAAAAACTTAGTACAATATGAAGAGGTGATCACTATATATAGTGCACCTTCTAGTGAAAGAAAATACAAAAATTCAACTAACTAACTAAGAAAAGTAGTTACAATTGAAAACTAACTAACTAAAAAAATGGTTACAATTGAAAACTAATTTAACTAACTTGTAAACTAACTTTCTAATACATTGGCGTCGCACCACAATTGCGGAGTGATCTGTATTCACCTAAAATTACCGCATCACACACTGCAACGACACGCACCAGGTTACATTTGCCTATTTCTATGAAAAAACAGAAAAATAAAAGGGTGTGAATTTGAAATTAATTTACGTCGCATCAGCCGCAATACGCATCGCAGCGACCGCAGCAGGAAAAATACCTTGACTGAGTTTCTTGTGTTCAAGTGAGAAGAATACCTTTACTCCCATATTGGATTTCATCAGGAGAAAGACCATATATGGCTTTTCTTCTATGGAAAGTGTTTGTTCCTCCATAGTAAGGTCCTTGAAGTCCTGCCATGCCCTTTATTATGTACTGCATTTTAAACAAAGTAATGAGAAATTGTTTGTTTCTTAACACAAAATGTACTTTTTTTTTAAAGTTGAAAAGCACCTCAACTGAAGCCGCCCACTGATTTCCAAAAGGGTCATCTTTTATTCCATCATAGAATTGTTGAAAACATTGAACAAATGCAACTTTTTTACCCTTATTAGAATCCATCAAAATGCACATTGCATGTTGTATAATCTTTGGATTGTTCACAACCATGTCACAATCTACGTTCAACATAAATGGTGCATTTGTCATCATCCCAGATACTCTTGTCTGCACATTTTCATTACAAAAAATGGTTTTATGAGTGAATCATTGAATAAAAGAATTTGAGATTGCCCAAAATAACCCTTAGTTAACAAACTTACCAACACATTCATAGCTCCAGCTTTGTAATTATGTGGATATTTTGACCTCTTCTCTCTGGATATGTAGAGTAAGTGAGGTAATCCATCAGAAACTCCATTCTTATTCTCCAATATTACCTACCCACGCATAATGCGAATAAAATATCACATGTGTTATACAGTGGATCAATACTTGAAAATTACTCGAAAATCCAACACTTTGGGTTAAAGACGTGTTTGGTGTCTACACGTGTCGTGTCGTGTCTATGTGTCTGATGTCCTTGCCTATGTCAGTACTTCATAGCTATGTCTACCAGCTTAAAATCATTGAATTTTTACTACTATATTTATCACCTTAATTATGCTAGGATGATTTCTTTTCTCTGTATTTGAGAACACTGCAAATTCTCCATCAAGTTTGAGTGGAGTTGATTTTTGAGTCACATTTTCAACATTTTGGCTAAGATTGTCATACATATCCTGCACAAACAAAATACAAAACATTTAGTGTTTTAGAGTCTAAAAAGTTCAATCAAATGCAGAATAAGGTCCCGTTTGGATAAACGGCTTATATAAGCTCGCATAAGCCCAAAATAAACTGTTCCAAACAGCCCCTAATAACTTATTGTTGTGCTTACCTTCATTTGTAACCATTCTTGTTTGAATTCAGGCGAATCATCACTCTTGGTATTGGAAACAACAGAGAAGTATCTAAAAGGTGCTCTAACTTGAAGATTATACTTTTTACAAAAAGGTACCCAAAGTTTCGCAAATTTAGAAGCTTCCACAAGGGCATAATAGGTAAAAGGGGAACAACCATCATCAGAAACATAACAAGCTAGCTTGTTAGCAGGGTAATCAAGTGCCAAAAGAGACAACACTGTATTCATTGTAATAATTGGTGGTTCAAGAACATCATCTGCTGTTGTAACAAACAAGTCCACACGTGGAAGCTCAGGTACTCTATTTACATAAAAAAATAAAAAACTCATATATTAGTATAAGCCATGCAATTAATCAATAAAAAATACTATTCGTCTGAAAATATAAGCAAAAATGAATCAATAAAAGTTTTGCTTTAGGAATTTCATACCGTTGTAGGAGACGATGTATATGAGTTTTGGTTATTGCAGGATTCCATTTGGTGTTGAGAATCACAATCCAAGTGTAAGTGAACCAAGATTCACATGAGAAGGCAAGGAACCATTGTAAAGTGAAGGTATTGTTGATGATAGAGAAAAAAATACGGTAACTAAGAAGGGAGAATAACAAGAGTAAAATCAAAGTGTCTATAACTCTTTGAAAATTGCGTTTTAACCAAACTTTTTCATAGAGAGGGAGGTATTCTTCTTGGTTTGGGTTGGCCATTGATTAAATCACAAAGGATTGATTAATTAACTGCAGAGAACGAACATAAAAGTGTTGCGCGCACGATTAGATTCAATAGGGTGTGACAAAAAATAATTGAATGATGATGATTTCACATGCACTTTCTAATCAAATACATTATATATATGATTCAAAAAAGAAAAATACCTATAGAAACTTGAATCTTCACTTCAGCTTCCTCTCTATTTTTCGTAGTGTATTATTGAGATCTCAATAATGGTGCTTCAATTCTGAAAACATTTTTTCTGTTCTCTCCGGCCTTCTTTTGCTTTTGTTCTATATTTAGAACTTCAAGACATGCCACATGCAAATACTTTTTCATTTATTTTATTTTTGTATTGGAGAGAGCTAAAAAGCCCAAATATATGCAAATAATTTTATGCCTAGGAAAGTAGTATATTTTAATCCACCAATTCCATCAATCATTGGTATTTTTTGTGTAGATATATTTATCGTGCTTGTTTTATTTATTTTTCTTCTAGAATCTCTATAATCCTATAGAGAGCAGAGACCAAGGTCTTAGGTTCGAATTCAGTTTTAAACATGCAGTAGTGTTAAATCTCTTGTGGGAGAGTTTTGTTGTCCATAGTGGCCCTACCCGACTCGAGGAATTGGTCTATACAGTTGCGCGCAGAGGATACTGATTTATACTTAAAAAAGACAATGTTTCAAATGTCACCAGTGAGCCATTTGTTGCCTCACACCACATAAGTCAAATATACCAGCTTGGACTATTTTGCATCATCTAGCAAGGTGGCTTTACACAGATTCTCAATTATTTGTCAAATATATCTGATTATTTTTGTCGTTTCCATCCAAGGCATTGTGGACTTACTAGTCTCTATCTAGTGGTGTTGTTTGTCACATTATATTGGACTACTTTGTATCATCTAGCAAGTTGGTTGTTTACATAGGTTCTCAATTATTTGTACAATGGCCAATCGAAATATTCTCTTTATTGAATATATCTTGGTTCTACTCATCATATTTCCAAGAGTGATGGAATATCCTTGTATGAGTTTGAGACAGTAGCATTATTATCTTATAAAATAAGTGGTTATCTTAAAATGATTTCATCTTTTGACAAAGTATCTCTTTTTGCAACTTCATTTTTGTACTGGCTATGTAGAATTCGCCTAACATAATGAACAAATCATTTCGATCTCATTAATGACTCGTTTTCGAGGGATTGTGTATTGAGATTATTTAGGTCAGTTAGAGACAAAGAGCCTACTAGCCCAACGCAGTAGGCCCAGTAGAGCCAAGACAGACTAACAAGGGTTGGCTCGCCTAGTACAATGAAGTCACCCTACTCGGGTGGAAGACCAAGCCCTAAGTGACCTTGACAAACAACGGGAGTCAATCACCCTGTGATAAGCGCCCCAACCCATTTGAGACTAAACCTTACTAAAGGAACCCCCGAAGAAGAGAAGTGGATACTTCACTGTTACGCATAAAGCCCTAGCTTGGTAAGATGTCGGTCCCTCCTCTTCTACGCGCGCAAGTACATTGGCGCCCACTGTAGGGACAATGAAACTACCTCCGAGCTCACCTTCTTCAACATTTCGCAAGCAGTCAGCTCGAACATGCCATGGTCACCACTCACAACGGCACCTCCAGTAATGGAGTCAGTGAAGATCAACACCCCCCGGTCATGGGTTGAGGTGCAAGCCGCCCTTGACTTGCTACGTCTGCAAAACTAGACCCTTCAGCAGTAGATGAACACCATCAGCAACAAAACCGGACATAAGACAGTTCCTTTGCAATAATTAGGTATATTTTTTATATTTAGCTACCATAATAGTATATTATTTAGCTACATCGACCAAGTTTATTTGTCTAAGGAGATAAAAGAACAACAAATCCATTAGTCTATTATATCCCAAACAAATATAGTGATTTTTGTTAACTCGGTGATTTTGGTCCCTGTGTGTGTGTGTGTAAATAACTATATATACAATTTTGGTCTCCAATTTTCTTAACTTTGCAATTTTTGTCCTCAAAATCATGAATTACTAGCACTTTAGGTCCCTAAAAATCTTGGATTTTGAGAAAATTGAGGATCAAATTTGCACAATCCATGATTTTTGGGGACTAAAAGTGCAATGAAAAAATTGCATAGATCAAAAATTGCCAAATTAAGGGAGCAGTATCTCCAAAAATAAAATAGAATGACCAAACTTGTCGATTGAAGAAAGTTGGGACACAAAAAATGCAAGTAAACTTTTATATTTAGCCCCATGTAAAATTTGTGCTAGCTCCACAACTTATTGTTACCTCAAAATTTCGACAGTACATTAAATGAAGTTTTAAATGGGGTTGACTTCACATTTAATATTGTTCTGTGGGCCATAGGTCAATATTCAAGTCAGTGCACCATGATTTCGACAGGAAAGGTAGACAAGTGCAAGGAGTGCAAGTAAACTTCGACAAGCTTAGCTCTCAAAGCTATGAAGCAAGTAATGCAAGAGACCTTCGACAAGAGAGGACCCAACGCCGACGGAGTGGGCTCGCTCAACACGTCAGCGGTTGACAACGGGTTAGTCGAAAGTGCGAGAACAACGATTGATTAGTGGGCGGTTACTCTCCCGTAGTTTTAGGAGGCAGTTTCCCTTTTCCCCACGATTGTTCCTACGGGTATAAATACCCCTTTGTAATAGAAAATCGGGGTCACCACATTTTACAAAAACACTGAGAAACTCAACTTCCAAGCCAAAGCGAAACAAGAGTGAATCAGATTATATTTATGCGTGTTGGTGTACCACCTTCTTCTTTCTATCATTTTAATGCAATTTTTACTTGTTTTTACGTTTGTTGCTTTCTTACTTTCATTCTGCTTTCAAACTATCTCTTCCTACTATTTTCTGTTCTTACGCACGCTAAAAGACACAAAACACAAAGGCAATTGTCAAAGAGATTTTCTAGTTTGATCTCACGATCTTAATATTGAAAACTAGTGATTGTTTGCTAAAAACACCAAAGAAACAAATTGCACACTTGGTGGGACCTTTTTGCGATTATTTTGTGTCGTTTCGTTAAGTGTATAAATTTGTATGCACTTGAGGAGTGGTAGAATGGCACGCACCAATTCTAACAACGCCTCTAGTTCCGATACCGTGATATCACAAGTGCAAGGAACAACGGTAGATTCTCGCCAATGTAAGCGGTGGAAATGTTGCGGGGACTACGCCCCAAGTGACATCAATAACCGTTCCCACGATGTCAATGACCAACGTTGGTTCGACATCGCCTATGGCCTTGCCACAAAGTATGGGACTTCCTTCTAGTCCTTATGTGGCAACAGGAATAGTTTGGAAACACGTTTCCAAAATATGAGTCTACCACCATACCCTTTTGGGGTATATGGCATGCCTCTTTGGAATGCCACATGTCTCGACCTTTTCTCCTTCACACGCCTCTTACGAGGCGTGCTTGGTGAAATCCTGCGCATTAACCAATGCGTCCTTGTTGGCGTTAAGACAACAAGTGATTTAAAGCAATCATGATATGGTTAATATGTCGACTCAACAAATTGGTACCGTGTTTAATCCTTTGATTCGAACACAAATACCGATTATCGATGTTAGCGGACCAAATGGGTAGGATTGCGATTTCTTTGGGGCTCCTACGGAAACAATAGGCGATTACCAAATTGTGGGAACAATATGCCTAATACCCCACAGAGATCGCTGATCGCCGAAGCCCAAAGCGGTTATGGGCGAACAACAAATGGGAAATCACATCCCCGAGGTGGTTATGGTGAATCGAAACCAAAATCTTTGATGAAGTTGTTCGGACAAGTGCAACGAAATAACGTTTGCGCTCAAAACAACATAGCCACTTTGGTCGAAACCATAATGGCGCAAAATGGCCTTAACATAGGTTTACATAGGCCTAATTTCATATCGCCCTGTGTGAGTATATCTTGCAGCAGAGTTGCCGAGAAATTTGGAAAATCCCTAAATTCACTAAGTTTGGGGTGACACCAATGAATCTATTGTCGAACATATTGCAGGTACATGATCGAGGCGGGAGACATAGCTCAAAATGAGAGTTTGAAAATGAAGTATTTTCCAAATTCTCTAACTAAAAATGCCTTTACGTGGTTTACCACTCTTCCCCAGTTCCATATATACATGGGGCGGTTAGAAAAGGCTTTTCATGAGCAATTCTACATGGGCGATCGAAAATTAGTCTCAAAGAAGCGGCTAGTGTTCGACGCAAAGTGCCGAGGCCATTGATGATTATTTGAATAGATTTAGGCTATCAAGGCAAGGTGTTTTACGCAAAGTACGAACATGAGCTTGTCGAAATGGTGTGCAGTGGCCTTGACTATTCAATTCGAAAGAAATTGGATACGTCTCATTTGAGAGACATGGCCCAACTAGTGATAGAGTTCGACAAGTCGAAAGGCTTAAAGAGGAAAAGACTAGAGTGAATAAATACATTCGAAAGCAATCGAAGAAGGAGACTAGGATGTGGCGATAAAAAGAACAAAGCACCAATGCAGATTGACGATCCACTCCACCGTGCGAAGCAATGTATACTGAGCAAATGGAAATGAATATAAGCATGGTGGATGTGAAGATGGCGGGTTCCCTAAGCTGTTAAACCTTCGACATACAAGATCAAAAGTGTTGTGCGGTGGGTGATTTGACAAAAGATTACTCAAGAGGAGTATGAAGAGAAAGTACAGTTTGTGTACCCCAAGGTGAAGAGAGTTGATAGACTTCCTCAATAGGTGCAAACTAAAAACTCGAGGTAGTCTTTGTGCCCCGGATGTGGTCTTTGTTTTCGACAAGGAAGCGACCAAAAGTGTTGAAGGCTACTGAGTTCGACAACCTCTCGAAAAGAAAATGGCCGAGAGAAAGCCAAATTTTAGTTTTAAGAGAGGAGACCTTCCTTATAAAGTTAAAGGTTCGAACAAACCTTCGACAAGCAAGCCACAATCTGTGGTAAGAGTGCAACCAAGAAGGAATTTGTGTGGTCGGCTTCTAAAGCCGTGGGAATACAAAAGTGAACATAGTGTCCGCCAACCAAGTGAAGGTTGGGAATAAGGCCGAGGTAAATCTGTTGTAATAAAAGAACCAAGGAGGCTCGCAATGGAGAGAATCTCTCCTCCACCGCCATCGTTGAGGAAGAAAAGTTCGACTTCGACATGGATGAAGAGCGTCACTCGATTTTGAAGACTCGAAGCCGATTTTGGCGTCATTTGCAATGTGGTGTCTATTCTACCCGGTGAATATGACGTCATCACGATCCCAAATGATGTCAAAGAAAACTTCACCGAAGATATGGCTAACCACAGCCGGTTTGTTACTACGTAATGAACAGCGGTACCGCGTGTCGAAGAGCAAATGGCCACTTTCGAGAAGCCGACGAAGGCATGCGGCATCACGAAGCCTCTGTATGTCCAAGCCAAGGTTAACGGCGTGGGTGTCAACAAGATATTGGTAGATGGAGGCGCCGCGGTGAATTTGATGCCTCAAGCAATGCCGAAACCATAGGGATGTTCGACATCGACCTTAAGCCTCATAATATTGTGTTAACCAATTATGAGGCAACCGCCGATCTTTGGGGCCGTCGAAGTTGAAGTAGTAGTAAGCCGCCAAGAGAACTACCATGTTCTTTGTCATAGCCTCCAAAGCAAGCTATAACTGCTCCTTGGCGCAGAGAGTGGATACATGGAGAGTCTTTGACCTTCAAGCCTACACAAAAGTTGGTGATGTGGAAAGATGATGGTCTTGTGGAATATGTCGAAGCGGACAAAGCTACTTCCTTCTCGACGTAAACAATGTCACCAAGGAAAATTTTGAAAAACAGATGGCGAACATTGCGCCATACACATCTTCTAGTCAAAGCACATCTCATCCGACAATATGCTTTCCTCTGTTCGATTGTACTCCAACACATGGTTTTGTTTGGGAGAGGAAGTGGTGGAAGATGGAAGTGACTACTACGAGGGTGTCCTACCCCAACAGGATAGGATCTTCGACTCTTAGAAAGTTTTAGATGTCAGCACCCAACGCGTGGGATAGAATTACGGCCTATATGGCCGAAACTAAAATAAAAACGGCTTTGGAAGCCGAAATAAGTCAACAAACAATGGCTGTCGAAGCCATAACTTCATCTGAAGAAAATGGTGAAGTCATAAATGACAAACTGGATTGCATTTATGATGACGAACCATTGGGTTTTGAAAAAGACCATAGAGATTCTACAAAGCGCATGCAAGGCGGTAGAAGTGACCATTGCACAGCATTCAAAAAATGCATTTTCTTACCTCCACTTCTTATTCCGTCGAAAAAGCATTTTTGGGGGCAACTGCATACCTCAAAATTTCGACGACAAGACATTAAATGAAGCTTTAAATGGGGTTGACTTCACATTTAATATTGTTTACGTGGGCCATAGGTCAATATTCAAGTCGATTGCACCATGATTTCGACGGGAAAGGTAGACAAGTGCAAGGAGTGCAAGTAAACTTCGACAAGCTTAGCTCTCAAAGCTATGAAGCAAGTAATGCAAGAGACCTTCGACAAGAGAGGACCCAACGCTCGGCGAGTGGGCTCAACACTTCGTCAAGCGGTTGACAACGGGTTAGTCGAAAGTGCGAATGCCGATTAGTGGGCGGTTACTCTCCGTAGTTTTAGGAGGCAGTTCCCTTTTCCCCACGATTGTTCCTACGGGTATAAATACCCCTTTGTAATAGAAAATCGGGGTCACCACATTTTACAAAAACACTGAGAAACTCAACTTCCAAGCCAAAGCGAAACAAGAGTGAATCAGATTATATTGTACGTGTTGGTGTACCACCTTCTTCTTTCTATCATTTTAATGCAATTTTTACTTGTTTTTACGTTTGTTGCTTTCTTACTTTCATTCTGCTTTCAAACTATCTCTTCCTACTATTTTCTGTTCTTACGCACGCTAAAAGACACAAAACACAAAGGCAATTGTCAAAGAGATTTTCTAGTTTGATCTCACAGTCTTAATATTGAAAACTAGTGATTGTTTGCTAAAAACACCAGCAAACACTTATAGACTACATGGTAGTTACAATTGTGATACAGATCGTAGGATCCAGCGATGCTGCAACTCTAGAGTTAGACCTATTAACTCGGTTGTCCAATCACCTGACTTGCAGTGGCATTTTTGTAATTAAAATGAAAATAATATTCTAGAGCTTAGCTTTTTAAGTCACACTCAACACCTTTTTATAGATATATCGATGATAATACAAATTCAGCATTACTAAAAACACAAAAGATGAATCTCCGAACAAACTCACAACACCTAAGATAATAGCATAAAACAACAAATCGTCAACAAATGTGACAAAATAATGCCTCTAGTTCTGTAACTTTGATGCCCTAGTAATTAGTTAAATATGCAATGGATCGAAATTGATCTGTCGATCTGTTGTTTTTTTATAGATAAGCTCTGTCGATTTGTTAGAAATTGTGTTCGTCATAAAATATTAAGATTTTTACTTTTTAAGTTGGTTAAAATTTTGTCCGACTTGAATTCTCCTATTCAAAAAAACAAAATCGTCGCTCTCCCGCATCCGCATACTGTTCCAGGGTGTGTATCTTTCTTTCTTCCCTCACTCTCCAGCGCCCTTGCTGACTCATCATCAGTAACCAACTCCCTTGCCCTCGCCCGGCTTCCTTTTGGTTGCCGGTGCGGTCGCAGTCGCCGCTTCCTTTTCCACAGGTATTTGCTGTCTTTGTGACCTTCCAAGAGGTAATGATCCTTATTTAGCGATGATTGCTTAATATTGACAGCATTGTTTTGTCTTTGTTATTATGATCTTGTTTTTCAATATGCATGCCTTAAAGCAATTATGTTAAAGTAGTGATGCTTGGGTCTTGCATCATGTTTAAAATCGTCTGAGGAACGTCTTTGATCCTTTCTGAAATTTTGTTATAACTTGGTATCCATTTGATCAGAACATACATTTAAAAGGGGAGACAAAGAAAAAGACAAAATAAAAGTGAATTCAACTAAATTGTGATACTGAAAGAGGAACAAGTGTACCATTAATAGCTTATTAAGGTTTTCTGTGATGTCTTGGGAAGAACTTGCTAGTTATCCATGTTAATGAATCAGTTATGTCATTTTAGTTTTCTATCATCTGCTGAGCTAGTAGCTGCTAGAATAAAACTGCACTATAACCACTAAAATAAGTGTATATCATCAGTGCAGTGCTTCATTATTATTGGTAACATGGAGTGTATCTCTTATAAGCAATTATACCTGACTTAAAGAGCCTACTTGAATGTAAGCTCTAGCAAAATGCCCCTTTTTGATTGGCTGCTACCTGATGGTGCCATACAATAAAATTGAACTGATAGCTAAAAGAGAAGAGGTTTCTTATTTTTGTGTGATCATGAAATTTTTCCCAGAGCCTTGTAAGGGAATTCAAGCAAGTTCTAAAATAACATCGTAAGTTCTCCAAATAGTCACATTAGATAGATCTTAAACTATCTTGCTTGGGTTGAGCTTTAACATTACGGTTCTGGCTCAATACACTCATGTTGTCATGTCATACCCTCAGAAATTGAACTTTGAACTGTAAACTTGCAGGATTTGAACTTTGATGTGTTCTGTTAGCTTTGAGATATCATTTGCATGGTCCACTTTTACAGGTTCAACTATATTTGACAAGGAAGTGGTTGCAAAATCAGCAATTTGAGGCTCATTTGGGAGCCACAGTCTCAAATCACCTTTTCAATACGACTCGTTGTTCGGCGACTTAGTTCTACCAGAAGTGGAAGTCTTGTGACTAGAAACTATGGGGATGATAATGATTTGAAGGATTTGGAGATGTTGCTTGAAGCTTATGTTATGCAGTTGGATGGAACTCGTAACAACTAACAAGATATTGTCGGTAAGTGTTCATATGACCAAATTCTGGTGAAAATCATGTCCGTGTCAAACTTTGATGACTAGAGCTGTCGTTTTCTACTTTGATTCAATTGTGTGTCTGATTTATACACCCATCTTTCAGTTACAATCACTAAATTAAGTTATATATGCATATAAAAATTGTACCAACATTTTCATTCTAAAGGAATCACACATTCCATTGTAACTGGGGCATATCCAAAAAATAACAAGTATTGAGAATTTCAAACTCATCATAAAATATTGATAGGATGTTCTCCAAATTAATTTTTCCCTTTCATTAAAACAAATATGTACAGAAAAGTTCAATACTAATATATCAATTGATAGATGTAATTCTACAGAAGTGAACAAAAACAAATGCTAGTAGTGCCGACTTGCACATGATGGATAGGGAATCCCATATTTCCCTCTAGAAAACAACCCTTTAAGATATGGCCAATAGCACAACACCAAATACATACTACATATTAACTCACCTGCTCCACACCCATTCCCACCATAAGCTCTTCTAGCTGCAGGTTGCAACCCTACAATCTTAACAATAAGTGCAGCCAATTGCACCAGCAAAATTGTTGTACCAGCCAAAAAAATTGGGGACTCATCAAAAGTGAACCTACCAACATCTTCATCAGCAGCACCATTAGATGGGTGGTGTTCTTTCTGTGTTATCTCAAAAACTGTGTCTGATATCCCTAAGAGCTTAATAATGGCACTCAAAAATCCAATAAACCATGCACTTGTGGTCCTTATTACGCTCATTCGCTGATTGTTCCACCAAAATCTTACCGACAACCCCAGTTTTAGATACTCCAATAGACTATGTATGTTGTAAATCACAAGAAGAGTAATAGAAATCCACATACAAATCCCCTGAAATAATTATAAGAAGTGAAAAAGAGTACTAGCACTAGAATGGTTTAATATATTTAATTTTTAAAATTAAGGAATAGAGAAGTTATTATTAATTGAAGTGGCGCTAGAACCAACACCGTTGACCCAGTGGCTTAATCTACCCTGGGACACGGGGGTCGATCTGGGTTTGATTCCCGTAGTGACAAACTCAGTGTTGGCCGGTGCGAAATTTGATCCTAAGCACGAGTGAAGATTTAAAGTGGTGAGCAACCCTTGAAGTGGGTAGTCAGCAATGGTCTGGAAAAAAATAATATTAAGTGGTGCTATCCTTGAAGTGATTTAAAATCTCTCCCTTGAGGTTATAAAGTAAAGCCTATGGCCTTGCTGACACCTAGAGCTGTCAAAGTTGATCTCCCCAGTCCAACTGGGCAAAATATAAAAATGGGTTGGCAGTCTTGTTGTCTATTGGGATGCATTTTTTAGTAGTTCAGCCCAACTCAAAACACCGGGCCAGTGGGGACCATTATGATTTTTAGCAAAAGAAAATATTTAAAATACATAAATAACCATTTAAAAGCGACTCCAACCTAGCCCATAGGCCAACTAGACTAGGCCAAAATGAATCAATTGTTTTGTGGACCTCAATTTAGCGAGCCCAACCCACCTCAAAATATTAGATCATTGGGTCGGCCCATTAGACTAGGCCAAAATTGATAGCTCTACTGACACCTCTTCGACACTACTAAGTCGTATGGTTTAATCACTATAACCTTGTAAGTAAAATTAGATTTAAGCATTTAGGTGTCTAACCTTTGGAAAGATGTTGGTGTTGGTAATGATGCAATATGCAACAAGAGTGGCATAACAAACTTCAAAAACAGAACGCAAACCCCAATTGGCAATCCAACAATAGGACAATGCTGCCCTAAGCTCGATCTTACCAAAGAGAGTGGCCATAACAGGAGAATGCTTTCCAAAGAAAACTACAGTTAGGCCTGAGGCCCATCTTTTTTGTTGTATCATTGTAGTTAATAATCCTCCAGGAGCACAGCCAGTAAATGCAATTGGATCTGGTGTACAACACTCTGATCTCCAACCTTTTTTGTGGATGTTCAACCCTGTTAATACGTCTTCTGAGAGTGATCCATATAACAACCCCACCTAAAGTTCCCAAAACTCCCAAAGTTAATTAACAATTTTACAAACAATTTGTCTTAAATATATAGATTAAACCCTTAATTTAGTCCATAAACTTACATAATCTTTCCTATTTAGTTCCTAAAACATATGAAAATAATAAATAGTCCATAAAGTTTGTCGAATCTATCTAATTAGACTTTGTTTGGTAAAAAGTAGCGGATAGCGATAATAAGCTAGCGAATAGCGGATAAACTAATGGATTGAAAATCACGTGTTTGGTAAAACTAGCGGTTAAACTAATCGATAAATGTAAAATGACTTTAAAAATAGGTATTTAAAATTATTTTTGTAGCATATTGTTTTGTATCTAAAGTGCTACTGATTAAGGGAAGCTTGATTGTACCTTTTAAGAACAGTTTTCTGTTTATAGAAGTTAGCGCAAAACAAAATTTATTCTTTGTTAATTTTTTAAAAACAGAAAAATAAATAAAAACTTATCAAACATTCCTTAAGTAGTTGTCTAAATATATTGTTTGTAGCCTACCTGTTTACCCCAAGTAGTGCCAAATTCATATATGCAATCAGATACTTGAATTGCTTCCTCAATAAAGTTGGAAGGACTACTGTCATTAGTGGAAGAAGCACTCCCTTCCAATGCATGTGCTGCTGCTTTCACAAACTCCTTTGAACTTCCAAATTGCTGTATCAATACCTTTTCTTCTAATTTCCCTGTAACAAAATAACATGTATCCTAGTTACATAATAACATGATTTAAAAGACTGAGTTTCCTGTGTTCAAGGGAAAAGAGTACCTTTTCTCACATATTGGATTTCATCAGGCAAAAGACCGTATATAGCATTTCTTCTATGGAAGGTGTTTGTTCCTGCATAGTGAGGTCCTTGAAGTCCTACCATGCCCCTTATTATGTACTGCATTTTAAACAAACTAATAAGAAATTGTTTGTTATGTGTAGCTGAGAAGTAACTGAGACCAATTTTTTTGATACCTCAAATGCAGCCACCCACTGATTTCCAAAAGGGTCATCTTTTATTCCATCATAGAATTGTTGAAAACATTGAACAAATGCAACTTCTTTCCCCTTATTAGAATCCATCAAAATGCACATTGCATGTTGTACAATCTTTGGATTGTTCACAACCATGTCACAGTCTACGTTCAACATAAATGGAGCATTTGTCATCAACCCTGACACTCTTGTCTGCACATTTTCATTAAACAAAATGGATTTATGAGTGAACAATTGAATACAACTATACAAGAATTAGAGATTGCCCAACATAACCCTTAGTTAACGACCATACCAACACATTCATAGCTCCAGCTTTGTAATGATGTGAATACTTTGGCCTCTTTTCTCTGGATATGTAGATTAAGTGAGGCAATCCATCAGAAGCTCCATTCTTATTCTCCAATAGTACCTACCCACGCATAATGTAAAAAAAGAAAATATCACATTGTGTTACAGTGGATCAATGCTTGAAAATTGCTCCAAAATCCAGCGACAACATATTACGATGTGTCTATATATTATATCATGTACCAGCTTAAAATCATTGAATTTTTAGTACTATATTTATTACCTTAATTATGCTAGGATGATTTCTTTTCTCTGTATTTGAGAACACTGCAAATTCTCCATCAAGTTGGAGTGGAGTTG
This sequence comes from Oxytropis ochrocephala, assembly GCA_020916435.1. NCBI lineage: Eukaryota > Viridiplantae > Streptophyta > Magnoliopsida > Fabales > Fabaceae > Oxytropis > Oxytropis ochrocephala. Next base: position 111,074,178 of record CM037093.1, read on the forward strand.
ATTTTTGAGTTACATCTTCAATATTTTGGCTAAGATTGTCATACATATCCTGCACAACACAAAAGACAAAGCATTCTGTGTTTAGAGTCTCGAAAGTTCAATCATATATACTTCCTCCGGTTCTATATATAAGAGAAAAATCACTTTTTAGGTTCATTGAATAACTGATCTATTTGGTCTATATTTAGTCTATAGTATAGAGTAGATACATTAGTTATTCAATGAACCTAAATTTTTTTTTTCTCTTATAATAGGAATCAGAGGGAGTAGCTCATAATTTCCTTTGTCCTCAAATTCTAATTCAGACTAAGTACTTATTATTGTGCTTACCTTCATTTGTAACCATTCTTGTTTGAATTCAGGTGAATCTTCACTATTTGTATTGGGAACTTCAGAGAAGTATCTGAAAGGTGCTCTAACTTGCACATTATGCTTTTTACAAAAAGGTACCCAAAGTTTCACAAATTTAGAAGCTTCCACAAGGGCATAATAGGTAAAAGGGGAACAACCATCATCAGAAACATAACAAGCTAGCTTGTTAGCAGGGTAATCAAGTGCCAAAAGAGACAACACTGTATTCATTGTAATAATTGGTGGTTCAAGAACATCATCTGCTGTTGTTACAAACAAGTCCACGCGTGGAAGCTCAGGTACTCTATTTAGACAAAATTAAAAACTCCATCCGTTTTAAAATATAAGCCGTGAAATTAATTAACAAGAAATATAAGTCGTGAAATTAATTAACAAGAAATACTCCATCCGTTTTAAAATATAAGCAAAATCGACTTTAATTGATCTATTTTTGCTTATATTTTAGGACGGAGGGAGTAAGAAGCTTTTAATCACTTTGCGTTAGGAATTTCATACCGTTGTAAGAGATGATGTAAGTGAGTTTTGGTTACTGCAGGATTCCATTTGGTGTTCAGAATTGTAATCCAAGTGAAAGTGAACCAAGATTCACATGAGAAAGCAAGGAACCATGGAAGAGTGAAGGTATTGTTGATGATAGAGAAAAAAATACGGTAACTAAGAAGTGTTAGTAGCAAGAGTAAAATCATAGTGTCTATTAGTCTTCGAAAAGGGCGCTTTAGCCAAACTTTTTCATAGAGAGGGAGGTATTCTTGGTTGGGGTTGGCCATTGAACAAATCACAATTACTTTATTATTTATTTATATGTAGCCAAAGAGATTTGAGATTCTTTGAGTCCTGATTGATTAATTATCTGCAAAGAACATAAAAGTGTTGCCTATTAGACTCAATAGGGTGTTTGTGTCACCAAATAATTGAATGATGATGTCACATGCAAATGCAAATGCAAATGCAAACAAGTAGAGCATTCACAATGGAGTAAGTACTCTTCTTCTTTTTCCTTAATTGGAATTTACGTATATACATCACTCATTTATACTTTTTTAATGTTAGTTCCTTATAAGTACTCTATTCGGTCTCCCCAACCCAGCACCCAAAAAGTTTACCAAATGTGTCCCACTATAATCCTATGTCATGGTGAAGAAAGATAAAAAATAAAATATTGTGTCATGCGAGACCCGGAGGGAGAAAGTAATAGATAAACTTAGTTTTTAATAGTGGGGCCTGCAGAGAGAGAGAGAATGTCCTAGTAGAAAGACTCCTCTTTATTAAGGAATGTTTTTATTTTCTCCATAATGGTACTCTTTATAGCAAACTCTCCTTAATAAGGAAAAATGACTATAACAAACGTCTAATGGCGGATACAAGCTTAAGTGTGTGGGGGCATTTGCCCCCACCAACAAAAAAAAATATCAATGTAAATACATAATAATATTTTATTTGACCCCATTAAAATATTGGTTTTGCCCCCATTAATATCTAATTACCCAAACACACAAGTCCAACTCACTTTAGTACACAATCTTAAGTAAAAAATAGACTTTGCTTCTAGCAATACTACAACGGTTGAAAGATGTTCTCTACATTGAGTTTTGTAAAAAATGAATTGTGCAATCATAAGAGATCAATAGTTGAATAATTTTTTTGTTACATATACTAAGAGATATAATTTTTTTATAGTATTGATGATGAAAATATCATACAATATTTTTAGCATATGAAAATGCCTAGATAATCCCTATATATAAATAGTAAATCGACTTTAATAGCCACTTTTGGTGGGAAATTTTTTTTTCCACCATTTACCGATATACCACTCATTTTGTACCCCACTGTTTACCAATATACTCCCACTCTATATTTTTGGACCGACATACCCCCACTCTATATTTTGTACCCCACCATTTACCAATATACCCCTCATTTTGTACCTCACTGTTTACCAATATACCCGCACTCTATATTTTTGGACCGACATACCCCTGACAAATTATTTATTTGTCCCACACTCTTTTTTTTATCCACTTTTGGTGGGAAAATTTTATTCCCACCATTTACCAATATACCCCTCATTTTGTACCCCACTCCAATATACCCCCACTTTATATTTTTGGACCGACATACCCCTGGCAACTTTTTTTTTGTCCAACACTCTTTTTTTTATCCACTTTTGGTGGGAAAATTTTATTCCCACCATTTACCAATATACCTCATTTGTACCCCACTGTTTACCAATATACCCCCACTCTATATTTTTGGACCGACATACCCCACTCTATATTTTGTACCCCACCATTTACCAATATACCCCTCATTTTGTACCTCACTGTTTACCCATATACCCCGACTCTATATTTTTGGACCGACATACCCCTGACAATTTTTTTTTGTCCAACACTTTTTTTTATTATCAAAATGTACCCCTCATTTTGTACCCCACTGTTTACCAATATACCCCCACTCTATATTTTTGGACCGACATTGTTGCCTCATCCCACCAAGGGCTATTGTTGCCTCTTTGTCTTATATATGTGTTGCATATTTTTATACCCCCCTTATAAAATGTTGATGTTTTTTCGAAACTACATCTGTAGGCCTGTTTATCACCTCCCCGTGCATCGCACGAGTAATCGTCCTAGTTAGTATAATTAGTAGAAGCTTGGATATCTTTTTTGGAGTTTTTCTTCACGTACATGATCGTGTATTTTCTGAAAACTTTTTAATATTTTTCCTTTGAGAAATATTATAGGTAAATTATTTTCTTGCCCCCACGGATGAAGTTTTCTGGATCCGCCACTGCAAACGTCATTGTGGACAGTGGCGGACCTACATATATTTGAGGGGGTTCAAGTGAACCCCCTCAAATAATAAAATTAGCACTGATACTTTAGGGAAAAATGTTTTTGCTTCCCCTGAAAAATATGTTTTGCACCCAAGTTCTTAGTTTTGCACCAAAGTTCATAATTTTGCACCACTCTAATGCACCACACTCACACAATCACTCACACTCTTACTATATTTTATTTTAAAAAAGTTTTTGTCTCTCTATCTCCTTGGATCCATTCTTGTTCTTATTATCTTAATTTTGAATATGTTAGTATTATTTAGTTTGTATTTTGTGTTAGTGCTATTTAATTTAAATTTTTTACCAACAACAGATTGATTTGAATGGTAACTTGGATCCCATCGCAATGTCTCGAGTTCGGATTTTGGGTGTGACAAAAACTCGGATTGGAAGGAGCGGCAATATTGATTTTTAGTGCTATTTAATTTGTATTTAGGAACTAATTTGTGCTATTTAATTTGTATTGGTCTAGTGCAACGCAAGTTGAACTCGATAAGGAGCCGACACTAGTTTTGCCTGTTGCAACCGTGAATCTGTAGAAATAACTTCTCTGCTATGAATATTGTGAAGAAAGGTTGCGTGATCGGATGTGGGATACATGAATGAACGATTGTTTGGTGACGTACATTGAGAGTAATGTATTCAATAAAATTGACTCGAACTTTATTATTCAACGATTTGAATATGAAATCACGTAGAGAGAATTATGAAATGTATAATTTTTTATTTATTTAAATATATTATAGTCGTTTTTAATTATGATTTTAGTAAATTGTGTATTTAAAAAATTTGACACCCCTGACCCCGGGGTCCTGGATCCGCCACTGATTGTGGATGCTCTTATAATAACATATTTCAATCCACCATAATGGTGTTGCCCCTTGGTAAGTAAAACATTAGAGAAACATTAAAGAAAAAATTGGCCTTTGAATAGATGTAAAGTTCAGGAGTCAATCATGTAAAAGAAAGATATTAGCATCTTACAACACTTGTTAAAAAATGACACATCTAACGGAATGTGCAACATTATGTTAAATTTGAATATTTGTTTGAAAAGGTACTAAACAATTTATCATGTGGCAATTTTTTATTTTTTGAATGTTGATTTTTCAACAAATGAAGGGAAAGATTAAGAAAAATATATTATTTAGCTAATTAGAGGTGGTCTCGTACTCTTACGTATCTTTCAGTGCAATAGAAATCAAAGGTCCATAGTTTTGAGCGAAAATGATTATTGGTTGATTGATTTTGATTTCAAGAAAAAAACTACTTCCATAGTTTTGGGGGTTTGGGGTGGGTGTTGAGTACAGAGGAGTATGTATGAAATATGGGCCAAAAACTAATGGAGATTTTGAACTTGAGATCTCTCTAATACAAATCTTATTTCGACAAAAAAAATAATCTTATCTCATGTTTGGGGTTTCATAGATTTAATTACCGACGACACACACCTAAAATTTTGATTATAATAATAATAGGATAAGGATTAAAATTTTAACATAAAATAAAAGTTGACAACTAGTATATATGAGTTTAACAAAACTAAAAGAATTTTTTTTACCTGCAAATGGAGTGTCAAACACCACACATAAACTCACGCACGCAAAAATTAAAACACAATGGCGGGATTAAAAGTTCATGAGTCAAACACACCTTAAATTAAAACACAAAGAATCCCTAAGCAGAGAGAAGATCGCAGCACTCACCGGTGCGATGACATGAGGCCGATTCACGGCCGAGAGAGAGAGAGAGAGGGGGGAATGAGAAATGAGGGCCTATTTGGATAAACAGCTTAACTAAGCGCTTATGGCATAAATACTTATCATATAAGTTTTTTTTTGTACAAAAAATATAAGTGCTTATGCATAAGCTGTTTATATTATAAATGATAGAATAATGTTAAACTATTTTTTTATAAGTCATAAGCTGATTTCATAAGCTATCCTTTGGAGCTTATGGAAATAAGTTGAAAACAGCTTATGAACATGTCATAAGCTATTTCCATAAGCTCTCCCAAATAATCTCACAAATACTTATGTCAGTAGATAAGTCCAAATAAGCCGATCCAAATGGGCCCTCATACTCTTGTTCTTTCTCTGCTAATTTATTCTAACAGCTTCTATTTTCCTGATTTTTGCTCTTGTTGCTGTTAATTTAATCTTTATACGACCCTTTTATTTACTTTAGGGGTGAATATAAAAGTGATTAAATTGCGTTGCTCTTTTTATTGTTGTGTGATCTTGCAATACTACTACTACTCCCTTGTGTATTTAGATTGAATTGAACTGAACAAAACATTTTACCACTATTTCAACTCCTTTTTCTGCTTGAATTTATGTTAGAAACAAGTCTATTTATTCAAGTATATATATGACAACAACTATTTCAAACATTTTAAACACTTCAAGCACTTTCTAGTCAAATACATATAAATGCTTATGCTTATGTATGATTCAAAAGAGAAAAATACCTTTAGAAACTTGAATCCTCTTTTCACCTTCCACTCTCCTACCAATCTTCACCTTGCTCTTCTCAATAATGGTGCTCCAATTTTTAACATATTTTTTTCTATCCTCTCCTGCCTTCTTTTGGTTTTGCCCTATTTATAGAACTTCAACCGGCCGAATTGAATAATAAGCAATAAGTTAGTACCTAGGAAAATAGTATATATTTTTTCCACCAAATCTATCAATCATTGGTGTTTTAAAAAGATTTTATATGTATGCAAATTTGAGATTATTTTTTAGAAACATTTTAATCCTTATTAGAGGTAGACTCGTTGTCGTTTATAGAAACCTAGTTGTTGGGTTCGATCCTCTCAAGTATCAAGCCATGATTTTTCTGTTTGTTTGTGTCTATGTTAGATCTATACACTTGTCAATCCGACCATTTGTTAATCTCAAGACCAAATTGATGATCTCAATATCTTTTCGTTACACCTAATATAGATATTTACTCTTATCTTATTGTTTCGTCTAGGACCACTATTTATTATAGTACTCTAGAGAGTAGTTTCAAACGTCATCAGTGAGCCATTTGTTGCCTCATATATATCATATCACATAAGTCAAATATAGTAACATGATTATTTTTGACTAGTCTCTATTTACTATTTAGTGGTGTTTATAAGCTTGGACTATTTTGCATCATCTAGCAAGGTGGCTGATGAACCCTCATCACATGATGATCTTCATCGGTTTTTAAAGAGTTTTTACACAATATTGATGATGGATGTGCTTAATTGGTGTGTTTTTGTGAACAAATCGTGTTTGTTGTGAATTGCTTATTACGCAGTTGTTTATCTTTGGGTTTGTGTGATTTTGTGTTGCCCGGGGGCGAGGTGGATCGAAAAGACAAAGCAATCGCTGGTCGAGTGGATTCAACAAAGACAAGGTTTTGGAAGATCCCCACCGAGGCGCACACACCGGCGCGCGTGAGAGAGAGAAGCGCGCAAGAAGCGCGCGGATAGGTCGCTTTCTAACTCTCAAAAGTTTACGTCATTCTGTGAGGTGTGCGCGCGAGGTTACGCGAGAGGACGCGCGCGCAAGATGGCGCGTGATCTTGATCAAGCCTTGGCCATCTTGCGCGTAAGTTTGCGCGCGCCGCGCAAGATGGCGCGCCACGCCACGTTCTTCAAATACGTGAAGGTCGCGCGTGTTTAAGCAGGGGCGTTTTTGATCAATTGGGAGCCCTAGCACACGAGAGAGAAGCGAGTTGCATTTCTTTAGCCATTGAAGGATCAAGCCTTGGGAACAAGATTTGAGCCCTCTAATGTCATCATCTTCATCAATATTATCTTGTAATTCTCTTTTCTTCTTATCTTTCATCATGTGTAACTAAACCCTCTCATTAAGGATGAATTGAATTTGATAGAGCACTAGGTATTTGGTATTAAGCTGTGTTTTATTGTTTCTTTCTCATATTCGTGAATTGGAATTTAGTTTGAACTGATTTACAATTGGGAAATTGTGAAATTATTTTATTCGGTATTTTAATGGGAATTATTATATTTGAATCGTAGACTTTCAATTCTTGCAATTCGTAGCTTAGGAATATTCTCCGGATTGTTGTGCGTGCGAACTCTAGCGTTTAAGGCTTATAGGTTATTAGGATTACCTAAGGAATTAGGAGTTTTATTAATCTATAAAGGACTAGTTACCTAAGGAATTAGGACTTGGTTATTATAACGAATTCGGTAGCAAAAATAGAGAGAGGTATCCTTGATGTTAGACCCAGTTACATAGTGCGAAAACCAAAGCGGCGTTCATCCCTAGCTTTCATTCTTATCGTAATTCATTAACGTTTTTAGTTTAACTTTATTTACAAAAATTCCAAAAATATTTTATCGCTTTATTTCGAGCTTCATGGCTCAACCCCTTCAAACATACCCCTTTCAATTTGGTTCCAATTAGTAATTGTTAACGTAATTAGTAGATTAACTCGATCCTCGAGGGCGATATCCCGGTATTTACCGGTTTACTACTTATACGATTTGGTACACTTGCCAAATTATTAACAAGTTTTGGCGCCCGTTCTTAGGGATCGAAGTTACATTCACTAATTTAAGGCGGCCGCTAATTCGAACCCGCACATACTTAGTTGTTTTTATTTAATTTATTGTTTTGTTTTCTTTACATATTTCTTTTTATCTTTTACTACTTTACTCCCTTGATTGTGTAAGAGCGGTGGATACTTTGTAAGTCATGGAGTACACACTTCACCACTTCGTTGTTGTGGAGGACCGCATCTAAATGGTAATTGTGAGACATTGTCCTATTGTGATCTTTGTGGGGAGGATGAGGTGGATTGCTCTTGTGAACCAATGATACTCATTCTTTGGTACTATCCGTGGTTGGCTCAACCTAAAATTCTTGAGGAGCCGGATGTGGTAGTCAGCGATGAATCCTATCCTTGGTTGGCTCAACCTAAAGTTCCCGAGGAGGAAGATTTGGTAGTCATTGACACATGGTATCCCTGGTTGGTCGAAGATTGGTTACTAGTAGAACAACCACTTTGAATCAAAGTAATCAACCACACATCGGGCATGATGAATTCAATGAAGGAGTCATCGAATGGAAATTGTGAGCCTTCCGATTTTACCTCGCCAAAACAAGAAGAGGAAGGCTTAACAATAGAAGAATCATGGGAGAAAAAGGAAGATAAGAAAGGACAAAAAGAGTTGAGCTGCAAGATCCTCTTGTTTGGAGGAAGCCAAAATTTCTCGATTTTGGGATGGTGTGGAAATCCAACAAGAAATCTCCCAACAAATCATTTTCTCCACTCATCGGTCGAGAAGCAAGGAAGATGGGAGCGAAGAGGTTGATAAATATTTAGACTCTTCTATGCCTTGTGCAACACCATTCACCTTGAGAGGGCATGGAAGCATACACAATTGTACCTCAAGTTCATGAAGTTCCGCCTAATAAACGGAAGAAGAAGAATGATGTGTTCTTTGTGTCATACATTCCACCTTGAGAGAGTGGAGTTGCATCGTCAAGCTTAGGACGATAAACAAGCGCTTCATGGGAGGAAACCCGTGTGAGGTAGTGTTCTATCTCTTCTAATTTACTTTCTTGTCTTGTCTTTATTTTTGTTATTGCTTTGGGTTTTGTAAATAGGTCTTCCTCTAAGTTAATCGGTGAGGACAACTGCTTTGTGTTTAAGTGGGGAGGACCTATTGTCGATGTCGATTATCGATTGTCGATGTCAAGATAATATGCAATTTGGTAGTGAATTTCTTCTATAAAAATAAAAATAAAAATAAGAGACAGTTGAGCAAACTTAGTGATGACTCGGTGAGAATTGAGCGAATAGTACCCTGTGGTGAGAGTTGAGCAAACTTAGTGATGACTTAGTGATGACATCTTCCGGGGACCACCACAAGAGAGACTCGGTTTTATCTCTAATTCTCTATCTCTTTAATTTGATTATTGTGTAGTTTGATGTTCTCCTGTTAGTCGTAGTTTCTTTTGATTTTAATTTGCATTGGTGTCTGTACGTAGGCCTTCCCCATTTTTTTTTGCAGTGAGGACACTGCTGTGTTCAAGTGGGGGGGAGGACCTACGGTTTTGTGTTAGTTGTGTCTTGTTTTGTGTCTTCAAAGTTCAATAAAGCAATCATGTAATGATTTTATGTAAAAAAAAAAAAAAAAAATGGAACGGTTGAGCAAAACTTAGTGATGAATTGGTGAGGAATTGTGAGATTAGTTCCGGTGGTAGTTGACTTAGTACGACTTGTTTCTACACCTCTAGCATTATCTCAGTCGAACCTAGTGAACCTAGGGATGTCTTAGCTTGGCTAGCTGTTGGTGGACCATGCGTCTCGCCAAATTTGTACTAAAGATCTAGGGTAGCTGTAGAAGCTAAGTTGGGGGTACTTCGGCGGTACTAAGGCTGGGCAGGAAGATTGTAGGATGGTCAGTGCATGTGTTTGTGTGAAGTGTGGTGTGAGTGCGAAGATCGCAACGCGTCTACCCGTAACGTTGTAGTGTATGCCGTGTGTGTGTGTGTGTTAGTGTGCGTGAGTGCAACACCGCAGCTGCTTCACCCGTAACGCCAGTAGTGTATGCCGTGTGCGTGAAAGTGTTAAAGTGTTGTGAATAAGTGGAAAAATCCACAAGTGTGTTCTAAAGGTTAAAGTTCCCAATGCAATGATAAGTGAATCTAAATGTTAAAGTTCTAAATGGGGTGCGATTACAAAGTTTGGCGTAAATGGTGCGTGTGTGTGTTGAAATAGAGTATGCACCGATTTGATCCGAAATGCCTATCTAAGACCCTTTTGATTACCAAGTCCTCGGTCTTATGTGGAAGTGTGAGCTACCCTTTATCTTGAACCAATCTTTGGTGAGGCTCGGAAGAAAGCCCTCTAGTCCTAGTTAATGTCATTTTGAAAATAGCTAAGTTCTACGAGTTAAATGTCACACACTCACTTTTGAGCATAGTTGTACGGTGACATTATCACAGGAGTTGCTTTTGAGAGCCAATCTGAAAGTTGTCGTTCAACCCGTTCCTATGTGTTTGGTGAAAGTTGAATTCTTATATGATTGCTTGTTGACTTTGAGTTGTTTGGTTGTGAGTCGAAGTCGAGCTTTGCTTGAGGACAAGCAAAAGTTCAAGTTGGGGTTGTGATGAACCTCATCACATGATGATCTTCATCGGTTTTTAAAGAGTTTTTACACAATATTGATGATGGATGTGCTTAATTGGTGTGTTTTTGTGAACAAATCGTGTTTGTTGTGAATTGCTTGTTACGCAGTTGTTTATGCTGGTTTGTGTGATTTTGTGTTGCCCGGGGGCGAGGTGGATCGAAAAGACAAAGCATCGCGGTCGAAAGTGGATTCAACAAAGACAAGGTTTTGGAAGATCCCACCGAGGCGCACACACCGGGCGCGCTAGAAGAGAGAGCGCGCGAAAAGCGCGCGCGGATAGTCGCTTCTAACTCTCAAAAGTTTATGTCCTTACGTGTGAGGTGTGCGACGAGGTTACGCAGTGAGGGGCCTTGCGCGCGCAAGATGGCGCGCTTGATCTTGATCAAGCCTTGGCCATCTTGCGCAGAAGTTTTTGCGCGCGCATGAGATGGCGCGCACGCCACGCGTTCTTCAAATACGTAAGGTCGCGTGTGTTTAGCAGGGGCGTTTTTGATCAATTGGGAGCCCTAGCACACGAGAGGAAGCGAGTTGCAATGCTTGGCCATTGAAGGATCAAGCCTTGGGAACAAGATTTGAGCCTCTAATGTCATCATCTTCATCAATATTATCTTGTAATTCTCTTTTCTTCTTATCTTTCATCATGTGTAACTAAACCCTCTGTTAAGGATGAATTGAATTTGATAGAGCACTAGGTATTTGGTATTAAGCGTGTTTTATTGTTTCTTTCTCATATTCTCGTGAATTGGAATTTAGTTTGAATCGATTTACAATTGGGAAATTGTGAAATTATTTTATTCGGTATTTTAATGGGAATTATTATATTTGAATCGTAGACTTTCAATTCTTGCAATTGTCGTAGCTTAGGAATATTCTCCGGATTGTTGTACGTGCATGAACTCTAGCGTTTAAGGCTTATAGGTTATTAGGATTACCTAAGGAATTAGGAGTTTTATTAATCTATAAAGGACTAGTTACCTAAGGAATTAGGACTTGGTTATTATAACGAAGTCGGTAGCAAAATATAGAGAGGTATCCTTGATGTTAGACCAGGTTACATAGTGCGAAAACCAAACGACGTTCATCCCTAGCTTTCATTCTTATCGTAATTCATTAACGTTTTTAGTTTAACTTTATTTACAAAAATTCCAAAAATATTTTATCGCTTTATTTGAGCTTCACAAGCTCAACCCCTTCAAACATACCCCTTTCAATTTGGTTCAATTAGTAATTGTTAACGTAATTAGTAGATTAACTCGATCCTCGAGGACGATATCCCGATTATTCTGGGTTTACTACTCAGACGATTTGAGTACACTTGCCAAATTATTAACAGTGGCTTACACAGATTCTCAAATATTTGTCAAATATATCTGATTATTTTTGTCGTTTCCATCCAAGGCATTGTGGACTTACTAGTCTCTATCTAGTGTTGTTTGTCACATTATATTGGACTACTTTGTATCATCTAGCAAGTTGGTTGTTTACATAGGTTCTCAATTATTTGTACAATGGCCAATCGAAATATTCTCTTTATTGAATATCTTGGTTCTACTCATCATATTTCCAAGAGTGATGGAATATCCTTGTATGAGTTTGAGATAGTAGCATTATTATCTTATAAAATTAGTGGTTATCTTAAAATGATTTCATCTCTCGACAAAGAGATGAAATCGAAATATTCTCTTTATGGAATATCTTGGTTCTAGGGTTCATATTTCCAAGAGTGATTGAGACGGTACAATTATTATCTTAAAATAAGTGGTTAATTATATTAAAATGATTTCATTTCTTGACAAAGTGTCTCTTTTTGCAACTTCATTCTAAGTCTTTAACCAGAACTATACCCGTGTGCGGCGTGGCTTTCCATGTTAATGTGGTTGATAGAAAAAATAAATACTGTAGTTGGAAGTTTGTAATAAAATGCAACAATGCTATTTTGACAAAAAAAAATTTGACAAATCGACAAATCACCAACCTACAACACCAATTACCCAAGTTTTTCAATTGTCTCAAGGAAATTCATTAAGCATAACATATTTCAATTGTCATAAAGAAATCCATTATGCATAACATCTTTCAATTGTTTGAAGGAAATCAAAATTATTTTCACGGTTTGATTCTCTTGTCAAGTCTTATAATTCCAACATCAAACTTGACCTTTCAGTACACCATTTGATGTCTAAATAATTATGAATATGAAGAACAATAAGATTGAATTGATAATCTATCATGAGACTATTCCCACAATCCAAAAACAAAAGGTTCGGCTCACCAATGTCCAATGATCATAGCAGGCAACAAAATATTGAATAAAAACAAAACAGAAACATAAACTAAAAAAGAAATTGAAAGGAAATGAAATTGCAATTACTGGAACTTCAAGGAAACTTAAAACAATATTACAAGTGTTTTTGCAATCAAAATTAGCATCCTTAGCACTCATAAAGTTAACTCTCTAAACCATCCAAATCACAAGGAACAAAAATGAAATGTGACAATTGACTTTTAGAATAATACACATGTGTTGTGTTGCTCAAGACTGCGAAAATTGTTTGAGTAATTTGCTTCTTCTCTTAGTTTGGCTTGGTATTTATTCATGGTTGCACCTCTTGGCCTTAGGGCTTCTAACTTCACGTGCTTTGTACTTAAAATCTTCATTTATTCATCAACTTTTCCTAATAACAAAACCAAAGATAAATGTAGTAAAATAGCACTAGAATCGAACTAAAATACTAAATAAACTTACCAAAACAGGGAATAAAACAACATAACCCAGCACATTGGACCCAACCAGTGAGGCCTAACCCACACATGAAAGGATTGAGCCCGTCCTTCTAATTAAGACTAAAGCTTAACTAAGACGGTCTTAATCGCAAGACGCCACTTACTCCATAATGGAAGCCCTCCCCTGTTGAAAAAACTCTAATTAAGAAATTTCCTCATAAAGAGGAAGAAGGGACTTCACTCTTACATCTAACATTGGTTGAACAACATGCAGAATCAATTAAATTTTGTTGATATCTTTACCTATTGTGGTCGATTATAGCATTAGCGATCGAGTAACGCGACTGCGGTCATATGCTGCGGGCCATTTAGCACCTTCATTATCATGCACGAGACACCTGGACCCAATAATATTGTAAGAAAAATGTCTTCCTTAACAATGCTATCCACTGGTCTCCATCAAATAGTTACTACCTCTAGTTCCTATTATAATAAGATTTTTGGAGTTAATTTTGGTCTCAAATATAATAAACTATTACAGTTTGTAGTGTATCTTTATGCTTCAATACCAATTTTACCCTCATCGAATGCTTTGTCTTTTCATTTTTCAATGTGAGTGGGAGTAGTTATTTCACATGTGGAGTTAAGTGGGAGGTATTTTGAAGACTTTACTTAAAAAAGACAAAAATTAAATAAGTTCCTTGGTAGTAGTGATTTTTATATTTTATTCTCATAATAAAGACCGGAGGGGTATCAAATACAACACACATAGTTGTGAAGAAAAGTTCGTGAAAGAAAGAATACACAAACCTATATACTTAATTAACTCTTGTCTTTGATTATGTGACAAATAATTAAAGGTGTCCAAGAGTCTTTGGTATTCTACAACATTACGAGTAAATAAAATGCAGAATAAGTAAATAAAAATAAAATGCAGGAATATGCGTAGGGAAAATTCGAACTTTTTGAGGAAAATTACATTCTGAAACAACTTAGACACAGTACTTTGATGTCGAATCTGTTAGTTACAAATTATTTTTTATAGAAAACAGAATATATAGGAGAATAAGAGAATGATGGTGGTGGCGCGAAGGAGAAGGAGGTAGTGATAGTGAGAGAAAGAGAGAGAGAGGGAGAGAGAGAGAAGGGGGTGGTCGTGGTGGTAAGGGGAGAAAGAGAAGACGTGCTGGTGGTCGTGGTTGTGGGGTGAGAGGGAGAAGGTGGTGGTGATGTGAAAGTGAGAGAAAAGAGAAAAGAGAAAAGAAAAGGGAAAGAGTGAAAGTGGGTGTATTTTAGGGGTTTTAAAAAAATGGGGGAGTGGGAGAATATGAGGGGGATGTGCCAAAAGAGAAGCCCCAAAAAAATTCATTTGCGATAGCATAACATTGGGGGCCTGAGGTGGATCACCCAAAGGCCCATGCTTCTTAGAACCCCTAACTACTCACTAGAACCCCATATCACCTTTTATTCTCAAAATACCCACGAATTTAAAACATTTTTTAAACATTAACTACGGTTCGCCATGCGTCGCGAACTCATTTAAGTAATGGTTCGACCATGCGTGCATCGAACCGGTTTGCACTTGACAGGGTCGAACCTCCCTGATTGTTGCTGGAGGCTGAGTTGTTTAATTTTAACTGATTTTTAACGATTCGATTTATTCTTTACTAACACTAGTATGGCTAACACTAGTTGTTTAATTTTAACTAATTTTTAACGATTCGATTTATTCATTGCACGATTTACTTTTTTAGACTTTTTCGGTTTGTATGACTTGTTGCACTTATCTATAATAGGTGTGATCGAACATGAGCCGTTGATTTAAAACAATCGAAACCATTAAACTTATAACCGTTGGGGAGAATTCAAAAATTTAGCCGTTGACTGAACGGTGGAGAGGGTTCGGCGCACGAGTGATCGATTTGGATCGGCACATGCTTGGTCGGAACCTAGTCAAAACATAATTTGGGGTGTGTGAGTAAATTTTGATTGGTTCGGCGCAGCGAGATTCGATCAAGTTCGATCAACCGTGTGCTGAACCGTGCATAATCTTTAAAAAAAAACAAATTTCAGTAAGAGCTTTTGGTCTTTTCACAATAAAAAAGGAGTTCTAGTAAGTAGCGGGGGGGTTTGTACGAAGCATGGGCCAAGGTTTCGCATCTTATAGATTATATGTGGTTAACTATTTACACCTTCTGTTTCTGTCAATACATCCTGATCCTCCTATATAGAATCTCCTCTTTTCATTTGTTAATTCTAGATGCTGTGGAGCTATAGAGCTCATGATATTTTTGCCCTCCATTTGATCCTTACCCGAATATACTATCTCAAGGGGTGGCAAATTGATTTATACCTATATCTAGTTTTATTTTTGCAAAAGGTTAAATTGCTCCTGAGGTCCCTCAAGTTAATTTCAAGTAACAGTTTAGTCATTTATCTTTTTTTTGCCTCAAATAAATCTTTTATGTTTTAAAATTTGAGCAACATTACCCTATTCCGTTAGTCTCCATCCAACTCCGTTAAAAATTATGCAGTCATCATTTGAGTCATATTTTTTATTTTATATGTGCTTATGTGGAGTTGCTGACTCATTATTTTAATTTAAATTCATTTTTTTTTACATCTGAATTTCTTCCCTCCTAATTTCTCCCCTCTTCATCATCTTCTATCTTGTTCATGATGCACATTTCCAAGTCCAGAAACAGCAATGGTTCCAAATTGTTATCTCCTCTTGTTCCATATCGTTAGCTTCTCTTATTGCTGATCTATTTCGTTTTGTTCAAGATCTATTTCATTTTGCAGAGATTGACAGGGAAAATGGCAAAATGGGTTTTGCTGTTAGGGAGAGAAGGCAAGGTTTCGTGAGAAATAAAAAATTGGATATGAATTGCTTCGTGAGAAATAAGTCATGTGAGCTATTTTAAACAGAGTTAAATGAATAGTCAAAATAAGGGTAACTTTGTACATATTTTGAGACTTAAATGACTTATTTAGGACAAAAAAAAAGATAAATAACTAAAGTGTTATCTGAAATTAAGTTAAGGGACCTTGAGATATTTAGTCTTTCTCATCTTCCTCATCTTCTCATTTTTCTCTCTCATATTTCAACTCACCTCATTTCTAAAAAGTTGATTGTAGGCTTTGTTTCCTCATTTGAGTAGCGAAGTTCAATCATTTGGGTGTAGTCGTGTAGAGTATCATCTCTTGTTTCGTGATTGTGAACATTTCTACTACAAGAACATAGTTTCTGATCCTTGTATTAATTACAACTTTTTTGAGTTTTGAATAATAAATCATCCTAATATAAATAAATAAAAAACATAACACAATTCACTTTTAATGAGTAAATGCGAGTGGAATGAAATGGAAAACTTGTTATGATAAAATTTTCAAATTCAAATAAGCAATAAATAAAAATTTAACAGATACTAGATTCATATTTGAGAGAAGTTTAACATTTTTCACAGAAGAGAAACAATACAAGTATGTTTGGGAGGGGGTTTTGGGAGGGGAGGGCATACTTTTCAAATTTTTTTGACAAACATACTTTTCAATTTTAAATTGATGAATCTATATAATGTCTCTAAATATAAATGAAGTCTAATCGAAAATGTTATATTGTTATCTATTATGTTGTTCTTTTAGTTTAAAAATCTCAATATATATTAAAATCTATATAAATATCTAAAGGAAATTTTTTTCCAAGCCTCTAAGATGCTCCACATCATCCTCATTAATTTTTCAATTAGATTTTCAATTATATTAATATCTTTTATAATTTACACATATAAGGAGACTTATATTAATGATTACATATTAAGGCTAAATTATTAAGACCCTTTATATTTTTTTGGTTATTATATAATTAAAGACAATAAGTGTATTGATATGAGTTGAATAAAAATAAAAAGACATAAAGTTTGATGACTAGGAGAATTGAGCATTATTTTATTATTTATAAAAATAAAAACCACATGAAACATAAAAAAACGTAGACTTTAGCTTCATATCTTTTTAAGAAAAATTGTGTTCACTTCTATATTTATATTTATTTATAATTTTCATGGATTTTTTGTTGTAAGAATAGTGTATTTTCCTCTTTTATTTTTAGAAAGGAAAAAAGAATATTGGGCGATGGTTAATCTTTGGGTTACTTTTGGTCAAAAAGAAAACTTTTAGTTACTTTGGGTTTATTAATTTAAATTTTGTTTTAATAGTTCTCTTATACTTTAGTTGTAGTAATGTTTTTATTTATTATTTAATTAAGACTTGCAACCACATACATATAATAATAATTTCAATCAAATTACTATTGTCTTTATATATTATTATTATTATTATTATTATTATTATTATCACTTTGTGATTTAAGTTTTAACACAAAAGAAATTTTTTGTCTTTTACGTTTTTAAATAAATTGTGCTTTACATTTATAAATAAACACTATTTGTATTCCTAAAAAAAATACACTATTTGAAAAGCATTTATAACCACTATTTTAATTTCCACTAGGCCTAAAAAACTGATGACATTAATATTATATTACTATTATTAATCACTTATAACTATTGGACTCTAAAAGTCACATTCTTACTAACTATATAAACTCTACACACTCACACACCCTACCTACTCCTCTTAATTTCATTCCCTTTTATGTTGAGTTAGTGTCATTAGTGTAGTGAGTTTGTTTTTGATGTTCTCTAAGTTTGAGTCACTTCATTTTTTTTCATTTCCTTGCAAGTTGGGAGAGTTATTCTCAATTTGTGATTGTTGAATATTGTTGTTTTGTTTGTGTGATGCTTCTCATGAAGAGTTAATTGTAGGCGATCAAATTACTTTAAATCTATATGTGATTGTTGTATATATTGTTCTTTATCCAATGCTTCTCATGGAGATTTATATTGTAGGTGATAAAATTATAGACTTCTCTAGGTTGTTTGTGTGAGTTTCGGAAGTTCCTTTTGGGTCGTGTCAGTTTGAAAATCGGTAATTGAATCCGTAGAAAACTTTTAATAAGAGTTCCCTGCATATCTATAGAAGATTCTAGCTATTTTAGATACATGTGTGTTTGTGTAGGTTATAAATTGATCTTTTGTAATCATGTTTACACCGACTTCTAGATCTATTTTGTCAATATATAATAAGGCTTGGAGGATAAAAAGATAAGGCTACAAATTCTGATGATGGTATTTTTTTTTGGTTTGTTTATTTGTATTCAACAAGTGATTTCGTTAGGTTGGTGGAGTGATAACTGATTCAATTAATAGACATGACTACATTAAATAAAACTTAGTGTGTTATTAGTGTTAAATTGTAGTGGGTAATTTAATAATGCATTTGGTTTTTACTTTAGTTATTTCTTGCTCATTGGTGTCTTCTTGATTGCCTAGACCGTTACACTAATACTTATCAATTATATTTTAAGAAAAAAGCTTAAAGAATAATTAAAATACATATTATAATATTTACCAAAATTTATTATTTTAATAATTTTCTTTAAAATAATTAGATGAAATTGAATATTATTAATTAAATAGTTTAGATAAATTTAAAAGATTATGATACACGTGCATTTTACTTTTTTTATTTGCAACATTAAGTTAAGTAGATATAATTACATAAATGATAAAATAAATGAGTGTAAAATAAACTAAATAAAATATTGATTATTATTTTGAATGAGATGTTTTCTCTAATATAATTTTTATACAAGATTGTGTATTGATAACCTATTGCTTATTAATATTAGAGTTAAATATGTTTTTTTAAGGAAGTTAAATATGTTTTTAGTTCCTAAAAAATTGCAATTTTTGATTTTAGTCCCTATAAAAAAATTCACTCACTTTTAGTCCCCACATGTACATTGTCAATGCTTTTAGTCCCTTATGACTTATAATAGCGCTTAGAGATGCTCTAAAAGGCCCCAATTAAAAGTTATAAGACTAAAAGCATTGTGAGGAAAAAATGTGGGAATAAAAGTGAGTAAAACTTTTACAGGACTAAAAGCACAATTTGTAAAAATTTTAAAGACCAAAAATATGTTTAACCTTTTAGATTATACATTGTAGAAAAAATTATTATCATTATTTTTTAAAATAATAATTCTATTTAATATTGTAAATACTAAATACCATATATTTCGTTTAAATCTTCTTCATATTATTGTAAAAATAAATAATAGAGAATGTATTTGTTTATTATTATTGTTTTCTAAATTCAATTTTAAATCAAAATTCTTTAACTTCACTTTTATGATGAATTTCATTTTATTTTAAATTTCAATTTATGAATTATTAATTGGTGATGAAAATAAGAAAGAGTAGTAACTTTTTGCTTTCTATGATTTATCTTTCACCAAAGATATTTATCTATCTATATTTTAAATTTACGCCACTAAATTCCACATATTAAATAGTATTATAATCTTCTTACTAAATATAATGAAAAATATTGTATTAAGTTAAAAATTAATTAACATGAAAATGTATTTACAAATATTTATACCATATCTATCTATCTATCTATGAAAAGGAATCCCCAAAGGAAGCTCCACAATTTTTCTCAACAGTTTTGAAAGAATTTTCTCTATTCATTTCACTTTAATAATAAAATAATATTTCGAAACAGATAATCTCATAAAAACTATTAACAATTATTTATATTACAAACCACATACACTATATAAGGAACGTCTAAAATTTATAATTTATCTAAAATTTTTAACTCATATTTATATTATATATTATACTAACTTTTAAAAAACATGATTTATACTTTTAATTATGTATTTTATGAAAAAAAGTTAATAAATTAAATTTGAAAAAATATAACAACCCGTGCAACGCACGAGCATTCCTCTAGTATAGACTAAGATAATCATGAATAAGACTTAAAGAACATCGAACTATTGGTGCACCTCTTTACGAAAGTGAGAAAAAGAATTTCACTTTGAGAGAGTATATTCATAGAGAGGTGAAAGAAAATCTTTATGGCTGAAATATTTTTGATTTTGAGAGTTTTTTAAGTATAAACCGGGATTCCTATGCGCGCGCAAAGACTAATGCCTCGAGTCGGGTAGGATCACAATGTTCCAAGATGTAAGAGATTTGGAGATTTCTTCCAAGCCTTCCAAACCCTTCCTCCTTCTTCCCTTTCTTCCATCCTTTTCCCCAAACCCTCCCCTCCTCAGTAAAAGGAACACCTTCTCTAAAGTATAATTAAACGACACATACACCTTATTCAAAGGGCAACACCGGTCCAAACAATTTGGAGGCCCTGTTCAAATCCTAAAAACGAGGCTCTAATCATAATTTTATCAAAAACTCAAACTTCATTATTTAAATTGTAAATAACATCTCAATACAAATTTAAACTAATATCAATTTTCTAGCTACTTAAAAAGAACTATCCTAACTAAAATGTGGTAAATCTTAACTAAAATATTGAGGGAAACGATCTGGACTAAATATATCAACCTTTGTTGACCACTTTTTGCTTATAAAAGAACCAGATGGAGTAAAATTTGGGGTCCTAAAAATATTTGTTGGGGTGAGGCCCTGTGCACTAGCACAGGCCAGCACACCCATAAGACCGGCCCTGTCAAAGGGGCTGGCAAGTCACTAGTGACATCAATCACACCAACTAGACGAGTCCTCATTAGCAACATTGATCTTCCTTTAATAACACATATCCCGCTTTATTATATAAAATTAAAATGTGTGTGTCAAATATTTACAATTGAAGGAGTGAGTGTAATTTTCTATTAGGAATGTCATATAAACATATGTAATATTTCCAAAAAGAAATATTAATCTTTATTACCAAAAAAAAGGTAGTTCTTAGAGTGAGTGATCGACCGAGTCACTAATGTACCAATTAAATTGACCGTAGAAAAACATGTTGCTCAGAAAAACATGTTTTTAAATATATTCCTAAGCTATAGGTTATTAATAATGAGAATTACAAGCAGGAAGCTGATCAGGTTATACATGCTAAAAACTACGTGAATAAAGCGTCAACAATGATACTAAAGACGGTTTGGATCATAATCCTGTGCTGGGAGAATCTTCCCCTAATGGGATTAGAGAAACGGCCATGCAATCCAATGAAGAATCAGTTGTCCAGGACTCTTTGCTTCAGATGACGGTAAGCAAATATCGCTTGTGGTTATGCAAACACAAGAGACATCTTTAAACTCTATTCAGAAGTTGGCTAATACTTCTACCTCTAGCACACAGGTGACAACTCATGACAACACCGTTCATATCTCCTCTAATACTATTAGTGGTTGTAATATTGAAGCTCTTGTTGTTCACTCTAACATTAACACAGTCAACGATATGAATACTGCTAGTCAGTGTTGGAGTGATTCTATTAACTCATCCTCCCACTACTAGGCTAGATTCGCTAAATGCCTCAAAGTCTGACGTACTTCTAATCTAGTGGTAACACTTGACATGAGAATATTAGGAAAAATCTGGGCGATGTTTTAGATGACGCTACTGATCATATGACTACTGATACCCAAGGAACAGTTGTGCAGTATGATGTCCAAGACCCAAAAAAAAAAATCTCGACCAAAAAAAAAGTAATTGGTCCAACAAATTGTAGGCTATAATACTCGCTCAAAGACAAGTTCTGTGTATGTCTCTTTTTGATCTAACTATTGTAAGTTGTACCTAGAAAGTTCAGCAAATCTAGAAGTCGATCCAAAAAGTTGTAGGCTATAACTCTTGTTCAATGACAAATTCTGTCTCTATTTCTTTTTGACCAAACTATTGTAAGTTAATCATTTCTTTTTGTCTCTAAGATGGAATGTTTTAGGGGACTTTGTTAGAAGTTCTATATTATTGTTTTGACTTTATTTTCTTTTTTGCCTAAGGTATTAGTTTAGTCCTTCCTTGGGCTCTATTCTATTATCATTCTTTTCTCTCTCTTTTTTTTAATAAAATTAGGAGGAAGTTTGTTTTTCCTTCTTGATGTGGCTTTACATCTGAAAGTTTTAACGAGACTTTCTTCCATTTATTTACATTAAAAAATTAAATTAATCGTAGAATATAATATAAAATGGACTGAAATTTTAACCGTAACCTATTACTCCATCTTTGTGAGATTTTTTTTATATTCTAACCACCAAAAATAAATAAAAGGTATTTTTTTTCATCCCTTATCACTAACCTTTAGTTGGTGCATCCCTTAGATACCACACAAAAAACACAATTTCGTTGGCTAATAATTTCCATGTAGCTCCCTATTACATGTAGGCAATAAATATGGGATAATCCATATTTTTTGGGCTGTTTTTTTCCCACCCCCCTCATTATCTCCTACACCCCCATAATTCAATAAAAACTCAAAAATACCCCTGTCTTTTAAAAAAAAAAATCGGAATTACCTCTTAAAAAGGTAATTTCGGTTCAAAAAAAATTAAAAATTTCGGAATTACCTCTAAAAAAGGTAATTCCGGTTCAAAAAATAAAAGATTTTCTGAATTACCTCAGAAATGAGGTAATTCCTTTCATTAATGAACGGAATTACCTATTTACGAGGTAATTCAAAATTACAATTTTTTATTTTTTCAATTATTAATATTTTTTATTTACATTTTTTTAACGGTGGCGAGTAAGCGACTGCAGAACGGTGTAGCCGACGACGACATCTTTGGGAGGCGGCGAGATAGTGATACTCCTTCTCCGGACACTCTACTGAGGCTCAGGTTGTATCATGACATTCTCGCTCACGGTTAGTAGGCATCGTATATATGTCAAAATGACATATATACGATTTGTTTTAATTTTTATTACTAAAAGGCTACTAAAAATAGTCAAAACTACTCTAAAAAAATATAAAAACACCACTAAAAATCTAACACAACCAAAATAAGGCTATACAATTTTTTTAGATTTTTGGAGACTATGAAAAATTTAAAAAAATCGTAAAAAATAGTAAGCGATAATATTTGGGATTTTTGGTAGTAGTCCCGTAAGAAGTCTCTTCAGAGTCTTGATTCTTGATATTTTTGGATATAATGGTGTGGTTTCATTACGATCGAGTATCTTATCCAAAACCGATTTTTATTTTAAATTATTCGTTGAAATAAAAAATATTAATAATTCGAAAAAATTAATAATTGAAAAAAATTAATTTTTTGAATTACCTCGAAAATAGGTAATTAGGTTCACAAATGTGAGCAGGAATTACCTCATTCTGAGTAATTTAAAATCTTTTAGAATTACAGGTAAATCAAAGAAATTCCTTTATTTTTGAACCAGGAATTACCTTTTTAGAGGTAATTAGAAATTTTTAATTTTTTTAACAAACCAGGGTAAAAGCGGGAGAGGGAGGAATTATGGGGGTGAGATAGAGAAGGAGGGGGTGCGAAAAAAAACCCATTTTTTTGGTTCGAGCTATTTTTGACTACCTATGTAACACTTTTAATGAAAGACTAATCTTTATTCATGCTTAGAATCAACTTTTGTACTGGCCAACATCGAATTTTTCACATGAGAATCAAACTCGAGAAAGACCGAATCGACTTCAGTATCTCCGGGATAGATTAAGCCACTACACAGATATTGTTGGTTAAGTTTAATCCACATTGAAAAAAGGATGGGAAAATCCAAAATGGGGTATATTAGGAGATCGATTCGTTTAACAAGTTGGTAATTGGCAATTGGCATTAAGCCATAGTCAAGATTCTCAAGCTTATTTGTCCCATTGTTGGCTTATCCCTTTTTCTTCAGCACAGTGGCTTTTTTAGAGCCCTTTCCGTCCCATCATCATTATCATCAAAATCATTTGAGATAGCTATTTTATTTTGTATGGTGGAATGAAACACATACCCTACCTACAAAATTAAAAGCCCCCTTCCTTATATCACCAATTTTCGTACAAGATTGTTAATATAAATCCTTGCAAAATCCTATGACCAAAAATAAATCCTTGCAAAATCTATTGGAAGATCTTTTTGTCTCATTTTTTTCGTGTCTCTTAAATTTTCTTTCTTTATCGTGTTCCTCCTATTTGTTATAGAATAGAAAATAAATTTGACTTCTGGTTAAGGTCTTAGGGACAATATTAATTGATCCGTTTTCTTTTGTTTTTTAGACACTTTATTGCCGCCCCCACCATTTTTCTTTGGTCACTACCCCAGTTTCTTTGTACTTAGGAGTATAATCATATCCAGGATGAAGAGGATTGAGTTTGGAGTGGGTTTCACCGTGGCCAAGTTTCATGGATGATATCAACGTGAAAAAGTTTTCCTTTATTTTTTTCCGATTCCTTTATTTTTTTTCCGATTACCGTGTTATTGGTGTATAGTATCTATTGGTTTTGTCGATTATTACAATCTCTCTACAGAAAACTTAAACTGCCATGTGTATACCTTTATTTCTTTAGGTTTGTGTGGTTATAAATTCTCGATAGAGTTTTTATGTACACCCGATATTTGAGCACGAAATATTGGAGTGGGATCAAAGCACTGCCATTCTTATTAGGACCAATTTTTGGTAGAATTTTTCTTTCTAAATATGTATGTTGAAATAAATTCAAGTACTCTTTTTCTCCCACCCATTACCCATACTCTTGAGTTGTAACCTTTACTCTTTACATAGTAATTAACATAATTTATTTTGCAAATGAAATTCCTTCTTCGTTTCTGGGCATTAGGGTCTGTTTGCGAGTTTAGAGGGAGGAAAGGGGTTTGGGGGCAAATACTTTTTTCCTTCTTGATGTTTTTTCAACTTTGAAAGATTTTAATTAGACTTATTTCCTTTTATTTGCTGAAAAAATATCATTTATATTTTCTTAAGTATGCCAGTCTCTTACATCTAGAACACTTTTCCGATGGATGTCGTGTGACTATTTTTGTAAAATATGCTCTAAAAAATCATCCTAACTTACTTATTTTAAAAAAATAACTTAATTTGAATCAGTCATAAGCCCCTCTCGGTCAACTTGAACTATTTCTACCCATATTTTATAGTTAATTACTACTTTTTTTCTCTTTTTCTTTTTTATAAATCTACTCTCTTTTTTCATAACCAAAAAATCTACTCTATTTTTCATTTATTTATTTTCTCTCATACTGTTACTCACCTCTATTTCTCTTCCCAACTAATCACACCTTCTCTCCATTTATTGTCTCCATTACCATAGTCTTTAGGTGTTTTAGGTGTATATAAAATATTTAGACCTTGATAAATGAAGGATTTTTACTTCTAACAAAAGCATGCTTAAACTACGTTTTGTTCGTAAAAAAAACTAGGTTTTTTGTGTAGATTAAATCCATTTGCTAACTTATCCCTTCACAGTTCAGTCCAAGAGTAAACTGTTTCAATTTGGAATTGTGATAATACAATATTAAGTGAATAAAATCCTCTCTATTTGTCAATGTCTAAATATTTTTTATACACCTAAAATACCCTAAAATTATGGTAACAGAGAGAATAAATGAAGAGAAGTAATATTTTGAGTCCATATAGCTAGCTAGTTAGCTCACATGTCTTTTTCTTTCTTTTGTTTTCTAATTAACACATCACATCCCTCATTATTTGCTGATTGGGAAGTAGATGCCTCTTACAAATAAATCTGATTAAAATCAAATAAAACTGATCTGCACCCTAGAAACCAGCTTTGTCTGAAATATTCAAGCCAGTATATTGCTATCCTTTTCACTATAAGATATGAATTCACAAAGAACATGACTAAAGACGTTAAAAATATTACGTGATTGGAAGGATTAGAACTAATTACTTTGTTTAATGATAATAATAAGCTAAGTCCCCCGATCTCAAGATGAAAGGGCATTGCATTTTAGTACTTAATTCGACTTATATGTCTAAAATCCGGGGACCAAAACAAGTCAAAAAGACTCTATTGGATAGGAATTGTTAACTGATCACCACTACAAGTTTGCCAAATTCAACACAACCAGATTATATTCCTTTACCTAATGTGTATCCACGACAAAAGCAAACCAATTACCTACGAATAATTGAGCTGCTTGTCCCCTTAATAATCCCTTTACTATGCCTTAAGAGGTAAAAGGAGACAAAGACCCATGAAAATCCTAACACTCTTTTGATTTTTGTGTATTTATCTTCTTTTTTTTGTTTACATACAAAAGTGGCAAGCACCATTCGCAAACTCACACACACGCAGAGTAAAGATCTATATTTGATCATAGATAACTACAGAAGATGTCCAACCTAACAAACATTACATTTTTCAATTGTATTAGGCCTAAGAGACGGTGTATTTCTACAATGTTAATTAAGGAACAGGGGAATTCAACCATCACCCAATCAATGCATTTGATTAGGGGTGAGCATGTGACATGTTGGTTAAGAGGGGTTATAACTAATTTTAATCCACTCTTAAATTTTGATCGGGTCATTTTGTCGACATTAACTCGTCTTTAAGCTTGAACAAACTTGATAAACTATGGGTCAATTTAGGATCAGGTTTAATTAATAAGATGAGATTGCGTTATCCCAAAATATAAATAATACTCTCTCTGTCTCATATTAAGTGCCCTATTTGGAATGTTTCTTTGTCTCAAATTAACCGTCACTTTAGAATCCCAATACAACATTTATTATTGCATTCCAACAATACCCTTACTTTAGAATATCAATAACCGTGTCTTTGCTCCAATCGAGAAAAATGTAAGGGTATTTTAATCCTACCACATTTTTCCACCATAGAATTTAGCATATCCAATCATTTTCTTAATACGCATGCATAACCTTAGCGACGACACTTAATATGAGACGGAGGAGTATAATTTTTACTTTGGGGACTTATTTAAAAATCCTCAATTAGTTTAGACGTGTAGAATAATTTAACCTAAAGTGACAAAACACATAAACTAGTATTACATTGGTTTGTGGAACTAGGTTTCAATTTCTTAAGCAAAGTTTCTAGTTCAAGTCTTGGAGATGGAAAAAACGTGGCAAGAAGTTGATACCCTATTAAGAGCATCTTCAATGGAGAAATTTCCAATTGAATTCTTAAATAGGTCTCACATATACACGTCACTTATTTATAATTTTTTAATATAGTACTTATATAAGAACTCCATGTCTCCAATCGAGAACTTCAACAAAATTTACTAATTATGGGCCCCCTAGTAACTTTTATTAATTTTTTTATTAAAAAGTAAAAGCGTAGGTCATGCAAAGAGGGAGAGATAACTTCCTATTCAATAACTTCATCTCAATAGGTACCCATTTTATTTTATCCACAATGAGGGTACCTATTAAAGTCCACTTCTTAAGAGATAAGAAGTCTACATTGTGTGATCAAATAGACTTCTCAATGAAGATTAGTCATTAACAAAACCGGTGTGTACTTCCAACCTATGACATGGTAAAAAGAGCAACAACAACGCATACGTACATTTTTGAGTGAGACCATTACTATCTACACACAAAGTACGAAAGACTAATTTCTACTCATGCAGAAAAGAAAATCTCACACTGGCCAACATCGGATCCTCACTGCAGGAATCAAATCTGGTAACATCAGATCAACTCCACATGTTCCAAAGTAGCTCAAGCCACTAGACCAAAAGTGTTTATGTACTTATAAAACAACATATAAGAATACAATAAAAAAAATCTTATATACACATAAAATAGAACTACAAAAGAGAGAAAGTAATATATCTAACTTAAAAGCGCTCTTCTCTTTCTATCTTGTTTCTCTCGTATCAAACAATCTATTTAATCTATTTTATTTCTCATGTTTTTCTCTCTTCTCTCGTTCTCTCTCACCCCTATCCTATTTCTTTTTTAAAACAAAACAACAAACACAAAGGAAAACTAAATGCCCTTAAGTGACCTAAGTATTAGATTAATTAATATCTGTACAAATACTCTCTCCATTCTAAGAGATCAAAACTCTCAGCAAGAATGTAGTAATGAATGAAACTCAAGTCTTAAGAATAACATCTAATTAAATCTAAATTAATTAACTGTTAATTTGGTAGATACTAGAGTATGTTAAGTGTTAATTTGGTAGCTTATAAATGGTAGTAGTATAAGATACGAGTCTAGCAAGCCATGTCCAAGTAGTAACAAACATTGGTAGGATACATTTGGTTGGAATAGAACCTTTGAACATAAAGGAATCTATTTTTCCTCGTTCCCCACAAAATTACCATACTACAGTTAGGTGAAATAATAAAAGGTTTAAAGTAACATAGAAACACATAAAGAAGCGCATATTGGTGTCTCCAACCAATAATGCTCCATCTTTTTATGCCTTTTGCCTGTCTATTTATTTGTCACACAGAGAATGAAAGACAGTGCAGTGACCAAAACCAATCATCTACAATCCCATTTTCACTGTCAATGCCATCATCTGGTTGCTTTCTTTTGTTAATAACCAGACGGCTTAATAAAAAAATACTATCACACACCCTTCATGATGAGTACCTATCCTACGTGACCACATAACCTTAGGTTAAAGATATTCTATGATACTGGTTTGGTTTAATTTCATAATTAGCGATGATTTTGAATGATCAAAAGATATAAAAAACATAAAGTAGGATTCACATACCACCCTAGAAAGTTAATTAAGTGTCTTAATTAGCAAAAGATACTTTATGTAATTAGTTTAATGAAAAAGTTGGGACAATGACTCGGATGTTTTACAGCCAGAGTCACACAAGACCGAATTAAAATGCAGCTTACATATAAAAAACTCGTGGTAAAGTAAAAAGTGGAATAGAACACAGAACCATAATTATATATAAAAAAAATGAATGAAAACGTGAGAGACATTTGTTTTGATCATCTTGAATTTGATATTTATCAAAAAATGAAGAAAGGTTTCTTCTTTTATGTTCAACTGTATAAAGACATCAAAAACAAAGAACTGAATATAAATTGAGAACAAAAGGTGGTCCATTAACATTTGAAATGTATTTTTTTTTTTGTTTCAATTGCTATGTTAACTAATTAACTTTGAATACTTCTCTTCTAGGTTTCATGTAGGTGTGCATCATGCATGCACACACTTTGAATATCCTTAGACCTCTTGCATTCCAATAAATGCATTTCATGATGATGAATTAGCTATGAAGCCTCGATACTCCAAAGCAAGTCAAGTATCGTCAGATCGATATCGATATCGTCACGTATGCGATATGCGGGAAGCGATTTACACGGTATTGTTTGGACGGATTGTTTAGGAGTCAGTTGGACCGTTTTTTGTTATTGGATGGGCTTATTGATGCTTGGAAGATTAGCGGTTAGTGAGTGAGAGATAGATCGATATCTGTATCGATATCGATATTGATACGTGTCTGATATGCGGGAAGCGATTTACACGGTATTGTTTGGACGAATTGTTTAGGAGTCAGTTGGACCGTTTTTTGTTATTGGATGGGCTTATTGATGCTTGGAAGATTAGCGGTTAGTGAGTGAGAGATAGAGACGTATTTAACCATTGTCCTATTTGGTTGTTAAATTCCTCTAAAGATTGGGGCCAAAATCGTTTCGTTTTATTAATGGCGGGTTAGAACATCATGGCTTTAGAGACATCGTAGCCAAGTTTTGGAGTGGTTTTTAAGTGTCGGGTAAAAAGGGTCACATGATTAAAGAAAAGTTAAAGTTGCTGAAAGCTAAGCTTGAGGTGTGGAATAAGGAGGTGTTTAGTCGTAACGATCTTGATATTAAAGCGTTATCAGTGGAGTTGAACTTTTTGGATCAGTTCATTGTTGGTGGGGGTGGAAGATATTGCTAAATTAAAAGAAGTTACCTCTGGATTTTGGAAGAATCTTTAATCTAGCAAAAAGTCTAGTTAGAGCTAAATGGGTTAGAGAGGGGGATGCTATCACTAAATTTTTTCATGCTTGTCTACAACAATGAAGGAGGATTAACCAAATTGTTTCCCTAGCTAGAAAGGGAGGGAGGGAGGCTAGAGGAGGTGGAAGAAGTGAAGCAGCAAGTTAGAAGTTTTTTTGAGGAGAGATTACAGGGAGGTTGATTATCAGAGACCTATTCTCGGTGGTATCAAGTTTAATAAGGTTAGTGTCGGTGAGTATTTTCTGATCACTGCTCCATTCTCTAAAGAGTAAATGAAGGAGATGTGTGGTCTTGTGATGGGAATATATTCCCAGGGCCTGATGGATTCAATCTTCGTTTCATTAAGGAGTGTCGGGTGTGGTGAAGGATGACATTATGATCTTTTTTTGAGGAGTTCCACTAGACCTCTATTTTGCCGAAATCCATATCAGCCTCTTTTTTTAGTGTTCATTCCCAACAAGGTTCATCCTCAAGGGTTGAAGGACTATAGGCCGATTTGCCTTATTGAAGTATTTATAAGATTCTCGCTAAAGTGTTGGTGAAAAGATTGAAGAAGGTGTTACATGGGGCTATCTACCTTGTCAGTCTGCTTTCCTTTCAGATAGACAGATTCAGGATGGGGTGTTGGCGGTCAACGACTTGGTAGATTCGACTAAGCGCCAGAAGAATGAATGTATGTTGTTCAAAGTGGATTTCGAGAAGGTGTGTGATTCAATCTCATGGGGCTTCCTACACTACATGATGGCTGGAGTGGGTTTTGGTAGTGTATGGATCCGGCGGATTCACTCGTGTTTGAAATTTTCTGCTATGCCTATTTTAGTTAATGGGAGTTCCACAGATGTTTTCATTATGCAAATGGGTCTAAAGCAAGAAGAACTGTTATCGTCATTTCTCTTTCTCATGGTAGCTGAAGGCGTGGCAGGGATGGTAAAGAAGGCGGTTAGTGAAGGCAGTGTCGATGGCTTTCAGGTGTATCAGAATCTTAGTTTCTCCTTATTCCAATTTGCAAATGACACTATTTTGGTGGGAACGAGTTTTTGAGACAATTTTTTGTGCATCAAATCTATCTTTAGAATTTTGAATTAGTCTCGGGGCTAAAGGTAAACTTTCACAAGAGCTAGTTAAATGGCATCAATTTGACCATGTCATCAATTTGGACTGATCCACATAGGCAATCCACCTAGGCACACTGACCATGTCATCAAATGCCAGTATGATTAAAATGTGACACATCAGTTTTAAAATCATCTCAGTGACTAAATTGAATACTCTCATAAATAGCAAGGGTTGTTTTAAAAAGAAAAATTTCAGAAACTAAAATAAATATTTGTTATTTTATAGGGACGAAAATGATATTTAAGACAAAATAATAATAATAAAAATTATATAAGATAATAGGGGTGTTCAAAACCGAACCAAACCAATAGAAACCACAAACCGAAAACCGCAAAAAAATTGTTTTTTATTGGTTTTGTTTGGTTTTTTTTATTCGTGAATCACACGATTCGTTTGGTTCACAGTTTTGATTAAAGAAATCAAACCAAACCAAACCGCAAAATCATATATACAAAAATAAAATTAGACAAAGCATATATGTAGAAAATAAGTTCATTGTGAACTTAAAATGACATGGCATTTTCAGCACATTGTGCAAGAGAGTAGTATATAGTATAAGTTTCTTCATACTAAATAGGATGAAAGTTTTTTGGACCTTTTTGTACAATGATTTTATACAAGTGTATAATACATGTGAATTCAAGATAAGTGTATAAGCTTGGGCTGAACAAAAACTAGTTTAAACAAACGAAACAAATCCATCTTGACATCAAAAACATGCACACAACCCATACATCCCTCCTCTCAAGGATCTTTGTTCCACTCACTGTCAAGCCAATGTTTTCAATCCCTCCCACCTTACTTTGATGTTGTACACCGGGATCCATACCCGATTCTCTCTAATCTACTCCTACCTTACTTTGATGACTCTTATTTGAATTGGAAAATATAATATGTAGATAAAGAAGTGTTTGATGACTCTTAAGAAACATCAATATTGTTTCCAAACATTTATTAATTTATTTGGTCATGCTTCATCAGTCACATTGGGTAAGTCAATCTATAACCTTTTAAATTGTGTTTTGTTTCGTCAAAAATTGAATCAATCCAAACCACATTGGTTTGGTTTTTTTGAAAGCCCTACCGCGTCTATTTTTATCTTGCGGTTCAGTCTACCTTTTTGCTCAATACCGAACTAACTCGCACCACGAACACCCTATAAGATAGTACTATATATTCAGGGAGGATGGTAGCAGTTTATTGAGTTATTTCAATACAAAGAGTGTTATTCAAAACACAAAGAAACATACCAAGAAGGGTGGGTACGAGTTTTGATCTCATTTAAGTTTAAGTTTTGGGTATAGCAAAAACTCTATTGAAATGAGAGAACCACACCATGTTGCCAGTCAAAATTTCCATCTTAGATTAGTCGATAAATACCGCCCACCAATTACACAATAAAAAAACACAAGTACACACATTCTTGTAAAAAAAAACACAAGGACACATTCATGACCTTACCATTGTTGGATAGTAGTAAATTCAAAGCAATGTCTATGACGTAAGCATGATGGGAACCCGCACTATACCTTCTATCATGGCCACTCACTACCCTTTTTCATTTTCATTTCATCCCAAAAAAACAAGTCCCAACCTCACTCACTGCCTCTTCTCACTCTCTTTGATTCACCAAAGAAAACAAAACAAAACACAATTCTCTTTCCCTCCCGACACTGTTTCAGAATCCGACAAAAGCAACCTCTGCCATATACCCCTAAACTTCTTCCTTCCTTTCTCACTTCTTCTCACTTCTCACTATCCTCTCTCTCCCTTCAGTGGCTCCCCCCTGTAATATACCCCTAAAACCCTTCCTCTTTCTCAATCAAAGATATATATGATATCACATCATATATCATATCATCTCACATTTACACATTCACTAACTCACAGAGAACAGAGAACAATACACCCTGAACCTGTTTTAAGTTGAAGACGACGACCATCAAATCCCTTCTCTTTCTTTTACATTCATCTCTTCAAAGTTATTTCCTTTTTCAAATTCCCATCTCAAAAATGGAAAACATTATACCTCTCTACAAGCTTGAAGCTCGTGGCTTAGTTTAGAATACACTACAAACTCTCCCAAAAAAAACCTCTACTTTTTTTGCTTTCTCTCCTTCTCTCTCTCTCTCTCTCTACAACTTTCTTTGATGGCCTGCCGGAAACTGATCGCCGGGAACTTGGATCCAAAGAAAAAGAGAAGTGGTGGATTAAGAACGAAACAAGCGGGAAGAGGATCGTGCCGTGGTAGTTAGATAAAGATTAGAACTTGGAATACAAATTCACCGGGAATTGCATGGTTAACAACTTTGAAAATTACCCTTTTGTTTTTTCTTTCTGTTCCTGTATGTTGTTGTTGTTCTTCCATTAAGTTGGAGAAAAACAAAGATGGGTTTTTTGTTGAAAGAAGTTTTGAAGACACTATGTCGTCAGAATCAGTGGTCTTATGCTGTTTTCTGGAAAATCGGTTGCAACAATTTCAAGTAAGTTTGAAGACTAATTCATGCAAAGATATCATAAGAAAAAACTTGCTTTTTGGTTTTATGTGATATTCACATTCATGTTAGATTCTATTTCTGGTTTTGATTTGGTTATAAGATATGATTTACATGTTGGGATGTTATTGATTGGTCATGCTTCCTTGTATTTGATTCGTATTCGTATTTTTTTCTTGTACTGTACTAAAATTTCATTCTTAGTTTGGAATTTTGTGCTTTGGATGCTTCTGTTTTGTCTTGAAGAATCTTATATTTATTTATTCAAAAGAAGTATATTTGTTGATGGTTTTCCAAGCGCACTACCTATTGAATTGATTGTCTGTGATTCTGTAAACGAATCTGCTCCTAATTCAGAAGTTGTCTTTCTCCTTTTTGATTCCAATTGGCCTTATTTATTTGCTGATCCATCTTTATAATGGTAGACACTTGTGAATTGTGATGTGTCACTGCTTATATAGATATAAATTGATATAAAATTCCACTGACTATTTCTTTGATGTGTTCTTCTAAATATATTATTTTTCTGACTAAGTATATCAAAGCATTTCTGTAACTAATCTCAGCATCCAAAATGGAGGTTGATTATCTGTTTTTAATTAATTGAATATGGTTTGTAATTGACTTGGCAGGTTATTAATCTGGGAAGAATGCTATTATGAACCCTTGACATCTCCTTTCTCTCAGCTAGGAATTCAAGAAGAGGACAGAGTTTGTACTTTGATTAACAAAATGGCAGTAAATAATTTAGTCATTGTTGCAGGTGAAGGGTAGGTACTTTCTGTTTTCACCTATTTTCATCTCTTTGTTGTTTCCATGTTACTCATCATCTGCTCCTTTTTGCTGTTACTCAGTATGATTGGTCGGGCGGCATTCACAGGAAGTCACCAGTGGGTTCTTTTGAACAATTTAACTAAAGATGCATATCCACCCGAGGTATGAAGTTATAAAAACATGTACATTTTTCGGGGAACTGAGAATTGGAGAGTATATATACTTTTGAGCTTCGTTTGATATCTTATATTAGTGTGTTGATTTTAGGTATACGCTGAAGTGCATCACCAATTTTCAGCTGGAATGCAGGTTTGTGATTTTCGTTTTTCTCCATGTTTTGTTATAGACTTTTTGTCGCTGTTTCATGGAACAGTATTGTATTGATCTTGCAGACAGTAGCAGTTATTCCTGTGCTTCCTCATGGCGTTGTCCAGCTTGGTTCTTTCTTGCCCGTAAGTACTTTTTCTTTTATAGATCTCGTGAATGTTACATAATATTCATCAACTAATACTGCAATATTAATTGTACAGATAATGGAGAATATGGGATTTGTAAAGGATGTACAGAGCTTGATCTTGCAATTGGGATGTATTCCTGGTGCACTTCTATCTGAAGACTATTCAGCTAAACTTTCAAATGAAAGTCTTGCAGGACCTTCTACTGCCGGTATGCCTGTGTCTATTGTTCAAACACCATGTCCTTCGAGGGGAGAATTAAATAATCTCCAGGTGGCACCGCAAACGCATAACCTGAATGGAGTTGTGGAGGCTAAAGTATTACCCTCAAATCTCGGTTCGTGCCAGCAACAGCATTCTGTACCATATGATGCAAGATATGCATTCGATAACTTACCTGGTTTTGCGCCTTTTGGCCAATCAAGTCTAAGTAATCGTAATCTAAAATATATGGAACAACAAATCATATCAGCAGTGGAGAGTCCAGATCGGGGTTATTCTTGTATTAATGTGTCAAGTTCGTTAAACACGGCTCAACTAAAAACAGAAGGAAGCCTTAACCTTGGCCATGATTTGAGTTCTGGTAGTACTTCATTACTTAGAGGAATCCCTGTGCACGGTGAGATGAATAGTCTATTGAGGACAAATCAGTTTACTAGTTCCAAATCTGTCCACGATAATCGATTTCAAAATGAAGAAGCAACTAAAGCTAGTGGTCATTCTCTGACTAATTTTACTAGTCGAGGTTCCTTTCGCATGCCTCTAGAAGGTTCTGATCATAAGATTCTACCTATAGATTCCAAGTTTACTTCAGCAGCTCAAAACACAGACTATGACTTGTTCCATACTGCTAACATCCCCTCTTTTCATGTAGAGGAGGAGCATGTACCTGTTAGTGGTCAAATCCGGGGTTTTGACCATGATCGCTTTCATAAAGATAGCACCAGTCAGTCTGTGATGACAGCGAATCCTAAACACAATGAAGTTTGTGCTCAACATTCATCAGGTGATGACCTGTTCGATGTTTTAGGCGTGGATTTTAAAAACCAACTCCTGAATGGAAACTGGAATAAACTTCTTGGTGATGAATCAGATGCCAATGTCGAAAATATGGTCAAAAAGGAAATAAGTATGAGTATGGAGGGTACGAATTCTGATTATTATTCAGTTAATGAATCAATCTCAGAAAGTGGTATCTTCTTTTCTGAGATGGAAACAGATAACCTCTTGGATGCCGTGGTATCAAAGGCCGTGAAACAGACTGTGAAACCGAATTCCGACGATGTGTCTTGCAGGACAACATTGACTGGGAGTAGTACTTCCTCTATTCCCTCTCCTGTCTGCAGGAAGGGCATATCTGGTAATTTCAAGGGGTTTGTTTGATTTTTCTAAGAATGGTGGTACAAGTAAAACAGGTGCTGTAGAAACTAGTTCTCTAAAGTCTGGATGTGGAAAAGATGAAGCTGGAAACTGTTCTCAAACTACTACTATATATGGTTCTCAACTTAGTTCATTGGTTGAGAATGGTGGCAATGTGAAGCGTGAGAATAGTGTTTCAACTGGATATTCCAAGCGGTCGAATGAAGCTAACAAATCTAATCGCAAAAGGCTTAAACCAGGAGAGAATCCAAGGCCTCGACCTAAAGATCGCCAAATGATTCAAGATCGCGTCAAGGAGTTACGAGAAATTGTTCCAAATGGAGGAAAGGTATGTATTTCCTCTCTTTTATGTTATATCTTGTTCCAGTTTTTTTCTTTAAAAGAATTTGAATATCATAATCAGGTACTGAGTTTTTTTTTTCTCTCCTGTGATCTCTTATTATATAACAGTGTAGCATAGATGCTTTGCTGGAACGGACCATTAAGCATATGGTTTTCTTGCAAAGTGTAACAAAGCATGCCGACAAGTTGAAACAAACTGGAGAGTCTAAGGTATGGGGCAATGTTCTATCCTGTGCTTTGAAGGAGTTAACTAAAAATAGGTTCCTAATAATTTTTTATTTTATTTGAGGAATTATTAATAATGAAAATAATTATGTTCTGTCTATGTAGATTATTAGCAAGGAAGATGGGCTTCTTTTGAAAGACAACTTTGAGGGAGGGGCTACATGGGCATACGAGGTTGGCTCCCAATCAATGGTGTGCCCTATTATTGTCGAAGATCTGAATCCTCCCCGTCAAATGCTCGTCGAGGTAGCAAGGATACTCAATAAATATATCAAGTTCTTTTGGTCTGAATGTATTTCTTCATGTATATAATCTGTCGCTTTGTTATTGTTACAGATGCTTTGCGAGGAACGAGGTTTCTTTCTTGAAATAGCTGACTTAATTAGAGGATTAGGTTTAACCATCTTGAAGGGGAAAATGGAAGTCCACAACGATAAAATCTGGGCACGCTTTGCTGTCGAGGTAAATACTAACCTTCAGAATCATATTTTTTAGTGCTTCATTTTTCATTTTAGGAACCATTCAAAAACTTAAATGTAGCTGGGAGGCATTGCTTATTTGCATGTTTGATTTGCAGGCGAATAGGGATGTAACAAGGATGGAAATATTTATGTCACTTGTTCGTGTTTTGGAGCAAACGATGAAGGGCAGCGCATCTTCATCAAATGCGGTTGATGACATAATGGGTTACCAGTCTTTCCCACACCAGATACCAGCCAGTAACTGGAGTTCCTGATAGTATGAAATGAACCACCTGGTACATGGTTTTTCCTCAAGTATGAATGTGTTGAGAGCAAGTCCAGCATATGCTTGCAATGACCAACATCAAATCCAATTCAACATTTAAGGTGGTCTTAACAACATTGTCTAACTGTTTGTTTTACATCTCATATCTGAAACCATTTTGAAGGGAATGTGTAGGTAGTAGTAAACTGAAGAGTATCTCAAGATTAATATGTAGTCTTATATCGTAGCTGAATGTTCCTTGTGTTGGCATTATGTTCTGATCTATTACTCAACTCTATGATGGCATGCATCCAATTTTTTTGCGTGATGGTGGCGATTCCGATTCCGACGGTAGGTGAGTGTTGCGGGGAAGTTTGGTGTTGTGATTCAGATCAGTGTACAGATATTGTAGGGTATGGAAAGAAGGGGTTCATGTGCTTCATATATAGCACACATTGTACTTTTTCTTCTCTTACCCTTCTGGGATTGCTTGGGGTTGTGAAGTTGGAAATGATGCATGAAAACTTATTGTTGTAAATGTAAGCTGTAGTGTTTTGGCCTCTTGATACCCTGTAAGCCCTCAACTTGCTCTCACTCTATTTTCTTTGGCTCTTCAGTTTCAAATCAAGAGCTCTCGGGGCAATTTGACCCTCAAATGCGGGCAAAATTTGGACTTTCTGTCTTTCCTCCCACACTAATTTCGTGGATCAATTTTTTTATATAACTAAAACATTAACCAAAATAATAACTATATATCCAATCATATTTCATTGCATTATAACCAAGTCACCCAAGCAAGATATTATATTTACCTGGACCAATCCATTCCCTTGGAAACTTTTCCAAATAGGGGTTTTTTTGTACCCCACACCTCTCCCCTTAAACCCCCACCATTTGAAATTCCCAAAATGCCCTTCAAAAATCTGTTTTTTTCACTAAATACACGAATCGTATATATCTCTTTTGGGGCATATATCGATGGGTAAAAATTTGACATCGTATATATGTTCAGTGTGAGTATATACGATTGATGCGTTTTAAGTCAATCGTATATACGCAAAATGAACTTATATACGATGGGTAAAATTTGACATCGTATATATGTCCCAAAAGAGATATATACGATGGGTTTTGTTTTTTTGTTATGATTTTGATTTTATTACCATTATAATTTGAAGTCTCGCGATTTGATTAACATCAACCGGTGTAGATATATTGGATAAAAAAAAGCGTGTATAATTACAAAAGCGCGATATAATATATATACACGTGTAATACAAAAATGTGTGAATCTATCTACAAGCCGTCAATAGAATCATCGGCTAAATCTATACATCTAGGCATCATCTTTGTGAGTGGGAGGCGCGCGGGAGGACACATAGATCGCCATAGGGTAAAAGCGTCCAGGCATACGGATGCAACCATGAAGCGGACTCGGTAAGTAGTCTTTGTGGTACCAGCTTTGTGGGGCAATAGGAGGCAACGGACAAGTGGGAGAGATTGAAAGATGCAACCGGTGTAGATTTTGCTCGTTCGTAAGCGGATATGATTTTCAACTTTGATGAACTGTAAGTGCCTCTCAAAGGCGGATAAGTGAAATTCATAGGTAAAGAAAAGCG
This sequence comes from Oxytropis ochrocephala, assembly GCA_020916435.1. Classification (NCBI taxonomy): domain Eukaryota; kingdom Viridiplantae; phylum Streptophyta; class Magnoliopsida; order Fabales; family Fabaceae; genus Oxytropis; species Oxytropis ochrocephala. The sequence goes on from CM037093.1 coordinate 111,113,215, forward strand.
AACCAATGCAACATTATACTTGGTTGCAACCATATACCCCATCTCGAAGCAAATCAAACCACTTTGACTCGGTGACGTCCGTATGATTTCGATAGTTAAAGCTTTGCGAAGCTCTAACGATCGGTTCTTCCCAAACATGTCGAATACTGAGTTTCCTGTCCTTTGTTTCCGAATCAAAGCTTGCCTAATCGAGAGGCGCGAGTCCTCACCCATGTCAAGTCAACCTCATTGCTCTAAAAGCGCGATTCAGTCACCTTCAACATCAACAATTTTTTCAACATAGTTGCGCACGTGTCTTTGGAAGAAAGCAGTAAGTGGATTTTAGTCTCACCGTATCTGTGATAATACTCTAGAAGCACCACGAGATAATTTGGTTGACATTTGTGTAGGAATTTTGGAAGCCCGGATTCTTGATGCATTTTACCTCTCATCCACGTGCTCCCACCGGAAGGATCACGCTTAGCATCAAAAAATTCCCTTTTTCTTCTTTGGTGCACCTTTCGTTCGACTTTTGATTTAGGTGCAACCATAGAAGAAGAAGAAGAAGGAAAGCTATCTCATTCATTTGCCTCTTAATAAGAAACTTCTCCTCCTCACTCACTTTATTAAATCTTGCCAAGATAGCATCAAACTGGTAAGAAATATCGCATGCGAGATGATTTATCACGAGTGGATTTATCATCTATTGCATCCAAACTCAACTATTTCCAATGATCATCAACAACGATAAAGCGGAATAGAATTGTAGGAAGCATGAAAAATACCTATCTCACAAGCACAAGGAAGTAGATGTGTCTTCCTTTGAATGCACTGCACACGCCCTTTGTCGTATCCACCCCCGATTTCGACCTTTCAAACTCCTTAACCATGTGTCTCAGTGCAGATAAAGAAACAAGTCCTTGAAGATTTTTAAACAGTGGAATATTGGACTTGACTTCAATTCTGCTGATGCTTCGTTGAAAAGACCCGATAATTTGATCAAAATGTATTGCCAGCATGTCATCAATAGATATCAAACATTTTGATAGATCACCCTTCGAAGTCTTCAACTGTCTTTTCAAAGACCAATGCAAGGATTCCGCTCTGAAATAATAAACAAGTGTCAAAAAAAATCGAGTATCGAGTATCGGATAGAAATAATAAACAAGTGTCAAAGAAATTTAATAGACGAAAAAAATATGTCCACGTGTAAAAAAAAATCGAGTATCGGATAGAAATAATAAACAAGTGTCAAAGAAATTTAATCGACGAAAAAAAAAATGTCCACGTGTCAAAAAAAATCGAGTATCGGATAGAAATAATAAACAAGTGTCAAAGAAATTTAATCGACGAAAAAAAAAATGTCCACGTGTCAAAAAAAATCGAGTATCGGATAGAAATAATAAACAAGTGTCAAAGAAATTTAATCGACGAAAAAAAATATGTCCACGTGTCAAAAAAAATCGAGTATCGGATAGAAATAATAAACAAGTGTCAAAGAAATTTAATCGACGAAAAAAAATATGTCCACGTGTCAAAAAAATCGAGTATCGGATAGAAATAATAAACAAGTGTCAAAGAAATTTAATCGACGAAAAAAAATATGTTCACGTGTCAAAAAAAATCGAGTAACGGATAGAAATACCTGTTGGTTGTGGAATTCCCCAAGTGTGGGATCCGGGTTAGTCCATCTTTGAGATAAATCGCTCCTTGTGCGTTGTCAACCATGTGTCGTGCACATATTTAATGAGAAGCGGGTTTATCGAGCAAGCGACTTCAAAAACTTGATTAGATAGATACTCGACTCATCAACAGAATCAATAATACATAGCGAGAGAGATTCGACCTCCTCCCGTCTATCCTTGTGAACCAACTCCTTAATCTTCGCTTTGACATTTTTTGTAACATGCCAATGACACAATAAATTTGTAGCTTGCAGCAGGAAAGACATCAAGAATAGCGGACATACTGGTGAGATCTCTGCATGCGTCAAGAAAACACGAGGATGAATAGAATGCAACTCACATATACCTCGCAATTTGCTCCAATACCCAAGAAAAATGAATAGCAAGCTCACGCCCAATATAAGCAAATGCAACGTGGAAGCTTATCTCGGTGTTTGTGACTCCCACAAACTGTAGAAGAGGCAAATTATATCTCGTTGGTCTTGTAGGTTGAGTCAAGAATGAGAACTTTGGAAAACAACACGAGCAACTTTATAGAAGTGGGATGAGCCCACATGATATCATCGGCGACATCGAGTTGCGGAATCTTTCTAGACCAACATAGATAATTATGGGATTCAATCAATCTCAACACCTCACGAATGTCCGTTCTAGGACCCCTCTTTGTAGACCCGATGTTTGTGGCGCTTTGCTATAAACTTGGCGAAGATTAGTCACATTCTCGGATCTAGCTTCTTCAAAGCGATAATAGTAGCTTTCGGTCCGACATCAAGATCGCATGCTTGTTAACGGATCCTTTTTGCGCCTCGCAGAGACGCCCGAATAAACAAGTACCAGCGGAAGTTTTGAGCAACTGCGTGCGTGTGTCTACCACATTTAATAGTGACACACCAACCCCACGGCTAATGGTGCAAGTAGCTTTCAATCTAAAAGGATGACCTCTCCTTTTAGAACCGAAAACCCTTGAATCATTAGTAAACCCGCCTTGTTTCTCATGACCAAAAACAATCTTATCTACTTCCCCTCTTTCCATTTGCTTTTTGGATCTCACAATAACAACAACTACACCGATACTTCTACCAATGACTTTGGCCCTCTCTCCACAACTGCCGTGTAGAAAATATCTACAAAATATATAATTTACTAAGTACTTAAGTAATTTAATTCCATTTACCAAACTTGAGTAACAAAAATATACCGTATCCGTCGTGAAAGTCAGTGTAGTATCAATATCAACAGGAGCCAACTGAGAGTCGGCATCTGCTGCTGTAGGCGGGTCAATATCTGTTTCAACAAAACAGATAGCAACTCAGGAAAAAACGAAAAAAATAGCCCAGTCGTATATACCTCCTCAACCATGTATATACGATGAGTATTTTTTTCACATCGTATATACATGGCCTAGATATATATACGATCAGATCTTCAAGCACACTCGTATATAATCTATATACGATGGGTAGTCAACGAAGCATTTAATAATGCAATCGTATATATGTCTTGAAGGACATATATACGATGAGTAGTCAACGAAGCAATTAATAATGCAATCGTATATATGTCTTGAAGGACATATATACGATGGGTACTTTTTCAGGTCAGCGTTAAATATTAAATGTAATCGTATATACCTTCCATTGAGGTATATACGATGCGTATTAATGTGGGTCCCAGTCAGAGTGAATTTAATGAAAGTCAAAATGTGATTTATGGCAGGGGTAAAATTGGAATAACAATAATGGGTGGGGGTGGGAGGAGATGGGGTGGGGGTATATAAAAACAAAGCCTTCCAAATAATGTGTGATTGTTGTCCAGCTAGCTAGGGACTAGCAACCTGGTGATAAAGAACTCAGAACGATTTCTATTTGATACACCCCCATTTGCCATTGACACTTTGAAAGGCTTATCATGCCTTAAGCTAGAAATCATTTGGTTAAAACTTAAATTTACACCTAAGGTAAGCACTATAACAAAAACAAAACTCATTAGCTTTTGTCAAATTCATCTTGAAATTCCCTCCCCCAAAACTGATTGACCAAATGGATCTCCTTTAACAACCTCATGACAAATCACATTATTGTAATAGCCTCTACTACAATGAGTTGAAATTTTCTACTGATAAAGGGCATTCGGTTGGGAATAATTTCACATGAATATCACCCAAACTAGTGTGTAGTATCTGCAAAAATAAATGGAAGACTTAGAATTGTAAGACTTGGAAGTGACTAAAGACAAACTAGTGTGTAGTATTTGTCTTTTCAATATATTAGTTGGGAATATTTATTGAAAATTATTTGTCTTTTTTTAGACAAACAATAATTTCATTGAAGGGAGCATAAGGGGTGTCCAACCCTTACAATAGAAAGCAGGAAAGAGGGAGGGTCTCCTCAAAACCTCATTGAGCCAAAACCCATTGGGAAAAAAACTGAGGCAGGAAAAAGAGTACCTCGCACAAAGTGCACTACAATGAGGATAATCAACCTAACCCACTGTTTCTCTCCCATCTAAATTACATATTGTTTAGGCATTGTAGTGGGTTAGTCCACCACATTGAAATAGAAATAGATGAATTACAATTCAGCTTATAAATACACCAACTCCAAATATAGCTTTTGACCCGAGTCACAACCGAATCGACACTTGGTTCCTTGTTTTTGAAAATAGCTCTGTTCCTTGCGATCCATATGCTCCAACAAGTCGTCACCCATATAAGATGTTTCTTTCTCTTGGACTTTTTTCCTTTGCACAATTGGCCGCACCTATGAAAGAGATCCGTTAAGTTTTGTGATGAGTCGAAGACCAAACTAAGCCAAGCACCGACACTAGACCAAACTGAACTCGAACGAACAGGAGGAAAACAAATTGTGCACAATTTCACAGAATTCGCTGCACATGGGACATAGAGTGTCCTCAACTGAGTGTAGAATATTTCTGTGCAACAATTCGTCGCGCACCAGCAAAGAGTTCGACAACAACCGCCAATCGAACAATAATACCTTCGAAGGAGCTGCTGTTTTCCAAAACGACATCCAAAAATTCGGAGGATCGGTATCATTGGAGGTATAATCGTCTCGAACCAACCGGAAATAATATGACTTAACGAGAAAAAAAGCTTAGACGGACCGTGAGGCCAAATCCACTCATCCTTCTTACCTCTAATGAGAAAGCGCGCTGCTTTGTAAGATGCTACTAAGAAAATCACCCTCTGCCATAATAAGCGGGTCCGTTGAGTTCCGCTACGAAACCAGCCACACCCAAGAATCATTGTGCCAATGTCCCAGACTAGACACCTATTATTGGAATAGGTGAAATGTCCAAACATCTTTTCTTTGGAATGATTTTATAAATCCATCTTAATTACAATAGACACGTCATGACGTTAGTGGTAGTAGATGGAGTGCTGGTTTGGATCAGCGATAGATGGAGTGCTGGGTTTACCTATCTATCCTTAAGCTGAACTATGTCCTGTTGTTGGTTCTTGAGATTTTCCATGAGCATTTATAATTAGATGGTGATCACAATCACAATTCCAAATATAATAAATTAATCTAATTTTTAGTGTAAATTTATTGCTTAAATACCAATTTTATTCTCATTGAATTCTTTGTCTTTTCAGTTTTCAAGGTGAGTGAAAATAGTGCACAAAAACTATTAAGTTGAGTGGAGGGTATTTTGGATACTTAATGATGGGATCACGACAAGTGTACCGGATCGTTGCAAGTAATAGTACGAAAGACCGAGTGTCGAACTCAATGACTGCGGTTAATTATCAGTTTAACCGTGTAACTTCTAAATTGAAAAGGGACTAAGTTGGATTTGTTTGATAAGAAATTAAAGTGAAAAACAATAAATATTTTTGTGGTTTTAATTTTCAGGATAACAAGAAGACAAACGTGACTTTGTATGAATTAAAGAGCGTTGGGATGAGCTTCAATTTACTTCAATCTTATATCTAACGAATCAAACATGTTTATTGAACTTATTTTATGAGCTATGATCAAATTGCTATAATTATTCTAATCCTAATTCCTTAGGTAAAAGAACATTTATTTCTAATAAAAGATCCCTAATTCCTTAAGCGACCTTAAAAAGAAATAAGCAGTAATAACAACAATTATCCTATGATTTTGAATACCAACGATTATTCCTAGACTAGAGATAAACAAATTTCAAATCTCAAGCATATGTAATTCAAATTTCCATTCACAATCGCATATCATAAATTATCCTAAAAGTGATCAAATCCTAGAAAGCATTAAGGACAGAGATTGAAACATAAATCAAAACATTAATTCAAATAATAGAGGTTTGATTCGACAATATAAGAGATCCATAAATTGTTACTCATCCCCAACAACGGGAAATTTAGCTAGACATAGAAATAGAGATAACAATTAAAAGAGAAAAAGAGAATAGAAATAACTCCATGAAAAGATGAAGATGATCCGAGTTCCGTCGGCTCCTCCGCTATCTCGCTCACGGTGATTGCTAGGTTCCCAATTTCTCTCCTAAAAGATCACTTCCAGCCTATTCTCCATGAGTACCGAGCTACTGTTGTTTCGTCCCGTGCGTGTTCTTCCACTCTAATTCACTTTTTTTTCTCACATCCATGCTTCCCTTTTTTTTTTCCACGGCTCATTTTCCTTGGCCCATACTTTGTACAACCCCCCTTTACTCACTAGAACTCCCTTTTTGGTGTGAGAAGACCAAAAACCCTTATTGAAATTTGGTTTTTATTTTTTTTAAAGATTATGCACGGTTCGGCGCACGGTTGATCGAACTTGATCGAATCTCGCTGCGCCGAACCAGTCAAAATTTACTCAAACACCCCAAATTTATGTATTGACTAGGTTCGACCAAGCGTGTGCCGATCCAAATTGATCAGCCATGCGCCAAACCCTCTCCACCGTCCAGGGGTATTTTGGGAATAAAGGGTGATAATGGGATTCTAGTGAGTAGGAGGGGGGTTGTACGAAGCATGAGCCTTTTCCTTTTATCAATCTCACCATCCGTTGCCCTCGGGTTCTGTGTAACCCAATTCTCTTCATCCATTCCTCATCAAATTGGATTGGTCGTGGACCAATTAATTCATGGGCTGGCATCGTTCACAACAATTTCTAATAGCCGAGCTTCTTTTCTTTTAGCATCCCCTCCTTATCCTCATGTGCTCCAACTTACTTTGCTTTAGGTATTTTTGGTCCAACACCTACAAAAATATTTTATTAGATTTATAATCATTAGGCTCAAAATTGCATACCAATTGAGCTATAATCATCAAAATATTTTAAGATATGAATCATGCCCAATTAACATCAAATTAAGACAAAAGCAAACTATAAGTCTAGAGTATATGACAATTTTCCCTTCATATATAATAGAAAAATTAAACAATTTAGAGAATTATAACTTAACTTAAAAGAGACAAGAATTAAATGAACTTATTAGTAGTGATAATTTTGTATTTTCTTCTTATAATAGAGACCGGAGGAAGTAATTTTTTGTATTAAAGTGAAGTGCTCCACTTCAATTTTAACACCATCTTATCTTATTGGTGCACATGCGTGATTGATATAATGCCTGGTGGGGTGAAGAAGCACACTTTGATTCCCATTTTCCTTCAAAGCAGCGCCTATTTCCAAGGAAAGCTGCGCTCGAGACCCAACTCAAACTATTCTTCATCAATTTAGTTCCATTTCAAAAACCTTATCTCTACCGTAGGGTAGTAAATAAGTAAAACTCTTTATGCACATTGCACCTACATGCCACAAGGGCCACAACAGATAGTAGTCCAAACACAAAAGGACAACATGATAAATGCTCGCAGACTACTCACCCTTTGGACTCAAATATAAGCAACAAACAGTTTTTTAGGTTCATTGAAAAAGTAATGTATCTGGACAATATATAGTCTAAATACATTACTTATTAATGAACCTAAAAATGTTTATTGTTTATATTTGAAGTCTGCGGAGGAGTACAAATGAATGAGTACTAGTACTAGTTCTATGCAGTGCATAGTTATCAAAATCTGGATTTTAATCCCAAAATCCCACGATATTACGATTTTGTTGACCCTCTGCGATTCAAGATGCTGGAAAAATCCTAATTTGAAGTGAAATCCTGCGATTTTGCTCGGAATCTTGCAATTTTACGATTTTGCAAGCGATTTCAATGAAAAATCGCTGAAAAAACTGATTCTGAAACCCTAATTTTAAGCTGATTTGGGTCGGATTTTTTGACCCGATTGATGATGGAGGTTATGATGAAAGGTGATAATGAAGGTCATAATGTAGATGATTATGTGAGAGATGATTATGAGGGGAATGATTATGGGGAATATGATGCTATTAATGAAGATGAAGATATTATGGGTGACATGCCTAATGTCATTTTGAATGATTTGATTTAGGCTTTATGATTTGGTTGTTGCTTTATGTTCTAAGACTTTGAGTAGTTTCCTTGGTTGTTTGTTGGTTTATGTTTTAAGACTTTGAGTCGTTTTCTTGGTTGTTGGTTTATCTTTTGAAACCTTGGTGGATTTGTTTGTTAGTTGTTTAATTTTGATCAAGACTTATGAATTTATGCATTATATTAGTTAATAGTAATGTATGCATTTTAGTAAAATCTTACGATTTTACTTGCGATTTTACGATTTACGATTTTGTTAACCCTCACCGATTCCACAAATTCATACACTTTTTTTGGGTAGAATCTTCCGATTTACTTTGCGATTTTACGATTTTTGATTTTGCTACCCTCCGATGTTGAGTAGAATCTCGATTTTAATAACTATGATGCAGAGTAACCAAAACAACCTAACAGCTAACTTTCATTAAATTACATACGACAAAATACCAGTCAAAAGTTTTTACTACCACTTGAAAATTGGATACAATTGTTGATATAAAATATAGATATATCACAATAAAAAAACATAAATATCTTATTGTGCTAAGATACCTTATGATTTTTCCAATTCTGCACAATCCTAAAGTTGCATGAGTTCCTCTAGAAAGAGATCAATCAAATACATCTCGATGGTGGTATTGTGGTGTTTTCGCCTGAGAGTGGGAGGAGGCTGAGAAGAGAGGGTTGATGAGTGGGGGGAGTGGAGCGGTTTGAGAGTGAGATATCCGCCCAAAGGTGGTGGTGGTTGTGAGAAAAAAACCCAAATCATGTCTTTGTCATCTAGGTTTCATATAAAGATTTAGGTATTGCATTTGGGCCGTGATGTTTCTTTTGTTTAGGAGGCTACAATGCGACCAGGATTGAGGTCGCATCAGCTGCTTTTGACTGTATTATCAATGAGATTAGAGATGTCGAATTCGGCCACAACATAAAAGTGGATTGGGCTTAGCCAGCCCAGAGCATTGGGCTTAGCGGGCAAAGTTGGCTACCTGCAATTTAACAAAGAAAACTACAAAAATATTCAAAAACATAAAAAAGTGAGCACAACCTGACCCATGGGACAACATGGCTCGACCAAAATGTCCCGGTCCTTTTTTGGTCTCTATTTAGCGAGTCCAGCCCAGCCCAAAACATTGGGTCATTGGCTGGCCCGTTGGACTGGGCCAAAATTAACCGTTGTAATCACAATGCGAATGCGAATTAATACCTTTATTGTCAGTGACTCCCTAAATCTAACAATCGGCAATACTAATTAATTCAATTGTTGTCTTCTTCAGGCCAATTTCGCAAGGTGGGAGCCGTGCCATGGCCGTTTCGGATTTCGTCATCCTTGGCAACAATATCTCAAAATTGGAAACCTATCAAGAGAGTGTGCCTATCATCTTGATGCCCTTCATGCCTTTCTTAATAACTCTACTAAGGTACTAATTGACATATTATTTATTTATATTCTATAATTGAGTATTTTGGCAAAACATACATAATAACTTATTTTTATTATGATTTATAGTCACCACAAGAAATAAGAAGCAAAATACAAGAGCCATGCATCAAAATGAGTACAGAAACAAGCAAGGCTTTAAAAGAACTAGCAATGTCCATCAAGAAGATGATTCCACCATCTGCTGCAAACCCTCATATTGCAAAATCTAAGATTGCTGCGACGAACCTTAGGTCGATGATCAAAACAAAATTGTGGGAAGACAACAATTTGTTTGAGGTTATTTCTGTTGTGACTGTGGCTTCTCTATTGCTTGATGTGGTATCTTCCACAGAGAGACTCATGGAGTCAATACAAGAGTTATCCACCTTAGCAAAGTTGGCAGTAAAGTTGCAGCAGAGCACCCAATTGTTCTTCCTAATAAGGAGGAAGCTCCACAACTATGTAGTTATGATAACATTGGACCTCAACATGTTATTACAATTGACAAGCCTTCTACAAACTTGTCACATAATGGGAGTTCATGATTGCTTACATTTTTTTTTTTTGAACAAAAATTGCTTACTTTTAATTACTTACTAATAAAGTAGTCAATTGGTTTAATGTAACTATAAAAAATAAGGTTCCAAATGATGAACTTGTGTAAAAATTATGATAAAAATTACACTAAGATATTGTCATTTTATTGTCTCATATTATGATTTTTTTTTCTCAATATGCATCCTAGTAGTCTATAAGAGGATTATGTAAAGCAATCATAGAAATATTTAAATGAATTTTCACCATTTCGTCATATTTATGAATAAGAACTGTTGGAATTTCAAACTTCATTACTCCTTCCGTCTCATTTTATGTGCCACTTTTGCACTAGCTACTTTTTTTGTTTCAAATTATTTGTCATTTTTGAATACAAATGCAATTTTTTCAACCAATGTATATTTATTTATTGTATCTCAACTCACTTAACTATTCAACTAAGTATTATTAATAAGCGTATTTTAGTAAAAAAAAACTCATTTTGCCATTGAAATCAACACAATTAATCACTTTCGTAAAAATTGTGCATAAGTCAAATAAGACACTTAAAATGAGTCGGAGGGAGTAGTAGTAGTAGGTTGAACATCCATTTAGGAAGAACGCCTTTCATGTGGTGTATAGTTTCAATAGCCACCATCACATTATCAAGAATAGACCGAGATTCAATGATGGCAGACTGTTCCTGTGATATCCAATGCCTTTCATTCTATTAGCCAACATTTTTGCAATAATTTTAGAGTTTAGGTAGAGTAATTAGATAACTTAGCTCCATCCATCGTGTAGTTCATTAATGCTTACACAAAATAAGTTTAGGTAGAGTAATTAGATAGGAGCAATTCTTAGGTGGTCACAAATATTTAGTCACACTATTTGGTCACACACACAAAATAACAATAAATGCACTAATAAAATAATAATTTTGTGTGAAATATAGTAATACAGAAAGATCATACAACGGTTTGCAGCGCCTTCTCGGAAATTCCTAAGTTTGAAACTTTAGCGCGTAGATTGTTCTGGTTAATTATTTTCTTTTATGAAGTAGATTGTTTTTTTGTTAAAAAAAGATAGACAAAAGAAATATATGACTAAGCTCTATATAATTTTTTATAGATTGGAATGAAATATTTATTTAATTTTTGAAGGACCGTGCTTTGTTTGTTTGCTTGCATGTTAAAGAGCAAACATGGAGTCTACGAAGCATTTCTTGTTTCTTTGTGAGTATTATTTGCCAAAAACTTCCTTAATTGAAGGAATATGATCTACTCACATTGAAACTATAACACTTTTTTTTTTTTTTTTTGGTTACAAATGAGAAAGAAAAAGCAAAACCAAAACGACTAAGGCCGAATGAGCGGCAGCCTCGAGCATCACCTTTGAAGAAGTCGCATCAAGCTCTTTGGAGGAGAAGCGAGCTGAACTTGTGGCTGTTGTGAAGACAGACCCAACTTGGCAAGATAGTCGGCACATAAATTTGCTTCCCGATAAACATGACGGAGACGGACAAGCCAGGGGCGAGCAAGGAGACTGCGAACCAAGGCTATTTCATTCCCATGGACATGAAATCGAATCGAGCACTCTCCACAAGCGCAAAGTATTAATGGAGTTTGTAGAGACAATGTTCTGTATCCCATGTTCCAAAAATATCTAGTCCACGCAAAAGTGCACTCAACTCTGCATGCATAATTGTAGAGGCACCCAGCGAGCCATAAAAACCCGCAAGGAATCGGCCATCCTGATCCCGAAGTAAACCACCAAAGGACGCAAATGAGAGGACAAGTCGCGCACTACCATCGACACCGAGGCGATCCAACCTTGGGGGGTGGCTGCCATGAGACGGCCAATCCCGAAGAACCACGCACCGGAGCCGAACCGACTCCATATGCACCAACCACATCGTTCCATAATCCACTAATCTGACCAATTACCTCCCGTGGCTTGAGCGCTTCCTCAAACAAGAAGAGATTTTCGCACACCGCATTTTCCACAAGATGATGGTAATAACGACACTAGTAGCAAATGACAACATCCTTTAACCAAATGAAAGGCGTGAAGTCAGAATCGGTGACAAGAACCCCCTTGGCGCACAAGCCTTCCAAACTTCCATCGCGTAGGGCACATGAAGAGACAATGGTGGATGGTCTCCTCTTGCGCGTTGCAGATGGTACATGTCGGTGATGCCAAGACATTACGGTGATGGAGAACCTGCTTCGTGGGGAGAGAGTCATGGCAGAATTGCCAAAGAAAGAATTGAATATTGGCAGGGATTTTCAAGTGCCAAAGCCAATTCCAGTTTTGGTCGTCTGCATGCCTAGAAGGGCCATGTTGAAGCATATGATAAGCTGATTTAACGGAATAGATACTGCAGAGATGTGTGGCGCCAGGTCCAAGTATCAGGGACCGTGGGTGCAAGAAGCGGAGTAAGCTCGGAGATTGCCTCCTTCCATTCTTGGGGGATGATCGTATGAAGCATGCCAAGATTCCAATGGCCACCTTCATAAACATCCTTCAATTTCAAATGAGAATCATGAATGTGAACCGATGCTAGTTGAGGCCCGAGTGGAGACTTAAAAAGCCAGCTATCATTCCAAAAGTTGGAGTCTCCGTTACCGAACTTGAATTGGAATCCCACACCAATGGCTTCCCTTGCTTTGATCATGGAGGACCAAGTAGGAGATCCCCTACGGTTTGGCACGCCCAAGAAAGAATGGTGGGGGAAATACTTATCTTTCATGAGACGGACCCATAGTTTGTCAGGAGCAACACTAACATCCCAAATCAATTTACCTAGCAATGCCGTGTTGTTATAACATGGACTTAAACCAGGGGTAACACACGCGGTAAATCTCAATTTAGTCCTTAATTATATCTTTTATTTTTTACAATATATATACTCCCATTGCCAGCATGAAAACTATGAAATTTGTCTTCATTATGCCCATAGAGCCTAACTCACCTAAAATTTACTCTTTTTTTTACGTGTCCTAAACTTTACTCTTACCAAAATTATTAATGATATATGATAGTGGGCATAAAAATCAATTTTATAATTAATTTTTGGTGTTGAAATTGGCATAAAAAATCCAATTTATTAATTAATAATGCAATTTATAGTAGATTATATATTAAATGATGATGTGATAAAAAGTACTAATAGTGTAGACGTAGCAGATGATATTATTAATAATTAAATTAATAGTATATGGTGTTATTAATAATGAAATTTTTAAATGATGATATGATAGAAAGTATTAGTAATAGCAGACTTATATTTCACTTAGTACTCTCAGAGAGGTGCAGACGTGCAGTTAAAACAGGATTACCAAAAAAAACAAAATAGAGGGTTCAAAAATAGGGATATCAACAGGATTGTCAAAAAGTGAGGATGTGCAATTGCACACCTTAGAGCTAACCTAGATCCGCCCCTGACAACATATAATAAACACCACATATGGGATTTCATATGTGTGCATGACTAGAGAATTACAAAATAACAAATAAACACTACATATAAACTATCAAATGGTCACTCCCGGATTTGAACTCACACTCGGCGTCTCTATATCGTTGAAATCACAACGTCAACCAACACTGTATGATAATTTTCACTTTCATCTAATCAGATAAATACTCACGGTGCTACACGATACTGACATTGAAATTTCGGTAAATCATTCTCAACCCTTTATTTTTTACTATCTCCATGTGCATATCTACATTGTTTTCCATGTGCATATCTACATTGTTTTCGAGGGGATCAAATGCACCTCCTGAAAAATAAATAATTTATCTCCTTATGAAAAATTATTTTTGACCTTTACCAATTTAAAAGTTTGCACCTAGATCCTTAAGTTTATTTTACTGTGACAATGTGTAGTTGATAAATATGGATGAATAATTGTCTATTGACTTATATTAATAGATATGTACTCCCTTCAGTCACTATTATAGACAAAAAAGCTTCAACTCTTTTTTTTTGAATATAATAAAAAAACTTCAATTTTTAGTCACTATTTATAAGCAAAACTTAATTATTTGTATCGTATTTAAATTTATTATTTCAAATAAATCATTTATTTAATTGTGTAATTTATTTAATATGTTAAATTTTAACTTTATGACATTTTTAGTGATCTGTATATTTAAAAAGGTTTTTGATTTTCTCACCCCCTTCAACCTACATCCCACCTCCATAATATACGTTTTGGATAAAAATGCCCCCAGCAATATTTAAAATTTCGGAATTATGTTAGGGAATAGGTAATTCCGGAAGGGGGTAAAATGATTTCCGGAATTACCAAAAATTGAGGTAATTCCGGTTCACAAATTGTGAACCGGAATTACGTCAATTTTTGGTAATTCCGGAAATCATTTTACCCCCTTCCGGAATTACCTAGTTTTAAAGGTATTTCCGAGAAAAAAAAATTAATTAAAAACAAATTAAAATTAATTAAAGACGCGTTTTCAATCACGAAACGATACAATACATGAAATTGATGAAAAAAAATAACATAACGCAACAACAAACGAAATAAAAACACGGTAGAAACTAGTGAGATGGTGGTTGGAGACGTCGAAGGACCTCAGCAACGGTCCTTCTGGTTTCGACATACAGCTGAATAGGACTCCGCATCTGAAATATGTCAAAACGGTCCATCATCACTCGAACGTCATCGTTGTTCTTCACATCCAATCAGAACTAGGAGGTAAGAGTGGTTTAGCTTTCAATGCAAACTTACAACCACATCTTTTCGAACTCTTGTGTCTACCAGCAGAACACCCAACATCTACTCGACTGTATGTGCCCCGTCTCTCACAACCATAAACAACCTTGTTCTTTTTCCCTTTCCCATTCTCCGTCGTCTCTGTTCGAACAATAACTATAATGACTCCGTTGGCTTTCCCGGTATCTCTAGCCCAACGTATCATTGCATCTCGAGTAGGAAATATCTCGATGATGTAAACGCAAATGTTAAATCCATAATAACCATCTATTTAAAAATAATGTTATATAAAAAAAAAAAAAATTTTGAAATATTTTTTTTAGAGGTATTTCCGGTTCACATATTAGGAACCGGAAATACCTCTAAAAAAAGGTATTTCAAAAAATTTAATTTAATAAACAAAAATTCGGAATTACCTTTTAAGGGATAATTAGGTTCAAAAACGTGTCTAGGAAATACCAAGTTTCTGCGCTTAATTAGGAAAAATCACCTCCAATCTTCCAAAATACATTTTTTTGGTAATTCAAATTTTTTTTTATGTAGGTCGGTTTTTTTTTTTTATGCCGTGGGCATTTTGGGATATATGCAATTATGGGGGTGAGATGTAGGTTGAGGGGGTGAGAAATCAAAAGCCATTTAAAAAGTTTGCACACCATGATCTAGGGTTCTAGGTCCACCACCATTGACTACCTCTGACCCTATATTACTCTCTATTTAATGTCCTTTTATGACAAAAATACCCCCACTCTAAAATCTCTCTCTCTCTCTCTCTCAAATTGAAAAAATCATCAACATATGTCACATTGTTGTCCCATTGTATAGGTATGCAACCATTTTTATAGGTAATGACGTTTTTCCCGGTTTCTCGTGTCGCGTGTCGTGTGTATACTCAATTTACTATAGCACAAAAATTAATATTTGTACTATCGTAAACCGAGTCTACTAAGGCCTCAGAAATTGAAACTCGAAGCCGTAGTAAACTCAGTTCACAAGTGCTCTAGTAAACTCAGTTTACAAAATCTATAAGGAACTGAATTTACTTGAACTATAGTGAACTGTGATTACTACAGTTAAGTGAACTCAATTCACACAAAAAAAACAACTTAATTAGTAAAACAAACAAAATTATAGCTCGCTAAAAAAACCTAATTCTTTATATATACATCTTGATGTAGTCTTCATGTGACCTACATCAAAAATTTCCTCCAAATTCCCCCTCCTTTTTGGCGCCAAACACCCTCCCCCGCCCCCTTTTACTCTCTCTCCCCCTCTTTTTCCCCTTTTTTCCCCTTCATATTTTTATCCCCCTTTCTCCTCCCTCTCTCTCTCTCTCTCTCTCTCTCTCTCTCTCTTCTTTCATGTTTTAAATTTTAGTGGTACTTAACGATTAAATAAAAAAAATTAATTATTTAGATAGACAAAATTTGCACCTCCATAATCAAATTTTTGGAATCGAACATGCACCTCCATAATCATTTTTTTGGAATCGAACATTAATTTTGTAACAAGTTATATAAAGTGTAACGCTATACAGTGTACATTTTGAGTACTTTAGTGTCTGAATAAATTTAATTGTTTAAATATGCGAAGTTTATTCCTTAGTAACGGAATCGAACATTAATTTCTTAACAAATTATATAAAGTGTAACACTATGCAGTATACTTTTTGGGTACTTTAGTGTCTGAAAAAATTTAATTGTTTAAATATGCGAAGTTTATTCCTTAAAAATGTTAATTTTGCAACAAAATATAAAATTAATTTTGTGTCAAAATATGTATAGTACTGTGACGCTAAGTAGTGTTTTTGGGTTGACTTAGGATTCAGAAATAAATTTAGATTGTACAAATATACAGAGTTTGTTTCTAAGTACTTGGTTTGGTCAGATCAAAAAATAATTTACTGTCAAAAAACGTAAAGTACGACATTAGGTAGTGTGCTTCAAGTTACTTTGGCGTTCAGAAATATTGTTTAATATGGGCTAATCATTTACTCTAACTTTAACACAAATTATTTTTTATTCGACAATTTGTTGTCTATTGTCCTACTACGAAACAATTTCATCTTTGTAAATATATGCTCATATTTTTTTGTACAGCCTGACTTAAACAACATCTCAATAACTTCTATCCCCGTTCTAAAATTTTCCATAAAATAACAAAACTATTACGATCTTTATATTTTATAACTATTTTTACATGTATGCCATTTGAAAATTTAATTTTAGTTTCATAATAATCATGCTACATAACTTAAGCTTTGTCTTTAATATAAGGGTTTTTTTTCCACCCCCTCCTTATCTCTCACACCCCCATAAATACCATTTTGGACAAAAATACCCCTAATTTTACAAAAAAATTCGAAAATACCTATGCTTTTGGTGGGGGTCTGATGGATTTCTGGAATTACCTCATAGATAGGTAATTCCGGTTCACAAATTGTGAACCGGATTTACTTATCTATGAGGTAAATCCGGAAATCCCAAAACCCCTACTGGTTTCCCAGAATTACCTCATAGACAGGTAAATCCGGTTCACAATTTGTGAACCGGAATTACCTATCTATGAGGTAATTCCGGAAATCCCAAATTTTAGAAAGTTAATTTATTTATTTTTAAAAACTGAGGGTATTTTTGGGTTTTTTTGGTAAAATGGGGGTGTGAGAGAGAAGGAGGGGGTGAAAAAAAAACACCCTTATATATAACCTAAACCATTACCCTCTCTCCATGTAATCAAGGCGACGGGCCCAGATTCATGAATACAGGCCACCACACTAATTATTGTAAAAACAAATAAAACTCAAATTGGGATCACTTGTTACTGTCTTCTACCATACTATACGTTTTCTGTCTCCAAATTAAAAGCAAAAGACTAGCCAATGATAAGTCTCATTATTTCTCCATGGAACATTGCAAGTCGCAAGCAACAACCATTCCACACGGTGATTCTTCGGATTTCATTCAGTCTTTGGTTGTTTCATTTTAAGCATCAATTCAGCGGAATTTAAATTATTATTGGTAAAACGACGGAGAACATATATATGACATGTGCTTACTCATAATAAGTCGTAAATTGTAGCCGTAATTTTGTCAAAAATATACCGCATGGATTGGCGGTCAAAATATGTGAAGAGCCAGTGATTGAAACATCGAGTGTGGCTAGATTAAAAGTAGCCTTTTTTGTACATATTTAAAAGTACTTTTTTTTAATCAAATATTTAAAAGTAGCTAAAAAAAAGAAAAAAAAATGTAATTTGGCGGACTGGACAATAATGCTTTGGCGGGATGAGAGCATTATTTAACCAACACTACCATTTTTTGGCAGGTTGAGTTCGTTTCACCATCCCTAACTCTATTTGGTCTCTATTGTTAACGACGTCCAAAACAAATGATGTGACAAAAAGAAAATGATTTCATACGATGTCAATGCCACATGCCAACATCACATTGTATGATGGTGCCATGTGGCATTAACCTGACACGTTAGTAGTCAATGGATGGCTACGATAATTTATAGGAATGGAAAACAAAACAAAACCAAAAATATTTAAAAAGCCAGTGTGTAACACATGGTAAATGGTACAACTCGTTAACTATTTTGACGTCATGAAAATATGTTAATTTGTGTCATTAAGAGTGTCAAATCCCACTATATATATTTACCCATAGCTTTTGAAGATACACTACTCCATTCCCATAAACCTTTCCAATTAATCTCTCATTCTTTCTGGACTTCCAACACCTCAAATTCTTTTGCAAGAGAAATAGAAAATGGCCTCAGTACCAGATATTGAATACACTACAGACTCTCATTTTTGGAGTTTATCAACTGAGAAATCATGGACTAAGTTAGTGAATGCCATAAAAATAGTGAATTTTTTTGGCCAAGATGATCCCAGACGGATCATTCACTCCTTCAAAGTTGGATTTGCACTAGTATTGATTTCTTTGTTGCACCATTTTCGTCCCTCTTTCTATGGCTTTGGTGAGAATATAATGTGGGCAGTTCTTACCGTCATTATTGTCCTTGAATTTACCGTTGGTGAGTAAACTTTTACAAGTCTTTTTAAATTAAGAACTCATAATTTACTACTAAAAAAGTGAAATTCTGAGAAACGTGAAATCTGTCACTAAATATGCTTAATTCTTTTTGGAATCACAATGATTTTTAGGTGCAGCACTGGGAAAAGGTTTTAATAGGATGTTGGCAACGGGTTTAGCTGGTGCTCTGGGTGTTGCATGCAATGAGATAGCCTCTCTTTGTGGGGAGGGGAATGGAAGATTCATACTCATTTCAGTTTTTGTCTTTGTGATAGGTAATTTTATTTTATTTTATTTAATTAGTTTGGCAATACCTAAAAAAGTGCATGACTTGAATGAACTTCATTGAGCTAATTAGTAAAGTGTTTAATTTTTTTTCCTTTAATTATATGCAGCTAAAGCAGTTACATTCATGAGATTTTCTCCTAGATTGAAAGCGAGATATGATTATGGAATGTTGATATTTATATTGACATTCTGTATGGTAACACTTTCGGATGTGAGTGGGCATGAACTATTAGAAATAGCATACGAGAGGTTATTAACTATCATCATTGGGAGCTTTATAGCTATTATGGTATGTATTTGCATATACCCTGTTTGGGTTGGCGAGGATCTTCATAATCAAATTGCTGCTAATATTGCAAAACTCTCTGACTTTTTGGAAGGTACGTGTCCAGTGCCTGTGATTTTTTGATAAAACAAACAACACTCTCGGTATTTTAATTGAGTTTTTTTGTTACTTATGTTATCATGCAAAGATTCACCTGGTTTTATTTAGCCAGAATTAAACTACTTACTATAACTTTAATTTTTCTGTCAACACTAATTTACCAAAATCCAAAATGTAAGCCCAAATCGAATAAATGACCACCGTGGCTAGCTACCTTTCCATGTCATTTATTTGTTTTGATTCTTGCTATTTTTGTTTTCTTTTATATGACTCTCGATCATACAGGGTAAAAAACAGGGTAACAAACAATACAGGGTAAAAAAAGTGTGTATAGAAACAATACAGGGTAAAAAAGCTAGAGAAAAAGGGAAAGGAACATGGATAGAGATTATTTGATTTTTTTATGATAAGTTGGATAGAGAAAATTTGACTCTTATACAAAACTAATTATTATAATAAAAAATCTGTAGGGGAATATTGCTGTGCTATCGTAGAAATATAACCATAGAGCCAAGTTCATAATTCCTTAAACAAAAATAACTTTTTTCAATGATCAACATTTAATTTAGACAACACTATATAGACATGAGATTTATTTTCACGGGGTAATGTTCTGACTATTAAATTTGTTTTTATTTTCACGAGGTAATATTCAGACTATTTAAATATTATCTAAGTTCATTCATAAAAAGAATATGACAGCACCCGTGCGTATGCACGGGTATCCTATTAGTTTAAAACTAATAAAAATGGTGGCCATGCACGCAGGATTTGGAGATGAGTACTTCAACAATTCAGAGAATAGAGAAGCTGTGGATAAGCCATTTCTCCACCGATATAAAAGTGTCCTCACTTCAAAAAGTGCTGAAGAAACAATGGTAATTAAAGACCTATATACAATATTCTTTCTTTTTTTGCATATATAAAGCGTCCATCAATTCATCTTGTGAATCCTTTTAATTTAATTTGTTTTGATTTTTATAGGCAGTTTTGGCAAGATGGGAACCTTGTCATGGACGGTTCAGATTTCGCCATCCATGGAAACAATACTTGAAGATTGGTAACCTATCACGCTTTTGTGCTTACAAAATTGAAGCTCTTAGTGAATACCTTCTCCACTCTAATCAAGTATGTTATTCCTCTTTTTATTGAAAATTATTAATGAATCAAATTTTGCACACTGGTCAACACTGAATTTATTCACTGTGTGAATTGAACTCACCAATACCGAGTCAATCACCTATGGTCTCACAGTAGCTTTTGTAACTGAAACAACAGTGATGGTATGCTAACAATATTTTTGTGTTTTAATTCGCTCTACAGACCCCATATGAACTTAGAAGCAAGATTCAAGAGTCATGCACAAATATTAGCTTACAAACTGGAAAAGCCCTTAAAGAAACATCACTAATGATTAAACATATGGTTAAATCATCAACACCAAATTATCATGCTACAAATGCAAAAAATGCTGCTGAATCACTTAAATCTGTGCTAAGAACAAATCCATGGGAAGGAGCTGATCAACTAGGGACAATACCAATTGCTACGGTGGCATCGTTGCTAATTGATATTGTGATTTGTGTTGAGAAAATTTGTGAAGCTGTTGATGAACTTTCATCCCTTGCAAAATTTGGACCTTCTGAGTTACTTCATAGGGGAACTGTGCAACCAATTTCAGATGATGATGATGGTTTGGTTCATGTTATCACTGTTAGTGAGTGACCACCATGATTAGAAAGAATTAGTTTTGTAACAACAGATGATGAATGTTTATTTGTGATGTTTGCACATCATTTTTGTACCAAAAAACACACTGAAATAAACTTGATTTGTTTATTAAACATGATGTACTTTAAGGTTCATAGTATTTTTCTATGCCTGTATTTTTAGATTTAACTTTAAGCACTTGTATTTTCCAAAGAGATGTGTCTCGTTAATCACACCACATCTACCAAAAGATGTCTTGTGTAGTATAAATACTGTACTAAGTGCATTTGCTAACAAGCCAACTAAAGCCAAGAATTAAAGTTTAAGTGTTCCCCTTTTTCTAATTAACTCAACATCTCTCTTACAAGTTAAGTGGTATCAAGAGGAACCAACATGATGTGTCACAATTGTCACAAATTGTAGATACACCGGTCCCTTAATCATTTAGTCTTAGGTTTGATCTCTGTCCAGTGCGTATAGAAAAACACTTATTGGGAGAAGTCAATCCCTTAAATGGATCTATGATACCTCAAAAAATAATCTCCACAATCGCCCTAGATGATACATTAGTTAAAAAAAAATGGTCTCAAGTTAATACTATTTTAAATGTCTTAGACCCCAACTTATATAAAGAAAATTTTGGTAGTTGGTGTTCGTATGAAGGCAACTCTTGACACTTATGTGAAGATAGTAAAGCAAGGATAACCCAAAATTGAAAGAGCTTTAAATCAAGCCAAAATAGTAATTTGCTAAAGAATCACAAAGTGGGGAGAGAAACTTTAACACATTAAATAAGAGAGAATGAGTAATGAGTGGTTGGGATTTAACACTTGACACCCTCAACTCAAGTGAAATCTTCAATGGAGAGAATCCATTCCCGATCACCATAGTCTTAGCAATATTTGTGTGATATTGAATGGTGGGATCACTACAAGAAAAACTCGTGTTACTGATAGATTTTTACCAATGGGTGTGAAGCCCCGATACTCCAAAATAGGCCACGTGCACTGATCCAATATCGACACGCATCGATACTTCCAGATACGTATCCTGAGAGTATCCTCAAATTTATGTTTATTTTTAAATCAAGAAAGACCAGATACTTACAGGATACTTACCGGATACGTATCTTGGGAGTATCCTAAATTTTTTATTTATTTTTAAATCAACAAACAACCAGATTCTTACTCTTTTATCCATTATTTGAAGGGAAATAAAATGGATCCAAATAGGGACAAGTCATGTGCATACTAATCTTCGTCTTTTGTCTAGGAAAGATGAAGGATATGGTAAAGGAGAGACAAAGATGTGAAATGTGCATGATCCACTTGATGGTGTTGAAATTGAATTAGCAAAGATATCTCTTGATGAACCAGAGTCGGAAGCTATGCTATTTTTTGATGATAGAAATGGAGGAGAGGAGAATGTCACCGTTAGTATTAAGTAGTTAATAGTAGGCAATTCTATAGAGCCTTATATGCTTACTTATTTTTTTGGGTTACCATAAAAGAGAGACAAAGATGTGGAACATTAGTGGAGATGCACATGATCCACTTGATGATGTTGGAATTGAATTAGCAAAGATATCTCTTGATGAACCAAAATCGGAAGCTATGTTATGTTTTGATGATAGAAATGGAGGATATGACTAATCTACGCGGGGGAACTTAGCTGGCCACGATGTAGACTTGAGCTATCTGTATTAGTAGATATTTGGGGTGTAAATAACATGAGTCCAATTGGTATAGTGTTTGTATTTGGGCCTGGCCCAGTTGATTGTTGCTACGTTGTTTTAGTTTGTATTTTTCAGTTTGGCTCCAACTCAGTGATTTGTACTGTTGTGGAGTGTTATATACTCTGTAAAGTGCCCCAAATGAAATGCAATGTTGAGATGATTACCATTCATTGAATAACAAATGGTATCTAGAGCCAAGTTCGATAACTGAATCTCAACCGAAATCAGAAATAACCGCAGTTAGTTTCTCTTGTCGCAACCACCGCAACCACCGTCTTCCACGATGACGACGACGGAGGAGAAAGCGTTTGTTCAGCCAGCGATTCCCAAATTTGAGGGACATTACGAGCATTGGTCAATGCTCATGGAAAACTTGTTGAGATCCAAAGAGTATTGGAGTCTCGTGGAAAATGGCATTCCGTCGATTCTCACGGAATTAATCCCGATCGATAAAGACGGTGGAGGAAGCCAAATCGAAAGATTTGAAGGTAAAGAATTACTGTTTCAAGCAATTGATCGGAGCATCATCGAGACGATGATCAAGAAAGATCTGGGAAAGACATTTGGGACTCCATGAAGGTGAAGTTCCATGGAACCAATAGAGTCAAGAAAGTGCAACTTCAATTGTTAAGAAGGGAGATGGAGTTGCTTGGCCAGAAAGAGGGAGAAGGCATCAGTGAATTTGTTGCAAGAACGTTGGCCATCGCCAACAAGATGAAGGCTCACGGTGATAAGATCACCCAAACAGACATTGTTGAGAAAATTCTTCGCTCCATGATCGCAAAATTGCGCGTATGTGGTATGTGCGATAACTGAAGCGCACGACACCGATACTATGACGGTTGATCAATTACAAGCAAGTTTACTTGTACACGAGCAAACCATGAAAGGACACACCAAAGAAGAAGAGGAGCAGGCTCTCAAGATCACTAGTTCAACCAGAGGTGGCACGAGAGGAAGAGGAAGAAGCACTAGGGGAGGCCGTGGCAGAGGCAGGCAAACCAATAAAGATTCAATCCAGTGCTACAAATGCAACAAATATGGGCATTATCAGAGTGACTGCCCAACCTGGGAAGACAATGCAAACTATGCTGAATGCAACGAAGATGAGGAAGAACTTCTCTTGATGGCTCTCTCCAACATTGAAAAGGCTTCGGATAAGGTATGGATTTTATGGTACCTTGATTCTGGTGTAGCAACCACATGTGTGGTAATAAAGAATGGTTTTGTAGTCTTGATGAAACCTTTAGAACCTCTGTCAAATTAGGAAATGGTTCTAAAATCATGGCCTTAGGAAAGGGTAGTGTGAAATTAAACATAGGAGGTATAATTCAAGTAATTACTGATGTGTTTTTCATACCTGAGTTGAAGAATAATCTACTAAGCATAGGCCAATTACAAGAGAAAGGTTTGAAAGTAGTCTTTGAAAACAATGTGTGTCTGATTTTCCACAAAAAGAAAGGTCCGATAATGAAATCTACAAATGACCAAGAAGAAAGTATATCCCATGTCAGCATCTGTAGTTCATGAAAAATGTTTTAAGGCTGAATGTGATAGTGTTGCTAGGCTATGGCATTGTAGGTATGGTCACCTAGGAATGTCTGGTTTAAAATTGTTGTCTCAAAAGAAAATGGTAGATGATTTACCTCCTATTAATGAAGATAATACTGTATGTGATGAGTCGCAAAATGGGAAAACATCATAGAGAGTTTTCCCAAGAATAGTTCATGGAGAGCATCACGTAGACTTGAACTTGTTCATTTCGATATATGTGGTCCCTTGAAACCTGAATCAAATAGTAAGAAAAGATACTTCATCACCTTCATTGATGATATGACTAGAAAGACCTGGGTTTATTTTCTATCCTTGAAATCTGAGGCATTTGAAACTTTCAAGAAGTTTAAGGAAATTGTGGAAATGGAGAGTGGAGAAAAATTGCTTGCTTAAGGATCGATGGGGGAGTGTGAGTTCACCTCCGATGAGTTTGTTAAGTTTTGTGAAGAACACGGCATCAAGAGACAACTTATGCGCAGATATAGTCCACAAATGAATGGAGTTTCGTAAAGAAAGAATAGGACTATTCTCAACATGGTGAGAAGCATGATGAGTGACAAAGAAGTACCTAAGAAATTCGGCCCAAGCGGTGAATTGGAGTGTATATCTCCGAATAGATCTCCCACAAAAGGCAGATGAAGGATAGAACACCTCAGGAGGCTTGGTCAAGCAAGAAACCATCAGTGAAATACATCAGAACTTTTGGGTGCATAGCATATGCACATGTTCCAGAAAGTCAGAGGAAGAAATTGGATAATAGAAGTACAAAGTGTGTCCTACTAGGCATAAGTGATGAATCAAAGGCCTACAAGCTATTTGATCCTACAACTCAGAAAGTGATTATAAGCAGAGATGTAGTATTCAAGGAGGAAGAAAAATGGAACTGGAAAGGTAAAGAGGAAGGAGGTGATCTTCATGAAGACATAGAAACAGAGGTGCCTACTGACACAAGAGGAAATGAACCAACAGTGGTTGATAACAGTGAAGACCAAGGTGCAGAAACCACTCAAGATGGTGACCACAATGACTCTGAACAAGATGAAGATCAAGGAGGACTAGAAGAAAGCCTCGTGATACCTAGAAGACTATGTCATTGAGTTTGTGACAGAATGTGGAGACTCCACTGATGAAGAGAGAAGTCTGGCTGTGTTTTCTAGCAACAATGATCCTGCAACCTATGAAGAAGCTGCAAAGGATAAGAAATAGATAGAGGCAATGCAACAAGAAATTGATGCAATTGAAAGAAATCAAACATGGGAACTAGTTCAACCACCGATGATGCAAAGATAATTGGTGTGAAGTGGATCTTCAAAACTAAATATAATGAAAGGGAGAGGTAGACAAGTATAAGGCAAGGTTGGTTGCTAAGGGATATTCTCAAGAATATGGAATAGATTACATCGAGGTGTATGCACCGTGGCTAGATGGGATACTATAAGGACCTTAATTGCAATTGCAAAGAATGAGAAATTGGAAAATCTTCCAATTAGATGTAAAAGTGCCTTTTACATGGTGAGATAAAAGAAGATGTATTTGTAGAACAACCCCTCGGATATCAGAAAAGGGATGCAGAAGGGAAGGTATACAAGCTCAAGAGAGCTTTATATGGTCTAAAACAGGCCCCAAGGGCCTGGTATAGTCGAATTGAAGCCTATTTCTTGAAGGAAAAATTCCAGAAATGCGAGTCAGAACACACATTATTTGTCAAAGGAAGAATTGATGAGGAATTCCTTGTTGTTAGTCTATATGTAGATGATCTCATCTACACCGATTGGCTCACATGACATCTTTGGAAGCTTTCAAAGAATCTATGAAGAAGGAATTTGCCATGACAGACTTGGGCAAAATGAGTTACTTCCTTGGGGTTGAGGTGATTCAAAACTCTCAAGGCATATTCATCAACCAATGTAAATATGCAAATGAATTACTTGAGAGGTTTGGAATGAGCAATAAGAGGCCGAGATTCATTCCTATTGTACCGGATGCAAAATGTCTAGAGAAGGTGAAGGAAACAAAGTTGATTCCACTTTGTATAAACAAATTATAGGCAAACTTAATGTACTTAATCGCTCCAGCCGATATAATGCATGTCGTAGCCTTAATCGGTAGGTATATGGAGTCTCCCATCAACTCCATATGCAAGCAAAGAAAGAGAGTAATGAGATACATCAAGGGGACTACGATTATGGTATTCTCAGATCGCAAAACTAATAATGATCGGTTGATTAGTTACAATCGATGACTACGCGAGGATGTGGATGATAGACGAAGCACATCGAGTTATGCCTTCATTCTAGGAGATGGTGCTATAGCTTGGGCATCGAAAAAACGACTGTGGTGACATTATCCACCACGGAGGTCGAGTTTATAAGCCGCCGCTGACAGTGTGCCTCAAGCGATGCCGTTAAGAAGGATAATGAATGCCTTGGGACATAATCAAGTTGGGAAGACTGTCATTCTATGTGATAACAACTCTACTATAAAGCTGTCAAAAATCCGGTGCTTCACGGGAGGAGCAAG
This sequence comes from Oxytropis ochrocephala, assembly GCA_020916435.1. NCBI lineage: Eukaryota > Viridiplantae > Streptophyta > Magnoliopsida > Fabales > Fabaceae > Oxytropis > Oxytropis ochrocephala. The sequence goes on from CM037093.1 coordinate 111,140,215, forward strand.
CATATTGACATCAGGTTTCATTTCTTAAGAGAATTGACAAAGAAAGAAGAAATTGAACTGCTGCACTGCTATTCACAGGATCAGGTGGCAGATATTTTCACAAAACCACTTAAGGCAGAGACTTTTGTGAAGTTAAGAAGAATGTTAGGAATGCTTAGTGCTTCCAAGCTCAAGGACTAGTGCCACACTTGTTCAAACTCATTGATTGATGCAGTGCAGTGTTGGTGAACTGAGCATCTGTTCTGAACAGATGCTTGGATGCAGCGAAACCGTGAGCGATGGAACGATCATGAGTTTGAGGGAGGATATGTAGACTTGAGCTATCTGTATTAGTAGATATTTGGGGTGTAAATAACATGAGTCCAATTGGTATAGTGTTTGTATTTGGGCCCGCCCGATTGATTGTTGCTACGTTGTTTTAGTTTGTATTTTTCGGTTTGGCTCCAACTCGTTGATTTGTCTTTGTTGTGGAGTGTTATATACTCGTAAAGTGCCCCAAATGAAATGCAATGTTGAGATGATTACCATTCATTGAATAACACACGAGTACTCAACTTTGTCGGTCTGTGTGGTTTCTCCTCCCAATAGAGTTTTTGTCACATCCAAGATTCGAACTAGAGACCTTGGAGTGAGATCCGAGTCTAGTTACCACTCGGACCGACCCTTATTGGTACCATGCTTACTTATCTTTATGTCTTATATTTTTAAATTTTAATTTAATTTTTTATTGAAGTATTCCTACCGTATCGTATCTTGATTTTTAAAATTTTCCTGTATCCACGTATCTAGTATCCGAACTTTATTAGTTGTTGGTAAAAGTTTCACTTACCCACTACCTTAAAAAGACAAATTCAAAATTTTACACAAAATTAAAGGATCTCAAGAGCAATTTTGCTGACAAATTAACGAGTAACCTAGATCCATCCAATTTGTTTGGAAGTTATATTTTTTGGTCAAGTTCATTTTAGAGAGAGGGGGTGCAAGTTAGTAAAAGCAAGGTGTCTTTAGTTACATCCACTCAAAATCGTTTTGAGAAGCTGGTCTGCGAAGCAGAAGCGGAAGCAAAAGCAGCGAGCACCAAATCAAGTCGTTCTCTCATGGCGACGGAAACCGATGATGCAACAGCAGCATCTTCTTCCACGGCGAACCGTGTCGACGTTTTCTGGCATGAAGGAATGCTGAATCACGATACCGGCGATGGAGTTTTTGACACAGGAATAAACCCTGGCTTCTTGGACGTATTAGAGAAACATCCTGAAAACTCAGACAGGGTCAAGAACATGGTCTCCATTCTCAAAAGAGGTCCTATTTCTCCTTACATTTCCTGGCACCTTGGTAGACCTGCCCTCATCTCTGAGCTCCTCTCTTTTCACACTCCTGGTAGCTACTATCTCATCCCCCGAACCTTCGCATAACTGATATAATCATAGAGGCTTTTGGTAATAATTTGTGCTTTGCATGCAAAATTGGAAGCAAGCAGTTGCCAGGTTGAAAATTGGGAGAATCTTTTTCTAACTTTGACTTGTTATGTGTTGCAAATTGGAATAGCTGTTGTACTTGTGCCTAGCCTAGCCTATTGATTGCTTCGCATTTAAGCCATGTTTGGATAAAATACTGAATTAAGTGTTTATAACTTAAACACTTACTATCATGTAAGTGTTTATGTATATGTTTATCACTTACTAAATGCTTATTTATTAGCCATCTATCTATAGTAAAAGATGAAATAAAATCAAACTATTTTTATATAAGCTATTTTGGCGAGCTTATAGATAGACATGTCCATAAGCTATTTCTATTTCTTTAAGCTCTTCCAAACAGTGTTTTATGCTAATAAATAAACTCAAATATGTCAATCCAAGCATTATTGTGTTTATGTTAACGCATTCAGTTCAGTTCGGTGCTTGTGTAATTCATAGTGTGTTTTTACTGTGTTGTCTACAGCACATCGTATAGGTTATGTTATTGATCATTCTGAAAGTTAAGATAAGTTAGCAGTTAGTTAGCTGTTGTGCTGTAAGCGATAGTCGAATTCTACTCAAGGAGCATGTAGTTAAACACCTTAATTTAGTATTTACGTATTCAACAAAAGCTTTCCACAAAGAGATTATAGTAAACTGTTTTTACAACTGAATAGAAAGATAGAGTAAATACTAAATACTAAATACTGTATAAGCTAATTATATATGCTAATTTGAGGAGCTTATGAATGGGAATATCAGACTGTTTTTATAAACTCTTCTAAAACATTTATACAAGTACTTATATCCTTAAATAAAAGGAGTTCAAATAAGCTCTTCCAACCACTTATTGGATTCAGTTCTATTTTACACAGAGTATAAATAATCCCTCTGTAACATTTATGTATTTTTGAAAATTCAGAATTAACAGTTCAGTTTTCTCAAATCCTCCCTTCTATGTTCTCTCACTTTTTCTGATTACACCTCATTTACTCACCTTGCCATACTCCAAACAATAAGAAACACCGCATAATCTAATTTCAAATGTCGTAATTTCCCAGAATACATAAATGAACTAGTAGAAGCTGATAAAGGAGGAGGGAAGATGATTTGTGCCGGCACTTTCTTGAACCCCGGATCATTTGATGCTGCACTTCTTGCTGCTGGGACTACACTCTCTTCAATGAAGCATTTACTGGACGGGCACGGAAAAGTTGCCTATGCTTTGGTTAGGCCCCCAGGTCATCATGCTCAACCTTCTCAAGCTGATGGTTACTGTTTCCTTAACAATGCTGGATTAGCAGTCCAGTTAGCATTAGATTCTGGGTGTAAAAAGGTCGCAGTTATAGATATTGATGTTCACTATGGAAATGGCACAGCAGAGGGATTTTATTCATCTAATAAGGTTCTTACTATTTCTCTTCATATGAATCATGGATCGTGGGGTCCATCTCATCCGCAAAGGGGATCTGTTGACGAGCTAGGTGAAGGAGAAGGTTATGGCTATAACTTAAACATACCTCTACCTAACGGAACTGGGGACGGCGGATATATACGCGCCTTCAAAGAGTTGGTTGTTCCATCGGTACATAAATTTGAGCCAGATATGTTAGTTCTGGTTATTGGACAAGATTCAAGTGCAGTAAGTTATTCTATTCAAGTGCAGTAAGTTATTCTATTTAGCATTTAATTGACATGTTTGTATAGACTTGGTTTCATGCTCTAGTTGAAATTTTATGATTTTTGCTGAATTTTTAAAATGCTTATCCTGAAAAAAGTAAACACAAAGAGAATGCTTGCAACATGATTTTGTTTTTAGCGGCAAATAAACACCACACATACCCACACATTATCACATGGTCGCATCCGAGTTTGAACCTGGAAGCCAGCATCGTCATGTCATTGAAATTGCTAATACAACCAGCAGTGGAAATTGCATGTAACATGATGTAACAGCCTTTAGGATACTTTTTCTTATTGGTCAATTCATTAAAAGAAAATACCACATTTTGAAAAGTTGTGTTGATTGAGGTAGCTAAACACAACTTGCATATGTTTTCCTCCCAGTTATTACTTTGTGAATTAATCCACTTGGAAACATTAACAACTGTCTAATTACATGATTCACATAGTTTGTTGTACTGGATCCATTCTCTCTTTCTTTGTTCCACTGTTTTTAAACTAAACAAAGCTGCATTCACTTACATTATATTATACCCTGCATGTGCTTCAGTTTGATCCAAATGGAAGGCAATGTTTAACTATGGATGGCTATAGAGAAATTGGGCAGATAGTTCATGGTCTCGCGACGAGGCACAGCGATGGACGGCTGCTAATTGTACAGGAAGGTGGATATCATGTCACATATTCAGCATATTGTTTACATGCAACACTTGAAGGTGTTCTCAACCTACCATTGCCTCTACTACAAGATCCAGTTGCTTATTATCCCGAGGACGATACATTTCCTGTCAAAGTCATAGAAGCCATTAAAACTTATATGAAAGATTACATGCCCTTGTGGAGAACGGCTTAACTTTTCTTCTTATAATCTGTATATTTATTTACTTATTTAATATTATTATTAGTAACTTTTGTATCCGTTGACTAACTTTTCTTTATAAAAGAGACTAGAGATAATTTGCTCCACATCCAATCTAAGGCATCAAGCACCACAATTAGTGGAGAATTTAAATTAAATAGCACTGGTTATTGCAGCTAAGCATTTTGACTTTACTAGTGCACTGGTCTTGATTGGTTCCTCAGAAGGACCATGGAAAAGAAATCTAACCAAATGTTGTCTGCTGAATTTCTTTATTTAATTTTTCATTTTTGCACGCCAATTTGGTATGGGAGTGAATTGTGGGATACTATGAGTGACAAGGCATGATTTCAGTGTGAAAAGTTGGTATGTAAAGAGAGACAGAGAGGCATTTCATGTGACTAATTGAAGAGGTTTCTCTTCAACTACCTAGCTTTTTTTTTTTTGGTCAAGTTCTTGAACTACCTAGCTAACTGTCTCCCCCGTTGATGATGACATGTCAACTAAATATCCTCAATCTAGGTAGGTTTGCCAAATTGAGCTGAATTGGTGCCGCCGACAAGGTATCAGTCATGTTCCAAATGCTTGTCACTTCACAGAATTTTGGTCAAAAGAATAAAGTTATAGTCCTAAGTTTAACTCTAAAAAAGAAAAAGCCAAACAATTTGTTTTCTTCTAGAGGCCTTCTAATTATATAAAGCCTAACTCAACTAATATTATCGAAATTGTTAACTTGAGTATCATCACTTGAGTTCGAATCTAAAATCTCACAATTATGTGTGAGTTTTAGTTGACACTTATTACTCTTTCTACGAACGACAAAAATTATATATATTCATTGCGAGAACAAGACAGATTTTCAACATATCAGATTGATTAGTCTTTTTATTTTTTCTTATTCAGTTTTTTTTGTTCTTTCTACCCATTCTTGGTCCAAACAAAGTTGCTGGTTTCACTATTATTAATACTTAAGAAAAGAAATTAGCTGTTGCTGTTGATGTATGTGCCTCAAAAGTGCAAAATCAAATGCCTCCTTAGACCATACAACTTTAAAAAATATCCCAACTTGGACCCACTTTGTTTCTATGTGGAGGACTTTCATCCACTTGTTAATCTAACCAATGCGACAAAATCATTGTTAACACTTTCTTTGTAAGAAGCATAAACATAAACATTGAAAGGAAAAAGGAAGGTTTCCGGAGAGACATTCATGGTGAAATGGAATAAACTGAAAAGAAAAGAAAAATATATAAAATGTAAAAGTTGAAGGTAATAAATAATCCACATTCTCTCCTCTTGTCTTTTTTCTTACTTCAAGAACTTCATTTCTCCCTCCAACATTCTTCTACATTTTCTAAGCATGAGAGTTTTCATTTTCAAGATAGAACAAGTGTCCATGTTGTTCTTTTTTGTCTAATTATTGTAACAATTACAATGGTTTATGGTGCTACAAATCCAAATGATCTCAAAGTTCTGAATGATTTCAGAAAAGGGTTAGAGAATCCTGAGTTACTAAAATGGCCAAAGAAAGGAGATGATGATATTGATCCATGTGGCCCTCCTACATGGCCTTATATATCTTGTTCTGAAGATAGAGTCACTCAAATTCAAGCTAAGAATCTTGGTCTTAAAGGAACATTGCCTCAAAACTTCAACCAACTCACAGAACTCACCAATTTGGGTCTTCAAAACAACAACCTTAAAGGCATGTTACCTACTTTTAGTGGCTTATCAAAATTGGAATTTGCTTTCTTGGATTACAATTCATTTGATGCTATCCCATTGGATTTCTTCAATGGACTCACTAGTCTTAGAGTCTTATCTTTAGAAGAAAATCCACTAAATGCTAGTAATGGTTGGTCATTTCCTTTGGATTTGGAAAAATCATTGCAGTTAACTAATCTTTCTTTAGTGCAATGTAATTTAGTTGGAACAATACCAGATTTTCTAGGCACATTACCATCTCTTACAAGTTTAAGGCTTTCAGGAAACAGACTTTCTGGTAAAATTCCAGCTACTTTTGCTCAATCTTCAATTCAAGTTTTGTGGTTGAATAATCAACAAGGTGGTGGATTTACTGGTCCTATTGATTTCATTTCTTCAATGGTTTTCTTAAGACAACTTTGGTTACATGGAAACCAGTTCATAGGGAGAATTCCACAGCATATTGGAAATCTTACTTCATTGCAAGAACTCAACCTTAATAGTAATCAACTTGTTGGGTTAATTCCACAATCTTTAGCAGAAATGGAGCTTGATTTACTTGTTTTGAATAATAACAGGTTTATGGGTCCAATACCAAAGTTTAAAGCTGCAAACTTTTCTTATGATGACAATCTATTTTGTCAAAATAAGCCTGGTCTTGAATGTGCACCTGAAGTTACTTCACTGCTTGATTTTCTTGATAATGTGAATTACCCTTCATTTCTAATTTCTGATTGGTCAGGTAATAAACCATGCTTAGGAACCACAGGACCATGGTTTGGATTAAGCTGCAATTCTAACTCAGAGGTAACTATAATCAACTTACCTAGACACAATCTCAATGGTACTTTAAGTCCCTCACTTTCTAAGTTAGATTCACTCCTTGAAATTAGACTTGCAGGAAATAATATAAGTGGCAAAGTTCCTAGTGATTTTACTAAATTGAAATCTTTGAAGTTGTTGGATTTAAGTGACAATAATCTTGAGTTTCCAGTGCCAAATTTTCATGATGGTGTAAAGGTTATTACTTTAGGTAACCCTCTTCTTTCTGACCAAACTAGAGGGACCCCACCTTCACTACACAACCCTTCTCATGCTCCATTCTCTCCTAAGCTTATAGTTCCAAAGCAGAATTCAAGTTCAAATTTTAACAGATTTAAAACAGTAGCAATAGTGGTTGGAGTTGCAGTGTTTGGAATTATAGTTATTTTGGTTGTTTATGTCTTTTTATGTTGTTGGAAGAAAAAGAAAACATCATTGGATGATCCAAGTTCCATTGTGGTTCATTCTAGAGATCCTTCTGATTTAAATAATGTGGTTAAAATTGCTGTTTCAAGCAATACTACTGGAAGTTTATCAGAAAAGACTGTGACTGGGACAAGTTCTCTTAGTAACATAAGTGGTGAGACACAAAACTCTCACCTAATTGAAGCTGGAAACCTTGTCATTTCCTTACAAGTACTACGAAAGGTTACCGATGATTTCACTTCGGAAAATGAGCTAGGCCATGGTGGATTTGGAACTGTTTACAAAGGAGAATTAGAAGATGGGACAAAAATAGCAGTGAAGAGAATGGAGCAAGGAGTTATTAGTAGTAAAGGATTGGAAGAGTTTCAAGCTGAAATAGGTGTTCTTTCAAAGGTTCGTCATCGACATCTTGTATCGCTTTTGGGGTATTCAATTGAAGGCAATGAAAGACTTTTAGTTTATGAGTTTATGCCACTTGGTGCTTTAAGTCAGCATCTTTTTCACTGGAAAAGTTTGGAGTTAAAGCCTTTGTCTTGGTCTCAAAGGCTTTCAATAGCATTAGATGTTGCTAGAGGTTTGGAATATCTTCATGGTCTTGCTTGCCAAACTTTCATTCATAGAGACCTCAAGTCTTCTAATATTCTACTTGGTGATGATTTTCGCGCTAAAGTTTCCGATTTCGGTCTAGTGAAGCTTGCCCCGGATGGTGAGAAATCTGTAGTAACCAAACTTGCTGGGACATTTGGTTACCTTGCACCTGAATATGCAGGTATGTCCTTTGATTTAAATCTTCTCTTCCTTCTGACCTTGAAACAATTGTAGAAGTTGAGCATTGACAGCATGATATAAGAAATTAGTTGTGGAATTACTACATTCAGTGCAACATCACTGTGTAGTTTCTGTTAGTTTTTACTACCTCCGGTCCATTTTATAATAAACAATGCAGTTTTAGATTCATTGAATAACTGATGTATCTAGTCGATGATACATTGGTCAATGAACCTAAAACTGCATTGTTTTGGACTGAAAGTAGTATTTAGTTACAATGTTCTTAAAATTAAAACATCTAGGTAGAGTGTATAATATCTCACTTCTTTGGAAAAACCAGAGTACCAGACGTAAACCGAGTAAAGAATAGAGTGAATCACTAATTTGGTTCTTGTTATAGTAGGACGCTGTCAATTTAGTCCATATAATTAATATTTCAAAATTGTCAATAAAATTTAAAATATGGATCATATTAGTCCTTTTATTTAAGTCTATCTAGTGATAAGAATTTGTAACCAAAATGATCATTGTATCAATTGTGATCATACTAAAAAATGTGTTGTGTCTCACCATACTATTACTAAGTTTGTCTTTGTGTGTTTCAGTGATGGGTAAGATCACCACAAAAGTTGATGTGTTCAGCTATGGAGTGGTATTAATGGAACTTCTAACTGGACTAACAGCACTTGACGAGAGTCGATCAGAGGAAAGCCGATACTTAGCCGAATGGTTTTGGCGAATCAAAACGAGCAAGGAAAAACTTATGGCTGCGATTGATCCAACTATAGAACCAACTGAAGAGACATATGATAGTATAACAGTTGTAGCTGAACTAGCTGGACATTGCAGTGCTAGAGAAGCAAATCATAGGCCAGATATGAGTCATGTTGTTAATGTATTAGCAGCATTAGTTGAAAAATGGAGACCAATTGATGATGAATTGGATTGTTACACTTCCTTTGATTACACTCGACCACTTCCTCAAATGTTGAATATTTGGAAGGAAGCTGAAGGCGAAGAGTTTAGTTATAGTATTAGTCTTGAAGATAGTAAAGGAAGTATTGTTGTGAGGCCTACTGGTTTTGCAGACTCTTTCACTTCTTCTGATGCTCGATGATTAATGGCTTCAGTGGAATTTGTTGTGGTTCTTATTGCTATGTCCTTGATAAATTTGACTTGGATTCAGTGATTCACCATGTCTGTTTTGGTAGCTAATAGATAAATTATATGTTTTGGTTTTTGTATTGTTTTTGTGATATTAAAATACTGCAAAGTATTATATACGAAGATGTAGATACATATTATTTTGGTTCTTCTTTTGTGGCATGCATTATACAATTTTTATTCGATAGTTTTAGATTTGTGGTTCTTTATAGTGTTTCCCAATATTATTCGTTTGTATCCTTCCCGGTCAATTTGTTACTTTTCTTTTCAAAAGAGGTTTAAAGATTTGATGTGAAGAAGGTGGTTGTAGGATAAAGTAAAAGAGCCTATAGAATGGAACCTCAAGAATAAAGAAATGTCCAAAGAAAGAAAAACTCCACTTGCTAAAGATGTGGATTGTGGTAAGAGAAATGAAAAGCACATTTGTAGATAATATTTGATCTTAATTTGATGAAACTGTCACTTCCCTTTCAGTTGAAGCACCGTCTTTAATCTTTGTGGAAAAGCTTATCAAGGTGAGAAAGAAAAAACGACGGACCAGTAGGCCTCTTAAACTTACACTATAATGATAATAAGAAAACAACAACTTCACCCTTAGGTTGGATCGCACTACAATGAATATCTCACAAAGCCACTTTTTACGAGGCTCTCTATTTTTCTCACTCTTTTTCTCTTTGCAAGACTATGCTTCTTGCTTATCGTGTTGTGTGTTGTGTGTTATGTGGCTTTGGCCAAAGTTGTATTTTAGGAGAGGTAAACCAAGTTGTCATTTGCATTTCATGCATCACACCATGTGTATCTTGCAATACACCAAGTGTCACTTGCAATACATACATCACACGAAATATATATCATGCAACTTGTCATCACATGCAACCTTCCACTTTACATCATATTCAACCTTCTATTTTGTCAAATACATGTTGGCAACAAGCACACACCCCACACACTAGAGTCCATCATTCATGTATCATTCATCAGTTAATCTCGCACATTCCTTCTTCCTTCTTTTTTTTACGGAAAAACCAAACTAATTCATTTCAATAAAAATAATTAGTTTTAGCATCTCGTCCGTTGGATCTGGGACCCTTAAATTAAGAATTTAAATTAGACCTAATAATAGATCAAAGAATTAGGTAAAAGGAAGTAATTAAGAAACATTGTTTATTACATCAATAACAATTAAGTAAAACAAATTAATTCACAAACATATCCCAAAGCAACAAACACTAATCTAGCAATAAGTCAAATACACCACTAATATTAAGTTAGCAATAAGTCAAATAGTTAGAGTAAGTAAGAGTTAGAACAAATAAGAAAGTAAAAAAAGTTAGAGTTAGAAAACATAATATCTGTCTAAGAACCAATAAGAAATATGGATATAAGAGTAACAAAGGAAAAAGGAGAAAATGTATTAATAAGATTAAGTAAGCAATGAGAGAAATAGTTAGAGTTGGAAGTCAAGTTAAAGGTATAGGTATAAAAAGCTTGTTCGGATAAATATAAATATGTGACTCAAAATAGTAGTACTTCCAAACAAACTCATGCTCTACTACTTTTCTAAACTTTTTAAATTAAGTAGCTCCAAGTCTCTCATCTTTACATCATTTTTTTACACTTGTTATAAAAAAATGACATAAATTAAAAATAAGAGAACAAATGAAAATGGAGAATAGAGAAGCAGTTGTAGTGATTGGACAAATGAGAGGCAAACCAATGAGAGAAGAAATGCAATTGAGAGCACTTGAGTATTGGTAAGAGAAATGAAGCCAAATGGATGGTGGGGGAATAGAAACAAGACAACATGTGGAATAAGAGAGAAATAAGAAGTGTTTGAAAAAAATAAAGGAACCAATGGAAGAAAGCCAATTAAGCAACCAACCATTAGGAACATGCCACATAATTTGGCGTCAAATCCAGCCCAAGGCTACATCCGTTTTAAAGATAAGACTAGTAGGATACCCGTGCATACGCACGGGTGTTGTCGTATTCATTTTATGAATGAACGTAGACAGAATTTAAATAGTCTGAACATTACCCCGTGAAAATAAAGACAAATTTACGGAGATAAAAAATGAATCTCAAACAAAAAATAGATAAATATTAAAATCTACCCCGTGTTTTTTAATATATCAGTGTTGCTATCCCTTGTTTTTTGTATATCAGTGCATCATTACAGTTATCTCGTATTTTTTATATATCAGTTGTTACCTCAAAATTCCGACAAAGGCATTAAATTAAGCTTTAAATGGTATTGACTGCACATTTAATAGTATTCTGTGAGCTGCAGGTCAATGTTCAAGTCAATATACCATAAATTCGACAAGTAAAAAAGTTGTACAAGCTACCGACAACGCAAGCAAACTTCGGCTGCACTTGGTTCTTCAAGCTACTTAAACAATGTCGTAAACCTTCGACGTGAGAGAGGCCCAATTGTTCGACAAAGTTGGGTCCAATACTTCGCCAAATCCTTCGACAACAAGTCGGGTCGAGGCGCAAGGAGCATCGTTAGTGGGGCGGTTATTTCCGGTTTTTAGGAAGTAGTTATCGTGGCTTGCCCACGATTGTATCCGAGAGTATAAATACTCCTTGTAATAGGAAAACGGGGTCACCACATCTTTACAAAACTCGTGAAACTCAACTTCCAAGTCAAAGCGAAACAAGAGTGAATCGAGATCACATTGTACGTGTCGGTGGACCACCTCCTTCTTTCTATCATTTTAATGCAATTTTTACTTGTTTCTACGCTTGTTGCACTTCTTGCTTTTTATTCTCGCTTTCAAACTATCTCTTCCTACTATTTTCTTGTTCTTACACGCACGCTAAAAGACACAAAACTTAAAGGCAATTGTCAAAGAGATTTTCTAGTTTGATCTCACGCCTTAATATTGAAAACTAGTGATTGTTTGCTAAAAACACCAATGAACAAATTGGCACACCGGTGGGACCTTTGCCGATTATTTTGTGTCGTTTCGTTAAGTGTATAAACTTGTATGCACTCGAGGAGTGGTAGGATGGTACGCACCAATTCTAACAACGCCTCTAGTTCCCATTTCGTGATATCACAAGTGCAAGGAACAACGAGATTCTCGCCAATGTCACGGTGGAAATGTTACGGGGACTACGCCCGCTGACATCAAGAATCGCTCCCACGATGTCAATGACCAATGTTGGTTCGACATCGCTCTATGGCCTTGCCACAAAGCGTAGGACTTCCTTCTAGTCCTTATGTGGCAACAGGAATAGTTTGGAAACACGCTTCCAAAACATGAGTCTACCACCATACCCTTTTGGGGTATATGGCATGCCCATCGAATGCCACATGTGTCGACCTTTTCCCTTCACACGTATCTTCCGAGGGTATACTTGGTCGAAATCCCACCGCATTAACCAATGCGCCCTTGTTGGCGTTAAGACAACAAGTGGACTAAAGCAATCACGATATGGTTAATATGTCGACTCAACAAATTGGTACCGTGTTCAATCCTTTGATTCGTAACACAAATACCGCTTATCGATGTTAGCGCACTCAAATGGGTAGGATTGCGATTTCTTTGGGGCTCCTACGGAAACAATAGGCGCTACCAAATGCGGGAACAACATGCCTAACACCCCACGAGATCGCTGGATCGCCAAGCTCAAAGCGGTTATGGGCGAACAACAAATGGGAAATCACATCCCCGAGGTAGTTATGGTGAATCGAAACCAAAACGCTGATGAAGTTGTTCGACAAGTGCAACGTAAATAACGTTTGTGCTCAAGACAACATAGCCACTTTGGTCGAAACCATAATGGCGCAAAATGGCCTTAACATAGGTTTGCATAGGCCTAATTTCATATCACCACCGTGTGTGAATACGTGTTGCGCATGCACTGCCAAGAGGTCGGAAAATCCCTAAATTCACTAAGTTCGGGGGTGATACCAATGAGTCCATCGTCGAACACATTGCCCGTTACATGATCGAGGCAGGGACATAGCCCAAAATGAGAATTTGAAGATGAAATATTTTCCAAATTCTCTAACTAAGAATGCCTTTACGTGGTTTACCACACTACCCCCTGGTTCCATGTACACATGGGGGCAATTAGAAAAGGCTTTTCATGAGCAATTCTACATGGGCCAGTCGAAAATTAGTCTCAAAGAATTGGCTAGTGTTCGACGTAAAGTACCTGAGGCTATTGATGACTATTTGAATAGATTCAGGTTACTGAAGGCAAGGTGTTTTACGCAAGTGCCTGAACATGAGCTTGTCGAAATGGTCAGCAGTGGCCTTGACTATTCAATTCGAAAGAAATTGGATACGCCTCATTTGAGAGACATGGCCCAACTAGCCGATAGAGTTCGACAAGTCGAAAGGCTTAAAGAGGAAAAGGCTAGAGTGAATAAATACAATAAAAAGAAAACTCGTGGGTTTTCACAAAAAGAAAAGATAGCCTATGTAGATGAACAATTCGACTTTGCATTTAGCGATGTCGAATCGGAGGAAATAGACGTACGAGCTTAAGCCCGGTCCTCCCTATGCTTGTAAATTATTAAGGCTCGCAAATGGGAATAATCTCAGAGCCTAAGAATGATAGATTTGTGCCTCAAAACGTACACCTTTGATGTTACTAAATGTGACGAGATCTTTGATTTGCTAGTGATCGATGGCCAAATAATAGTGCCAAATGGCTCGAAAGTTCCTCCTCTCGAGCAGCAGGAAGAAAAAAGGGTTATTGTAAGTTTCATAATTTTTTGGGACATACAACCGACCGCTGTGTACTTTTCAGTGACATGGTTCGTAAAGCGATCAAGAAGGAAGGCTCAAATTTGGAGATAAAAAGAATAAAGCACCGATGCAAATTGATGTCGACCCACTCCATCAAGTGGAGGCGATGTATGCGAACCAATCGAGATGAGTATCAATATGGTAGACGCAAAAATGGTGGATTCTCCAAAGTCTACCAAACCTCCCGCTGAAAAAAATCAAAAGTGTTCAGGTAAAAGAGTGACTTTGTGCAACACGTTACTCAGAGGAATATGAGGAGAAGGCATACATCTGTGGTACCCCCAAGGTCGAGGAAGATTTGATAGACTTCACGAACCAAAGGCAAATTAAGCTCACGAGGTCATGTTATGTCCAAGTGTGCAAAGGTCGTGGTTTGATAAAGAAGCGCTAAAAGTGTCGAACGTCGTGAAGTTCGACAACCCTTAAAGAGGAAATGGCAGATAAGAGGCCAAATTTCACTTTCAAGAGAGGACCTTCCTTACAAGGTAAAGAATTCGAGCAAGGCAAGGCTTCGACAAGCAAGCCGCAGCTTTCTTTGGTAAGCGGTGTAGCCAAGAAAGAGTTTTGCGCTTATCCGCCTCGCTAAACCATTTTTTCCAAGAGCAGCACTCCATCCAATGAGAAGTGGATACGCCGGATGTAGACACTACAAGAATGTCGCTCAACACAGTGGAACGCCAAGCCAATCACGGTGAGGCCTCAAAATATAATTATAAAAACAATTATAAAGGAAGAATCCCATGACGAAGACCCAATGGCGTGCGTTACGCTACAATAAAAGAAGGCAACACTGGTTGCTAACGAGCAACGCCAAAAACTAAGTAATGGTGTGACTCTAAAACCGTGGGGGAACACAAAGATAAGTATAGGTGCCGCCAATCAAGTGAGGGTTGGAAATAAGGCTAAAGTGGAAATCTATTGTGATAGAGGAACCAAGAAGGCTCGCTATGGAGAGGATCTTCCTCCATTAACATCTATAAAAAGAAGAGTGCTTCATTCGACATGGATGAAGATGTTACTCGATTTCGACGACTCGAGGCTAGCTTCGACGTCATCCGCAATGTGGTGTCCATTCCGCCGAGAAAGTGAGTACGATGTCAGCATAGCCCCAAACGACGCCGAAGAAGACTTCATTGGGGATATGGCTAACCACAAGCCAAGATGCTACTATGTCATGAACAATGGTCGCGTGGAAGAACAGATGGCCACTTTCGAGAGGCCGACGAGGGCATGCAACACCATCCAAGCCCTCAGACGCCCAAGCCAAAGTTAATGGCGAGGCATTAATAAGATAATCGGGTCGATGGAGGGGTCATTGTTAACTTAATGCCTCGTGCCATGTCAAGACAATAGGTCGTTTGATACAGACCTTAGACCTCATAATATTATGTTAACCACCATTATGAGGGAAATCGCCTGTCGTTGGGGTCAGTCAAGTGGAAGTGGTGGTAGGAACCGCCGTAAGAACCACCATGTTCTTTGTCATAGCTTCAAAAGCAAGCTACAATCTACTCCTCGGGAGAGAGAGTGGATACATGGCGTAGGAGCTGCTCCTCAAGCCTACACCGTAAATTGGTAATGTGGAGGATGATGGTCCGTGGAGTACGTCAAGGCGGACAAAGTTATTTCCTCATCGACTTAAATAATGTCACCAGGAGAACTTTGAGAAGCAAATGGCTAATATTGCGCCATGTTCATCTTCTAGCCAAGCATATATCTCTTCAGATAATGTGCTTTCCTCCATTCACTTATACCCAACACATGGTTTTGTGTGGGAAAGAGAGGAAATAGAAGGTGCAAATGTCTATCCCGATGGGGTGCTACTCCAACGGGATGGGACACCGACTCTTAGAAGGTTTAGATGTCAAGCATCCGATTGGTTGGGATAGAATTACGCTATATGGCCGTAAAAATAAAATAAAACGCTTTGGAAGCCGAAGTTAAATCAACAAACAATGGTCGCCGGCCACAACTTCATCTCAAGAAAATGGTGAAGTCATAAATGACAAATTGGATTGCATTTATGATGACGAACCATTGGGTTTTGAAAAAGACCCCAGAGATTCTACAAAGCGCATGCAAGCTCAAGATCCAACAAGAGGTGGATTTGGGAAATGGCTTGATCAAAAGGCCAACATATATTAGTGCACATCTTGATGTCGCTTCGTAACCCAAGTTATTTCACTACGCAGGAGTTCAAAGATTGCTTTGCTTGGGAGTACAAATAAATGCCCGGCTTGAGTCGAGAAGTGGTGGAATTACAAATACCCATTCGACCAGTGGAAGAAACCAAGTGAAGCAAACGCCAAGAAGATTTGCTCCTCGATATTGGCTAAGATCAAGGAAGAAATAGAAAGGTCGTTTCAAAAGCAAATTCATCAGAATCGCCAGTACGTTGATTGGTTAGCTAATATAGTTCAAAGAATGAAGAAAAATGGAAAACTTAGAGTTTGCGTGAGACTTTAGGGATCTAAATAATGCAACACCTAAAGATGAATACGCTATGCCCGTAGCGTAAATGTTAATAGATTCGGCAGCAGGATTTGATTATCTCGCTTTGCTAGATGGCTACTCGTGGTATAATCAAATCTTTATTGCCGAAGAGGATGTGTCAAAACAACTTTTTCGATGTCCAGGGGCACTAGGTGTTTATGAATGGGTGGTCATGCCTTTGGTTTAAAAATGCTGGTGCCACTTATCAAAGGGCAATGAATTCTATGTTTCACGATTTTATTGATGATTTTATGCAAGTATACATAGATGATGTGGTGGTTAAGTCATCCTCGTAAAGTGGTCATTTAGACCATCTTCGACGTTCTTTTGAACGAATGAGGAAATATGGATTGAAAATGAATCCAACCAAATGTGCTTTTCGTGGTACGTGCGGTGAATTCTTGGGTTTTGTAGTACACAAGAAAGGCATAGAGATCAACGAAAATAAGACTAAAGCAATCATGGAAACGAAGGCTCCTTCGACCAAGAAAGAACTTCACCATCGCTAGGAAAATTAATTTCTTCAAGATTCATCTCAATCTAAGTGGCAAAACACAAGTTTTTTCGCCATTACCGAGATTGAAGAAAGAAGATGAATTCAAGTGGGAGAGCAGTTCACCAAGACGCTTTCGACGCAATCAAGTCTTATTTGGTCAAGCCACCAATTTTATTACTCGTTATTGGAAACAAATTGCTAAAATTGTATATAGACTTTTCCGATAACACAATAGGTAGCATGCTAGCGCAAGAGGATGATAGTGGTGTCGAAAGACCCATTTATTACCTTAGTAGGGTTTTGATCGATGCTGAAACTAGGTATAGTCCAATTGAGAAACTGTGCCTTTGCTTGTATTTTTCTTGTACAAAATTGAAGCAATATATAAAATCAAGCAGATGTTTATGTTTATTCGCATTTTGATGTTATTAAACATATGTTGTCAAAACCAATGTTGCATAGTCGAATTGGCAAATGGGCTTTAGCTTTGCTAGAGTACAACTTAACTTACCAACCCCTTAAATCAATTAAAGGACAAGTGGTTGCTGATTTTATAGTAGACCATTCTGTTGTCGAATGTGAAATACATTCGTTAGACATACGCCCTGGAGATTATACTGATGGCTCAAGCCATAAAAATGGAGCAGTATTGGAATTTTGATTATCTCGCCGTAAAATACTCCAACGAAGTATAAATTTAAAATTCGAGACTCTTGCTCAAATAATGAAGTCAATATGAGGCTTTAATAGTAGGCCTTAAAATTTTACTCGAATTGGGGGCAAGTTATGTTGAAATAAAAGGTGACTCTCAATTAGTGGTCAAACAATTGACGAAAGAATATAAGTGTATTAATGAACACCTTATTAAATATTTCGTTATTGCCAATACTTTGCTAAAAAGGTTTACATTTGTTCACCTAGAACATTTACCACGAATTGAAAATCACGTGGCAAATGAACTCGCACAAATTGCCTCCTAAGCATAAAGTATCGAAGCAAAGCCTAGAAGAGTTAATTGAGATAAAAGATAAATTAATCTCGTAAGACTCTCCCTATAATACTCCTTCGACGTTACTGTCAACACCAAAAATTGGGGGGGCAATAAATACAAATGAAGTGCGCGTCGAAAAACGTCACATTTTTGACGATATTGACTTGGCAGAAATTTTTGCAAAATCCTACAGGGAACACTAATAAAAAAGTAAAGTACAGAGCTCTAAGCTATGTGTTAATTGGAAACGAATTGTACA
Source organism: Oxytropis ochrocephala (assembly GCA_020916435.1). NCBI lineage: Eukaryota > Viridiplantae > Streptophyta > Magnoliopsida > Fabales > Fabaceae > Oxytropis > Oxytropis ochrocephala. The sequence continues at coordinate 111,158,109 of CM037093.1, forward strand.
AACAAACTCCTGAAGGGGTACTACTAAAATGTCTTAGTGAAAACGAGGCATATTTGGCAGTTTCTGATACACATAGTGGAGCATGTGGCTCACATCAAGTAGGCCACAAAATGAAATGGTTGTTATTTCGACAAGGAATGTATTGGCCAACTATGCTAAAAGATTGTATAGAATTTGCCAAAGGTTGCCAAGAATGCCAAAAACATGCTGGGATACAACACGTGCCTGCAAATGAGTTGCACTCTATAGTGAAACCTTGGCCATTCAGGGGTTGGGCTTTAGATGTGATTGGAGAAATAAAACCAACTTCACGAAAAAGGCCAGATACATTCTAGTAGGATTGATTACTTTACTAAATGGGTAGAGGCAATACCTTTAGCCAATGTAGATCAAGAGGCGTTGATAAGGTTTATTCAAAATCATATCATTTATAGATATGGAATTCCGTAAACCATTACTACGCACTGCTGCATCGCTTTCACCGGGTCGAAAAATGGTAGATTTCACACGAAATTGGTTTCAAGTTATTGACTTCGACACCATACTACGCGCAAGCCAATGGTCAAGTAGAGGTCGCCAATAAAATCATTATTAACTTGATTAAAAAGCACGCTGGACGAAGCCTAGAAGTTGGCACGCTTCTTGACCAAGTGTTATGGGCTTGTCGAACTTCACCTAAAGAGTCTATAAACACCACTCCCTACAAAAGTTAACATTTGGGCATGATGCAAAGTTGTTACTCGTCGAGATTTGTTTACAATCAACAAGGATTCGTAAACAATGTGAAATCCCTTTGATCATTATTGGAATATGATGATTGATGAATTAGTTGATTTAGACGAAGAGAGGTTGTTAGCTTTAGAGATGCTTATTCGACAAAAAGAAAGAGTAGCTAAAGCCTACAATAAAAAGGTTAAGTTAAAAACCTTTGAGGAAGGGGAGTTAGTGTGGAAAGTCCTATTACCTATGGATAAAAAGATAGAGTGTTAGGCAAATGGTCACTGTGGTGGGAAGGCCCATTTCGCGTGTTGCGATGCTTTTCGAATGGCGCGCTATGAAGTCAAGAGCTAGGTGACTAAAATAGAATCTTTAGAATAAATGGCAAGTATTTAAAACGATACAAGCCAACGTTAATCGAGATAAAATTGAGCAATTATAAGTAAACGAAAATTGTTCATAAATGGCAATGTATAAAGAAATTGTTAAAGTTACACACCATTTTTAGAATGCTAAACTATTTACGCCTCGTAAATTCGGACAAGGTAGCCTTATGCCTCTCCATAATGCTAACACTCAAAGAAATAGAGGTGTTTAGAAGGTACACTCTTTGTCGAGGTCGGCGAGAATAGCTTGATGCTTGTCAATCTTTCCAAGTGCTCAATAGCCGCCAATGCTTTGGTGGTTTTGGTGGACGGAAGAAGCAAAGACTCATGCGCTCGACGATCGTGCCCTTCCGATGCTCAAGGCTTGATGTTTGAGTTGGAGTGTCTTTATCTCCTCGTCCAATACGCGCACTCTGCATCCCATTCAGCGATTGCTTTTCATCTTTAGTCGCTGGGTTTCGAGAGCCTCGATGTCGCCTTGATCGCCTCTTAAGAGAGGCGTAGCTCTACTCGCAGAGTCGAGCCTCTTGAACTCGCGCTTGAGGTGGTCGACCGCTGGTTGATTAAAAGGAAAGTTGCTCTCAAAAATAGGCCAAATTCCATGAAGAACGAAAGGACGCTTTTGAGGAGGGTCCAATTTGGTGATCTTGTGAATGAGGGTTTTTACCTCAAGATACACAGATGAGTCATTTTCAATGGTCGCCACCAAGTCCCCTTCTAACACCTTCGCCTTCAATCGCAAAGCGTGCTTTCGACCGCTCTTGATTGATAGAACTTAGAGAGTTATTCGAGGAATCGCAAATCAAGCGCTCGACGAGCTCTTAAGACTCAACATGATCTTCAAGGTCGCCAAAGGATTCGCTCTTCTTTAGCTCACCAATTCTTGATCGCTAACAATAAATACTGTTGATGACTCTTTCGCGTAAGCACTTTGATCCGCAGTTCCCCACTCTAGGTGCCTCTTGTTCTTGATCGATCATATTCTCTTCGTATTTCGGACGCAGGTAGCCGCTACTTCGGGTCCTCGCTTGTTGGAACGTTAAGTTCGAACTTGAGCGCGCCCAACAACGCCTCCTGCTCGACTCTACGGCATTGGGATAGCCTCCTCCATAGCAGAGCATTCTCTTCGACGATCGCTCTTGTTCGACATTTCCAAAGATTTGGAGCAAACTCCTCGAAAACAGGATTTCGTGGTTATCCAACGCTGGAAAATTTCTTCAGCAGCTACACTCGAGGAGATGAAGGAAAAGTGGAGCACGGGGCCGGCAACTCTAGATCACAGAAATTTCAACCATAGATTGAACTTCGTGTTTGTCCACGAGCACCCACCCACCTATGCACAACAAGGTATATCATTTAAGTTAAGAATTAGAAAGGTGAGACCGAATAAGTCTAAACCAATGTCTAAAGCGGAATTTACCTCTTGTACCTTAAGCCTCTTGATTGGAGGAGAAGAGGGTGATTCAGAGCCTCATCAATAATGATGCCTCGAGCCGCCCCTTTGAATCTCGTGAAGGTTTCTCTTCTTCGACCTCCGAGTGAGAGGGGGATGTTATCATCACCGCTGTGTCCCGCAAAAAGAATTTGGGTTATGACAAGAAAGTGAATGACAAAGGGAAGAGAAATTTCGACTGATTAACAAGGCAAGAGTATAGTACCTCATCTTCGTGAAGGACCATTTTCTTTTTAGCTTTGGTCCACTGAGGGGATTTTGCCTGGTTGTTTTCTAAAAAGAAGGTTTTCGACATAAATAAAAGTCGAATCAAAAATAACTTGAAGTGAATAAATGGCAACATACCTTCTTTAGACAATGTCCGAGTAGATCTCACGACCACCGCCTTCTTGGTCACTGGAGGAGATTTTGCCGTGGTAGCCTTGCTTACTTTGATCTTCACTTTGGGTGCAGTTGATCCGACGCCGAAAAACATTGATAAGCAAACATGAATAAAACTAAGTTACGTATGTTTAAGACTCGTATGATTTGGGTATCGTTAAGTAAACACCTGGTTGTTCAAGGAAGCGGTCGCCACCAATTTCTTCATAATATTTTCTCGCAAAGGTGTCACTAGCCTCTCCAAAGCAGTTAGTGGTGTAGTAATCAGCCCACCATTCATGAAATTTCTTGGTGCATGAGAATCTGGGTTGAATTTGAGAGGTTCAAATTCAAGGCCTGTAGTGGAATTTCTTGAAGGCTTGTTTGTAGGTCGCCATCGCTTTCGATTCAAAATTCTCGCTATGAAAACACACCGGGCGCAGTCGACCGACAAAGGCCAAATCGTCGCGTAATAACTTGGGAAGTATTTTTAATTCAAGCTATTTTTAGTTTTGCCAAGGGTAAGTCCGTGGAGAGAATAGCAGAGAGAGGTAGGTTTGCCAGATTTGGGTAATCTCCTCGCCGTGTTCGACAGAGGAAGAGGGAAATGGTTGCCAAACCAAGATGGACCGAAAGGCCTTTGCACAAAGTGGAGCCATAGAGTCTACGTAAACTTGTGCACTTCAGAACATGTCGAAGTGAATTTCAAAGACTCTTCTCGAGGAATATTTATCCGCTGGTTTCAATCGGGCTAGTCGAATCCCTTCACCCTCCTAGACTTTAAGGTTGGTTGAGCGGCACTTAGGGATATACTGCACTCTAGTCGAGACTCGAAAGTGGCTAATGTACCACAATTGCAATAGCCACAATGGGCCGTAAGCCAAGAACTTGTTGGTGGGTTCGCCTTCTTTCGCTTCTAGAACAAGATTATCAAGCTCCCGACAGAGAGAACCCAACAACAGCTTTGGCAAGACTAATGTTTTCTTTCTCGTGGAGTTGGGCTGCCAAAGTGGAATATAGGTTTTAGAAACCCGGAGTGAACGAGTACGTAAAACAAAAAGTGGATAACCAAAGCGGTTAAAAAGGCTACGTGTTCTTTAGCGTATTAATCGTGGTCGTTGTCACGATTGTGGTGTCTCGTGATGTAAGGAGCAAAAGTGGCATTGTTGAAAGTGAACGGGTATTCATAATCGTGATGAGCAGTGGTCAAAAGTCTCACCTAGGGGTTTCGTGACTGTGATGGCAAAAGAACATCTAGTAAAGTGGGAGTCAAGATGCCACATCTCAAGTGGAGGCTATGAGTAGCACATGGGCCCCAAAATCGCATAGCAGCAATATCAAAGTGCTATCATACTTGGGCCCATACCTAGACAATCGGATAAGGTCAAAAATACCTTGTTTTTTCCAGATGTCGGCCTTTTTAGCCTCTACCTTGTCGAGCCGCCTATGTAAATCGCTGGTCGAGCTCAGAGCGCACTCTAAAAACCCCGGAAGGACTATTCGTAAATTCTAAATGAAAAGGGTCTTAGTGAAAATTCGGGTTGAAGACATGTGCATGATCGGGGAAAATTTCAGTAAACCTCTTGTTTTCTAACAAGATATCGTGAAGAGGACCTAGATATGCATGAGTATAAACCCTAGTAGAGGAATCAATACTGGTTTGCTATTGAACTCGCCGATCATTATGAATGTCGCTCATCAACGGCCATCGGGCGGTTTTAGGTCCATGGGTTCGCTGCTCTTCGCTGAACATTCAAAGCAGCAGATGAGGAAGCCATGAGAGATAAAGAGCAAATGCGTAGACGAAATTCAAGCGTAGGTTGAAGGAAGGGAATGAAAGTTTGAAACTTTAGTGATTTTGGGGATCTTTGCAAGGCGCAGAATGAAGAATGCGTAAAGATTTCACAAAAGTTCAAACCGAGTAAAGAGGAATACGAAGGGTGTAATACCCCAATTTTGTCCGCCTCTTTCTAATTTAAGTCAATTTTAGTTATCCACCAACTAAATTGAAATACCGTTGTTTAAATTAAGCGCACACGCCGAATGATCATTTTTTCGTATGCTCTTCAATTTAATCTTCAGATTTGAGTTTAGTCGCATATAAGTAGTGTCTTTAGTTAATGAGCTCATTTCTCCTATTTGAGTCTCGCTTTTAGCGTATTCGCCTAGTCCCGCCCTGCTCGCTTTCTTTGTGTTTGGCCGCACTTTTTTATTATTATTCTTTTCTTTGTAGAGTTAATTTATTTTAAGTATATATGTATAGTCTAAAAATGCAAAAATCCTATTTAATTTTATTTATAATTTAAAAGTGTTTAAGAGTCCAAAAATGTCAAAAATACTATTTAATTTTTATTACAACTTAGAAGAGTCCCAAATGTCCAAATGTCCAAAAAATACAAAAAAATAATAATACAAATATACAAAAACAAATAAATTCGAAAATACAAAAATAAAAATAACAGCAAAGAAGCAAAGAAGCAGATCTGGGGTGCCAAGAATGCTTTCTCCAAGTCACTGGCTTGATCCGCACTAAAATAGTCAAAACTCACCAAATGTAATTAAATGCCTAACCTAATTTTTAACTATAAATAGGCACCAATTAATACCAAAGGGTACACGTTTTTCAAGTTAAAAATCACGTAAAAGATTAGGTTTTACACCAAACCCTAATCCCCTAAACACTTTTTTTGAGATCTGAAAAGAGGAAAACCGAGTAGCAACAGCAACAAAGGATTACCAGTAAACGAAAGCCTAGATTTCAGATCGGTTCTTTATTTTCAGGAGACCAGGTTGGTATTTCTGTATATAGAAAATCCGAAAGTATAAGAACATGTATATGGATCTGTTTTTCTCGCTTGTTTTCATTGTGTTTCAAAGTAAAAATACACACAGAATTTGACTGTTATAATAGTGGATGTCAGATTTGTTTTGCCGTTTTTTTTTAAGAGATTATCAAATCAAGTTTCTTTTTTTCTCAGCAGATTAAGATAGTGTTGATCAGATCTAAAAATATAAAATCAGATTAGTGTTTTCAGTAAAAAATACCAGAGTAACAGAGAAAAATTGAAAGAGAACCGAAACAAGGAGAGAGGAAGAGGGCAGCAGTGAACAACAAAAATAATAAAAAAACTAACCTTAAATATGTCGCCGAGACTTCGCCTTTCTCCGGCTAAGCTCCGCGAGCCACCACACCGCAAACCGAGCTCCCTCCCCGAAAAACATTCCAAAGAAAGCCTACTTAAAACTACCCAAACCGAACTCAATCACCACCTTCGCACTCCCTTTCACCTTCGCTGCTCACCAACAACCCACCACCGTGACCCTTCGCTTTCAACCACCCAACCACCGCCCCTCTCTCTCTCGCTGCGTTCTCTCTCTCCTCGCTTCGTTCTTCTCTCAAACCGATCCAACAACCACCTTCATCTGACCTTTCCTTCCTTCCATCTGACCGATTCCCTCCCTTTGCTTCTGCCTCTCTCCCTCTCTTACCGCTCTCTCTCTCTCCATCAAAACTGGCGAGATTCACGCTCAAAAATCTCACTTTCTTAAAGAGCTGCCACAAGCGCATGCTAGTTAGTGAGGAAGGAGGGAAGGAAAATTAGGTTTCTGCTTTGTGGTTAGCCCATTTATAAGTGTCTCCTAAAAATCTATTTTATTTTCTTATTTTTTTATATTCAGATTACCACCTACACCCCCTGATTCATGCGCAGAACCCCCTATCACTTAAGCCCAATTTCGTTAATTGGGCCCTCCTTTGCAAATTGGTTTTGCTGTTTACACCCCATGTTTAGTTATACCACCCCGTGAACTAGTAACACCCTGCTTTCGCGATTTTCACCTCTTTCTCATTTTTTAATTAATCCTTTCAACTCAAATAATTTCTCAATAAATCAAAAACTTTGTTAATGGTTCTCGCAAGCTCTCCGCTTGCATAATCATTAACAATGAGGAACTAGTGGTGATCACTTGGAGCCTTTGCTCAATTGATCATCATGAATGCCTAATTTTTCTAATTATTTTCAATAAATCAAAAAAAACTTTGTTAAACGGTTTTATAAGCCTCCGCTTGCATAATCATTGACAATGAGGAACTAGTGGTGATCACTTGGAGCCTTTGCTCAATTGATCATCATGAATGCCTAATTTTTCTAAACATTTCCAATAAATCAAAAACTTTGTTAATGGTTTTCATAAGCCTCCGCTTGCATAATCGCTAACAATGGGGAACTAGTGGTGATCACTTGAGCCTTTGCTCAATTGATCATCATGAACGCCTAATTTTCCTAAAAACTTGTCATTAAATCAAAAACTTTGTTATTAGTCCCGCAAGCCTTTGCTTGCACGATTATTAACAATGGAGTGCTAATGGCGGTCACTTGAGCCTTCGCCAATCGATCATCATGAAAGAAAGCTCGCCACAACTAAACAAGATAAAAACCAAAACCTAGAACTACGTAGCTTTGAATTCTCCATCGCACCGAGATACGTAGGAGCGATCCTCCGTCAAGCACAATAAACTAAAAACATTTTTCCTTTCAAAACCAAAGCGCTAACTCTCGCCGAGCGCCGCAAATAAAAATTTTCATTAAGTATTTTTTCCATTAAGAGGCAAATTTAAGTATTTTTCAAATCAACACTTAAAATCACATGTTTAATTAAAGGTTCCTTTCAAGAGAAAGGAGGTGTGGGGTGCTAATACCTTCCCTATGCCTAACCGAATTTCAACCCAAATCTCCCTGGTTTCCAAAAGACCACCGCCTTCCAAAAGGTTTTTCTTCAATATTTTCCTTATAAAAATATTGGTGGCGACTTCATTGTCTTAAAACGTTGTAAACGAAGAAAAACCCCTGGACTTTTTTTCGCGCAATACCGCGACTCCAATCTGGGACTAAAATTTTTTTAAAAGAGGGTCGAGCCTAATTAATTAAATATGTGATTTATGTGTTTTATTTGAATATCTTGTTTTGCCTCTATTTCTTTCTCATACAAGCATTGTTGCATCCATATGCATTCGCTTCTTCCTCTCCTATGATTGCTTCCCGCTTATCTTATTTGCTTAGTTCTTCATACATATCCCCACTCTTATCATGTTCCCTTCTTGGCTCCCTTTCGAGGTAAGCAATGCAATTGGTTGTCATTCGAAACTCTAGTCGACTTATTTGATGTTAAACCCTAGGGTAGACAACATGTTATTTTTTGCTTTTGTCTGGGCTGTTCTGAATTTTCATTTGCAGGTGGGGAAGGGTAGTTATTTCTAGGTATTGTGCCCTCAGCACACACACACACCCTATACTTGTGAGCGCTGAGTGGGGGCCTAAAACCCAAGGTCCGAACAAAACCTAGGAGAGTGGGAACGACTAGTGATCGCCATTCGTGAGACCTTTGTCCTGTATGGCTCTCATGAAAGTTCCGCCCAAGAGTACGCTTTGTCATGGTGCCTCACACTGTGAGCTTTCACGATTGTGGGTGTTATCATGAGGAAGACTTTAGCTCTTGGTTGCCATCAGGAGGAAGTGATTAGAACTTACATGGGAGGGTTACCCTTTTTTCGTCGACTTTAGACCCTAGGATTCCCACCCTTCGAAGACACGGGGCACACCTTTGTTTGTTGCATTTAGCTTAAGCATTCCTTTTCTTTTCAAACTTGATTTCAAAGTTGTAATCTTTCTTTTATAAACACCTACATGAGGTGGCATGCAGCTGCGGTATCTTCAAAATATTCAAAGTACCACCAATTAAAATCGCATTTTATTACCATTTCATTTCGATCCACATCATTTCGCATTTACATCATTCTCGCACCATTGCATTTGCATCTAACAAAACCGTGAAAATTCATCATTTGCATTCTTCATGCATTAACGCTTGTTTTGTTTAAATCGCAACATAACACCGAACCGCTGTCATAGGTGTGTAAGAAGCAAACATGGAATCAAAAGGCAAAACTACATTCAATTCAAGGTTCCCCAATGTAAAGAAGATCGATGTAACTAGTTCAAGAAGTATGCTTCTCTGTTAGGTCCTATTGAGCCGCCCTTCGACAAGACTTATGGGAACATCCGCAGTTATTACAACTAGAAGTGCAAGAGAGTGCCATCGCCGCTTTAAGTTGGTTCTATGATTCGAGATTAGATGTTTTCTTTTCAAGAATTTCCAAATGGCACCTACCTTAGAGGAGTATGAGAAGATTTCGGTTTTGATCGCCGTAAATTAAACCTTACCAAAGATCAAAAGCAAAGATATTCGGGATGAGAAACTCGCTCTCTTGTTGCAAATCGCTGTAGAAGAAGTGCGGTCCCATAAAGTTGAGCGTAATAAGATATCCGGGTTTCTCAAGGTTACTTCGAGAGTTTGATGGCTAGTCATGCAGATCAAAGAATCGGGCTTCTTTCAAGCAAATATTAGCTTTGACCATCTTTGGCATCGCCCTTTTCCTCGATTGAGAAACATATAGATGAGACCGCCGTTGGGGTGTTCCCGCTTTCAAGAGTGCAAAAGCCCCATCAATCCGGCCTCGCTATTCTCGCCGAGACCTATCGTGCCTTCACTCGCCATCATGAGTTCCGGAAGGATAAGATGTGTTGTTCCTTCCCCGTGCTATACGCTTGGTTGATCAATCATGTATGTGTTAACAAAAGTGAGGTTGAGGATCCATTGCCTTATGCCTGGTTGCGATCCAAGACTATGAGCCCTGAATGGAAGGATACTCTTAAGAACCTTGATGCTCGCCGATTCGCTGGTTCTCACACAAGTGTCGGGAGGACAAACCTCGCAGAATATTCCAATGTGGTAGTTTCTGCACGTTCCTCTCATGGGAACACAGGTGCATCAACTATAACCCATCTTTGACCTTAAGGCAACTCGGGCACCTATGCGAGATTCACCCTCCAAGCTATGTTGTTCCGCTTTTACCTCCATGCGGGGATCCCTAAAGACGAGGACTTACTTGGCGAGTCTCGCAAGCTGGGAAACCATAGTGGAGAGACAAAGGTGAGCTATCTAAAAGGACCACTACTATATCCTTCACCCAATGGCTCGAAAAGAGGATTAAAGAAAATCGATCATCCAATCAAGAGGGCCATCACTGAAGAGAAAAGCCAGAGCCTCACGCTCCCCTCATCAAGAGCTAGAAGAAGTTGTTGGCATTGTCTAAAGCGGAAGAAGAGAAAAGGACCTTGCAAAACAAGTTGGGAAAAGTGATGCAAGACAAGCTAAAGCTAGAGAACGAAAATGCTCTTCAAGCCGCAACTATTGAAGCAAACCCAACAGAAACTTGTGATAGAAGAAGAAAGCAAGAGAGGAGGTTCGTAAACATTTGAAAGGTGCTAAAGAGGAAATAAAGAGGTGTACCTCAAAGATGAATGAAGCTACGGCAGGTTGTATGAATGGAAGGAACTATATGACAGTCATGGAAGAAGGAGAAAATGGTCAAAGATGCACTAGCTAAGTCAAGAAAAGAATTCCAAGTAATGAAGTTCGAATTGGGGACCAAATAGAAAGCATCGTGCAAGATAGAGAATCTATCACAGTGGATCTTGAAGGAGTACCAACAAGCTTTAAGGTTTGAACAAGGAAGGTCGATTTAATTGAAGAGAAATCTTAGATGCCAGAGGAATCTTATGAGCAAGTGCAAGTAGAAAGCCAGATTGGGAGCAACGCTTCATGGCCTTAATTGGCGTAATAGAGGACCAAGAGATCATCAAGGAGCTAAAGGATGAGATTCGCTTTGAGGAGTAATTTTCAAAGCTAGCCGCTAGCTAACCAAGTTCGTGAGGATGTTCCCAAGAAACTAAGAAGAGTGAAATAGAAATGAATCCTTCCAACACCCGCCTGTGTGTACGAGTTTGTCGAGCATCCGCAGATCCTAATGTAAGAACTCATGGAGAAAGCCAAAAGGGCACCAAAGCAAGAAGAGAAAGAGAGGAGGAGAAGTCAAAGCTATTTGCCTTTGAATTCCACTTTAGAGTATCGTAATAGTCCTTAGGAAATTGTAAACTTTCTAAAAAGTTGTAATTTTCTTTCGAATATAGTACTTTTCTCACAAAAGCATTTGTTCTCGTAATATTGTATTTTTCCTTCGAGTTTGAAGTTGTAGTATTCTATCCTTTCAATGAAGTGCGCTTGTTTTGCCTATTGCTTCCAACCTCGTCGCATCCAAATTAAAAATATAAACACAAAAATAAAATAAAAAGAGAGTGTTAGAGCTTTAAATTCACACGCCTATGACAACGCGAGGTGTATTACGATTCCCTGCGCCAAAGCAAACATAAAATCATACATATCGCATTGCATTACATTCATTTATTCATTCTCGTGTTCATAAGTGTGTTTCACAACGTAAAAGGCAAGTCGGTTCGCCAACATCGATACCGACTCGCCTACAAGCAAGTGCTCATGGCGCCAACCGAATGACTCTGACCGCCCTATTATCAAGACCTAGGAACCGTGAATCGAACCATGATACCTCAATCGCCGACTTTCCGATCCGCAGCAATTGGTTCAGAGAATCGAGAGTCGAGAACGAAAAATGGGGCAATGGGAAGCACAGATGATCAAATGATGGCGATACTACAAGCCTCGAGGAACGGAATCGCCACTGAAAGTCCCGCCGCCGCTACCGGGCGGGCCGCCACTCTTCCCTCGAGATCGCCACCTTCGCCATACTTCGTGGGCCAACAACCCAGAGCCAACCTGGCCATGCATGGGATGCCTGGGACTCCCACCCGATACACACCTCCGTGAGCCGAGGCTAATGCAGAAGTAATCCCCCAGTGGTTGCAGAGCAAGTCCAACCCATCTCACCGCAAACAATGGAGGAACGGAACGCCAGCCCAAATTCGATTCCTATTCCGCAGGAACTCCGCTTGGCTTTCATTCACCAAAGAATGGTCCATCCCCAAGTTCGTGGACCCATCCTCGGGAATACAGCTTCACTCACGTGACTCCACATCGTGAACCCACCAGAGTGACGATGAATAATCCTCATTACGGGTGAATGTTTTCTCTCAGACTACCCTATCAAAACCGTAAATCAAGATCGATGCCAGAGAGAGAGACTAAGAGTCGAGAAGGAGTGTGTTCACGCCGTAAATGCCCACGAGCCGTGTTTCGTCCCTAATCTAGTCTTGCCTCCTAAATTCAAAGCGCCAATTTTTGATAAATACAGTAGGACGACTTGTCCACTACCATGTGACAATGTATCGTTCGGAAAATGATCGCCATGCCCGGACGATGACTCGATGATGCATCGCTTTCAAGAAAGTTTAGCCGAGCTCCCTCGATCGGGTACATGCGCTTGAGCCAACCAATATCCGCCACTGGAAGGACATGGCGGATGCTTTTATGCGCCAATACCAAGATAACAATGATTTGGCTCCTGACAGACTCACTACAATGCATGTCCAAGAGAGATAATGAGTCGCTCAAGGAGTACGCCAGAGGTGGAGGAACTTTGCCGCCAAGTCAAACCCCCATCGACAAAGAAATGGTCCACATGTTTATGGATACCCTTCCTCATGTATATTATGATAGGTTGGTTGGCGCTGCTGTTTCAAATTTCTCTCGAGATGGTGGTCACAGGGAAAGAGTAGAGAATGGTATGCAGAAGGAAGAATATCTCATGGCCCAAAGACTCTCCTTCCAAATAAAAACCTTTTTCTCGACCCTACAAGAAGAAAGAGGTGAAACTAATGCGTTATCTGAGAGCTGGTCCGTCACACAAAGAATCCTCCGCAAGCTATTCCATTCCCTTCAAGCACCACCGGGCAAACCATTTCAATCAAACTATCGCACTCGAACTATAATGAAAGGAAGCTCGTTGTCTTCGATCCTATTCCCATGTCCTACACTGACTTGTTTAATTATCTCATCACCAACAAAATAATCAAGACTCGCCGATGAAGCCGCATCAACCTCCCTATCCTGTGGATACAACGCAAATGCTACCGCGCGCTTTCATTCGGGGGCGAGGTCATGTGGTGGAGGATCGTAAAGCATTCAAGTATGTGGTGCAAGAATTACTTGATGCAAAGACTATATCATTTCAACAACCTAATGTGGCCACCAACCGCTGCTGTGGCATGGAGGACTCATTGTTAATGCCGCTGACCATCGGGGGCCGTTGTCCGTTAGAAAAGTTGATTGCATTCGATGCCTTTGAATTTTATCCATGCCGAATTATGTCGCTTTTGTGTCATCAAAGAAGCGGTGTGCTAGAAAGACGCCGTGATAATCCTCGCCAGACGGCATGTGAAGGCTTTAAGCCAATTCTCCAGATCTCTGGATGACACCGTCCAAGTGGGAATCCAAGAAAAAGAAGAAAATGTATCTACTTTGCAATCAGCAATGAAAGCTTCAGGGACCGATTGAAATTCCCGCAACCCGAATTCCTCGCCACCGTGATGAGACCTCGACCATTGTTATTCCCAAGACTGGCCGCTACCCCTAGTAGAGAGACTAGATGACTCCATGGAGCCGCAATGTGCAAATGCAGCAGAGGTCCCTAAAGGCACTTTGGATATAACAAACATTGCCGAGAGGTAGTGGTATCACAAGGAGTGGAAGGGTGTATGCTCCCGAAAATCTTAGGGAGAGCAAATAAAAACAGATGAAGAAAGGGCCCGTAAGGGAAAAGACAAGGAAACGGTAGAAGTCGTAAAGGTATCGCATAAAAGAGGCTCAAGAATTCCCGAAAGTAATGAAGCAGAGTGAATATCGGGTGGTAGACTGGGCTTAAATCAAACTCCATCCAAGATCTCGATGCTCTCTTTGTTGCTTAGTTCAGAGGCGCATCGTACGCGATCACTGAAAATCTTGAATGAAGCCCACGCCTCCCATGACATCACTCAGAAACCACTGACAGATTGTTGGCAACATTGTAGCATCCAACTACTTGACCTTCTCGCACATCGAGCCCCGCGGAAAGAATCATAATCAAGCTCTTCACATCTCGCCAAGTGTGGGGACTATATGCTCGCCAGAGTGCTCATTGATAATGGCTCATCCTTGAATGTGATGCCTAAGCCCACCATGAATAAGTCGAATGTAGATCGCTTCATATCCAAGCCGAAGTTCTACCTTGGTCGAGCATTTGATGGGTCGCTGAAGGAAGTTTTCGAGAAGTAGAAGTGCCGCCGCAGTAGGCCCCAAATGTTCTATGTTGTCTTCCAAGTGATGGACATCGCCTCCTATAGTCGCCGCTAGACGCCTCGATACATGCCGCCGGGCAAAGCGCCATCCTCGCTTCATCGTAAACTCAAGTTTCAGGTCGAGGAAAGCCGATAGTGATCCACTGAGAAGAAGAAACGCCGATAAATGTATCACCACCGAATGTTACGTGGAGGCGGCAGGAAGAGTCCTCGAGACCGCTTCCAAGGGTCGAGATTTCAAATGTTGTCTTCGCTGAAAGTGAGCCTCGCAGGCTTCCAAGTGGTCCGGGCGCCGACATGATGATCGCAAGGTAATGCTAGGCATGGGTATCGTCGCAAAGGCTCAGGAAAAGTCGCCGGCGGATGGTAACACCGGTCCGGGGCTGAGGGGAAACATTGAAAAGTTCGGTGTCGGGTACACCCCAAGTCTTGGCTGGACGGAAAGGCTAGCATCCGACAGAGGAGAAATGGTCGCCAAACTCAGAGGAGGAACACCCAATCGTGGTAGGATAATCGCCGCTAACCTCAAGAACAACTTCCGAGTGCCGCATGTCAAACCCGACTGTGTTAATGCGGTTGAAGAAGAGTCAAGCTCGAACAGCTGGTGTCACGGCCAGGCGGCGTCACAGGCCGTTGGAGAGAAGTCGCAGAATCGGGAGACCATGGATTTCCGTGTTTTTCAATTTAAAGTAATTTTCATTGTAATGTAGATTCTCGGCTCGCCCAAGGCCTGGAACATTTCATTTGGGCACACATGTTTTTGTCAAGACTCATCAATCAATAAAATGTTATTTTGAATTTTCAATAAAAAATTTTTCTTCATCTCTCGCTTGTGTGTCTTTTCTTTGTCTTTATTCGCCGCTCCATTTTAATGCAGATCGAAAATAGTCTCTCGAAATAATAATGCCCATAACTCATATCGTGACTTTGATTACCCTGCTAATCAAGCCGAGGAAGATGTTGTGGACGGTTGGGATACTTCCTCCGAAATCATGAGAATGGCAGAGCAAGAAGAAAAAGTCATTGAGCCCCATGGGGAATCCACGTAAATGATCAACTGGGCACCGAAAGAGAGGAAAGAGGTCAAGGTTGGTACCGCAATGGAGGATAAAGAGCGCAAAAAAGTTGATTCACCGCCGCTGACTACGACGACGATTCGCATGGACTTATCAGACATGCCGTGGTCGAGCATGTACAGATATTGTTGAGCACAGATTGCCGCAGAAGACCGTAACGTCCCCAGAAACGTAAGCCGAGGCTAATGAAGCCTCAAATGTCTTTGAAAATCGTGGATGAGGTCAAGAAACGCTTTGATGCAGGATTCTTAGTCGCGGGCAAAATACCCGAGTGGGTAGCAAACATCGCTCCTGGCCCCCAAGAAAGACGGAAAGGTTCGAATGTGTGTCGATCACCGTGGATTTGAACAGAGCAAGCCCTAAAGATGATTTCCCCTTACCCCACATTGATGTCTTGGTAGATAGTATCGCTTCAACATTCGATGTTCTCCTTCATGGATGGGTATTCAAAGCTATAACCTGATCAAAATGGCTCCAGAGGATATGGAGAAAACCACCTTCATAACCCTTCGGGGGACTTTTCATACAAGGTCATGCCTTTCGGTTGAAGAATGCCGGCAACCTATCAAAGAGCGATGGTAACCCTATTCCATGACATGATGCATAAGGAGATTGAAGTCTATGTGGATGACATGATCGCCAAGTCAAAGATCGATGAAGAACATGTGGTTAACTCGCAGGCCGCTTCGAGCGCCTCGTAAAATACAAACTCAGTGAACCCCCAAGTTGCACCTTCGGGGTTAGGTCAGAAAGTTGTTGGGTTTTATCGTTAGCCGTAAGGGAATTGAGGTGGACCTGCATAAAGTACGAGCAACTCGAGATGCCGCTAAAACAGAAAGAAGTTCGTGGTTTCCTCGGGAAGATCGAATTACATCTCTCGATTCATCTTTTTCACTTTGATCGCAACTTATAACCTATTTTCAAATTGTCGTGCAAAAACCAAGAGGTGAAGTGGAATGATAAATGTCAAGAAGCATTTGAGAAAATCAAGGTGTACCTCCAAAATCCACCAAACCCTAATGCCACTCGTGAATCCGCGTGCCTCTTATCTTATACCTCACCGCTAGACAATTTACGGGTCGCGTGGTCGGGCAAAGATGATGATTCAGAAAGAAAGAACATGCGATCTACTACCCGAGCAAGAAGTTCACAGATCGTGAGACGAGGTATTCACCATTAGAGAAGACTTGTTGCAGGTTTCAGCACTGGCCGCGTGATCGATCGAGACAAGATATGCCGAGTCACACTACCCGGTTGGTATCCAAAATGGATCCAATCAAGTACATATTTGAGAAACTCGCGCCACAGTCGAATTGCTCGCTGGCAAATGCTTCGCCGTGAGTATGACTCGCACGTGAACCCGTAAAGCAATTAAAGGTAGCACATCGGCAGACATTCGGCGCACCAACCGGTTGAGGATTACCAATCAATGCAATGTGAATTCTCGTGATGAGGACATTATGGCATTATTTGACGGGCGGAAATCTCAAGATGATGAAAGGTGGAGAATGCCGCTTGACGGTGCCTCTAACATGTGGGGGCACTGAGTCGAGCAAAGGTCGATCTCTCCGACAACCGCTTCATACCATTCAACGCTGCACTAAGCTTCTATGTCACAAACAATATTGCAGAGTATGAAGCGTGTATCCCGGTATCCAAGCATTTCGATTGGAAAGTCAAGAGGCTCGACGTACGGATTCAAATTTAATTGTCCACGTGTAAAAGGGGATCGGGAAACACGTAAATCTCGACTTGATTCCTTACCGCGACTATATTCAAGAATTAATCAAGCCCTTTCGAGGAAATCACTTTCCAAAGACATACCCCGCAGTTGAGAATCGGGCCTGGCGATGCTTTGGCAACTTTGTCTTCTATGTTCAACGCCACCGTGATAAAAGTTTGACGATCCGTAATCCAAAGACAATGTGGGTCTACCCGCTTATCACCACCGTATGGGCAAATGGGGGAATCGATAGTAAGCCTTGGTACCATGACATCAAGCAAGACATCACAAACAGAGTATCCTCCCTGAGCTACAGAGAATGACAAGAGAACACTTCTGAGACTATCGCAGGTTTCTTCTTCGAGTGGAGACGCCCTTACAAGAGAAACTATGACTTGGTACTCCTCGTGTGTAAATCAAGAGGAGTCAAGAAAGATTTATGCGAGATGTTCATGAGGGTTCATTGGGATTCATTCCAGCTGGGCACGCAATGGCTAGAAAATCCCGAGAGTCGGTTACTACCGGGCCGCAGATTGAGTCGATTGTTACGCTTTGTGAGAAGATGTCATAAATGTCAAATCTATGCAGATCACACTCATGTACTCCGACTTTCTCCGAATGTTTTGAGCGCACTCATGGCCATTCTCAATGTGGGGCATGGACATCATTGGTCCCATTGAACCCAAAGCTTCAAATGGTCACCGCTTTATTTTGGTGCTATTGACTACTTCACTAAATGGGTGGAGGCCGCTTCTTATCCCAATGTAACAAGCTCTGATTGCTAAGTTCATCAAGAAAGATTTGGTTTGCCGCCACGCCTTCCAAATAAGATTATCACGCATAACCAAGCAGAATTTGAACAAGAGAATGACGAAGGACTCAGGCGTAAGACTTCAAAATACAACATCACAATTCTTCTCCTTATCGCCCAAAGATGAATGGGGCAATGAGGCAAATAACAAGAACATCAAGAAGATTGTGCAAAAGATGGTGGTAACATACAAGGATTGGCATGAAATGCCCTTTGCCCCGCATGGTTACGTAACCCTGCAGGCGCACTCAACCGGCAACTCTCTACTCATCGGGTTTATGGGTCTGAGGCGCCCTCCCCATTGAAGTTGAAATACCATCTCTCATGGGTGTTAATGGAGACAAAACTTGATGAAGCGTAACGGGTTCACCCGCCTTGACCTGGGCTTGAACCTCATTGACGAGAAACGGTGGCCGCGATATGTGTCATGGACAAGCTTGTACCAACAGAGGATGATAAGAGCTTTTGACAAAAGAGTTCGCCCTCGTGGATTCAAAGAGGAGAACTTGTACTCAAGCGCATCTTGCCGACATGCATGCACTCTCTGTGGGCAAGTGGACTCCCAAATATGAAGGACCATATGTGGTGAAGAAGGCATTCTCGTGAGGAGCTCTAACTCGGCGAGCATGGATGGAGATGAGATTCCAAATCCAAGAAACTCGATGTGGTCAAGAAGTATTATGCCTAGAAAAATAAACAAAAAAAGAGAAAGATAAGCCAAGAAAATCAGCTCGCTAGGTTGAAAACCCGCAAAGGGCGTGCCTAGGCAAAAACAGAATGACCTGGTGGATCAAAACCCGCAGCGGCGCATCCAGCAAAAATTAGGGTCGTAAAACTTGGACTTGAGAAAAGAAAAGGCAACCAAGACTCCCAAAGGTTTGGATAAGCAGGTGATCGTGGTTATGAGTATGGACGGCGGCACCGCTATTTCAGAGATGAAATCACGAGATCTGCTCTCTCTCTTGTATTTTCTCGCTTTAATAAAAATCGCAATGTACTTTCAATTGGCGTGACTTTCTCGCATGTCCAATTTCCATATCAATAAAAGTCCAACTTTTTCTCATATATGTGCTTTTCGTGTCTTTGCTTTCCATTATTCAGCTTTCTTTCAAAATGATAATTTTTATGATTGATGAAATTGATTTGCAAAACATGTGCATATTCAAGAGCATTACAGATCATTATGAAATCTTTGAAAATACGTATGAAATGATCTCCCAAGTGAAAAGAGAAGAGACAAAGCTGGTCCTAATAATCGTTGCACAATCCTCGCGTGATTATTGTCCCCGCGCCTCCGTCCAAGATATGGATTTAACCAAAAAAAAGTGCCAAAGAAAAACAAATAAGGTAAAAAAAGCCGCTTAAAGAAAAAAAAAAAAAAAAAAAAAAAACAAAAGAGAAGAAAAATCATGTATATGGAACACAAAAGAACACAACATCTTCATATCATTCATCATTCTCATGTCATCCATACCATTCATCACTCCATGGCATCAAACAAGAGTGCATTACACTTTCAAATTCGTGATCTCGTAAGAGCGAAAGAATAATCAAACAAGAGAAACATCCCACCAAAATCAATCATTGCATCCATGTGCACCCAAATACCCAAGTGCATGCATTTCATGCACCATCCAAGAGAAAAGTTACTTCGACCCGAGAGTCCCAAAAATCCCATTTTTAGAAAATCACCATCAAGACAGAGTTCAGAACTCCATCAAAGACAGAGTTCGTGAACTCCATCAAAGACAGAGTTCAGAACTCCATCAAAGACAGCAGTTCAGAACTCCATCAAAGCAGCAGTTCGTGAACTCCATCAACACGAGTTTCAGAACTCCATCAATCCGAGTTCGTAAACTCCATCAACCTGCAGTTCGTGAACTCCATCAATCCGCAGTTCGTGAAACTCCATCAACCCAGAGTTAGTGAACTCCTTCAGAGTTAGTGAACTCCTTCCACGCATCACAACATCGTACGAAAGCACGCCGATGGATCCATCGACTTCGCTAAGTCCTTCTGATTAGTTGTGTCACCTTAAGGCACAACAGAAATCCATTGATCAAACCGCCCGACCGATGTTGATCGGCCGCCGAAAAGGCCACCCCCGCAGTTCGTGAACTCCATCAATCCGCAGTTCGTAAACTCCATCAACCCAGAGTTAGTGAACTCCTTCAGAGTTAGTGAACTCCTTCCATTGCATCACAACATCGTACGAGCACGCCGATGGATCCATCGACTTCGTTAAGTCCTTCTGATTAGTTGTGTGTCACCAAGGCACAACAGAATCCATTGATCAAACCGGGCCCGACTTGATATTGATCTACCGCTCAAAAGGCCACCCCGTGAGCTCGTGACTCGACAAGAGTCCGTTAAAAGGTTTTAGGCAACCTCCGAATTTCCAATTTACCGCTTTTCCCAATTTATCGCTTTTTCCAATTTATTGCTTTTCGCACGTACTCACTGTTAACCCTCAAAAGAAAAAAACCCAAAAGATTTGAACTTTTCGGCTTGACAAAATTAGTATTATTTCTATATCTTTATTTCCATTTCACCAAAGAAATATGAAAAGGCCAATTCATATTTTTCGCTTAAATGTGAAATAAAGAGGGGCAAATTGTAATACCCCAATTTTGTCCGCCTTTCTAATTTAAGTCAATTTTAGTTATCCAAATTCAACTAAATTGAAATACCGTTGTTTAAATTAAGCGCACACGCCGAATGATCATTTTTTTTCGTATGCTTCTTCAATTTAATCTTCTTCAGATTTGAGTTTAGTCGCATATAAGTAGTGTCTTTAGTTAATGAGCTCATTTCTCCTATTTGAGTCTCGCTTTAGCGTATTCGCCTAGTCCGCCCGCTCGCCTTTTTGTGTTTGGCTGCACTCTTTTTATTATTATTCTTTTCTTTGTAGAGTTAATTTATTTTAAGTATATATGTATAGTCTAAAAATGCAAAAATCCTATTTAATTTTATTTATAATTTAAAAGTGTTTAAGAGTCCAAAAATGTCAAAAATACTATTTAATTTTTATTACAACTTAGAAGAGTCCCAAATGTCCAAATGTCCAAAAATACAAAAATAATAATACAAATATACAAAAACAAATAAATTGAAAATACAAAAATAAAAAAATAACAGCAAAGAAGAAGAAGCAGATCTGGGTGCCAAGAATGCTTCTCCAAGTCTGGCTTGGATCCGCACTAAAATAGTCAAAACCTGGGCCGAATGTAATTAAATGCCTAACCTAATTTTTAACTATAAATAGGCAATAATTAACAAACCAAAGGGTACACGTTTTTCAAGTTAAAAATCACAGTAAAAGATTAGTGGTTTTACACCAAACCCTAATCCCCTAAACACTTTTTTTGAGATCTCAAAAGAGGAAAACCGAGTAGCAACAAAGAACAAAGGATTACCAAGAAACGAAAGCCTAGATTTCAGACGGTTCTTTATTTTCGTGGAGACCAAGTTGGTATTTCAGATATAGAAAATCCAAAGTATAAGAACATGTATATGGATCTGCTTTTTCTCGCTTGTTTTATTGTGTTTCAAAGTAAAAATACACACGTAATTTGATCGTTATAATAGTGGATGTCGATTTGTTTTTGCCGCTTTTTTTTTTAAGAGATTATCAAATCAAGTTTCTTTTTTCTCACAGATTAAGATAGTGTTGATCGATCTAAAAATATAAAATCGATTAGTGTTTTCAAAGAAAAATACCAGAGTAACAGAGAAAATTGAAAGAGAACCAAACAAGGAGAGAGGAAGAGGGCAAAGCAGTGGAACAACAAAATAATAAAAAAACTAACCTTAAATATGTCGCCGAGACTTCGTTTTCTCCTGGCTAAGCTCCGGCGAGCCACCACACCGCAAACCGAGCTCCTTCCCCCAAAAACATTCCAAAGAAGCCCACTAAAACTACCCAAACCGAACTCAATCACCACCTTCGCACTCCTTTCACCTTCGCTGCTCACCAACAACCCACCACCGTGACCCTTCGCTTTCAACCACCCAACCACCGCCCCTCTCTCTCTCTCTCGCGCTGCTCTCTCTCTCCTCGCTCGCTTTCTCTCTCTCAAACCGATCCAACAACCACCTTCATCTGACCTTTCCTCCCTTCCATCTGACCGATTCCCTCTCCCTTTGCTTCTGCCTCTCTCCTCTCTTACCGCTCTCTCTCTCCATCAAATCGCGTAGATTCACGCTCAAAAATCTCACTCTCTTAAAGAGCTGCCATGCACAAGCAGCTGTTAGTGAGGAAGGAGGGAAGGAAAATTAGGTTTCTGCTTTTAGGTTAGCCCATTTATAGTGTCTCCTAAAAATCTATTTTATTTTCTTATTTTTTTATATTCAGATTACCACCTACACCCCGATTCATGCAGTAAGTAACCCCTATCACTTAAGCCCAATTTCGTAACTGGGCCCTCCTTTGCAAATTGGTTTTGCTGCTTACACCCCATGTTTAGTTATACCACCCCGTGAACTAGTAACACCCTGCTTTCGCGATTTTCACCCTTTTCTCATTTTTTAATTAATCCTTTCAACTCAAATAATTTCTCAATAAATCAAAAACTTTGTTAATGGTTTCGCAAGCCTCTCGCTTGCATAATCATTAACAATGAGGAACTAGTGGTGATCACTTGGAGCCTTTGCTCAATTGATCATCATGAATGCCTAATTTTTCTAATTATTTTCAATAAATCAAAAAACTTTGTTAAACCGCTTTTATAAGCCTCCGCTTGCATAATCATTGACAATGAGGAACTAGTGGTGATCACTTGGAGCCTTTGCTCAATTGATCATCATGAATGCCTAATTTTTCTAAACATTTCCAATAAATCAAAAACTTTGTTAATGGTTTTGCGGCTAAGCCCGCTTGCATAATCGTTAACAATGGGGAACTAGTGGTGATCACTTTGAGCCTTTGCTCAATTGATCATCATGAACGCCTAATTTTCCTAAAAACTTGTCATTAAATCAAAACTTTGTTATTAGTCCCGCTAAGCCTTTGCTTGCACGATTATTAACAATGGAGTGCTAATGGCGGTCACTTGGAGCCTTCGCCAATCGATCATCATGAAAGCCTCGGGCCACAACTAAACAAGATAAAAACCAAAACCTAGAACTACGTAGCTTTGAATTCTCCATCGCACCGAGATACGAGGAGCGATCCTCCGCAAGCACAATAAACTAAAAACATTTTTCCTTTCAAAACCAAAGCGCTAACTCTCGCCGAGCCGCAAATAAAAATTTTCATTAAGTATTTTTTCCATTAAGAGGCAAATTTAAGTATTTTTCAAATCAACACTTAAAATCACATGTTTAATTAAAGGTTCCTTTCAAAAGAGAAAGGAGGTGTGGGGTGCTAATACCTTCCCTATGCCTAACCGAATTTCAACCCAAATCTCCTGCTTTCAAAAGACCACCGCTTCCAAAAGGTTTTTCTTCAATATTTTCCTTATAAAAATATTGGTGGCGACTTCATTGTCTTAAAACGTTGTAAACGAAGAAAAACCCCGGGACTTTTTTCGCGCAACAAAGGGTTGTAGCCGCTTATATATGTGGGAAGCTACGCTTATTGGCATCGCTCGCCATAACTCGCACGCTCGCGACGCTTGAGAGACGTGATGGCCCACCAACTATGCAACGTGCCAATAAGACTCGCTTCGCTTTACTGCGGCAAGTAATGATGGTTGTCTTTTCGACCATCGTTGAAATGCAAGAGGCTGTGAGAAATGACCATTGCATAGTATTCAAAAATGCCTTTTCTTCCTCCATTCCTTATTCCGCCGAAAAGCATTTTTTGGGGGCAACTGTTACCTCAAAATTCGGACAAAGGCATTAAATTAAGCTTTAAATGGTATTGACCGCACATTTAATAGTATTCTCGTGAGCCGCAGTCAATGTTCAAGTCAATATACCATAAATTCGACAAAGAAAGTTGTACAAGCTACCGATAACGCAAGCAAACTTCGGCTGCACTTGGTTCTTCAAGCTACTAAACAATGTCGTAAACCTTCGACAGAGAGGCCCAATTGTTCGACAAAGTTGGGTCCAATACTTCACAAATCCTTCGACAACAAGTCGGGTCGAGGCGCAAGGAGCATCGCTTAGTGGGCTGTTATTTCCGGTTTTTAGGAAGTAGTTATCGTGGCTTGCCCACGATTGTATCCGAGAGTATAAATACTCCCTTGTAATAGGAAAACGGGTCACCACATCTTTACAAAAACTCGTGGAAACTCAACTTCCAAGTCAAAGCTAAACAAGAGTGAATCAGATCACATTGTACGTGTTTCGGTGGACCACCTCCTTCTTTCTATCATTTTAATGCAATTTTTACTTGTTTCTACGCTTGTTGCACTTCTTGCTTTTATTCTCGCTTTCAAACTATCTCTTCCTACTATTTTCTTGTTTTACGCACGCTAAAAGACACAAAACTTAAAGGCAATTGTCAAAGAGATTTTCTAGTTTGATCTCACGCCTTAATATTGAAAACTAGTGATTGTTTGCTAAAAACACCAAATAACATCGCTGCAGCTTATCCCTGTTTTTTATATATCGCTGCAAAGCTTATCTCATAATTTCAGTTGATTATTTTAGTTGATTAGTATATTATAATAGATAGTAGATTATAAATAAAATAATATTTATCCCATGTTTTTTATATATCAGGGACAATTATTTGTCATTTCTTAGGTATTAGTGAAAAATGTTTGTCACGTGTGTTTTAAATATTAATCAGTAGTTTAAATAGTCATCAATTCTTCTTGTTTTTTTGGATAGTAGGTTTCTAGTAGTTTTCAAACCTTATAATTATCAAAGACAAATATTAATCCGTGTTTTTATATATCAGTGCAGCTATCCCGTGTTTATTTTTTATATATCAGTGCAGTTATCTCGTAGTTTCTTTTTGTTGATTAGTAGATTATAGTAGATAGTAAAAGATAGATAGTAGATTATCAATAAGAAATATTTGTCTTAAATATTAATCAGTAGTTTAAAGAGTAATAAGTCTTCTTGTTATTTAGATAGTAGGTTTGTAGTAGTATTCAAAATCTTTAATTATCAATGACAAATATTAATCCTGTGTTTTTTTATATATCAATACAGTTATCCCGTGTTTTTTATATATATCAGTGATATTATCTCGTAGTTTCAATTGATTATTTTAGTTGATTAGTAGATTATAGTAGATAGTAAAAGAGAGATAGTAGATTATCAATAAAAAACATTTGTTTTAAATATTAATCAGTAGTTTAAATTCTCATTAAATCTTATTGTTTTTAAGATAGTAGGTTTATATTAGTCTTCAAAAATTATAATTTTCAATGAGAAATATTAATCTTGTATTTTTTTATATATCAGTGCAGTTATCCTGTGTTTTCTTATATATCATTGCAATTATCTTGTATTTTGGGCTTGATTATTTTAGTTGATTAGTAGATTATAGTAGATAGTAAAGTATAGGTAGTAGGTTTATGAATGACAAATATTAATCCCTGCTTTTTATATAATAGATTTATAGTAGTCTTAAAAATATATGAAACTAATATTTAGATTAAATATGGATGTGAAAGAAAGTGAGACCAACATGTGAGTATTTAATATGTGTGAAAAAGATTTAAATTTTAGTCCAATTACCATTGTATCTTTTCTCATTAAATTATGTGTAGTTTATTAGTATAAATAGATATTAGAAGATATTAGGTGTTTGTTTCCTGATAGAAATTACACTCCAATGAATCACATGCTTAGAATCGATGACTAGGAATGTGATTCCTAAGTATTTCCTAAAACATGTTTGGTTAGTTGGAATCTCTGAATCCAATTCTTTTTTAACAATTTATAAACTTGTTTGGTCTCAGAATATACATTCTTGGGAATAAACACTATAATTATCTAAATACCCCTAATTATATATGACATGTTATTTTAGCTTTCTAAGTAATTATAGGTGAAATAAAAGTATAAATTAATGTGATTATTTACTTATAACTTTTTTTTTACAATAATATTTTGTAATAATGTATTTTGTAAAGATATATATATATATATATATATATATATATATATATATATATATATATATATATATATATATATATATATAGTTATCAAATTAATATGATAAATTATAAGTGACAAATGTTTTTTTAGGAGTGGGTGAGTGGGGATAAGTGAGGGTTAGAAATGTAACTTTCGCCAAAAATTGAAACTCTTCATCTTGGAATCAAAGAATATCACTAGTTTTAATAAGATCACATTCCTATAAAAGTTGAAAAAACTTTCCGAAATGAAAGAACATTCCCTAAAATGCATTTTAATTTTTTTCAAAACAAACATAGAATCTCTAATTTCCAACAACATTCCTGAACCTCTTTATATCTCCCAAACAAACACCCCTTAGATTAGATAAATAATAATAATAATAATAATAATAATAATAATAATAATAATAATAGATTTTTGAGATAGTTGAAAAAAGTGAAATTGGGAAAAGTGAGAGAGAGAGAGAGAGAGAGAGAGAGAAAAGGGTTTGGGAAAAGTTAAATTGGAAAAACTGAAAAGTTGGAAAAAGTTAAAAATTTGATCCATAAAATGACGTTAAGACTTTTAAATTTTTATTGGGCTAAGATACGTAAGTAATTAAAGGTGAGAGTTAATTTTGGATGCTCAATAATGATGTTTTTGTATATATAAATATTAGATATCACGAATATACGAATATAGGTTGAAATGTAATCAAATAGTGTAATCAAACTAACTTATTCCTTTTATTTATATTTATTTATTATTTATACATAATATTGATTGCCCCAATTCTGTTCCTTCCAAATTACAAGTACGATTCCAAAAGAGTGGACTTTGATTCTCGCAAAGAATGATACTCACTACATGCACGGCAACCCCAACACAGCATACTCAACCTCCAAAACCAGCTTCACAAATTCCCCTTCAAAATCAACTTCACACCACTTTCTCTCCCTCTAAACTCAACGCCAAAACCAACCAAAGCCTCTCTCTAACACACACCAACCCCACCGTATCATGGACTTCCTCCATTGCTCACCATTGCCGAACTGGCAATCTACTCGAAGCTGCTTCCATTTTCGTGCAAATGAGAGAAGCTGAAACCCAACCCAATAACATCACTCTCATCACACTTCTCTCTGCTTGTGCTCACTATCCCTCTCACACTAGCATCACCTTTGGCACAACGTTACACACACTCGCTTTCAAACTTGGGTTCGCTGTAAACGATGTCAAGGTGGGCACTGCGTTGATTGACATGTACGCTAAATGCGGTCGTTTGGATTCAGCTAGATTGGTATTCGACCAAATGGGTGTCAGAAATTTGGTGTCTTGGAATACAATGGTTGATGGGTATATGAAGAATGGGGAAATTGATGACGCACTTAACCTGTTTGATAAATTGCCTGTTAAGAATGCTGTTTCTTGGACTGTCTTAATTAATGGGTTTGTGAAGAAAGAGTATCATGAGGAAGCTTTGGAGTGTTTTAGAGAAATGCAGTTTGCTGGGGTGGTACCTGATTATGTGACTGTTATTGCTATCATTGCAGCTTGTGCTAATTTGGGTGCACTTAGTCTTGGTTTGTGGGTACATCGACTTGTGATGAAAAAAGATTTTAGGGACAATGTTAGAGTTTGCAATTCGTTGATAGACATGTATGCAAGATGTGGATGTATAGAGCTTGCTCGTCAGGTGTTTGATGGAATGTCCCAACGAACCTTGGTGTCGTGGAACTCGATCATTGTGGGTTTTGCTGTTAATGGGCATGCAGAAGAGGCTTTAAGTTTCTTCCATTCAATGCAGAAGGAAGGGCTTCAGCCAGATGGAGTTAGCTACACTGGTGTTCTCACCGCTGCAGTCACGCACGCTGGATTGATCGACGAGGATTGAGAATCTTTGCTAACATGAAGAGAGTTCGTAGAATTTCCCCGAGAATTGAACATTATGGTTGCTTGGTGGATCTTTATAGTAGAGCAGGGAGGTTGAAGGAGGCATGGAATGTGATCAAGAAAATGCCTATGAAGCCTAATGAAGTGGTATTGGGGTCATTGCTTGCTGCTTGTAGGACTCAAGGGGAAGTTAGGTTAGCTGAAAAGGTGATGAAGTATATTGTTGAATTGGACCCTGGAGGAGATTCAAATTATGTGCTTCTTTCTAACATATATGCAGCAATTGGAAAATGGGATGGAAAGTAGTAAGGTTAGGAGAGCAATGAAGAATCGTGGTCTACAAAAGAAACCAGGCTTTAGTTCCATTGAGATTGATTCCAGCATTCACACATTTGTGGCTGGGGATAAGTATCATGAAGAGAATGACTGTATTTATGCAGCATTGGAACTTCTGTCTTTGAACTGCAGTTATGTGGCTATGTTCCCGATTTCGCTGGAAAAGAATCTTTGAGGGTGATTCAGTTTTGTAAATGAGTTGCACAATAACATAATTGACCTACTAATTGAGTTCAAGAAAATGATTTATTACTGAATCATTTGATGCATAGTGTTATGTTCACTCTCTTTATATCAATCATTTGGTGGCTTTGAAGAAAGAGGAATGACATGGTAGCAGTGACGATATGTGGAAGTTCAAGGATGTGGTTAGCCGTATTAATAGATTACGTGATGACATGGTTATATATAATAAAAGCAGCAGCAAGCAAGTTGAAGACTCATTACTGTGTACTTGGACACCTCCATCGGCGGGTTTGCTAAAATTGAATGTGGATGGGAGTTGCACCGCCACAGGGATATTGGCTCGGTGGGTTAGTTTGAGATGATAAAGGCAACTAGCTTGTTGGTTTCTCCTCCAAGGATGGTCATGGGGATGTCTTGTTTGCAGAGCTCTTTGGTTTATTCCACATGTTAACTCTGGTGCTTCAACTTAATGTGGCGTGTGAAACGGGCTCCATGGATGTTGTTAGATTGATGCAACAAAAGACAAATCATTGTTTTCGTGCCTATGCTTTGCTCCTCTTATGAATAATGTTGCTCTGCGGATAGCATCCCAAGTCTAAGCGCACGCACGCCTCACAATCGCAAAGTCAACTGCTATGCAGACTTCCTTGCCAAGCTTGGGAACTAAGAACTGCAAGGCATGTTGACTTTCAAGGATTCTTGGCTCGGGGGTTAGTTTGCAGACTTCCTTGCCAAATCTTAAAAGGAACAAAGAAGTCTGCATAGTCAACATGATGCTTAAATCATCAGAAAGGATTCTAAAGCACTGGGCGGCTAGTTGTTTGTTGCTTGTCTCTTTTCTTTTTTATTGTTTGATGTTCACCAAAAAATCTTAAAACATTACAAACTAATCTTCTTCTTCTTTTCATGTTATGTGGCAAATGATTTTGAGCTCTTGGGGTTTTGTCATCACCTCAACCCAAAGATAGCATACACAATCAAGGTCAAATAATAAATGCACAAGTGGCTAGTGACTTATCTCGGATATTCTCATAACAACTTCTAACTAATTAATTAATAAGATGAATATATACTTTACTCTACTGCAGCCCTTATACACAAGTGTTGGTAGTGCCCTATCATCTAACTAATTGTTATTTAACACTCTATTGGGCTAAGGCCCAAGTCTAGTGTCTTATCATCAAACCACAAAGTATAGTGACATGCATGACATGATTAATGGTTGTAAACTAGAGCAACATCTATTGATGAGTTAGTTTTGGAATCTGGTTAGGTCAAACTCAAATATTAAGATAGTTATCAAAGTTTATGCTAGATTCTATTTTCTGCCACTCGAGTTAAGCTCTAATTGTTCTGGAGGCAATGTGTTGGATCACATGAAATAATGGGATGGTCTCTTTAGTCGTTATAAAAAGAGAATCATCACCCGTGAGTTTTAAAACTCCTATTTTAAAAAAAAACTTTCCTCATTTCCCATTCTGTTTTCATTTTGTATATAGGCTAAATTATGCTTTTTGGCCTCTTTATCTTTACTGATTTCATTTTTTTTGGCCCTTTATCTTTTTTTTTTTCTCATTTTGGTCCTCGATGTTTCATTTTTGTGTCAATTTTTGGCTTTTTGTAATTTTCCATCCATCACCTTAACTGACGCCTACGCCATAGCTAATCGCCGACGCAAGGCCCATCCGATACGTAACCATTAAACGATACTTGACCAATGGGCGACCAAATTGAAACAAAAAGAAAGATAGTGACCAAATTTAAACAAACACAAAACATCAATTACTCTTTATCTTCTTCCTCCTTCTTCATCTTCTTTCTTCCCAGCCCACCATTACCTCCATGAGCCACCACCATCCACCGCCACCTCCTCCTCCACCACCACACCACCACCACAACAAAGAAAAGTAACCCCAAATCCCAATCCCAAATTCTAAATCCCTAAATCCCAAATTCCATTCCCAAATCCTAAAGGTAATTTACAATGATTTAGTTTTTAACTTGAGCTCGAGTTATCAAATATGTTCACTGGAGCAGTTATACATGAAGAATAACTTCACCAATATGATGTTAACCCTTCAAGCCTCATAAAGCATTCCTACTTCAATTCGTTGCTGTGAAGAAATCCCTATCGCAGGCAAACCAGATCTATAATTACTATGCATGACTTCATAAAACCAACCATAATTTTATCAAACCAACCACAGTTCACGCCAATATGAAATATTGTCTTTCCTCGAACATGAACAACCCCAGCAAATTGCGCTTTTTCGAAGCTGGAAATCTCTTCTTTAATTTGGGATTGGGATTTAGGATTTGGGAATGGAATTTGGGATTTAGGATTTAGAATTTGGGATTGGGATTTCGGGTTCTGCTTTGCTGTTGTGGTGGTGGTGTGGTGGTGGAGGGAGGGTGGCGGTGGATGGTGGTGGCTCACGGAGAATGAATTGCCACGCGGGTTAGTTAAGACGGGCATGATAAGTAACATTTGAGAGAATCGATGTTTTTGTTTGCTTAAATTTCGGCCCCTATCTTCTTTTTTTGTTTCAACTTGGCCCTTCATCGCCATGCCATTTAATTGCTAGACGTCGATGGGCGCCACGCCGCCAGCTTAATCTGCGCACAAGGTCGCATATGATGGATAAAATTACAAAAAGCGACCAAATCGACACAAAATGAAACATGGGCGACCAAAATGAGAAAAAAAGATAAAGCGACTAAAACGAAATCACGCCAAAGATAAAGAACCAAAACAAGAATTTAAATTTTTGTATACTTGATATGTATAAAATAAATATAATTAGTAATATTTAACATGCAAAAAATATGCTTTATTGCAAATCCTTAAAAATATCCACCTTTGTTAATGTGCGCAGAGAAGGTTTAGCCAAATTTGCTTATGGAGTCTGCACAAGCCACAAGATATTCGGATATTTTAGAAAAGAATACGATTCATTGCATCATCACCCAAATGAAGTGACATTGCTGTCATATCCTACACACCAACGTCAGCATGAGCACCCATTTGAGAATAGAAGCTTGATGTTAGTAGTTATTTACTACAGAGATCAATTAAAGGATATCTCCTGCTACATATTTTTGCAGTATTCTAGTAAAAGGAGCTTAAACATATCATGTCGCAGTTATTTCTGTCCAATCCATGAATGAGCTGTACGCCTGTACCCATAATTTTTATACTATAATCATTTTAAAATATTCGATAAGCTGTCTTTTTTTTTTCAAGTGTAATGTAAAGATATTTAACTGGTTTAGTTTACTTCATTTAAATATTTGCTTCTGCTTAACAAGATTTGGTTCAAGTCATAGGATGAAGTTCCTTGTCTTGGGATATACTAATGATACATAAAACTTAATGCCCAAGCTTTACATACTCTTAATTAATAATATTCAAGATAATAAAGAACAGAAATCAACAAGCTGAGTAGCTGACATGATATTTCTACTGCAAAACACAAAACAAAAGTGCTAAACCTAAACTTGCTCTAAGTAGCTAGATGATTTGCACATGTTACAAAAACTAAATTAAGATCACGGAAATGAGATTCTTCAGTAATAAGTTTTTAAGGATTTTCAGGCCTAACTGGGTTGCCAATGCTATGATGGTGTAGTGGGTCTGGACCAGTAGGAACTTTCCTTAACTCTCCAATCAGTACTGGCTTATTGATTCTTGATGTTCCTTCCAGACTATCCTTCAAACTAGATTTCTTCTCCTTCAATGCTGACAGTATCTGCACATCAGACAAAGTTTATAGAAACGTGAAATCTTTTAGGAATAAAAAAAACAAACTCACTCTGGAATCTTAAGAAATAGCTTTAGAAAAAAGAACTTTAGAATGTTTAGAGGAAAAAAAATAGTTTTCCCTAGAAGCCTATAATAGTGTGACAAACCTTCCTGTTGGGCATCTTCTTGAGACTTCTTCCTTCATTAGCATGAAAGCATGCATGCACAGAACCGCAGGCTATACGAATAAACAAACAAACATGATTATATGACTGTTACTACTAAAACAACTTATTATGCATGAATGAAAAAAACAATGCAAAAGAAGAAGATTGACAGACCAGAAGTTTCTTCCCAGGTCATAAGAAAGAAGCAAAAAAGAACTAGTATGAAGACAAAGGCAGAGATGAATTTTGAAGCCATATTAGAGAGAAGAAAGCAGGTTTGCATGCAGGTTAATTGTGGTGAAGTGAAGAAGAGTATCGTAACACACAAATTTATAGCGGTGGTGTGGTGTGGTGTGGTGTGTCAAGGATTTGAATGATGGGGTGGTGCAGCCATTTTGGAAGAAATTATTAAATTAAAGACTACTATATATCTGTGACAGTGACAGAGCCGTCTTATGTGGTTGTTTGTCGAGGGCTCGAGGCAACAAAAAAATCACCTGGCAATGCAAATCTATCTATCTATCTATCTATAAGAAGACAGAAGCTACTCCTATACTGTGAACTAAAGAGGATATATTATATGCTTTCCTATTTTGATTAGATTTGGAACGTCAAATACAACGTCATGTTTCCTTTCTCAGTCTATACAATATTTATGCCATCCTCCCATAATTTTTTTTTTTTTTTATAAGCAAGAGATTTATCAATGAGAGATTGTGAGTCGCATTAATCCTTACAAAGTTAGAGAAGGGAGAGAGACTTCATTAAAACCTCCCTGAACTAAAACTTTTTGAGAAAAAGACTCAGACACGGAAAAAGAGTACCCCAATACAAAGTGCATTACAGTGATGATAAACACCCTAGTGAACAATTGAACCAATCGAAATAAGATAGTCCACTATTTCTCCCCTTTCTAGCTTTGAACCACTCCCACCAAGTGTATTTTATAGCATTTACAATTGCATGTCTGATTCTCTCTGTCGCACTATCTGTTTACAATTTTACGTTAACACTTTTCTCCTTTTTCTTTCTCAACCATAAACACGTTTCTCTTTGGTAATCATATTTGCAGGCTGTTGCAACTATTGGACTTGGTGTTGTGAATTAAAAATGGGCAGGTTACTCGTTGGAGAGGAGAATACTCTCTTTGGTAAAAAAAATTTTGAATAGTAGGGGTGTTCAAAGTCGAACCAAACCAATATAAAATCGCAAATCGAAAACCGCAAAAACTGCTTTAACAGTGTTTTGTTTCGCTTTTTTTTATTAGTGAATCGCAGTGGTTTGGGCTTCGATTCGCAGCTTTGATTATGTAAATTGAACTAAACCAAACCGAAAATCCTATATATAAAAATAAAATTAGTCAAAGCAATATATGTAGTAAAATAAGGAAAACGATTTATTTAATGGCTCGTTTGGATTAGCTTATTTTTGAGCTTATGAAGATAAATAAGTTTTTTTCTTAAATCATAAGTTCTCACTAACAAAAACTGAATCTCCATAATTTGTTTTTCCATAAACTACCCTGACAAGCTTATGAATAATACATAAAACTTATTTATTTGCGCATGTTATTTTTCATAAGCTCAAAAGAAACTCTATCCAAACAGATTTAAATTGTGTGTTGTCTCACAAAAACCGAACCAATCCAAACCACGTTAGTTTGGTTTGGTTTTTTTTTGGAAGCCAACCGAACCAAACTCAAGATTTATTTTTATTTTATGCTCGGTTCACTTTTATGTTGAAAACCGAACCAACCCGCACCGCGAACACCCCTAGCTGATAGTAGATAAGGTAGCCGATAATGAATAAACTCGCTTATAGCGGATAGTAGATAAGCTAGTGGATTGAATTTAAAGTGTTTGCTAAAATTATCGTTGAACTAACTTATAAATATAAAATAACGAAATGAAAATTTGTAATTAATATCAGTATTCTCAAAATTCGGATAAGCGGCATTAAATTGCTTTTTAAATGGTATTGATCGCACATTTAATAGTATTCTCGTGAGCCGCAGTCAATGTTCAAGTCAATGTACCATAAATTCGACAAAGAAAGTTGTACAAGTGTCGATAACGCAAGCAAACTTCGGATGCACTTGGTTCTTCAAGCTACTAAACAACGCCGTAAACCTTCGACAGAGAGGCCCAATTGTTCGACAAAGTCGGGTCCAATACTTCGCCAAATCCTTCGACAACAAGTCGGGTCGAGGCGCAAGGAGCATCGCTAGTGGGCTGTTATTTCCGGTTTTTAGGAAGTAGTTATCGCGGCTTGCCCACGATTGTATCCGAGAGTATAAATACTCCTCAGTAATAGGAAAACGGGTCACCACATCTTTACAAAAACTCGTGAAACTCAACTTCCAAGTCAAAGCAAACAAGAGTGAATCGATCATATTGTACGTGTCGGTGGACCACCTTCTTCTTTCTATCATTTTAATGCAATTTTTACTTGTTTTTACGCTTGTTGCACTTCTTGCTTTTATATTCGCTTTCAAACTATCTCTTCCTATTATTTTCTTGTTCTTACGCACGCTAAAAGACACAAAACTTAAAGGCAATTGTCAAAGAGATTTTCTAGTTTGATCTCACGCCTTAATATTGAAAACTAGTGATTGTTTGCTAAAAACACCAAATAACAAATTGGCACGCCCAGCTGGGACATTTGCCGCTTATTTTGTGTCGCTTTTAAGTGTATAAACCTCGTATGCACTGAGGAGTGGTAGGATGGCACGCACTCAATTCTAACAACGCCTAGTTCCGTACCGTGATATCACAAGTGCAAGGAACAAACTGTGAGATTCTCGCCAATGTCACGGTGGAAATGTTACAGGACTACGCCCCAGCTGACATCAATAACCGCTCCCACGATGTCAATGACTAATGTTGGTTCGACATCATCTATGGCCTTGCCACAAAGTACGGGACTTCCTTCTAGTCCTTATGTGGCAACAGGAATAGTTTGGAAACACGCTTCCAAAACATGAGTCTACCACCATACCTTTGGGGTATATGGCATGCCCATCGAATGCCACATGTGTCGACCTTTTCTCCTTCACACGATCTTCCGAGGGTACACTTGGTCGAAATCCTATCGTGATTAACCAATGCGCCCTTGTTGGCGTTAAGACAACAAGTGGACTAAAGCAATCATGATATGGTTAATATGTCGACTCAACAAATTGGTACCGTGTTCAACTTTGATTCGTAACACAAATACCGCTTATCGATGTTAGCGCACCAAATGGGTAGGATTGCGCATTTCTTTGGGGCTCCTACGGAAACAATAGGCGCTACCAAATCATGGAACAACATGCCTAACACCCCACGAGATCGCTGATCGCCGGCTCAAAGTTATGGGCTAACAACAAACGGGAAATCACATCCTCGAGGTAGTTATGGTGAATCAAACCAAAACGCTGATGAAGTTGTTCGACAAGTGCAACGTAAATAACGCTTGTGCTCAAGACAACATAGCCACTTTGGTCGAAACCATAATGGCGCAAAATGGCCTTAACATAGGTTTACATAGGCCTAATTTCATATCACCACCGTGTGAATACGTGTCGCGCATGCACTGCCAAGAGGTTGGAAAATCCCTAAATTTACTAAGTTCGGGGGTGATACCAATGAGTCCACCGTCGAACACATTGCCCGCTACATGACCGAGGCAGAGACATAGCTCAAAATGAGAGTTTGAAAATGAAGTATTTTCCAAATTCTCTAACTAAAAATGCCTTTACGTGGTTTACCACTTTACCCCCGGTTCCATATATACATGGGGGCAATTAGAAAAGGCTTTTCATGAGCAATTCTACATGGGCCACCAAGATTAGCCTTAAAGAATTGGCCGCTGTTCGACGTGAAAGTACCGAGGCTATTGATGATTATTTGAATAGATTCAAAGTTATCAAGGCAAGGTGTTTTACGCAAGTGCCCGAACATGAGCTTGTTTAAATGGTCGCAGTGGCCTCGACTATTCAATTCGAAAGAAATTGATACGCCTCATTCGAGAGACATGGCCCAACTAGTTTGACAGAGTTCGACAAGTCGAAAGGCTTAGAGAGGAAAAGGCTAGAGTGAATAAGTACAATAAAAAGAAAACTCAGTGGGTTTTCACAAAAAGAAAAGATAGCCTATGTAGATGAACAATTCGACTTTTGCATTTAGCGATGTCGAATCTGAGGAAATAGACGTGGTTTAACTTAAGCCGGTCCTCCCTATGCTTGTAAATTATTAAGGTCCGCAAACGGGAATAACTCAGTAGAGCCTAAGAATGATAGATTTGTGCCTCAAAACGCACACCTTTGATGTTACTAAACGTGACGAGATCTTTGATTTGCTAGTGACTCGATGGCCAAATAATAGTGCCAAATGGCTCGAAAGTTCCTCCTCTCTAATGCAGGAAGAAAAAGGGTTATTGTAAGTTTCATAATTTTTTGGGACATACAACCGACTGCTGTGTACTTTTCAGTGACATGGTTCGTAAAGCGATCAAGAAGGAAGGCTCAAATTTGGAGATAAAAAGAATAAAGCACCGATGCAAATTGATGTCGACCCACTCCATCAAGTGGAGGCGATGTATGCGAACCAATCGAGATGAGTATCAATATGGTAGACGCAAAAATGGTGGATTCTCCAAAGTCTACCAAACCTCCCGCCAAAAAAATCAAAAGTGTCAGGTAAAAGAGTAATGTCAGGCAACACGTTACTCAGAAGAGTATGAGGAGAAGGTATACCAGGCGGTACCCAAGGCCGAGGAAGATTTGATAGACTTCGAACCTGGCAAATCGAGCTCGAGGTCATGTTATGTCCAAGGTGCAAGGTCGTGGTTTGATAAAGAAGCGCTAAAAGTGCCGAACGTCGTGGAAGTTCGACAACCCCTAAAGAGGAAATGGCCGATAAGAGGCCAAATTTCAATTTTCAAGAGAGGGACCTTCCTTACAAGGTAAAGAATTCGAGCAAGGCTTCGATAAGCAAGCCGCAGCTTTCGTCGGTAAGTGGTGTAGCCAAGGAGTTTGCGCTTATCCGCCTCGCCAAACCATTTTTTCCAAGAGCAGATCCATCCAATGAGAAGTGGATACACGCCGGATGTAGACACTACAAGAATGCCGCCAACACGTTGGAACGCCAAGCCAATCACGTGTGAGGCCTCAAAATACAATTATAAAACAATTATAAAGCGGAAGAATCCCATGACGGCACTCCAATGGCGCTGCTGCACAATAAAAAGAAGGCAACATCGGTCGCTAACGAGCAAACGCCAAAAACTAAGGCGGTGTGACTCTAAAATCGTGGGGAACACAAAGATAAGTATAGGTGTGCCGCCAATCATGAGGTTGGAAATAAGGCTAAAGCGGAAATCTATTGTGATAGAGGAACCAAGAATGCTCGCTATGGAGAGGATCTTCCTCCATTAACATCTATAAAAAAAAGAAGAGTGCTTCATTCGACATGGATGAAGATGTTACTTCGATTTCGACGACTCGAGGCTAGCTTCGACGCCATCCGCAACGTGGTGTCCATTCCGCCGAGTGAGTACGATGTCAGCATAGCCCCAAACGACGCCGAAGAAGACTTCATGGGGATATGGCTAACCACAAGCGCATGCTACTATGTCATGAACAATGGTCGCGTGGAAGAACAGATGGCCACTTTCGAGAGGCCGACGAGGCATGCAACACCATCCAAGCCCTCAGACGCCCAAGCCAAAGTTAATGGCGAGGCATTAATAAGATAATCGGGTCGATGGAGGGGTCAGTCGTTAACTTAATGCCTCGTGCCATGTCAAGACAATAGTGGTCGCTTGATACAGACCTTAGACCTCATAATATTATGTTAACCACCATGCGAGGGGAAATCGCCTGGCCGTCGGGGTCAGCCGCTGGAAGTGGTGGTAGGAACCGCCGTAAGAACCACCACGCTCTTTGTCATAAGATCAAAAGCAAGCTACAATCTACCTCGGGAGAGAGTGGATACATGGCGTAGGAGTCGCTCTCAAGCCTACACCGTAAATTGGTAATGTGGAGGATGATGGTCCGTGGAGTACGTCAAGGCACTAAAGTTATTTCCTCACGACGAAATAATGTCACCAGGAGAATTTTGAGAAGCAATGGCTTAATATTGCGCCATGTTCATCTTCTAGCCAAGCATATATCTCAGATAATGTGCTTTCCTCCATTCACTTATACCCAACACATGGTTTTGTGTGGGAAAGAGAGGAAATAAGGTGCAAATGTCTATCCCGATGGTGTGCTACTCCAATGTGATGGGACACCGACTTTAGAAGGTTTAGATGTCGCACTCTGGTTGGGATAGAATTACGCTATATGGCCGAAAAATAAATAAAACGCTTGGAAGCCGAAAGTTAAATCAACAAACAATGGTCGCCGGCCACAACTTCATCTCAAGAAAATGGTGAAGTCATAAATGACAAGTCGGATTGCATTTATGATGACGAACCATTGGGTTTTGAAAAAGACCCAGAGATTCTACAAAGCGCATGCAAGCTCAAGATCCAACAAGAGGTGGATTTGGGGAGATGGCTTGATCAAAAGGCCAATATATATTAAATGCACATCTTGATGTCGCTTTCGTAACCCAAGTTATTTCACTTCGCAGAGTTCAAAGATTGCTTTGCTTGGGAGTACAAATAAATGCCCTTGGCTTGAGTCGGTAGTTGGTGGAATTACAAATACCCATTCGACTGTGGAAGAAACCAAAGTGAAGCAAACGCCAAGAAGATTTGCTCCTCGATATTGGCTAAGATCAAGGAAGAAATAGAAAGGTCGCTCAAAAGCAAATTCATCGAATCGCCAGTACGCTGATTGGTTAGCTA
Source organism: Oxytropis ochrocephala (assembly GCA_020916435.1). Lineage (NCBI taxonomy): Eukaryota > Viridiplantae > Streptophyta > Magnoliopsida > Fabales > Fabaceae > Oxytropis > Oxytropis ochrocephala. The sequence continues at coordinate 111,196,968 of CM037093.1, forward strand.
ATATAGTTCCAAAGAATGAAGAAAATGGAAAACTTAGAGTTCATGAGACTTTAGTGGATCTAAATAATGCAACACCTAAAGATGAATACGCTATGCCCGTGAAAGCGTAAATGTTAATAGATTCAAGCAGCAGGATTTGATTATCTCGCTTGCTAGATGGCTACTCAGTATAATCAAATCTTTATTGCCGAAGAGGATGTGTTTAAAAAAATTTTTCGATGTCCAGGCACTAGGTGTTTATGAATGGGTGGTCATGCCTTTGGTTTAAAAATGCCGTGCCACTTATCAAAGGGCAATGAATTCTATGTTTCACGATTTTATTGATGATTTTATGCAAGTATACATAGATGATGTGGTGGTTAAGTCATCCTCGTAAAGTGGTCATTTAGACCATCTTCGACGCTCTTTTGAACGAACGAGGAAATATGGATTGAAAATGAATCCAACCAAATGTGCTTTCGTGGTACGCAAGGTGTGAATTCTCGGGTTTTGTAGTACACAAGAAAGGCATAGAGATCAACTAAAATAAGACTAAAGCAATTATGGAAACGGCGCTCCTTCACCAAGAAAGAACTTCACCATCGCTAGTAGGAAAATTAATTTCTTCAAGATTCATCTCAAATCTAAGTGGCAAAACACAAGTTTTTTCGCCATTATCGAGATTGAAGAAAGAAGATGAATTCAAGTGGGAGCAGTTCACCAAGATGCTTTCGACGCAATCAAGTCTTATTTGGTCAAGCCGCCAATTTTATTGCCTCGTTATTGGAAACAAGTTGCTAAAATTGTATATAGCAGCCTTTCCGATAACACAATAGGTAGTATGCTAGCGCAAGAGGATGATAGTGGTGTCGAAAGACCCATTTATTACCTTAGTAGGTTTTGATCGACACAAACTAGGTATAGTCCAATTGAGAAACTCAGGCTTTGCTTGTATTTTTCTTGTACAAAATTGAAGCAATATATAAAATCGCAGATGTTTATGTTTATTCGCATTTTGATGTTATTAAACATATGTTGTCAAAACCAATGTTGCATAGTCGAATTGGCAAATGGGCTTTAGCTTTGCTAGAGTACAACTTAACTTACCAACCCTTAAATCAATTAAAGGACGTTGGTCACGATTTTATAGTAGACTATCTCGTTGTCGAACGTGGAATACATTCGTTAGACATACGCCCTCGAGATTATACTGATGGCTCGCCATAAAAATGGAGCAGTATTGGAATTTTGATTATCTCGCCGTAAAATACTCCAACGAAGTATAAATTTAAAATTCGAGACTTCGCTCAAATAATGAAGTCAATATGAGGCTTTAATAGTAGGCCTTAAAATTTTACTCGAATCAAAGTTATGTTGAAATAAAAGGTGACTCTCAATTAGTGGTCAAACAATTGACAAAAGAATATAAGTGTATTAATGAACACCTTATTAAATATTTCGTTATTGCCAATACTTTGCTAAAAAGGTTTACATTCGCTCATCTAGAACATTTACCACGAATTGAAAATCACGCGGGCAAATGAACTCGCACAAATTGCCTCCTGCTATAAAGTATCAAGCAAAGCCTGTAAGAGTTAATTGAGATAAAAGATAAATTAATCTCGTAAGACTCTCTCTATAATACTCCTTCGACGTTATTGTCAACACCAAAATCGGGGGCAATAAATACAAATGAAGTGCGCGCTTAAAAACGCCACATTTTTGACGATATTGACTTGGCGTAAATTTTTGCTATTGACAATATGGTTGATGATGATTGGCTAAAACCCATTGTAGAGTATTTGCAAAATCCTACAGGAACACTAATAAAAAGTAAAGTACAGAGCTCTAAGCTATGTGTTAATTGGAAACGAATTGTACAAACAAACTCGGGCGGGTACTACTAAAATGTCTTAGTGAAAACGAGGCATATTTGGCGCTTCGATACACATAGTGGAGCATGTGGCTCACATCAAGTAGGCTACACAAAATGAAATGGTTGTTATTTCGACAAGGAATGTATCGCCAACTATGCTAAAAGATTGTATAGAATTTGCCAAAGGTTGCCAAGAATGCCAAAACATGCCGATACAACACGTGCCTCGCAAATGAGTTGCACTCTATAGTGAAACCTGGCCATTCAGGGTTGGGCTTTAGATGTGATTGGAGAAATAAAACCAACTTCACGAAAAGGCCACGATACATTCTAGTAGGATTGATTACTTTACTAAACGGGTAGAGGCAATACCTTTAGCCAATGTAGATCAAGAGGCGTTGATAAGGTTTATTCAAAATCATATCATTTATAGATATGGAATTCCGTAAACCATTACTACGCACTCAAGGCATCGCTTTCACCGGTCTAAAAATGGTAGATTTCACACGAAATTGGTTTCAAGTTATCGACTTCGACACCATACTACGCACAAGCCAATGGTCAAGCAGAGGTCGCCAATAAAATCATTATTAACTTGATTAAAAAGCACGCTGGACGAAGTTCTGAAGTTGGTACGCTTCTTCTTGACCAAGTGTTATGGGCTTGTTTAACTTCACCTAAAGAGTCTATAAACACCACTCCCTACAAAGTTAACATTTGGGCATGATGCAGTTGTTACCCGTCGAGATTTGTTTGCAATCAACAAGGATTCGTAAACAAGGTGAAATTCCTTTGATCATTATTGGAATATGATGATTGATGAATTAGTTGATTTAGACGAAGAGAGGTTGTTAGCTTTAGAGATGCTTATTCGATGTAAAGAAAGAGTAAAGCTAAAGCCTACAATAAAAAGGTTAAGTTAAAACCTTTGAGGAAGTGGGAGTTAGTGTGGAAAGTCCTATTACCTATGGATAAAAAGATAGAGTTTTAGTGCAAATGGTCACCTGTGGTGGGAAGGCCCATTTTCATGGTTGCGATGCTTTTCTAATAGCGCCATGAAGTCAAGAGCTAGGTGACTAAAATAGAATCTTTAGAATAAATGGCAAGTATTTAAAACGATACAAGCCAACGTTAATCGAGATAAAGATCGAGCAATTATAAGTAAACGAAAGTTGTTCATAAAATGGCAATGTATAGAGAAATTGTTAAAGTTACACACCATTTTTAGAATGCTAAGCTATTACGCCTTAGAAGTTCGACAAGGTAGCCTTATGCCTCCATAATGCTAACATCGAGAGAAATAGAGGTGTCGAGAAGGTACAGCTTTTTTGTCGAGGTCGGCGAGAATAGCTTCGATGCTTGTCAATCTTCCAAGTGCTCTATAGCCGCCAATGCTTTGGTGGTTTTGATGGACGCAAGAAGCAAAGACTCATGCGCTCGACGATCGTGCCCTTCCGATGCTCAAGGCTTGATACTTTGAGTTGGAGTGTCTTTATCTCCTCACAATACGCCGCAACTGTGATCCCATTCAACGATCGCTTTCATCTTTAGTCATTGGGTTTCGAGAGCCTCGATGTCGCCTTGATCACTCTTAAGAGAGGCGTAGTTCACTCGCAGAGTCGAGCCCTCTGAACCTGGCGCTGAGGTGGTCGACCGCTGGTCGATTAAAAGGAAAGTTGCTTCAAAAATAGTGGCCAAATTCCATGAAGAACGAAAGGACGCTTTTGAGGAGGGTCCAATTTGGTGATCTTGTGAATGAGGGTTTTTACCTCAAGATACACAGATGAGTCATTTTCAATGGTCGCCACCAAGTCCCCTTCTAACACCTTCGCCTTCAACCGCAAAGCAAAGCCGACCGCCTCCCGATTGATAGAACTTAGAGAGTTATTCGAGGAATCGCAAATCAAGCTACCGACGAGCTCTTAAGACTCAACATGATCTTCAAGGTCGCCAAAGGATTCGCTCTTCTTTAGCTCACCAATTCTTGATCGCTAACAAATATTGTTGATGACTCTTCGCGTAGCACTTTGATCCGCAGTGTTCCCCACTCTAGGTGCCTCTTGTTTTGATCGATCATATTCTCTTCGTGTATTTCGGCTGCAGGTAGCCGCTACTTCGGGTCCTCGCTTGTTGGAACGTTAAGTTCGAACTCGAGCGCTTCTCCAACAACGCCTCCTGCTCGACTTCTACCTAAGAATGGGATAGCCTCCTCCATAGCAGAGCATTCTCTTCGACGATCGCTCTTGTTCGACATTTCCAAAGATTTGGAGCAAACTCCTCGAAAAATGTGGATTTCGTGGTTATCCAACGCTTGGAAAATTTCTTCAAACAGCTACACTCGAGGAGATGAAGGAAAAGTGGAGCACGGGGTCGATAACTCTAGATCAAGAAATTTCAACCATAGATCGAACTTCGTGTTTGTCCACGAGCACCCACCCACCTATGCACAACAAGGTATATCGCTTAAGTTAAGGATTGGAAAGGTGAGACCGAATAAGTCTAAACTAATGTCGAAAGCGGAGTTTACCTCTTGTACCTTAAGCCTCTTGATTCGAGGAGAAGAAGGTGGTTCAGAGCCTCATCAATAATGATGCCTCGAGCTGCCCTTTGAATCTCGTGAAGGTTTCTCTTCTTCGACCTCCGAGTGAGGGGGACGTTTATCATCACTTTCTGTCCCGCAAAAAGAATTTGGGTTATGACAAGAAAGTGAATGACAAAGGGAAGAGAAATTTCGACTTGATTAACAAGGCAAAGAGTATAGTACCTCATCTTCGTGAAGGACCATTTTCTTTTAGCTTTGGTCCACGAGGATTTTGCTCGGTTGTTTTCTAAAAAGAAGGTTTTCACATAAATAAAAGTCGAATCAAAAATAACTTGAAGTGAATAAATGGCAACATACATTCTTTAGACAATGTCCGAGTAGATCTCACGACCACCGCCTTCGGGTCGGAGGAGATTTTATTGTGGTAGCCTTGCTTACTTTGATCTTCACTGGTGCAAAGTTGATCCGACGTCGAAAAACATTGATAAGCAAACAGAATAAAACTAAGTTACGTATGTTTAAGACTCGTAATGATTTGGGTATCGCTAAGTAAATACCGGGTTGTTCAAGGAAGCGGTCGCTACCAATTTCTTCATAATATTTTTCTCAAAGGTGTCACTAGCTCTCCAAAGCAAAGAAGTGGTGTAGTAATCACCACCATTCATGAAATTTCTGGTGCATGAGAATCTGGGGTTAAATTTGAGGCTCAAACTCAAGCGCCCTATAAAGGGAATTTTTCAAGGCTTGTTTGTAGTCGCCATCGCTTCGATTCAAAATTCTCGCCTATGAAAACACATCGGGCGCAGTCGACCGACAAAGGCCAAACCGTCGCGTAATAACTTGGGAAGTATTTTTAATGCCGGTTATTTTTAGTTTCGCTGTGGTAAGTCCGTAGAAAGAATAGCAGAGAGAGAGGTAGGTTCGCCGATTTGGGTAATCTCTCACTTGTTCGGATGTAAGAAGAAGGAAATGGTCACGTAAAACCAAGTTGGACCGAAAAGGCCTTTGCACAAAGTGGAGCCATGGAGTCTACGAAACTTGTGCACTTCAGAACATGTCAAGTGAATTTCAAAGACTCTTCCCGAGGAATATTTATCCATTGGTTTCAACTGGCTAGTTTAATCCCTTCACCCTCCTAGACTTTAAGGTTGGCCGAGCGCACTTAGGAATATACTGCATCTAGTCGAGACTCAAAAGTGGCTAGCAGCCACAATTGCAATAGCCACAACGGGCCAGAGGCCAAGAACTTGTTGGTGGGTTCGCCTTCTTTCGCTTCTAGAACAAAGATTATCAAGCTCCCGAGAGAGAACCCAACAACAGCTTGGCAAGACTAATGTTTTTTTCTCGTGGAGTCATGGCCAGCTGGAATATAGGTTTTAGAAACCCGGAGTGAACGCACAGTAAAACAAAAAGTGGATAACCAAAGCGGTTGCATAGGCTACGTGAGTTTTTAGCGTACATCGTGGTCGCTGTCACGATTCAGGTGTTCTCGTGATGTAAGGAGCAAAAGTGGCATTGTTGAAAGTGAACGGGTATTCATAATCGTGGATTAGCAGTGGTCAAAAGTCTCACCTAGGGTTTCTGCACTGTGATGGCAAAGAACATCTAGTAAAGTGAGAGTCAAGATGCCACATCTCAAGGAGGCTATGAGTAGCACAGCCCCAAAATCGCATAGCACCCAATATCAAAGTGTCATTATATTTTAGCCCATACCTAGACAATCGGATAAGGTCAAAAATACCTTGTTTTTTCCAGATGTCGCCTTTTTAGCCTCTACCTTGTCGAGCTACCTATGTAAATCTGCTGGTCGAGCCTAGAGCGCACCTAAAAACCCCGGAAGGACTATTCGTAAATTCTAAATGAAAAGGGTCTTAGTGAAAATTCGGGTCAAGACAGCATGATCGGGGAAAATTTCGTAAACCTTAGTGTTTTCTAACAGATATCGTGAAGAGGACCTAGATATGCATGAGTATAAACCCTAGTAGTAGGAATCAACACTGGTTTGCCATTGAATCGCCGATCGCCGTGGAATGTCGCTCATCAACGGCTTACCGGGCGGTTTTGTGTCCATGGTTCGCTGCTCTTCGCTGAACATTCAGCAGTTGTATGAGGAAGCCACGAGAGATAAAGAGCAAATGCGTAGACGAAATTCAAGCGTAGGTCAAGGAAGCGGAATGAAAGTTTGAAACTTTAGTGATCTTGGGGATTTTTGCAAGACGCAGCAGAATGAAGAATGCGTAAAGACTTCACAAAAGTTCAAACCGAGAAAGAGGAATACGGGGCGGTCAGAGCCGCTTATATATGTCGGGAAGCTACGCTATTGGCATCGCTCGCCATAACTCGCACGCTCGCGACGCTTGAGAGACGTGATGGCCCACCAACTATGCAACGGTGCCAATAAGACGGCTTCGCTTTACCTGCGCAAGTAATGATGGTTGTCTTTTCGACCATCGCTGAAATGCAAGAGGCTGTAGAGAAATGACCATTGCACAAGATTCAAAAATGCCTTTTCTTCCTCCATGCCTTATTCCGCGAAAAGCATTTTTCGGGGGCAACCGTTACTCTCAAAATTCGGCAAGCGGCATTAAATTAAGCTTTAAATGGTATTGATCGCACATTTAATAGTATTCTCGTGAGCCGCAGTCAATGTTCAAGTCAATGTACCATAAATTCGACAAAGAAAGTTGTACAAGTGTCGATAACGCAAGCAAACTTCGGATGCACTTGGTTCTTCAAGCTACTTAAACAACGCCGTAAACCTTCGACAGAGAGGCCCAATTGTTCGACAAAGTTGGGTCCAATACTTCGCCAAATCCTTCGACAACAAGTCGGGTCGAGGCGCAAGGAGCATCGCTAATGGGCTGTTATTTCCGTTTTTAGGAAGTAGTTATCGCGGCTTGCCCACGATTGTATCCGAGAGTATAAATACTCCTTGTATAGGAAAACGGGTCACCACATCTTTACAAAACTCGTGGAAACTCAACTTCCAAGTCAAAGCTAAACAAGAGTGAATCAGATCATATTGTACGTGTTTCAAGTGGACCACCTTCTTCTTTCTATCATTTTAATGCAATTTTTACTTGTTTTTACGCTTGTTGCACTTCTTGCTTTTATTCTCGCTTTCAAACTATCTCTTCCTATTATTTTCTTGTTCTTACGCACGCTAAAAGACACAAAACTTAAAGGCAATTGTCAAAGAGATTTTCTAGTTTGATCTCACATTTTAATATTGAAAACTAGTGATTGTTTGCTAAAAACACCAAATAACAAATACTTAAAAATGAGAGAGAATATTTATTTGATAGAAGATAAATGAGGAATTTAATTGAAGCAATGTGGGTAAAAATGAGAGAAAAAGTGAAAATAAAGATAATTTATTAGCTCAAACGCTTAGTTGAAGCGGCTGCTTCAAAAACATCGTAAGCTACTCATACCAAACACTTAGAAAGAGCTCTCATCCGCTATATGCTAGCGGATTGTACTCACAAAACAATTTATCCGCTATTAGTGATCCGATGTTAGTGTTTATAAAGGTGGAGGTAGGATTCTTGGGGTATATGTCGAGGGGTATCTAATTTTGTGAATGACAAAGAACGACTAAATTGATCACCACATGCGTGTTGTCTCCGTGATAGACTGATCATTGGGCTAGCTAGGTGGTGTAATATGTTTTTTACCAAAAAAATTAGAATTTCTTTTAGTGCATTTTTCTATGGTTTATAATTTGACACATGTTTTTCTTTGCGTACTACTTCTACTCTTTATTTTTGTTCTCCTACTAAATTTTGAGTGGTCTTAGCCATATTGATGGTTCTATAACAGCTTTTCCACAAAGGTGGTAGAATATCGATACGCTTTAATTTAGCGCTTTATCCTATTGACATCGTGGTCGATAGTCTCTTTTCACATGCAATTATGGACAATTCCACTAAACATCTTAAAGAGAGTGACTTAGGACGCAACTCGACCTAATAAAATTCGTGGATCAAATTTGTTTTTCAAAACAATTTTCGCTTGATTCAAAACAACACAAAGCTTTTGTAGTCAAGTTACTTGAACATAATGTCAAAATTAATTTACAACTCTTGTAAAAACATTTTCGCTTCTTGTCCTCACGATGCTTGCTTCCTCCCAATCAAGTTATGTTTTCCACCTTCTTCCCTTCGACAAATCATCATGGAGGAAAAGAGAATCGCACTTGAAGACTCAAAGATAATTGATTTTGGTGTGGTTAAGAGGTCGTGGCAAGGTTTAACTTCTTTGCCAAATTAGTGGTTCATCCGCTCGAGACCCCTATTTGTTTGTTGCCATTTCTGTGGTTGTCTAGTTCAAGTTAGCTAAGGCTAGTAACCGCCGATGTATCTATCATGGGTCGTTATCGGGTTTTACTACCCGATCTTCGTGTTCCAACCGTTATAGTCCGGATTAGACCTCCTTTAGTTGTACTCGTGTTGTCGCCAAACTCTAATATCCTAGCCGTGGGTTCTGGTGGGGGTCTCGATACCTCTCGATTCTCTTTTCTTCAAGCAATCGCAAGTAGAGGAACTCGCTTCCTCAATCGTGGGTTTTCTAACTACTCCAAAGAGGTCGTTAGGTAAAGGGACGCGAGGATTAGATTATCTACCGACCTATTATTGCATGAAAATAAAATAAACTACTACAGAAAGTAAAGTAAATTAAAGATAAAATTCAAGAAAAATTAGATTTGTGTATTGATTAATGTGTGTTTTCTACAAGTATTATTCTCTCTCTCTCTCTCTCTCTCTCTCTCTCTCTATATATATATATATATATATATATATATGCGAGCCTACATTTGCCTACCGTTGGATCAATTGAAGATCAACATCTACTCGCTCCTAAGCCCTAAGAAGCCTGAGCCATGACCCACAATCTCACTAGCACCAAGCAAGGGGATGAAAGCCTCTCCTCCACTCCTCAAGGCTCATTCTCTTCGCTTGATTTCAACCACTCCCACGCTATGTCCACGTGCTTCTTTTCTCATTGCCTTCCAAGCAAGCTGCTACTTACCTCGACCATATAGTTACACCTGGGCTAGTCCTCATCCCCGCTTGCATCCATCGTGAATAGAAACGAGCCATTGCGTTGTGGCACTCTATACGCCAAGCCTTGCTCTCCCTGGCTTCATCTATTATTCCTCGAGCCCAACCCCTTCCTGGCGCCACCTTGTCTTTGCCTCGAGCCTCTCCTTTGAGACCTGCCCTTCCCACAAATATATTTTGAAATTGCAAGTGGCTTGCCTCGATGCCTGGTCCCCATTTAACTCTGCTTCTAGCCCTCGGCCCATGACTTAATTTATTTTGGGTGTTTGGGCTTTGCCCTACTTCATTGAATCATTGCAACCTTGACAAAAAAAGAGAGAAGCTTCAAAAAAGTTTCTTTCTATCTTTAGCTTTATTAATTACATTACAATTCAAATTTGCTGCTTCTAATTTCTAGCTAAAGTCACGGAGAACAGAAATTAAAACCGCTACTTTCTTTCTTTCAACTCATAATTGACATTGAATTGTAAAGCTAACGAAATATGAAAATGAGGGTGAAATATAAAGACCGAAAATTGAATGGTGGGACGCAGTTGGTAGACCAGCTGTCGGCGTATCCCCCTAACCATATTCTTCTTCTCACGCTCTCTGTTCATCTTAGAGAGAGAAACTTGTTCTTCTTCTCTTCAAGTCAATAAAAACGAACCTAACAATCATTGCAATTACTCCGATAAATAGTAACGCTACTTACACTATCACGTTCACCATTATTATTGATATTATTATCACTGTTAATGCAGCGTGGGAATGTGTGTGTGTGAGAGAGAGGGACAGTTGAGTGTAGACAAAGCACCACCGCATTGACATAAAACCAGTAAACGTTCACTTCCCAAACAGTTCCACTGCAAGAGCAATGTAGTAGAAAACGCGATCAACTAAAACTGTTTGAAAGTTGAATTTTCGTTTTAGAGTGAAATTGCTTGATATATCTGCGGTTTCGTGTTTTAGTGGATCGAGTTTGCAATGGATCAGTACGAGATTATGGAGCAAATCGGTCGAGGAGCGTTTGGGGCTGCAATTCTCGTTAATCACAAAGCGGAGAAGAAGAAGTGTGTTTTTGATTGCGCGCCATTTGCGTCTTAAGTCATGTTTGGTTTGGAAAAAATTGAGAACGTAAGTGCTTTTTTTTTTTTGTTTATTTGTTGCAGATATGTGTTGAAGAAAATTAGGCTTGCGAGGCAACTGAACGTTGCAGAAGATCTGCTCATCAAGAGGTAGGTTTTTGTTTAGTGGTTTCTTATTATTATCATGTTTCTTTGTTGATTGTTGATTTGACCGTTGTAGCTTATTTTGGGAAATTCTATTAGATGGCTCTTATTGCTCGAATTAAGCACTTTACATTGTGGAATTCAAGGAAGCTTGGGTTGAGAAGGTGAAAACATTGCACATCCCTTAAGTTTCTTCGACAAGTTAACGATACATGTGTTACATTCAATCACTTTTATTTACTTCAATTGTTATTAGTAGGCGCATAGTGCTAGTGTCGCTTTCGTGTTTCATATATCTGTGTCGGGTGATTCATAGATTGTAAGTTTGTGGTGTGTTTTTTTTCTTTTCAGCTAAGCTTAGAGCATTTTACTTGATTTGTAGGGTTGCTATGTCTGCATTGTTACTGGATATTGTGAAGGTGGAGATATGTGAGTCTGTGAACTCCAGGTGTCATGTTAAAGTTTATGAATTGTATATGCCCAAATACCTGATTAGTTTAAAATTTTGTTGTGTTTCTTTGAATCTTTACAGGGCTGCAGTGATGAAAAAATCTAATGGGATTTACTTTCCTGAGGAGGTATTCTTGTTTATTATATTTTGACTTTCCTGATTTTTGTTTAAATATTTTGCTTGCTCACATTGGAAGTGTTTGGCAATGCTCAGAAACTCTGCAAGTGGGTTACTCAATTACTGTTGGCAGTAGAGTACCTGCATTCAAATTTGTTCTACACCGCGACCTAAAGGTATTACATAGTTGAAGCAAACTATATGTCGCTTTTTTTCCACTTAAAAGTGTATTTGAAAATATACTGAGTTAAGTTTTGTTGAACTTTGTTGACAGTGTTCTAACATCTTTCTTACTAAGGGTCAAGATGTTCGCCTGGGTGAGTTTGGCTACCATATTTGATTACATTGAGATATATGATTAATTAAGTCTATATCCTGAATTTGTCTGTACCTGACATTTTATTTAGGGATTTTGGGCTTGCTAAAACACTAAAAGCAGATGATCTGACTTCTTCGGCACGTGTGAAATTTGGATCTTGTGCTTACTTTTGTCATAACTCTAAACTTTTTGTTTGAAGGTTGTAAGGACAGAAGCTAAACTTCGTTCTGTCAAGTTTTCATTGTACTGATGAATTCTACATGCCAACAGCATATGCAGAAAGTATTTATGTGGAGTTATGAGTTTGGCTTTTTAATCCTAACAACATTCCCTGTTTTTTTTCTCTCATAATTGAGACATGCAGTTATGCTCACACTCAGAAATCATGTAGTAGGTCTGTTGCAATCCTCCCAAATGTCGTGAATCCTAAAACATAATCTGTTCATGAGAACTGTGAGCGTCAATTTGTTACTATGCTTGTCATTAAGTGTATTGGGTAAGAAATAAGAAAATAATGACATTCAGAATTATATTAAAATCACGCTAATTATTAGGATGAGATTTTCCTTAAAATCACTTTTATTGATATTTTCCTTCACACCTAATCTGACTCTTCTCAACAAAAACTTCACTATTTGTTCACTTTAAAATATTTGAATGTTTTTGTTTTATATAAAATAAGAAACCACCACTTCGACCAAAAATTGGCATCAAACCTGATTACCTGAACTGAACATATAGATATGTTAGATCTTTTCCATTGCTTCCGCTCTTTCCTTTATTTTTAAATTTCTTTCTTTAAAATCCTATGAATATTTTTCTTCTATTTTGGGCTGATCATAGTGGTGCTTAAACTATCTAATTCTATATCTTGAAGGTAGGTGTATGCTAGTGTAGTTTAAAGGGGATCGCATATGTTACCTACTTACCTATAAGGTGTATTTGGTGTGGTGAATATTCTATAGTTTGTAAGCTGGTGTTGCTCTATAGCCATATAGCAATATTGCTTCGCTTTTTCTTGATTGCTGATGTAGTCAGCAAGTCTTTCTGATAGAAATCAATTTGATAGAAGTATGAAAATGGTATACTCAAAGTGAGTGTACTGTTATATTGATTATCTGAGGTAGAAATGAGCTGATTCAGTGTGAGTGCAGCTTAGTACAATTGACTGAAAATAGAAATGATAGTATAGTGACTTGAGCAATTGAGGTGCTCAGGGCCTCCTAATGGAATGACTCCAAAATACTTGCATCCTTCACACACACACAATGGTCCCCAGAATATATTCCTCAATCCACATTCTCTCTCTTGGCAGTTAACACAATCTGCCAAGATACTAACACGCGCGCGCCCTAAGGCGCCTAACAACTAATGTGCTACTGATGGCGCCAGCTCACTGTCAAGTGAGTCACCTCTCTTCTTAATGTTCTTTCTCACAAATACCCTTCCCCATCTATTATTCTTATTCCTATCACTTTCTTGTTCATTTCTCTCAATAGTCAATACTACATTTTTTAAGGATGTAATCCAAGTAATAATAATTTCCAGCTACTAGAGGTTGATTATATGACAATGGTATCGTTTATTTAATCTATATGATTGACATTGTATTTATTTCAGAAAGTGTGGTAGGTGGTTGTGAAACTGATTAATTGTTGTAAATATTTGTATGCAGGTGGTAGGAACTCCCAACTACATGTGTCCTGAACTACTTGCAGATATTCCTTATGGATTCAAATCTGATATTTGGTCACTAGGTACTTTTTTTTTTGTTTTCTTGAGGAATATTGATATGATTTTGCTTCACCTAAAATACCTATTTGTTGTTCAGGGTGTTGTATATATGAGATGGCTGCCCGTCGCCTCTGCTTTCAAAGCTTTTGTAAGATTCCTCCGTTGGACTTTATAGTTATAGATATGCTGTAATCTTTTGTCATTGATTAATGCACTATCAACAAGTCATATATGAATATAACATCTCCTTTCTGAATCCAATTTAGTTAAGTAGCATTTACCTAACAAAAAGATAAGGTCCTAGTTTATAAATGGTCCAGCAGGAATAAATTACATAGCAATTTTTTTATTGAGAGTTCCCATAGTTGTTCAAGTAAACATTGATATTCTGTAATATTTAGTGAGTTTGCATATTTTGTTATCCTCAAGTTAAATGAATGTAATGTATCATTTCAGGACAAAAATTAGCAAATTTAATATTTTGTGTAATAAAACGACACGGTATCAGTTTGTGTCAATGGTCTAAAAGGAATACAACTATGAAAACTAGGCATAATTGAAGAAGTTGTTGCTAATCTGATATCTGTGATAGAGTTCTAAATTAAGCTATTTTTCTAACAAGTCTTGAATGATGTTTGTTAATTGAGGAGTACTACCTAACATTCAGTTTCCTGACATTTCTAGAACTTTGTAAATGGAGGTTCCGTGATCTTCTGTTGGTTATACTTTATGTTATTCTCTACACTATCATATGGATATTAATGTATGTGGACGTATCTTATCATGGTTCTTTTATTTGATAAACACAGTTATTCTCCCATTTCAGGATATGGCAGGATTGATAAGCAAGATAAACCGCTCTCTATTGGTCCTTTGCCTCCCTGTTACTCTCCATCCTTGTAAGTTTCTATATAGTCTTGTTAAGCTTAGTATGAAATAACATTATGTTACCAGAAAGGCAGTGCTTACTTGAGTTGTGATTAGTGATTACCTGTTGAAGTCGAGTTGGTATAGCAGAAAGATATAGTTACTGGTACAAATACGCATTATTGTATGTGTGCACATAAGTCCATCATTACACACAGCATTTGTTGCACCACTCCAATTTTGTTTATTTTCATGAATGCATTGGTTTTTGATAAGTATCATCAGTGAACATGAAGTTGAGATCTCTCAGATCACTTCAAAAATAAATGCAAAGTTATTTATCTTTTGCTTTTTCTGCTATTCATTTTGGAAGGACCAAAAATGCTTTAGTGGATGAGTTCTTTTAACACTTTTACTTTCCTCAGATCACTTTTACTTTCCTGTGTGTGTGTATATGTACTTGAAATCTTAAATTGCCGGTTCCTACACACAGGAAAACACTGATAAAAGGCATGCTGAGGAAAACCCCGAGCATCGCCCAACAGTAAGCCTTTCTTAAAGAGTAACCTTGTTTGCAATGTGAAACAGGTTTCCCATCATTGCTTATCCTGAACAGTTTCATTTCATATTTTTCACAGGCATCTGAAATCTTAAAGCACCCTTATTTGCAGCCTTACGCCCATCAATATCGTTTCATCTCTCTGTCCTCCTACAGCGTGCTCTCTCCAAAGCCAACTTCTGCTGTCAACAGTCCTCAAAAAATATGGCAGAAAGTCAAAACAGTACTAGTTCAAGTAGTGACATAGGTAGTTTAATGTCAAATGAGAGAAACATCGCAAAAGCAATGCCACCAAAAGATGAACTCCATCCTAATATTGTGTCTACAGCCAAAAACAATAAGGAATATAATGGCACCAAAAGATGAAAAAGGTAGGGAGACAAGTTCTCCGATGAGAAGCAACCGCATGAAGGATGGTGGGGTATCAATACCTAAAATAAATACAGAGACATTGTCTAAATTGCCCAAACCCAACTTCAGTGTTACTGGTTTGAAGCCTAATTTAGATGTTCCAACTATTGCACCTTCAAAATCAGCCCTTAATTCTGGAAAACGGATCCAGGGTCACATACTTCAAAACATCAGGTACATCACCATTAGAAATGATATACTTTACTATTAGTTATAAAGATTTCTTATGAAATTTAACAATTATTTCTGGTGTATTAACCCATGTCAGCAATTACCGGTGATAGAATCCACTCCAAGAACTAAACTCGACATAATGTAACGCCCCCATTTGGTCCTATCAAACAAGTAGAAGGTGGAGTTCCTTCCAAGACAAAACAAAATACTCCTCCAAGCCTTCTTAAACCACCTTCATTTCCGGACGTATAGGGAAGACCAGACTTCATATTCCAAATGCAGCAAACGATACAGGAAGGTTAAGTCCAAATGAAAGTAGTACTAATGGAATGCAAACTGAGAGCAGTAATTCTGTCTCATCTTCAATCTCTATTCAAAGATTTGAACTTTCTGACTTTGCAACCACTTTTATTGACTTGAGGAACCAAGACTTCGTGATTCAAGAGAGTTCTAATCACACAGAAAATATGGAATCACGCCCAGATAGCAGTACACCTGCTGAAAACTTGTCCCAGGAAAACTCTATGTTTACACCAATTTTTCAGAATACAGTTACTAGTAATGAGAAAGTAAGTCCCAGTTTAACTCTCAATCACTCAGTTCAACATTCAAGTTAATATATGCTTCTGATGACTGTTTTTTCATAAAGCAAACAACTACGCCCGCTGCCTCTGGGTGTGAAAATAGATCTGTAGATCCTCCGCTGAAGTCACACAAGAAATCAATGACCAGGAAACGATCTCAACCAATTCTCTCAAACATTCACAGCCCATTACTGGAGAAAAACTGTTTCTGAAGTTTGTCCTGTAAGCTTACCAAATAATAGGCCTGATAAAGTTAACCAGCCAAAGTTTATGTGCATCTCCACTGGTGATGACAAATTCATGGTAAGGGAAAGCCTATCATCAGTGGCTGAAACTGCTCCTCTGATTACTCCTACTAAAATTTCAAGCCAGAAAATTTTAGAAGAAGAGAAGGGAATAGTTGTACAGAATCCAGCACCAGAAAGGCAAGCTTCTGTGCATCTTCCTCCAGCTTTGATGATGTCATCCATGTTATTCGCCATAGCAGTTATCGTATGGGGAGTGAGCTTCCGGTAAAGGAATCAGTGGAGTTGGGAGTAAAAATGTAAATGTTGGTAAATTTATCAACATTGTAAAGGATGAATTAGAAATGAGAAACTTGAGCATGAAATCATGTATGTCTGACCATCCTAGTGTTGAGGAGCAAGATGTGAAAACTCAGATTCTCTAGTTTCAAAATCTGATTCTACTAAATATAACACTCCTACAGCCGAAGAGGAAATACAAGCAAAGGAAACTTTGGATGTTAAATCTTCCAGGCAAAGAGCTGAGGCACTTGAAGGGCTATTAGAATTGTCTGCAGATTTGTTGGAAAAAATAGATTGGAGGATCTTGCAGTTGTTCTGAAGCCCTTTGAAAGATAAGGTCTCCCAAGGAGACAGCCATTTGGTTGGCCAAGAGTCTAAAAGGGTTGATATGATTTGAAGAAAATGGAGGACACAGTGAATGTGGTTTCTTTATCCTTGGTAAGTTTGCTTGTGTTTGATTTTTTTGTTATTGCTTTACTACTAGTACATAGCTTTTCAAGTGCCACTTGAATTGAGAGAATGAACAGGCTTTGTCATTTATGCTCTAAGTTTGCTTCTTGAAGTGCTTATATGCTGTTGTAAATAGTAGCAATAGAAATTAATAGCATCAACTTATGCTCAATTGTATGGATACGTTTTAGCCAGTCATAGATAACAATTGATGTACAGCTGTGGACCGATCAATTAGAATTATGTTATGATGTACACCAATCCCCTAATTCATTTACTCACTTGATTTATTCAAATAATTTTTCCTTCAAATAACATCGATATTATTTCTTTAATTTTATCAAGACTGGGATAGTTTATGTCATCGTTTTCCTCAAATTTACAATGAATTTTGTATTTTTTTTTGACAACACTATGAATTTTGTATTGTTCACTTGATACACCTGTATTTTTGTCTTTCCAAAAAAAGGCGTTTACTTTTCCCACACCCCCTCTTACTCTTTCACACCCCTTAACAAATTTTATTCCAAAATAACCTCGCGCTAAACGCCACTGGTGACGTGTTTAAACCGCTCAACGACTGTTGAACATCGTCAACGACTCGCTCAACATGTGAAATTACGCACAAAAGCGTGTAAGTCAATATTTAACACACTGAATAACGTCGCTCGAACGCTCAACAACGCCACGCTAACTCGCTCGAACGACTTCATGCGTAATGTGAAAAACGCCCAAAGAGAGTGTGTGAAGTCAAAATTTAATACACTCGAACGATGCTATTCAACCTCGCTCAAGGTCCGTGTTTGAACAGTGAAATTTTCGTAAAAAGAGAGGCTACTTACGACGCTTTTTTGCCACACCTTTCATGGATGAGTTTTGAGTGAGATGAGTGTGGAAAAACAATAGCCTCCACAAATTCCTCGTAAGGAGCTTATGGACTAAGCCATACGCCTAGCCAACCTTGGTTGATTAGGAGTTTAGTTTTTCCACTCCACTTTTACTTGAACGCCTAGCTAATCTTAATTGACGTAGGAAAATGTAATTTTTAGAAGAAAAAAATAAAAAAGATGCAAAAAGTAACCCTTTAAAAATACTAGATTTTTTTTTTTGAGTTTACCATCTCTTAGTCCAACCTAAATGGTTCTGATTTGACCGAAAGCGCTTTTTTAGGCTGCTTGTTTTTCCCACACCCTCCTACTCAAAAACACATCCCATAAGCGCGAAAAGACCAAAAGATCACTAAAACCTCTTTTTTTTTTCACGAATTTCACCTGCTCAACACGGTCTTCAAACAGTGCTCAATAACATCGCTCAGGTGTTAAATCTTGACTTCACACTCTCTTTCGCTGCCAATTGTTGAGCGGCGCCACGCAAACCTGCTCGCATGACCTTGTTCGAACCCGCTCGAACGACATCGCTCGAGTGTGTTAAATATTGGCTTCACACCCTCTCAGGCGCACTTCACCCGCTCAACGGCGGTCATTCAACGCAGTTCAACAAGGTCGCTCGAACAGCCTTTTAAACATGTGAACTCAGCTGCTTTCACGCGGCGTTATTTTTAATAAAATTTGCATATGTACAAAGAAAGAGAGTGGGGTGGGAAAAGTAAATGGCCTTTTTTACGGGTTGGATTGAAAGGCCTTAGTTTATATTTTGTAACTTTAGATTTTTTAAGATGAGAATAATAAGATAAGATGATAGAGAAATGATTAATGAGAGAGATAAACACAAATAAGCAAAAGATGTGGTATTTTTTTGGCCTTAAAGACAATCAGGAACCGAATTTACTTTCACTTAGGAGGTAATTCTAAATTCTTTCTGATTTACCGATAAATTTGAAATTTCCCTTTTTTTTCTTTTTTTTAATTATTAATTTTTTTATTTACATTTTCCTTTTTTTTTTAACAAAGGCGCAGTAGACGACTGTGCAAGCAGAATAATGAAGCAGAGTCTTCTTTGAGCAAAGACTCAAGCACCCGACGACGATCACAACATGTCGGGGAGTCCGCAAAGAGCAAAAGAGAGTGCTACTCCTTCTCCGACTTTTGGCGTGCTAGTAGAGACGCAGCCTCACCACACTGGCGAGTGCGATCCCGACACTACCTTGGTACGGGCCAGTATCCAGGGTCCGCTCTTACTCCTGCATCAGCTTCTCAACCAGAGCCAGAGCGGGGGAGCCCGTTGTCCCGTAAACTTTAGAGGAGAGTGGTGCAGAGAGCAAACAGATTGGCCCGGACGTGCTAGGATGTGGACTGCTCACCGACACTTCACGCCAAGTATTTTCACCACTTTAGACATTTTTGACTCAGAATAGATTTTACTTTAACAGATTTAGACTGTGATTTCATATTTCATATTGAGTATTTTATATATTTTGACGATTTTTAGATCATATACGACGCCTCTTTACTCAGATATCGCAACGTTGTGATTGCTATTTAAATCGTAGTGTTCTTCGTGATCGTATTTTAAAAATAAAACGCTACAGAATCATAATTTAATATACAAATTTTTTAAAACAAAAATTGTAATAATAATTCTGATTTACTCTCATATATGAGCTTAAACCAAATTCCCAAAGTCAAACCCTTTTTGAACCAAATTTATCACAAATCGAGGTAATTTCAAATTCTTCAATTTTGTAATTATGGGTTTTATGTAATTATGGGGTCGGGGGTTGAAAAAAAACCATTTCTATAATCCCAAACTGAAAAGTTCCAAAACTCGCTTCGCTACTAGTACTTACTACTATATGTTTGGTTTCTGAAAAGCGACGTAAACTTAAAGGCCACCTTCCTCTTTTCACTTCTTCCTTTCACTCCTCCACGAACGCTACTCTGCTTTTTCTTTCTTTTGCCGACCTTCCTTCCTTTCTGCTCGATCTCCGCCTATTCCCTCATTCTCATCTACGCTATGCAAGATCCTTCCTGACCCGCCACCGGCTACCCAGCCCCACAATTCCAACACCCTAACGGCGGCCAACCACCACCATCCTACCCTTATGCCGCCCCTATCCCCAATACTACCAACCACCTCCTCCTCCCTCCATCCCGCCTTGCCTCTCGTTCCTTCTTCCGTGCTTTTATCGCCACTATGATTTGCCTTTGGCGTTATCTTTGGCGTCATCCTCATCATCACTCTGGCTTGTCCTCCGCCCTTCTCTCCCTCACTTCACTCTCGCCTCTCTCTCTCCTCACCAACTTCACCGCTTCTAACCAATCCCTCTCTGGCACGTGGCACATCTCCTTCGACGTTCGTAACTCTAACAAGAAAATGTCCGTTACCTATAACGCCCTCCGTTCTTCGGTCTTCTATCACTCTTCTTACATCGCCGACTCACA